>JAGDQO010000341.1:142500-825941 GCA_018342035.1 Solanum appendiculatum
GGGAACAATACCTCTTCCTCCGTTGTTGTCATCAGTACCAAAATTATTGTTGTTGTTTCTTCCTCCAAGACACGCCTTTAGTTGTTCACCTGCCTTGCAGGTTCGTTGGACAGAAGCAGCGCTATTGTCTCCAACTTCAACTCCCTTCGCACGTGCTGTGGTGTGGATCAAGGTTTCAATTTGCTGTGATAGTTGCTGGAATTTGGCGTCCATCCTTGCTTATGAAGCTGCTACTTTTGCTTCAGTTTGAGTTTGGGCTTCTTGTAACAAATTTCACAACTTTGTTTCTACCGTATTTTCGTCCATGGTGACAAGCTATGATACCAATTTGTTAAGGTCCCTAGTTTGGATCGAGTCGCTGGATGATTAATTGAAAAGTCAAGCCAAACAGTCAGGTCTAAGCCCTTGTTCTTATTCCTTGACTTGCCTGTGATTGTTGAAATTTGCAGTTCATTCAGGGAATTGCAGACCTGGGAACTTGTTTGAGAAAGTTTCAAATCTCTGAAACTTGATAAAATTTAACTTATTTTATTAATAACGTCAACTTTCTTAAATAGAGGTTTACAATAGCAAGAGTCCTAATAAATTAGAAATAACAAAAGTCCTATAAAACTAAAATAATAAAAATCTTAATCCACTCAGGGAAATTCTGTTCGACTAAAACAACTAAAACAATAATTCAAAAATATTAATCATTCTTGCGCTGTAATATTGTTTCCCGACAAACGCATTAATACCATTTCTTATCATTTCTTTTTTTTAGAATTTTTTTCATTGTTGCCTAGATAATCTTATTGAAGAGTCGGATACAATGTGATTAAGTGCACAACCGTATAGATTTTGTCCCTTCAAAGTGACTCAAAATGTATTAGATAGGCATTGTATTTTTATTAATATACTTACATAGTTATATTATTTAAGTAATCTGTCATTTATAAGTTTTTGATTTTCAGATTATAATTTGAATGACATTTGGGATAATTGTAATCTATATTTTATAAAGTTTGACTATCTAAGTAGAAACTTCAAAGTTCTAAGATTAATTAACACCCTATTTATTTGAATGTCATTTGGGATAACACTGTTTTTTTTAGAAATCTATTTTAGCAAATAGAAAAATTATTATTGATAATTATTTAATACCTCACAGAAAAGTTTGTGGCATGATTAGTAACTATATTACATCAGTTTAGGATTTTACGTTTAACGTTGTCATTTTCCAAATTTGATAAAACATAAGTACATACAACATTTATTTAGTTACATATATAAGATGCGTTATTAATAAGAATACACCTTTATGGATTATTTTGGCAAATAATTTAGATCCAACACGAATAAAATGTTGATAGTGTAATTAAATATTTGTCAAATAATAAAGGAATAATGTACAAGTACCCCCTAGACTATGACCGAAATCCCAGAGACACACCTAAACTTAACTAGGGTCATATTAGTCCCCTAAACTAATTTTAAAATAATTAGTGGTGTCAGAGTTTGTGGTGTATTTATTCTATTTTAAATGAGTCAGGGGGGTAATAGGACCCTACTTAAGTTTAGATATGTCTCTGAGATTTCGGTCATAGTCTAGGGGGCTAATTGTGCATTTTCCCAATAATAAAATTTGTTATTCTTTTTTATACTAACTAAAAAGGAAAGTGTGTCATATAAATTGGGATATAAAGAGTATTTGTTAATTCAATATGATGTAATGTTTCAAGTGCAAATGTTTTCTTTCGATGACAAGGGGAACCCGCAGCTATTACCCTTTGGGTGCGAATAGGGTTTCCCGCAGCTGCTACCCTTTAGGTGCGCATAGGGTAAAACCCCCGCTCCTATGCAATAACTCACAAACCACACAGGAGAGGTAACCCGCACTAGGCAAGCCTGATGCCACGAGCTCGACCCAAAAGGCAAATTCCTTGCTTTCGCTGGCAAGGGGTTTCGAACTGAGACCTCTAGTATGAAAGTCCCAAGCCCAGACCACTGAGCCACCCCGAAGGGTTCAAGTGCAAATTTTTAAACACAAGTAACCTAATTGTATATATATATTTTTATTTTACGTAGTAGAAATTAAAAACTGTTTGGAAAACATGATTGTTAGGACCTAGAAATTAAAAACTGTTTGGAAAACATGATTGTTAGGACCTAGACTTGAGAATCCAGACAGCAATAGTAGTTTATATTATTTACATTTTCAGTATGCCAATAATTTGGTTATTGTAGATAAGAATGGTAGCAAATTAAGAGTTTTTTTATATATGTTATGCTGTTAAATAAATAGCCAAAGGCATTGTGAAATTAATTATTTTAAAAATATTTAAATCTGTATTTAACTTTACGTAAAAAAAAAAACTTAATATCCAATTAATTAATTCCATTTTTCATTATTTTTCTTAAATAGAATATTTTTTATTGACAATCATATATATATAGGCATATTTAAAACTTTCCATTACCCTAGCTCCAACTTCTAAACAAATTGTAAAATTTTTAATTAAAAAAAGTATTAAAATAGTATTTAAATAGAACGTGCAAAAAAACTGATTATCCAACTAAAGAATTTTATTTTTCAATTTTATCTTCAATCTAAATTAATTATTATTGACCATCACAATTTAAATAAACAGTTTTAAATATAGCTAGGTAGACTAAATATACATCACTATTTGTTATGACATGTAGTTTTTCCTAATTTGAATGGTTCATGATTAGGTTATTAAGTGCATTACTTACATGAAAATTAAAACACTTATTTGATCGTCATAGATTTTAATCTTTAAAATCCTAAACAAATCTTAATATTATTAAGAGATATATTTGTGTGGATAATTTTCACAATCATCTGTCACCACACTAACTACCTTAGTTGTCACAACCACCACCATCATCATTGTCAACCAGGACCATGGCTTCATAGCAACCATTGGCAAACATCATTGTTGTCAAATAGATACCATTGTTAGTCGGTATCACACTTGTCACATCCATTATTATTATAATTATATTCACCATAACCGGCGTCATTGTTGGCGCCGCCACCACTACTATCAATCGCTACTACCACCACAAACAATCCTTACTATCAACCACCTTTACCTCACAGCTATCACCAATACATAGTCAACCACCACACAATTTTCTGCCATCAACACTACCAACTACTAACATGAACCAACTCCATTGTCATTGTCGCACCAATCACTGCAACATCAACCACCTCCACTGTCATAATTATCACCACCACCATTGTCACTGTCACGAAAGTCACTGAAATACCAACTACTTCTACTATCAGAACTATCACCACCTCCACCATCACAACTATCGATACCACAATTTCTAGCCATTAACACTTACCTTCACAACTACCATCACCATCAAACATAAATATTTTAATTTTTTTTAGTCAAATAATGCTCTATAAAAAAAATTATACATACTTATATTTATCTGAATTGTATATTTATTATATTTACAAATAAATAAATTATATACGTTCAAATATTAAAAAATAAATAATTTTAATCATTCAATGATCAAATTTAAAAATATTTTAATCATTCAAATATTCATTTAAATTCGGACGTTTTAATCAAAGAAATATTGGCTTAAGGTAGACATCTTTTCTTCTAATTTTGTGTTTTAAAGTTGCTGAAAGCCTATGATTTTACTTGGTAATCTAACATAGTATCCTTGCCTTCTTTTTAACAATCATAATACTTAGGTTTTCAAAGTTCAACAAGAATCATAGGGATGCTTTTTCTAATCGAAGTGAAGACACATGACATAGAAAAAATTGTATCTCATATGGATATAACAAGCAGTTGACACTTGACAGGCCAATCACATAAATTTTATTGACCTTCCCAGCTGAAATTCAACTGTATCAACAAATTCCTTTGGTTTACTGTTTGGAATCAGAAAATGGTAAAAGGAGGGGGGAAGGCAGTCATCAGCAAGTTCAATAAAGTAGCATTTGCTCTAGGAACAACTTTCACAATGTTTTTGTCAGTCAACAGTTGTCATGGAAAGGAAGAGACGTCAAACAGTTTGTGCCAAAGTAGATAATAAACAAATTGGTTTGCAAATAAGTATACTAAAGATACATAACATTCACAAGGTTTAGAAACCAAGGGAGGTACACTGCTTCTTAGCATGTTCTGGTATCAGTTTGTTTAAGAGCTCTGCAGATGCTCCTTTCAACTCTGCAGATGAAATTGCACAAAAATAAGTAATGAAGAAAAGTTCAATTCCTTAAAGTACTGGAAAGGGAATGATTAAACCTTGAGGCCTGAAGTTGAAGAGATGTGGCAATGGCCGACCATTAGGGAGACGAGTCTTAGGGTCACGGAGCTCATCGAAGAAAGAGTGGGTGCAAGCCTCCAACTGCAAATGGGAATCAAATAGATATTACAATAGCTTAATGGAAATTGTTTTCTAATAAGTAGAACCAACAGATATTGCCTTGCATGTTGATATGAGGCCAAAAATATATATGTTTATCATTATTTGCCTCAAATTTAGTATTTGTATTTGTCCTTCTTGAGCATAAATTTTATGGATTGTGCTGAATAGTGTATTTTATTTGTAGGAGTAAATTGATGTAAATTTGAAGAAGTTTGGAGCTAAAACGAATTAAAGATGGAAGATTATAGAAGGAAATCAAGCAGGCAGCTTAATGGATTAAATTGAATTTAATAATATATAATATTATTAATTAATATGTATATGCAGCAGTGGAGAATTGAAAGAGAACAATTTGAAGAGAAAGTCATGCCACGTGGCAATCATCTAACGCAGCAGCAAACAAATTGACGCGGTGCACTGTTCACGTAGGAATCCAATTCCGTTTTTAGTTTCTAATTTTTTTTTGATTCAATTATTTTATTCAGGATTTTCTACATCTATAAATAGTCCATAAGAATAATTATTTAGAGAATAGTGGAGATACTTTAAAGAGGAGATTATGTAAGGAAAAGTTGTCAATACTTTTTAGAGTTTTTTTTTTCTTCTTTTCTTAGATATTAGTAGCTAAAAACTCTTGTTCTTGGGCTGCGGTTACGGCTACGGGTAATTGTTGAACATCGATTGTTTTTGAATTAATAGTTTGTTATTGCTTAAATTACTTTTGCATTCTTGTTTTAGTATTTCATGCTTGATCACCATAGAAATAAATTTATTATCTATTCTTGGACTCGAGAGATAAAGAGGTAGATAGACCAAAGAATGCAAAGCGCTTGATCTAAATTGTTTAAATTCGTGTTTAGGAGTGACGCCCGGACGAACACCATGCTTGGTTACGAAACAAGATGAAATACAAATGCTCGCCAATTAGGACTGCCTATCCCCGCTCAACGATGTAGTTAGACAGCTAATTGGAATAGGCAATTAGAGGTCAAGAGATCATGATCATAAAATTAACCATGTAAATCAGTAATTTGATAACCATATTTAATTTATTACTTGAGATGCGATACATGAAACCTTAAGCATGCTGCAGTCCTGGAATTGCCCAAAGTATTTTAAATTCATCTTTTTATTAAATTCTTGCATTCTTTTATTTCTTTTGACACTCTCAAATAAATAATTAGACTAGTATAATTTAGTAAATAGTTAATTGACAAGTCCCTGTGGGTTCGATAATCCGGCTCTTTTAGAGCCACTATATTACTTGCGCAACCACGTACACTTGCGTGTACAATTGGGAGCAACACATGCCATACCAAACATGAAAGAAAGTTACTTTGCTCTTCATCATTTTTATGCACTTAAAATGCATAAAAGGCTTCCAAATTATGCAATCAAATGATCGTAAAAACATCCGACTCCACTAATAACACATGATCTATTTCATACATCATTTCATAGAATTATGTTATATAACAGAAATTATACAACAAGATCATATCAGGATGCATTAATTTTTTTGGACAATGCAACAAGATCAGGGTTCATATATCAGCCGCAAATGCACTTCTCGAAAAATATATCAGCCCAAGAAATTAGAGAATACTAATTCTTAAGTTATGAAACAACTTATTCAGAAATGACTTGACCTGTTTGCTAAAGCATTTTAAAGGTGTAAAGATGTGAAGCTAATTTTTCTGTTGTTACTGTTAAGGTAGGTCCCTTAGGTGGCACAATCCAAGGTGGGAACAGATTGTCCAGTGTTTAGAAACAAATAGGGGAAACACAACTGTAAGGCGACTGGCAACCTAGTTTTTTCTTCTTCTTTGTTTGGATAAGGGAAAAAACATAGTTGTTTCGATGGGAAATTCTAAACAAGGCCAAGTAATGCACACAATACAAAGAGCATGTGGTCCTATTACTCTGATGACTATGTAGCCCTTAGTTATTCTTTGTTCCACAATCATCTAAAAGCAACTCCAGAGTAAAGACTCCTAAATTAACCTTCAGAATCATGCAATTGCTTGTTCCCCTCACATTGTGGTCTGAAGTTTGACCAGGTACTACTGCGTAATATGGTTTCTTGATCTGCCCGGTTCATCTATATTTGCAGATGAGAAATTGAGGGGAAAAAAGTTTATACTTACTGCAGTAGACCGCAAATTCGGAGAATACTGGAGAAGCCTTGACACAAGATCCACAGCTTCAGGAGGCATTCGCTTATGAAAAATCTGGAAAAAAAGAAGCAATGAGTATATAAGTGTGCTAGGAATGATCAGCACTGTATTCTCTATGTAGGAACAGAGACCAAGAGCCTCACTTTATGCCAAGGGTGAGCTTTGATTTGTGGGAATTTGAACTCAGTGTAATTTGGATTCATACACTTGATTTCCTCCCGAGTTGGTGTTCCGAGAACCTAGACCATACAAGATTTCAGTACAACAGAAGATCATGAAATTAAGTTCATCATTACTAGAGTGAAGATACCTTGATAATTTCAACGAGCTGATCAACTCCACTCTCACCAGGAAAGAGGGGCTATGGATATTGTAATGGAAAAAGATTAGAAAGATGTCAAGAATTATGAAACTGTTCCTGTCTAGAATTAAAGAACAAGATTCTGAAAGAATAAGACCTGCCCAAGAAGCAGTTCAGCAAGGACGCAACCCACAGACCAAATGTCAATTGCAAATGTGTATTCAGTTGCTCCAAATATAAGTTCAGGCGCACGATAGTAACGAGAACAAATGTATGAAATATTTGGCTCGCCTTTGACCTGAAGGATAATAGACAACTTTAGGCAGCTATTTAAGAGGAACATGAAGATCAAAATAAACACAAGATTGAGCTGAACTCTTCTGATACCCCAGAGAAAAATGAAGTCGAGAAAAGAATAAAGTGTGGGCTTCTAGGAGAATTGATCAAGTCTAACTTGATTGACATTAATGAAAACCAAATCTTTTGTTCAGCTAGAATCCTTTTTTGATATTGTACAGTGTTGAAAGTTACTTGTTTATCATTTGGTTGACAGACAAAACTTGAAGGGCCAGAGATCATGATCATGAAATACACTCATCAAAAATAAGAGAGACTAATTCAATAGTAACTGTAAGTGCTTCACCTCAGAAACTAGAACAGTAGAAAAAGTATGAAAAAGTAGAAAACAATACCAATTTATTATAATCCAAAACACTTTGCTTCCCTAAATAATCAGGGGACAGACAATGTAACATTGCTTAAAAAAAAGGGCAGACCGGTGCACTAAGCTCGCGATAGGCGTGGGTTCTGGGGATGGGCTGGACCACAAGGGTCTACTGTACCCAGCCTTACCCTGCATTTCTACAACAGGCTGTTTCCACAGCTCAAACCCATGACCTCCTGGTCACATGGAAGCAATGTAACATTGTTCAACTTCTGTAAAATCCTAGTAACTATATAACAAACATAACCATCACTTATCACCAACAAAACGAATGTGCAAAACCACAGCTGTTTCCTGATTTATTTGCAAGTGGATGATAGTAGTGCACAACTACAATGACTCATCACAAAAGATGACACACAACCATAATCATTCTTGGTTTATAGGACAAATGTTAATGAGGATTCCTCTTCTTTGAGAAATGGCTAGGTGACAAAAGTAGCATACATTAACTAATAAGTTGCAAAACAGCAGTTACTGAATAAATAAACGTTGTGCTTTGTAACTGGAGTTAGTCAACTTTCGAGTAGTCACAAACAAAAATATTACAAGTTACAATTACCAGAACTTTTGCACTCCCAAAATCACAGAGCTTAAGCTGGTGAGTATGTGGGTTGACCTGCCATAGAAAACTGTGTAGTCAATATAATAAACCTTTTAATAGATAGACTCTTAAGCTTTGAAAAAACAGACCAGTAAATTCTGAGGCTTGATGTCCCTGTGGCAGACTCCTATCCCGTGTATGTAAGCCAAAGCTCTGAAAATCTGAAGAAGTGTATAATCAATAAACACTGATTTGCAACAAAATATCTATAAGGTATTTGTAACAAAAAATACTAACAGTCCTGAGCTGCAACAACAACAAAAAATAAAACAAAACAAGCTGCATCAAGTCAACCTTCACATAAGTTTTGCTATAGAACATGAATTTGCTTTCTTAAAATGGAAAACCTGATATGTATACAGCTTGACATAAATCATAGGCATCCGTTGGTTTGCTTTGCTGTAATGTCTCAACACGCGGTAGACAGTCTCAGGTACATATTCAAGAACCAAATTAAGATAAAGCTCATCCTTTTCTGTGGTTGAAAAGAAGCAGTGTCTCAGTGAAACAACATTAGGATGATCAAGAAGGCGTATTGTTTGCAATTCCCGATTCTTGTATCGCTTATCCTGTAGAACTTTTTTTATTGCCACAGTTTCTCCAGTTTCAAGGCATTTGGCCTGCAAAATACACACACGGTTTCCAAATCAGTAACAAATTTGGACTTGTAAATAATCTGCTCTGCTAGACAAGTTATGCATAGAAACAAAAGGATATTTTATATACCAAACCCTTAGCATACAATATGCCTTAATTAACGGTGGTCATCATCTGTAAAATATAAACAGTTCGTACCTGGAAAACAATTCCAAAGGAACCCTGTCCAACAACACGCTCGGCCATGTAACTAATGGTCTGAATGGCAAAAGAGAATAAATTAGTAAATAAAAACTTTTAACACCACAAATAGACATTTAAGAAAAATGCATAAAAGGAAACGTCAAATATTAGTAGAGAAGTAAGATGACACGAGAATACTGGGTTGGTTACAGAGACGTGATAATTATGAGCGTCGAAGTGGGTCTGTTCCACTCCACTGAATTTCCATATTCCCTAGTATAAGTTATCCTCTGAGAAATATTAATCTATACTTATGTGTTCCAAACACTCTCTAAAATATTTGCATCCTTCCCAATTCTCATATTGATTCTTCATCTCACTATCTGCAATTTTTATACATTGATTGCAATTATTTACCACCATCATGACCCCCTTCGCTCAATTACCATTCTCCAGGACAGTGAAAAAGGACAGTGTTGGATGAAACTAACCATGCAGGATACAAGCAGAACCAAAGAGAAGGGCATAAGATATCTCTAATGCATATCTTGCTGAAATGCCATCCAAACTTTACAAGCATGCTACTAACATAAAAAATCGTCTACTAATATATTTGAATAAGAACTCGTTCTTTTTTAAAACTTAAACCAGATAAACATATACTATTAAATCATACAAAGAGAAAAGATGGGAGTCCTATTGTTTTGGTTTCACAGCCGGTGTTGATTACCCATTTTGGGATCCAAATAATTCGGATTCGCACAGGGAAGTCCTACCTATGGAGGGTAAAGCGCTCCTACTAAGGTGACTCTATTCATAGGGGGTGAACATGAGACCTCTAGTTAATGATGGAAGGGTACTTATCACACCACCACAACCTTTGGTGATAAGTTGGATTCTTTCGAAACTATTTGCCCCTCTGTAATGGTGTGCAACAAATGTCTGCCACAGGATAAATAGTCTATGAACGGAATAATAGAATTAACTGGAAAATGAAAAGATCTCTACAGTACATGTTGTCGCTGCTTTGAGGAAAAATGTTAGGTATGTATATGTTATATATATACATGTTTCCCCTTACTCTTTCTTCTTCTTTTTTTGACTAAGAAAAGGTAGTACATGTGCCCCTCCTTACTCACCTCAACACGTATTTTAAAAAAAAAGTGCTTTCTCCTTTACCTTTTACGATAATAAGGTAAGCATCCAGCTCTGGATCAATTATTAAATGCATGAGCTGACCCTCTAAAAGTATAGATTAAATATTTAGTCAATAATATAATGCACAATGCACATAAGATGCAGGAAATGATAGGGGAGCAATATCTGACTTTAGTTACCGATATTCAGGCCAAAAAGGAAACAATTACAACGAGAATAGCTCATTGAATCTATTGATCAATTCAAATTTTAGCTTTGATCTAATATTACTTTCTAAATTCCTAAAGCAAAAAGAGACTAATGCAAAGAGATTTTTGCTTAACTCAATAAGATCAATGCTTCTGTTAGATGACTCTAGACTTTGCATATTGTCCATTTTTTAATCTTTTTTCTTCAATGATAAATTCTTTATCCTGTTAACTTGTAGTACTCATGAAATAAATATAAAAATCGGAAGATATAAGTCATGTACACAGTATCACCCGATCAACAAGTGTATTAACATATTCTAGAGCTTAAACCCCAATATTTGAAAACTGAACAATCAATAATTAAAAATTCTTACCTGCTTAGGCTCACCATTTTTCCCCCCAATAGTTGTCACAATGATGTGGCCCTTTTCTGTTCCATTTCCGTCTACTACAGCTGCTTCCATTTCCTATCACAAGTGAAACTGCCTAAGATATATCAAGTGTACATAGACGACGAGACCAGAACATGCAGTCCTCTTCCCAGAACCAACCTTTTCTGCTTTATCATCTCTGATCTTCATTTCATTTATTTCTTCAGGAAGTTTGTCGACAAGCATGACATCAGTTTGAGGTTTTCCACCTGCTGAAGGCATTATACAGCCAGAAGCCATATCGGGGACAAAGAAAAGAACTTGCTTATGGTAGTGATCAATGGGCACAACTTGAAAGACAGATCATCAGCTTCCAAAAACCTGGGATGCAACAATATACAAATATTAGAAAAGATGCATGTGATACTAAATCTACATTTCGAAGTTGTCGTAATTTCTGAACCAGGAAATGGCATACACAGTCGTACAACATTGACCTGAAATGATCAGAATAGAGCCATAGCCACTTGACATTCTGTTGAGTAAGAACACATAGTAAGTATTGCAGACATAATACTGCTAGTTCGGTTTTTTAATGTTTTTGTCATCCCAATGGTAAACTCTGACCTGTGTGCATAAACAACTTATTATATCATTACCGAGAAGTTTGTGAGAAGAAACATTACAAAGAAAACTTCAGTGCCATTGCTTGCAAAGTTGAAGTAGGATTTAGTAGTATCTTAACTCTCATAGTGTATCCCTTGATTGAACATTTGACATCAGGAACAATATGAATGAACAATTAAAAAGAAAATTATCAGGCTAAGAGGGTGTTTGGATTGGCTTAAAAGTTGGTCAAACCTACTTTTAAGTCAGTTTTTGACTTCTAAAAGTATTTGGCAAATATTAAAAATAACTTAAAATAAGTTGGAAAGTGTTTGGTAAGGTAAAAAATGACTTCAAAATAAGTTTAAAATGACTTAAAATAAGTCAAAAAACAAACGTAGGTCTCCCTCCCTCTACTTTTTATTTTTTGACTTATAAGTCATTTCAGTTTGACTTTTTATTTTTGATTTAAAAACTACTTTTTTTAAAGCCAATCCAAACGGGCTCTAAATAGTTCCTTGTCTTGTACTGAAAAAACGTCCAATAACATAATAATGATCGATCTTCTCCAGAGCTTGAGAGGATCCCAAAAAGCATTTGAACACACCAACACTCGTTAGAGAATATAGATTTTCAAGATCTCAGTCTGCAAACTGCCTACCACTTTCTCTTTATGCATCAAAATTTAATTGACTAACAAAACACAATAGACAGTACCATACCATCACCAACCTCTTCATCTCCCCTTCACCCGTCCAGCCTCACAGCCCCTGAAAGTTCCTGATCACATTTTCAGCCATTCTATGAAAGTACAATAGACAGGCAGTTTCAATTCAAATCCCAAAATAGATGTAATAACTCCTTCTATCTTAGTGATCATCAATGCTTCTCTTCTGATATTGACCACATAATTTGTGCAGTCTTTCACTTTTTGATTATACTGTCACTTTTTCATTTTAACAACCATGCTTCAATACTTGTATCTTTTGAACTGCCTGTCATAGTCTGCATCACCCTTAGTTGCTGACAAACCTACACTAGATTCCCTGACAGAGTCCCCAAAATTTTGCTTTATTAGAAAACATGATATCCCAGCCATTCTTAAGCTTAAGAGCCCTCTCTTTGTTTCGGATGGCAAACATGAATGAAAGGTTGCAAACGAATCATGGAATAGGCATTTTCCAACTATCAGGATAGAATTGCAGAATGCTGAAAGAGATCTTATATCACCAGCAACACGAAATTCTCAAGACCGTTTCATGAATTTCTTGATCCAAATGCAGCCAGAGTATCCCTAATTGCATCTTCACAAGATTGTCACCACAATTCTCAATGGTATAGCAAAATGAAACCCTCCCTTCCCTTATTTTTTTTCTTCCTATTCTTTGGGTACCTGAATGGCTCATAGCCCATTTGTTTGGTTTCAATTAACTACAGATCCTGAAAGCTACTGATGCACTTGAGTGCAGACCAAAAAGTAAAAAAAAAGAGTTGCTTGTTATGTGGACAAGTTTACATCTTTACATGATCGTCAACACACAACCGACATCTTACAGAAATATTATGCTAAAAATCAGTTCACGTCCAGCTAATAGAACAACAAATAGAATCATAAAATCAAACTGAACTGAGAAAACACTTGTAATTGATATATCTGTAATGTCTGTCTGCATTTTAGCTATCATTTCTATAGAAAAGGGAACGAAACACGTACCAACAGCTCAAAGGTTGTATTGGTTGAAGCGGCAAAAATGGCGATCGGTGACAGGACGAAACCCTAGAAGAAGGAAAAAAAGTAATCTCCGGCAGGTAAAGTTGAAAATTGTGAATTTTGCTCAAGTTTCAAGGACTTTACATACACAAGCTTTGACTCTCTGAGAAGACTGGAAATTCTGCTTGGAGCAGAGCGGACCCCAACTCATTTTATAAATTTTAGTTCATTCAAGTATCTGAGTTACGTAACAGGAGTCTCAATTACACGTGTCATTATGTCGTTGGCTTATTCATACTTACGGTATTGACTCTAGCAGTTAGCCCAACAATGAGCACTGCGTGCCCCCTCTTTTCTCCCAATATAAGATCAGACTTCCAATTTTATCCACGTGCCTAGAAACAATATATATATTGGGTTTGGTAACATAAAAATAGGGATAATTACATTCAATGTGATCTAACTTATAAAATAGCCGGTAAATGATAAATTTTATATATTTAAGTAGTAAAATCTCACTAAATTAATACTCGTTAAATTAATAATCTCTCTAAGACAATATTTTTCTCCGGTTTTGATTTGGGCCAATGAAAAAAATCACTTATTTCGATAAGATAATAAGATAATATATTTTCAGAAGACCCCTATATAAATATATGGTCCCATTAATATTATAAATTAATAATTCTTTAAAAGTACAAATATATCTAAGACAATTTAGTGAAATGTGATTCTATTGTATTTTGTTTTTTGTTAAAGTTTAAATCTAGTTGAAGTTCATCTATAACTTTTCTTATTGCATCCAAAAGTTCTAGTGTTATCTTTTCGAACTGCACCATAAAATTGTGAAGAGTTCTAGATACGATAAGTACTACCTTACGCGTAACTGGTTCTAGAGGTATTGTATCATCTACAACTTCATCATCTACATTGTTTTTTATGGTATCCACAATTTCTACTAAACTTTGGATCTTTGAATATGTATCATTTTCACCTGGATAATCCAATAGGTTATTGACGTTCATTTTATTGCGGTAATCGAGATCATTAATCATGACCTCAAGTTCATGAATGACATTTTCACCAATGGGTTCATTCAAATTCTCAGAGACTTCATCCTCCAAACAAATCTTGCAATGTCGAAAACAATTTGTTATTTTGTCTTGCTGAACATTTGTCGTCCAAGCCAAAATTGCAAAATTGATAGCATCCTAAACATTAATCTTTCCTGGATCAATTTCATGTCCCACTTCATAGCCTTTTGATATCCTACGATAAAATCTGTCTAATAATACATCTTGAAAGCTCTTATTATCCCAGCATCACAAGGTTGAATCTCAAAACACTCTATAAATTAATAATTATTAATTTATCGATTAAATAATACCTCTACAAAATAATAATATTTCACGGTCCCAGCTATATTAATTTAGTGAGGTTTTACTGTACTATTGTTGCCATCCAAAAATCCACTGGCCTCATTTGTTTTCATTAAAATTAAGACGTCTGAATTTGAATTATTATGATCTTGTTTGTAAATCTGAACATTGAATGATTAAGACCGTTTGTTATTAAACATCTGAATATAAATATATATATATATATAGAAAAAAATGTCATTCTTTGATAAAAGTTAAGATACTTAAATTATAAATAAATAGTTTACTTTTATAAAAATAAAATGGAAGTACGTGGACTACATATATAAATTATAATAATAAAAATAATTGTTAGAAAAAAATGTAGTCATATTTTTGTTTAAAACCCTTTTAATGTGTCAAGTTTATTATTTATTTTAGAGAAGAGTACATAATAAACCCAATATAGATCATAGAGATGTTTCGCTTATTTATTTAAGACTAATTTGTGTTGAATATTTTTTTCTAACAATTATTTTTTTATTATTAATTCATATATGTAGTTCGTTTGGATCAATTTTATTTTTATCAAACTTAAAATATTTAATTATAATTCAAATATCATAATGTTTATCAACAAATGACGTTTTTTTCTAATACTTTGTTGAAGCAATATTTAACTGTCACGACCTAAAGTACCCTCTAGACGTGACATGATGTATAAAACCCCGAGAGGACTAATACAAGCCACTTAGCATACATCATACAAGATAATAGGGTTAAAGAGTTAAAAAGACAGTTCTATATTAAAAAGAGTTGTCAAAGCATAGCCGAAGTCTAACATAGCCTCAAAGCCATCTAGCATATGATAAGAAAAGTGATTGAGACGTAACGCATACATCATATACAAATCCGGAATGAAAAGACATGAAAGCAATAAAAGGAGTCTCGGTCCTCAAAACATGAGGACTCACTAATCTTCAACACGTCTCTAATACGAGCACTAGCCACGAATGGAGGGAGAAACGTCGGATCCTACATTAGTGAAACAATGTAGGCAAGAGTATGTGTTAGTACATGGAATGTACCAAGTATGATAGCAATGCATAAGAGTTACAAAATCGTACTAAAAAGGGGCTTTATAAGACATGCAATGACCAAGCTAATTCATAAAATGACATGTTAGAAATCATAAGCATAATCATAATCAATGCAAGCTAAACATCGTTTAAAACACCTTTGAGATACCTTTAGAAAGTAATCTTAGTTCATTATTGTGGGAAGTGAGTCTTAACCGACATAGACCATGTGAGCTATAACATGGAATCCGGCGTCTATCCTACACCAAAAAGAGATGTCCTTACTTGCCAAGGTAAGAACCATAAACTTCTAGTTTAAGTGGATCCACTAGATAATGGCTATCTAAGACAAACCTATGGTGGCACATAGTTTATGGGATAGGGAGATTGCTACTAGAAACCCGGCCTCTACTACGGGAGAGCTTCCATCTCGATATCCTCTCGGTGCTAAGCATAATTCCCACAGATTAATCATAATTCTTAACTTGTCTTAACATTAGGAGACATGGGTAATCGCCGCTTGTCTTATCATCCATGGACGGGCACATCAAATAGTCAATCCAAGCTAGAGTTCATCAGAATAGCTCCTAGTTATTGATTCAATGCTTAGTTGAGAAAACCATTCAACTCTTATGAATCCTTCATGTGAGAAACCCGTTCACAATCATGTTTTAAGAAGTATGTGAGAAAATCCTTTCACAGCACAACAATAACAACATCGATGCTTCACTTTCAAAGCAACCTTAAATCATTTACATCAATTTCATAAAGAACATGCATATCTTCATAAATTCATATTTCATAGTTTAAGAGCCTCCTCATATGATCAAAGTCTAGAAATCATGGATCATGTATGGGTTCATGGTAATTCAACTCAAAAACGTGTAATTATCTCAATTCATGCATAAAAAGACTTAAATCAATCAACTGGATCATAATTGAAAGGAACTCATGACATAGAAGAAAACCCTAATTTCAATTGGAGAATCTAACTTTACAAAATTGGAGAATTTAGGAACCCTATGGAGGAAAGGACTCCATAGGTGAAATTCATCATACCTTGGAGTTCAAAGCCCACAATCAATGGAGGATTTGGAGGCTCGACTTGAATCCCTAGTCTTCTTCTTCAAGCTTTAGAAAGAGAAATATTTGGGGAAAACTTTGGAGGGATTTTGAGGAATTTGAAGAGTGACTTAGAATAGGTAGGTTTTAGGCTTAGAAGACTTATATAGAGTCTAGGATTAGGACTAGATCGACTTAGTTAAGGTATAAGTCAATTAGGGAAAATACCAAAAAGCCCTTAAAATAACTGTCGAACCTCGACCGAAGGTTGGGACCTATGGTCCATAGGTCCAACCTCATGGTCAACCGTAGAAAGATTCAAAAACTATAAGTTATAGACTTCAAATGATGGAATTTATGTACGGTCTGTTAGTCCACTTACGGATCATACATACCAACCGTAAGTCCAACCTTTGACCCTCAAAATTTCAATAATCTTGGAGTGACCTACGAGCCCTATCTATGGTCCGTAAAAGCAATGATGGACCGTCCTGTTGAGTCGTAAAAAGGGTTCTGAAACTTGACATTTTGAATTATTTAACTTGCCATCTACGATTCCTACCTATGTCAAGTAAGTCAACCTACGGTCCGTCGGTGGCTTCCGTCAGTACTGGTACCAGTTCTGAAAAATCTACATTTTCCTTCTTTTCAAATCTGTGGTGTTATAATATCTCACCCTTGAAAACATTCATTCTCGAATGGAAATTAAGACATCATAAGGAGGGTAGAAACTACATCTAACAGCCCAACATGAATGCAATCTCATAAATGCACATATCCGAGGAGGAAACATCAACTCCAAGCTAAAGCATGTTCAAAGCATCATTTCATAAGGTCTATATGCAACTCATACTCCAATGAACATAACATGAAGAAATCAATCAAGTTAACTCATTTTCTCAAAATTTTAAGCTTTTCATGAACATGCATAAATAAGGAATCATGGAAGTATCTACGACACATGAGACCAAAAGAGAGAACCATGAGGAATTAAATACCTCAAGCTAGAGTAGGGACGGAGGGAAAGAGATGAGGATAACGGGACATCATATCGGCCTCGGCCTCCCAAGTAGCACCCTCAACCAACTGATTCCTCTAAAGAACCTTTACGGAAGCAACTTCTTTATTTCTCAACTTCTGAATTTGCCGGTCCAAAATCTCAATCAGAACCTCTTCATAAGAAAGACTCTCCTTTACACCAAGACTCTCCAATGGTATTATAGATGTCGGATCACCAACACATTTCTTCAATAACGAGACATGGAAAATTGGATGAATCAATGCTAAATCATTAGGCAAATCAAGTTCGTAAGCAACTTTACCAATACACCTCAAAATCTGATATGGGCCCACATAACGGGGACTAAGCTTCCCTTTCTTTCCAAACCTCATTACACCTTTCATGGGTGGAATTTTCAAGTAAACACAATCATTAACATCAAATTCTAGATCTCTTCTTCTAACATCGGCATAGGACTTTTGTTGACTTTGAGCCGTTTTCAACCTTTCTCTAATAAGCCGAACTTTCTCCATAGCCTCATGTGCCAATTTGGGACCTATCAAAGCGATTTCGCCAACTTCAAACCAACCTATAGGAGATATACACCTCCTACCATAAAGAGCCTCAAATGGAGCCATACCAATACTCGAATGGTAGTTATTTTAATAAGCAAACTCAATCAAAGGAAAATGATCATCCCAATTAACCTTGAAGTCAATCACACAGGCTCTCAACATATCTTCCAAAGTTTGGATAGTACGCTCCGCTTGCCCATCGGTTTAAGGATGAAAGGCCATGCTACGCTTAACACGGGTACCAAGGCCCTTTTGAAAAGATTTACAAAACTGAGAAGTGAATTACGTACCACGATCAGATATAATAGATAGGGGCACTCCATGCAACCTAACCATTTTCTTTAGGTACAACTTAGCATAGTCTTTCGCCGAGTAAGAAACCTTGATGGGAATGAAATGAGCTGATTTCGTTATTCAATCCACAATAATCAAAATCGAGTCATGTTGCTGCCGAGTGCGGGGTAAACCAACAATAAAGTTCATATTCAAATCTTTCCACTTCCAAGTAGGAATGCTACTATCTTGGGACAAACCTCTCAGCTTTTGATGCTCAACTTTCACTTGTTGACAATTAGGACACTTAGCCGCAAATTTCGCAATATTCTTCTTCATCAATTCCACCAATAGACCTCTCGCAAATCACGGTAAATCTTGGTGGCTCTTGGGTGAATGGAATATCGAGAACTATGGGCTTTCGATAAAATCTGCTCCCTCAAATTATCAACATTGGGAACACACAAATGACCTTGATATCGAAGCACACCATCTCCCCCCAAGGAAAAAGCCTCAAAGGACTTTTTAAGCACCGCTTCCTTCAATTCCATCAAGATCGGGTCAAGACCTTGCTTTGCCTTTACATCTGACACAAAAGATGATTCTGAGCCATTATGCACCATAACACCACCTTTAGTAGAATCAACCAACCGAATACCCAATCGGGCCAATTGATGAACATCTAGAACCAATTCCTTCTTATTTTCCCCAACATGAGTGACACTACCCATGGATAACCGACTAAGAGAATCCGCCACCACATTCGCATTACCGGGGTGATAGAGAACACTCATATCATAATACTTTAGCAACTCTAGCCACTTCATTTGTCGAAGGTTTAAATCCTTTTGTTTGAACACATATTGCAAACTCTTGTGGTCGGTGAAGACGTCAACATGAACACCATATAAGTAGTGCCTCTAAATCTTCAAAGCGAATACCAATGCCGCTAGTTCTAAATCATGGGTAGGATAGTTCTTTTCATGATTTTTAAGTTGTCGTGAAGCGTAAGTAATAACCTTCCCATTTGCATAAGAACACATCATAACCCAATCCTTGAAGCGTCACAATAAACCACAAACCATCGGATCCTTCCGGTAAAGTCAACACCGGAGCGGAGGTAAGCCTATCTTTCAATTCTTGAAAACTCTTTACACTGCTTCAGACCATGGGAACTTAACCTTCTTTTGGGTCAACGCCGTTAATGGAGAGGCAATCGCAGAAAACCCTTCAACAAACCTTCTATAGTAACCAGCCAAACCCAAAAAACTTTAAATATCCGAAGGTGATAGAGGTCTAGGCCAACTTTTAACCATATACGTCTTCTTAGGATCTACCCCAATACCCTTACCGAAAATAATGTGACCAAGAAAAGCCACAGATCTCAATCAAAACTCACATTTACTAAACTTTGCAAAGAGTTGTTGGTCCTTGAGGACTTGCAACACAATCTTCAAATGATTGGTATGCTCATCTTCACTCCTTGAGTAAATCAAAATATCGTCGATGACCACAATCACAAACATATCTAGGTATTGTCTAAACACCCTATTCATTAAATCCATAAATGCAGCCGGAGAATTTGTCAAACCAAACCATATTACCAAGAATTCGTATTGACCATATCTAGTCCAAAAAGCCATCTTCGGAATGTCATCTTCCTTCACCCTCAATTGGTGATAGCCCGACCAAAGGTCAATCTTGGAGAAGTAACTCGCTCCTTGAAGTTGATCAAACAAATCATCTATCCTTGGAAGAGGATACTTATTCTTAATGGTAACCTTATTCAATTGACGGTAGTCGATACACATGCGAAGTGAACCATCCTTCTTTCGAACAAACAAAACTAGAGCACCCTATGGAGAGATACTCGATCGGATGAAACCCCTATCCAACAAGTCTTTTAGTTGCTTCTTTAATTCCTTAAGTTATGCCGAAGCCATTTTGTAAGGAGGAATAGAGATAGGTTGCGTATCTGGGAGAAGGTCAATATCGAAGTCTATTTCCCTTTCAGGAGGAACGCCGGGTAAGTCATCAGGAAACACTTCCGGAAACTCATTAACAACGGGGATCGACTCAAAGATAGGGGTTTCGAAATCCATGTCCCTAACCCGAACAAGATGGTATATTCAACCCTTAGAAATCATCTTTCTAGCTTAGAGACATGAAACAAACCGACTCTTTAGCATAGAGTTTCCCCCTTCCATTCTAGAATGGGATCACTTGGAAACTGAAACTTGACCACTCGGGTTCTACAATCAATAGAAGCATAACATGAATGCAACCAAACCATCCCAAGAATAACATCAAAATCTAACATATCAAGCTCTACAAGATCAACATGAGTGACTCTATGGGATAAGGAGACGGGACAATCTTTATAGACTCTTTTAGCCACAATAGATTCACCAATAGGAGTAGAGATAGAAAAAGGATCTAACAACACATCCGGAAGAATATCAAACCGCATAGCCATATATGGCATCACAAAAGATAAGGTAGCACCGGGATCAAGCAAAGCATAAACATCAAGTTGAAAGACTTTCAACATACCAGCAACAACGTCGGGAGAACCCTTGATCATGTCGAGTTTGGACTGCATAGAACCCATTTTGCTTAGGAGCATTTGAACCCGAACCACTAGGCGGAGCTTGTTTACCTTCTCTTCTCTTAACTGTAAGTGATGGACAATCCCTTATCTTATGACCACTCTTACCACAACCAAAGCAACCATCCGTACCGGCTAAGCATTTACCCTCATGCTTCCTTCCACATTTAGCACAAGTAGTCGATGAAAATCCACCACCATTCCCCCCTTGAGGCTTAGGGTTAGACACCCTATCTTTGTTGAAATTAGGAGGAGCATTGGAGGAACCTTGACAAGAAAACCTTTGTCGAAACATGGAATGACCATATCCATCGAACCTCAAGCATGAAAAGTCACCATCACCAGTCTTAGCCCTCTTTGTCTCCCTTGACTTCTCCTTTAGTTTATCCTCTTTGATTTGTTGAGCATGAACCATTAGATGAGAAATGTCCATATCATGAATAAGCATGGTGGTACGACATTCTTTGACCACCATTTTGGACACCTCCGAAACAAACTTACTCATTCTTGCCTTTGGATCGGCAACCATAGTAGGGGCATATCTAGACATTTGTGTGAATTTCAAAGCATACTCCTTCACACTCATGTTTCCTTGACGAAGGTTGATGAACTCAAGCACCTTTTCCTCCTTTATTGGTATCAAAGCCATGTTGGCAGTATACGTACCTAGCATGAGCAGCTAAGTACATATACTGTCTGGGGCATGACAAAATTTATATTAATTTATGAACTGATTATTTAAAGCTTTGAATAAACTATTTTAATATTTTAATATGTTAATTAATATTATGTTCTTAATCTTGTTTCTATAATTGGTGTGAGGTGTTCATTCTTCTCTAAATGTGTGAGGTAACCGAATAATACCCGGTTCATACGTTGGCTAGCCAAAATGAATAGGTCGTCAAGCTAGGAGAGCGTTTAGACCTTGTATGGTGATCCCGTAGCCAAGATTACTCTAGAGAAAGAACATATGTAAAACCAAAAGAACCTCCCTTAGAAACTAGATCTAGATCTTTAATATTTCTTTGCATATTATTATATTATTATTATTTGATCATACTTGAATTATCTGTATTTTTAATATATTTTTGTCTATAAGTCCTTACGACAGTATCTTTTAAATTCATGGATAATAATCAACATATTTTAAACAGTGTTAATTTATCTTCCCAAGCAACTAAGATTGCTAAATTAGAAAATGATCTCCAAAACTGGAATATTCCAGAAGAACCTTTTAAAGCTATTTATCACATAGGTAAATTTTATTTATTTAGTAATCACAATATTAAAACTTGTGAATCAACTGTAGCTATTAATAATTCTTTAGAAATTATTCGTCTGTTGAATGCTAACGATATTAATCGTTATAAAAATAAATTCAACTATTTGCATATTGGTTTAGTGCAAGTTGTTGTTAAGCCCCTATTCAGGAAAGGCTTAGACATTCCTATTTGTGTCCTCCTTAGAGATGATAGATTTCTCAATTTTGATGACTCTCTCTTAGGAGTCCTTCAAAGTAACCTTGCCGATGGCCCGGTTAATTTTAATTGTTATCCAAATTTTTCAATAGACATTAATGATCCTAATGTCATGGATTCGTTGACATTAAATGTCAAAACAAAAAACTTAAATAGCAAAGCCAATACTCGAGAGATAGCGATTATCTATAGAATATATTATCGGCTTATGTCTACTACTCTAGCACCAAATGCTCGTATTGAGAGCCAAAAGGATGTTACCATGCTCATGGAGGCCAATCATGCGCATAGTTCCATTTTTGTCCCTAGACTTGTAAATTGGAATGATATCCTCTCTAACGACGAATGGCACTTCGATGCTATTACTCAACCTTCTTCTTCTCGTTCAGAGAAATCTCGAATCGAAAGGGTAATTCAGTATCCTGATGGATCTATAGATCTTAAGTTTCTAGAAAATCCTTTATCTAGAACTAATTCTCTCAAAAGGGCTTCTTGTTCGTCCGTCCCTTCGAGGCCTGCTCCAAGACCACCTTCTTCGTGAAAAGTTACAGGAGTAGATTTTTCGGGAAATATCCCTAAAGTTTATTATCAGGAAGTCCCTACTAGTCCCACAGCTAGCGAGATGGAACCTCCTAAAGATAAAAAGGAATCCACACCAGGATGGATAACTATGATTAGGTCTGAAGAGGATTTTACTCCTAATCCCCAGATTCTTCAAAAAGCTTGGACGAATTCTAAAAACCAAATCAACAGAGAATGGTATGTTGCTACTTATACTCTCAAAGAAAGAGAAGAGTTTGCAAGTTCTTGGATATCGGATATGAAAAGAATTCGATGTGAAATAGACTTCTTCAAATGGTTTGAAATGACTGGTAAAATAGATGATCAGAAAGAATCTCTCAAAGTCATTATCAGCAAATGGTATACCACTACCAACAAGGTTATTGAAGCAGTTACTCCTCCTCTTGAAGGAATAAATATCCCTATTGCAGGAACCATTATAAAAGCCTCACCCTTTAAAACTTTTTCCACAGAAAAACCCACATCTTTACCTACTACAAATGATTTTAATAGAATCATTGAACAAAATAATTATACCAATCAAATTCTTCATGTTGTTTCTAGACAAATTGAAGATACCAAAGAAAGAGCCTCTTTTTCAGGAAGGCCTATCCCTTTATCCTCTTCTCATATCAGTCAGAAAATAGACCCAAATCCTATATTTAAAGTCAATGAATTTTCCAGAGAAAACTATCCAAAAATCAAAAATACTTTTGATATTTCTGATAATATTTTAGATAAGATCAATGAAAAATTAGCCAACTTCAAAATATCCGAAAAAGATGGTAAGAAAGTTGCCACTATTCAAGAAAATCTTGTTCAAAAACTATCCAATGATAGATATCATAACCGAAAAAACTATCATAAGAGACCTTCTTTTCCTGATCTTCAATATGAAGAAAATGCTTTTCTTTCCACTTCTTCTCATGAAGGAAGTAGTATAACAGAATGGAATATTGATGGCCTTGCAGAACATCAAATCTACAACAAGCTCCATGAAATGGGTGTTGCTATCACTGCTTATAAAATAAGAAATGCTTCTGATAAGGAAGCATCTGCCATGATTGTTGCAGGATTCACTGGAATGTTGAAACATTGGTGGGATAATTACTTCACCGAAGAAACAAAGCAAATCATTTATAATACTCACTCTACTGAGACAGTGATTAAAATGGAAGGAACCACTGAAGTTCCTACTGAAGTCATCAGAGAAGATGCTTTTGCTACTCTTATTTATCATATAGCTAAGCATTTTATTGGCGAACCAAAGTTATTTCAGGATAGGAGTCTCCAAATCCTCAACAATATCAGTTGTCCATCATTAGATGATTTTACTTGGTATAAATATAACTTTATGCAGAAAGTTATGATCAGACCAGATTGCAATCTAGACTTTTGGAAAGAAAGATTCGTAAGTGGTCTTCCACCTCTCTTTGCTGATAAGGTAAGAACCAAAATCAGAGATAGAAATGATGGAAAAATCCCATATAGTCAAATGACTTATGGAGATTTAATTAGTGTTATAAACACTGTAGGATTAGAACTTTGTACAGATATCAAGTTGAAACATCAACTTAAAAAGGAAAGATCTTCTTCAAGAAAAGAATTAGGAAGTTTCTGCCAAGACTTCGGTTTCATTTCTTTAACTCCTCCTTCAAGTAAAAATAGAAAGGATAATAAGGAGTCAAAGAAAGTTCATCGCAGTAAGTCAAGAAGGACTTCCGAAAAAGATTATAAAAAATCTTTCAAAAAGAATAGGAAACACAAAGGATTCAAGAAATCCAAAGAGGATGTATGCTGGACATGCGGTAAAACTGGCCATAAAGCAAATGAATGCAGGTCTGGTAAACAGAAGAGGATCAACAATCTTGAGCTTGATGAAGCAACTAAAGAGAAACTCTTTTCTATTCTTGAAGAACCTTTATCCGATTCTTCAAATAATTCTGCTGATTATAGCGATGAAGAAAATATCAACATCGACTATGATTCAGATTCTAGTAAATCTGGAAAAGATTGTAATTGCACAGAGGCTTTCTGTGTTTGCGAAAATATTCCTTAAATCAGAGTCCTCAGTAATGACTCTAAAGAAACTCTCTTTGACATTATCCAATATATTGATAATGATGAATCAAGGAAAAAATACCTTGTAGAGCTTAAGAATCTCATTCTCAACCAAAAAGAAAAGCCTAAAGCTCGTACTATGGTTGAACCTTTCAGCATGAAACAAATCATGAATAGGTTCGAAAGCAATGCAGAACCTACTATTTCTGATCTTCATAGAGAAGTCAAAACCCTCAAAGAGGAAATCAAAGACATTAAGTTTAGACTTGGAAAAGTTGAGACTGATGTCATTGCTGATAAAATCCTCAAAGAAATAGCTGATCAAGATCTTGATGTAGAAGAGGAAAACAATATTGAAAAGGATAAACTTGATTATCCTCCTTTTAATATTGAACCTACTTCTGATATTGCAACTACTTCCAGTCCAGGTATCACAGTTATTTCTTCTATTAGACCTCAAAGTCATCATATTCGGATAAAAATTGTTGTGAATAAAGATTTTGTTATTAACAAAATTGCTTTGCTTGACAGTGGTGCAGAAAGAAATTGCATTGTTAAAGGTATTGTTCCAACTAAGTACTTAGAAAAAAGTTCTTCTAAATTATATTCGGCTACTGGAGAATTGCTTAAAATCAATTATAAACTCTCCAAAGCTCATATTTGTAACAATAACATTTGTTTAACAAATGATTTCATTATTACTGAAGATATTAATGAAGATATCATTTTAGGTATTCCATTTATTGCTCAGATAAAACCTTTTGTCACCAGTCTAAACGGAATTACCACCTCTATTCTTGGAAAAGAATTACATTTTCCATTTGTCAAAACTCTTTCTCAAGAAGAAAGTAATTTTATCAGAGAAAAAACTATTTTTCGAATTAATACCCTTTCTCAACATGTCACCTTTTTAAAAGAAGAAATTAAAATAAAAAAAATTGAGCAAATTTTAAAAACCCCGGAGATGGTTGCTAAAGTAACTAATCTTCATACAAAATTTGAAGACGAAATTTGCTCTGATTTTCCTAATGCTTTTTGGGAAAGAAAAAGACATTGTTGAATTACCCTACATTGAAGGATTTAATGAACAGTCTATTACTACCAAGGCAAGACCTATTCAAATGAATCATGAAATGATGGAATTTTGTAAAAAGGAAATTGATAATTTATTAAAAAATAAAATTATTAGATTTTCTAAATCCCCTTGGAGTTGCTCTGCTTTCTATGTTAACAATAGTGCAGAAAAAGAAAGAGGAGCACCAAGACTTGTTATTAATTACAAACCTCTTAATTCTGTTTTAAAATGGATCAGGTACCGGATACCTAACAAAAGAGATTTGCTAAAAAGAACTTATAAAGCAAATATCTACAGCAAGTTTGATATGAAATCGGGTTTTTGGCCAATCCAAATTGCCGATAAAGATAAATATAAAACTGCTTTCAATGTCCCATTTGGACAATATGAATGGAATGTTATGCCCTTTGGACTTAAAAATGCTCCTTCTGAATTTCAGAATATCATGAATAGCATTTTTAATGATTATAGTTATATGTCTATTGTCTACATTGATGATGTGCTTATCTTTTCTGATGATATTGATTCTCATTTTAAGCATCTTAATACTTTCTTCAAGATTGTTAAAATTAACGGTCTAGTAGTCAGTGCTAAGAAGATAAAGCTTTTTCAAACTTCTATCAGATTCTTAGGCCATGATCTTTATCAAGGTAGTTATAAACCTATTTGTAGAGCCATTGAGTTCTCTTCCAAATTTCCTAATGAAATTATTGATAAAACCCAATTACAGAGGTTTTTAGGTAGTCTCAATTATGTAGCTGATTTTATACCTAAGGTCAGACAAGTTTGTGAGCCTTTGTATAAAAGACTTAGAAAAAACCCCATACCTTGAAGTTATGAACAGACCCAGGCAGTTATTTCAATCAAAAAACTTGTTCAAAGTCTCCCTTGCTTAGGAATACCTAATCCTAATGATTTTATGATAGTTGAAACTGATGCTTCTGATTTGGGTTATGGAGGTATCCTAAAACAAAGAAGTTCTCTAGAATCTCCTGAACAACTAGTTCGTTTTACTTCAGGAATTTGGAATTCTGCTCAAAAGAATTATTCAACTGTTAAAAAGGAAATTTTGTCTATAGTGCTATGTATCACCAAATTTCAAGATGATTTAATTAACAAAGAATTCTTATTAAGAGTTGATTGTAAATCGGCTAAAGAAATTTTACAAAAGGATGTAAAGAATTTGGTTTCAAAACAAATATTTGCTAGATGGCAAGCTCTACTATCTAGCTTTGATTTTCAAATTGAATTTATAAAAGGAGAAAATAACTCTTTACCAGATTTTCTAACTAGAGAATTTTTACAGGGAAAAAATGAGGCCTTTCAAGCCTAACGCTCCTTCAAAAGAAGGAAAGCAAATGGCAAAACCATTCGTCTTACCCCCCTTAACACCGGCAAAACCACCACAAAGACCGGTTTTTGATAATAGATATACTTTATTAGCAGACTATCCCAAATTGCCTGCACCAACTCCCCCTACTCCAACCAAATTAATCCAATTAAGGCCAAATAGAACTTTCACTCCAGAAACATCAAGCTCTTCAGTACAAACTAAGAATAACTATGCAATGAAGGCTCCTGAATCCTTCGCGCAAGCAGTAAAACCAGAGTTACAAACTCCTAAACAAACTATTATCCCAAAGGAAGAAAAATTTGATTTCGTAACAACTCAAATGTTACCATTATTAGCAATAGACAAGGATTATGAAAATTTCGGGATCGAAACTCTCATAAAACCTTGTTATACAGATAATAACTTTGTTGATACAGATTGTGCATACAAGACCAGAAAGTTCTATGAAGCTATTTTGGTGGATACAGAATCCATAGAGATTGAGCATAACAGAGATGATCAAAATCCTGAGTTCATTAGGTATTCTCGTTTTACTATCAAGAGAATTTTATCTCCTTTTGAATGGTATACGGATCATTTGCATACTCTGATATCATTATCTATGCCACACAGGCCACAAACCTATAATTGGCATGATTACAAGGCGGCTTGGTTCAACTTTATTTATTTAAGACCAAGACACACTTGGTTTGTTAAATATTGCCCAAAGGTAATAAAATCAGTTATTCCCAGATGGTTCTATGAATGGTGGAACATTTTTGGAGGAAATTTACATATTCTACCTCAACAATTTCATGTTCGATTTAATGACTTTCAAAGCAATGAAGAGATTTCTACTCTTACTGAGCATATTAAGTTGTGTAAATTCTTTATTCAAAAAAGAATATCCTATATTATTTCTTGGAATTTTACCAAAGTAGATATAGATAGAATTCG
This sequence comes from Solanum appendiculatum, assembly GCA_018342035.1. Lineage (NCBI taxonomy): Eukaryota > Viridiplantae > Streptophyta > Magnoliopsida > Solanales > Solanaceae > Solanum > Solanum appendiculatum. The sequence goes on from JAGDQO010000341.1 coordinate 170,954, forward strand.
CTTCTTAGCTAAAGAAGTTATGTCAAAGGATGGACTCCTAAGCCAACAGGAGTAAAACCTTCAATCAACACTGTTGGGACAAGCAGCAATACTACTACAAAATTATCTAAAGCTGAGTTAAAGGCAAAACTTAAAAAAACCATGGATAATCTTGAAGATTATACAGAGATGCAGATAATGCAGCTAATTAATGACGCTGCATCATCTGGAAGCAGCAACGGGGACAAGTGCGACCTCAAAGGAATTGCACAGTCATATGTGGACCCCGATTATGAATAGAAACTTGGCTCTTGAGAAAAGCAGAGACCAAAGGTCGAAATTGCTTTATTCAAAGAGACATTTTACTATTCCTAAAAGGAATCCCATATGTTTACTTTAAAAAAGTAAAGGACTCATCTACCGACAGTGAAAAAGAATTGTCTTTTCAAATAATGTATAGGAGAATTCCTTACTCTATAAAAGGAATAACTCTCTAAGATTAGAGGCATCAGATATTTTTCCAATACTGAAAACCTCTCTCCCTCTTCCGTGTTTCTTATGCTTCCGCCTGTAGCTCTCTTCATGTTTATATAAATAAAAGCTTGTAAGTTTTTAATAATGCTCTTTTAAGAATCTTCCTTCATAAATTTTGTTGTACTTTATCAATATAACTTCGGAGGATTACCGCCGACGTACCCACATTTGGGTTCATAGGGACCATGGCCTCCCATTGGCTTGAGCCGTCATGGCTTGGGCCAACACTTGAAAAGCAGCCCTAAACTCTGCATTAGTCACTTGCTCAACCAAGGGGTCGACCGAAATTTGAGGAGCTTCTTGTTCCACATTCTCTCTCATATTCCTCCTAGCATATGCCCTTCGAGTGGCCATATCCTAAAAAGCATCGGATAGGGATTAGGAGAGAGAGACATATAGAGTTAAACTCTATCGCACGACTTTAGAGTGATGAAAGAAGTGGAGTTTCCTAAGCATCTTATAGCCTCTCATTCATAAGTGTGGCGCGCTTCACACCCATTAACAAGACTCTACTTGACGTGGCTTATGAGACATCCTAGGACCTTTCTAAAACCTTGTGCTCTGAATATCAAGTTTGTCACGACCTAAAGTACCCCCTAGACGTGACATGGCATATAAAACCCCAAGAGGCCTAATACAAACCACTTAGCATACATCATACAAGATAATATGGTTAAAGAGTTCAAAAGACAGTTCTATATTAAAAAGAGTTGTCAAAGCATAACGGAAGTCTAACATAGTCTCAAAGCCGACTAGCATATGATAATAAAGGTGATTGGGACGTAACCCATACATCAAATACAAATCCAAAATGAAAAGACATGAAAACAATAAAAGGAGTCTCGATCCTCAAAACATAAGGACTTACCAATCTTCAACACGTCTCTAATACGAGCACTAGCCACGAATGGAGGGAGAAGCGTCGGATCCTACATTAGTGACATAATGTAGGCAAGAGTATGCGTTAGTACTTGGAATGTACCAAATATGATAGCAATGCATAAGAGTTATAACATCATGCTAAAAGGGGGTTTTATATGACATGAAATGACCAAGCTAATTCATAAAACGACATGTTAGAAATCATAAGCATAATCATGATCAACGCAAGCTAAACATCGTTTAAAACACCTTTGAGATACCTTTAGAAAGTAATCTTAGTTCATTATTGTGGGAAGTGAGCCTTAACCGACATAAACCATGTGAGCTATAACATGGAATCCGGTATCTATCCTACACCGAAAAGAGATATTCTTACTTGCCAAGGTAAGAACCATAAACTTCTAGCTTAAGTGGATCCACTAGCTAATGGCTATCTAAGACAAACCTATGGTGGCACATAGTTTATGGGATAGGGAGATTGCTACTAGAAACCCGGCCTCTACTACGGGAGAGCTTCCATCTTGATATCCTCTTGGTGCTAAGCATAATTTCCACGGATTAATCATAATTCTTAACTTATCTTAACATTAGGAGACATGGGTAATCGCCTCTTGTCTTATCATCCATGGACGGACACATCAAATAGTCAATCCAAGCTAGAGTTCATTAGAATAGCTGCTAGTTATTGATTCAATGCTTAGTTGAGAAAATCATTCAACTCTTATGAATCCTTCATGTGAGAAACCCTTTCACAATCATGTTTTAAGAAGTATGTGAGAAAATCCTTTCACAACACAACAATAACAACATCGATGCTTCACTTTCAAAGCAACCTTAAATCATTTAAATCAATTCATAAAGAACATGCATATCTTCATAAATTCATCTTTCATAGTTCAAGAGCCTCCTCATATGATCAAAGTCTAGAAATCATGGATCATGCATGGATTCATGGTAATTCAACTAAAAAATGTGTAATTATCTCAATTCATGCATAAAAAGACTTAAATCAATCAATTGAATCATAATTGAAAAGGACCCATGAGATAGAAGAAAATCCTAATTTCAATTGGAGAATCTAACTTTACGAAATTGAAGAATTTAGGAACCCTATGGAGGAAAGGACTCCATAGGTGAAAGCCATACTACGTTGGAATTCAAAGCCCACAATCAATGGAGGATTTTGAGGCTTGACTTGAATCCCAAGTCTTCTTCTTCAAGCTTTAGAGAGAGAAATATTTGTGGAAAACTTTGGAGGGATTTTTGGGAATTTGAAGAGTGTCTTAGAATAGGTAGGTTTTAGGCTTAGAAGGCTTATATAGGGTCTAGGATTAGGACTAAACTAACTTAGTTAAGGTATAAAGCAATTAGGAAAAAGACCAGAAAGCCTTTAAAATAAATGCTGGACCTCGACCTATGGTCCGTAGGTCTAGCTACGGACCGTCCTGGTCAACCGTAGAAAGATTTAGAAACTATAAGTTTTGGACTTCAAACTACGAGACCTATGTACGGTCCGTTGGTCCACTTACGGACCATACATACCAACCGTAAGTCCAACCTTTGACCCTCAAAATTTCACTTAGTCTGAGAGTGACCTATGAGACCTATCTACTGTCTGTAAAAACAATGACGAACCGTCCTGTTGAGCCGTAAAAAGGGTTATGAAACATGACATTTTGAAATTATTTAACTTGCCATCTACGGTTCCTACGTACGGTCCGTCGGTGACTTTCGTCAGTACTGGCACTAGTTCTGAAAAACCTGTATTTTCCTTCTTTCAAATTCGAGGTGTTACATTAACTACTATTATATATATATATATATATATATATATAAGATGTTTAAAAATAAACAGTCTTAGTCATTCAGTATTCAGAATTACAGACAAGATCTTAACCATTTAGATATGCATTCAGATTCAGACGTCTTAATCTTAATAAAAATAAATGAGGCCTTGGGCCTTATTTGTTTGTGTAAGTGCATTTGTTTTCATTAAGATTTAAGCACCTAATCGGTTTCAATAGATCTTAATTATTAAGAAGTAGAATAAAATTTTAATATCATTAAGATATATTCTTGTGTGAACAATATTCACCATCACTCTATCCACAATCATCAGCCACCACCTCTAACCACCTTTATCATCATCACTACCACCATCATTGTCAACCATTATTATCGTTGTCTATCATTAACCACATTTATCATTACAACCACTACCGTTGCTAATTAAATCATATTTTTTTCTCCCAATAGAAAAGACAGTAAGTCCAAAATAAAATTGAAATTCAGTGTTGCTGAATCAACAAGTCACCCTGAACTCTTCCAGGACTCTTCAATCCAGGTGATTCGAAGTGTGCAAGAACTGAACCAATCGATAAATCGAACAAAAAATGTTATTGATTTATTGCTATTGAATTATTAGGTTAATGGTTTTTTAATGATTTTATTAGAAAAAATTGGGTTAACGATTTGATTTTAATTTTTTAATATTGAGTTATTTGATAAATCGATAACCCATTAAAATTATAGTAGATTACTACTTTACCCCTATATAAATATTGAATATTAAGATAATAACATAAGCTCATCACAATAACAATATAAGATATCTCAGTCAAAAGTATACTGGCAGCTAGAGACATTTTATGGCTCAAGACAATATCTTAATCAAGATCAAGTTCAAGAAATATCAATAAACCACGTTCATAAACACTTAATCATTATCTCATTTAATCAATCAATACACCATGTAATGGGAATGAAATAAAGGTATAATGATAATACAATCATATTATCTTACAAAAAACTTGTACACACCCATTTTCTCTATCGGATAGTCGAGACTCATGGAGAACTCGCAAGATCCATATGCTCACTCTGTATCATATAACTTTTTATAAAAAAAAAATGCCCTGAGTGAAACATCTTGTAATGGATAACTCTATATCAAGAGTATCTTGGATGAAATTTGCTCTACCAGATAACCCTATATCGAAAGTATCCTAGATGAAACTTCTTGTACCAAATAACTCCATACCACGAATACCATGAATGATCCTTTACTAGAATTTATCCTTTCACTTTCTAGAAGTCAAATGCTTTAGATGCAATGCCAACACAATAAATTTTATAATAAATTTAATCTTCAGGATAGATAATGAGAAATAACTCCAAAGTATTGAACAATGAGAATATTAGTGGAAGAATAATTAAATAGCATTTCATATGCAAACCTTTAACTAAATATTATTTTTATCAATATCAAGTGATTAATTTTGAAATAAATACAACTCATAAAAATTAATCAATTCATTGTTTCTTCATTCTAACTTTTAGATCTTCCAGGTCGTATAGAAACTTCATGGCAATTCAATGCACAACTAGTACATCAATTATCACAAAACATTATCATAATTTGACTTCAAATTCATAAAAGAGAAAAAAAATCATCAACTATCATGTATATGAATTACGATAAGCAACATATCATTTGAAACATGCTCACAAATCATAGAATCATTTCAATTAAGTAAAATAGACAAATAACTCATATTATGACATTGGTACTCCCATAAATGCTCATCATCTCATTTTCACGAAATTCACATTACCCATTTTTCTTTTATTCAATCAAACAAGAGACTAACACTTCATAAAGAGTCAATAAAAATCTCAACTTACCTTAAATGGAGTCTAAAAAGTCATATTACACTTTTGGCCCTTCTTAAATCCTCCAAATTATTCCAATCTAATTATATATGAAAGTCAGGTAAGTAAACGAGTTCATAGACATTCACATTGCCATAAAAAGAATTGGGTCAAGAAATCTACCTCGAGACTCGGTGTTAAATCTGAAAAAAATAATTCAAAATTAGTGTATTCATAACTTCTAACCTTAACTTCTTTTGTTAAGCAAGTTGGAATACATACAAGTTATTCATGTTCGCAATCATTAAAAAGCAATCTTTACAAATGAACCTTAATGTACAATAATCATTAAAAAAAGTAATCTTTACAAAAGAACCTTAATGCACAATAATCACGCCTTCATGAGAAGATTTTACTGTAAAAAATATATCATCATCATATCTACTTTAAGTTCCATAACTCTAGTTATGAGTTAAGCTACTCATAAACAGTCGTAAGCAATAACTATTATAATTTAAAGAGATAAGTATTGAAAATACTCCTAAACTTAGTTTGAATTATTACTTTAGTCCCCGAACTATTGACAGCGTTAAAAACAGTGAACTATTGCTTGTAGTCAAGCAAAACACTCACTTAAACATATGAGTCAAATTCAGCTACACCCAAAATAGGATTTGTATAATTACGCACTTGACTCAAAACAACCAAAAAAAGACTCAAAACAAAGACTATATATACAAGTACAACTTATCATTGGTTCCACCACCATTCACTTGGCAAAAGTTTTTTTTCTTTTCAAACAAAGCACTTTAATGCACCATTCTAGAACAATTTTACATTCGAGCACAATTTCAAAGCATCTCAAGTCAATGGACTCAACCTTTCAGGTTTACCTAAAGATTCATGAGAATTTAATGCATTCAAGCAACTCAATTAAAATCAAGACCTCACAATTTGCATGAAGGATGCAATACCACTCACACAAGAGAGAATCCCACATACAATTAAGAATACCAATTCAATGGATTTTAGATCATGCAAAAACACTCACTCTCACAAGCGAATTCAAGTATGCACACATTGAACCATAGGCTTGCCCTATATGTAGATCGCCACTAATGTAGGTTGACAAGGCTCAAAATCCTCAAATACTTGCGGGTTTAACTTAGGCTTGGGAAAAAGGTGTGGTATCATGCTGTCAAGTGACTAAAAGGACTCCCTAATGCTTTCACTTCTCAATTGAGCACACCACTCACATTTTTTATTTTGCTTTCCACCTTATTTATCCTTTTTTATGATGCTCACTCCTTCCAACCTCCTTTCTCTTTTTCACTTGAGATATGTGCACACATTGAGCTAGCACCCACACTTTTTCTTTCTTTCATTTATAATATCATTTCAGCAGTTTTCAAATTGACGCTTATGATGCTCTATGCTTTTAGCTCGAACCTCTTTCATCTGCTGGTGCACAAACTCCCAAACTTAGGTTTTTGCCTACATTTTAAATCATTCACATTTTCTCCCTTTCTACCCCTAAACTTTGGCTTTTAGCCTACATCACAAATCGTTAGCAACTAGGGAGACATAAGGGTGTCAAATAAGAGGGTTACAAAGAATCAAAGTATGCAACATGGTGGCATAAAAAGTTGATTTAGGCTCAATGAGGCAAACGAAGACTACATCAATGGAGGGAAGATTTGGGATAGAGTGACTAGTCAAAATGGGCCTAAGTTCATCTTTCAAGCCAAGTCAAATCTAGAATTTTGCCTTGAAATATTTTGGACCAAGTTCTAGACAACATGCATATACAAGAATGAATCAAATCCTTTTCGCACAAGGCATTACAATCCAACACACTCTCAAGTTAGTCTCAAAATCAATTAAATCGAATGACCTTTGACAAACTACGATAGGAAGAACTCCCGCTTGTCAATCACAAAGTCAAAATAAGAATGTATGCGACATGATAAGCGATAGCTATCAGTTCACTTTTTCACATTTTGAAATCATTTAAAACCTTCCTTTGCCAATTAAATTTTTTGGTGGTCCCTCTTGCAAGAGGTGCAACACAAGACTAAATTTAAAACTAAAATTTAGAATTTTTCATTAAGAAAGTTACCTCTCAATCTAACATAGGGAAACACCAACCCGGTTCGACTCAAAAAGACTCAAGAAAAATAAAAGGAACAGAAAAAATTTGCTCCTTGAAAAAGGACCGTGGCATAAAAAAACCCTTGGAGTTTATTCAATTAAATACTATTTACAAAGACGATATTGAATCATGCCCTCATAAATTCATTGAGAGAACAAGGCTTATTTAAAGGCACTAAGCGTGAATTCTAAGCATGGTGGTAAGACAATCGAGACATGTAAGACCAATCTGGCTAAAAATCAACCAAACAAAACAAGCTTGACAACGCATGGTTCAACACTCCACAAAGGGATTTAAAGTTAGCTACCACATTGTTATAAAAATTTAAAAGTATCTACCACTAGGCACCAAAATATCACACAAATGACCAAATTAAACAACCCCCGACTGCAAAGTAGCATTGTACTCAAAGCTATTAGAATAAGGGAAGAAAGTGGGAGAACACTCCATGGATCACTCTTCTTCATCATCTTTATCACCCGTGCCATCATTGCATGCTGCTCGAATAGCGGGCTAGACTATGCTCCACCTCCTTGTGAGTGAGCCGTCCTTAGGGATGCCTCCATGGCCGGATGTATCTCTACTATCTCCTCAACTTCTACCATCAAGATTCCCATACTCTGCATTAAAGCATCTATTTGTCCGAGGGTGTTCTTTGAACCTCTCATTGCTTCAGCCAACATAGCCATATAACTTTCCCCCATTGGAGCTTTCCCTTTCATATCTTTCATGTTAGTTTTCAAAGTATTGACAACTCCTTCTACCACATCAACCTGTTTGTATAAGTTGTCTAAACTATTGGCTAAACTCTTCATTGCTCTTTCAGCGGCAGCCATGAGCATGTCAGGTAAAGTGAAACGACCCAAATGCCCGAAAATGTGCTTCGGAAACACCTATAATTGTAATTTCCATATATCTCAAAATTCGTGCATGATTTCAGAAATTCGACTTCATATTCTTATTTGTGGGGTCAAATTGAGTGGGAAATGGGTGTAACCCGAATTTTAGAGCAACCGTATCAAAATTCGAAAATCGCAAAAATTGCGATTTGGAGGGTCAACTTTAAAGGGGCATATCTCTTAGCACACAAGGAACTGGAAGGGCTGCAACCTATCAAATTAAAGCTCTTTGAGTTAGCTTTCCAACGCACTTGGTTTCACCTTATTCCGAGTTAGGATGAGGGAGTTATGACCATTTTCGTAAAACCTGTCTGTGCAGAATTTCCAATTCCAGTGAGCGAATTTTCTAGGCGGGTTGGAGTCATTTTTTTATAAAAAGGGGATATGTCCCATACTTAGTCATTTTCTAAACTCCAAAAACACTCTCTAAGCCCTCTCCAAAAATTCCACCAAGATCTTCAACCAAATTCAAACATCTCAAGCTCTAATTCCGGATTCAAGACTCAATCTCAAGCTTCGATTCTCCATTCCAATCTTCATCAAGGATTCTCCAAAGTTGAGGTATGTGGGTTTGATTGTGGAAACCTTCCTTTCCACAAGTCCAACCATTTATCCTCTATTTCTACTTCAAATTTATGGGTCCTCGTGATCAATTATGAACTCTTGAATTATGGAATTACTACTACACACCCTATTATGGTCCTTTTTGCATATTATCATGAAATGGAATTTTTATGTGATGTTTATGGTTTACATGCTTCCATGATCAAATTATGAAGGTTGATATATATATGTATGTTGTTGGTGGGCTGATTTATATGGATTTTGGAATTGGTTGGACTTAGTATTCTTGAAATACATGATTTCATTTACATGAACAATTGCCCACCTTGTGTTTGATAAAATGCCCATTTATAGAATTCTTAGGAAAGGGAAGGTCCAAGGTACGTCCTATGAGTCGGATGGTTATGTAATTACTGAATGATGATGAAATGGACACATGTATATGATTTTCTCTAAATAAGTGTTGTGAGTCGACCATGCCTAGTACGGGGGGTAGTAGGCCCGTATAACCATATCGAGGGGTTTGTACCTTGGTCCCTAGCACGGGGGGGTGGTTAATGGTCCCGTGTAACCATATCGAGGGGTTTGTTACCTTGGTCCTAGCACGGGGGGTGGTAGGCCGTGTAACCATACGAGGGTTGTACCTGGTCCCTACACGGGGGGTGGTAGGCCCGTTAACCATATCGACGGGGTTTTGTAACCTTGGTCCCTAGCACGGGGGGTTGTAGCCGTGTAACATATCGAGGGTTTTGTACTTGGTCCCTAGCACGGGGGGTGGTAGCCCGTGTAACCATATTGAGGGGTTTGTACCTCTTTCGCCTCTCCAAGGGGGTGGTAGGCCTTGGAAATACTATATTGATGGTCACTCGCCACACATGTACTACGTCCCACTAAATATGATTTTTATGTAAGCATCATTATACATATCATTTCATTAATATGCTATCTATTGGGTATGATTACGCATTTTTCTATGATGTCCATCTAATGTAGCATTGCATTGCATCCCATATACTTAGTACATTCAAATGTACTAACGCATACTCTATGCCTACATGATGTCACCATGTAGGGACCGGAGCACCGCTTGACCATCCTCCTCCGCGTGGCTAGTACGATTTTCTATAGTGGTTATTGGTGAGTCCTCCATTTCGGGGACGTTGCTCATGATCTTTTGCTATGTATAAAACTTTTCCTTTCTAGTTATGGTTTTGACTATGAGGGTGAGCCCGGTAGTTTGTCTTGGCCCCCGCTAAGTACTCATGTTTAGAGGTGGTGTTGGACAAGTTGTGTTTTATGCTTGAGCTTGACTCATCTATGGTATTTATGTATCATTTCTTTTTTTTCTCTTGCTCCCTTAGTCCCGATTTCCCCTTGATTATGCTTATCGCTTATGGTCATTTAATTGCTTCCGCGACCAAGGATGTGTAATGATACGCTATGAGGCTTGTTTGGGGTTCATTCGGGTTCCCCATTCGCCGGTCACATCTAGGCCCTAGGCTTGGGTCGTGACAACTTGGTATCAGAGCACTAGGTTGAATGATCCTCGGAGTCCAACACACCGCGTTGATTAGAGTCCGATTCATGGTTGTGTTGTGCACCACAACTATGAGTAGGAGGCTATGAGACGTTTTAGGAAATGTTTCCCTTCTCTATGTTCTAAGTCGTGCTGTAGAGTTGAATTAAGTTCTTCCCTAACGGTTGTTCTTTGCTATGCAAGATCATGTCTAATACAAGAGGAAGACGAGCCCGGCTCGTTGCGTGAGTCATATAAGGTGTCTACTCCTATTTGGTGCACATATTGTTGCTAGGAAGGTCTATAGAAATTGTCCTATTTGCATCTTGCATAAAATATTGCCTTGTGATCTTGTTGAATTGAACATGGTCGATTTTGATGTTGTTCTTGGGATGGATTGGTTGCATGCATACTATGCTTCTATTGATTGTAGAACCCGAAGGGTCAAGTTCCAATTCCCAAGTGAACCCATTCTTGAGTGGGAAAGCCAAAATGTGGTAGTCAAGGGTAGATTCATCTCTTGCATTAAAGCCCGTAAGTTGATCTCTAAGGGGTGTCTCTATCACCTCGTGAGGGTTAGGGATGTGGAGTCCAAAACCCTTCTTATAGAGTCGGTTCCGGTCGTAAATGAATTCCTTGATGTCTTTCCTAATGACCTTCCCGGTGTTCCTCCCGAAAGGGAAATAGATTTTGGCATAGACCTCCTCCCCGATACTCAACCCATTTCTATTCCCCCTTACCGTATGGCCCCGGCGGAGTTAAAGGAGTTGAAAGAACAATTGAGGGACTTGTTGGAGAAGGGTTTTATTAGGCCTAGCCAATCACCATGGGGTGCACCGGTGTTGTTTGTGAAGAAGAAAGATGGGTCCTTTAGGATGTGTATTGATTATCGGCAACTCAATAGGGTCACCGTCAAGAATAAATATCCTCTTCCTAGGATTGATGACTTGTTCGACCAATTGCAAGGGGCTAGCCACTTCTCTAAGATTGATCTTCGGTCCGGGTATCATCAAGTGAAGGTGAGGGAGGGTGACATTCCCAAGACAGCCTTCCGGACTAGGTATGGACATTATGAATTTGTGGTCATGTCCTTTGGGTTGACCAATGCACCGGCTACCTTCATGGACCTAATGAATAGGGTCTTTAAACCCTACCTTGATTCCTTTGTTGTGGTTTCATTGATGATATTTTAATCTATTCGCATAGTGAGGAAGAACATATGGGTCACTTGAGGGTTGTGTTGCAAAGATTAAGAGAGGAGAAGTTGTATGCCAAGTATGAAAAGTGTGAATTTTGGTTGAGGGAGGTTGCCTTCCTAGGTCATGTGGTGTCGGGGGATGGTATTAAGGTAGACCCTAAGAAGACCGATGTGATTAGAAATTGGCCTAGGCCATTGACCCCGTCGGATATTAGGAGCTTCTTGGGCTTAGCGGGTTACTACCGGAGATTTGTGAATGGGTTTTCTTCTATTGCTTCTCCCATGACTAAGTTGACACAAAAGAAGGCTAAGTTTGAGTGGACCGACGAGTGCGAAAGGAGTTTTCAAACCTTGAAAGATAAACTTGTGTCCGCTCCTATATTGTCACTACCGGATGGGCTTGAGGGATTTGTTGTGTATTGTGATGCTTCTAGAGTTGGCTTGGGTTGTGTCCTAATGCAAAATGGTAAGGTGATAGCCTATGCTTCTAGACAACTCAAAGTGCATGAAAAGAACTATCCTACGCATGATCTTGAATTAGCCGCGGTGGTGTTTGCTTTAAAGATTTGGCGTCATTATTTGTATGGGGTACATGTTAATGTGTTCACCGATCATAAGAGTCTCCAATATGTCTTCACCCAAAAAGATCTCAACTTGAGACAAAGAAGGTGGCTAGAATTTCTTAAAGATTATGATATGAGTGTGCATTATCATCCCGGTAAAGCTAACGTGGTGGCGGATGCTTTGAGTAGGGTGTCTATGGGTAGCCTAGCTCATGTTGATATTGGTAATAGGGAAATGGCTAGGGAGGTACATCGGTTGGCTAGGTTGGGGGTTAGGTTGGAAGAGGTTGGTAATGGTGGGGTGGTCGTTGTTGATGGTGCTAGGTCTTCCTTGGTTGATGAGGTGATAGCAAAACAAGATCTTGATTCTTCCTTGTTTGAATTGAAGGCCTTGGTGAAAGAGGGCAAGGTGGAAGTTTTCTCCCAAGGGGGAGATGGTGCCCTTAGGTACCAAGGTAGGTTGTGTGTGCCTTGTGTTGATGGTTTGAGGGAGAAAATTCTTGAGGAGGCTCATAATTCTTCCTATTCCATCCACCCCGGTTCCACCAAAATGTATAGAGATTTGAGGGATGTGTATTGGTGGAGAGGCATGAAGAAAGACATTGCCAAATTCGTCTCCGGTTGTCATAGTTGTCAACAAGTCAAGGCCGAACATCAAAGGCCGGGTGGTCTAACCCAAGACATAGAGATTCCTACTTGGAAGTGGGAAGAAATTAATATGGATTTTGTAGTTGGTTTACCCAAGACTAGAAAAGGTTTTGATTCTATTTGGGTGGTGGTTGATAGGATGACAAAATCGGCTCATTTTCTACCGGTAAAGACAACATATGGGGCGGAAGATTATGCAAGGTTATATATTCATGACTTGGTAAGGTTGCATGGGATTCCTCTATCCATCATATCGGACCGTGGTACTCAATTTACTTCACACTTTTGGAAGTCTTTTCAAAGGGGTCTAGGTACGAGAGTTAAGCTTACTACGGCCTTTCACCCGCAAACGGATGGACAAGCCGAAAGGACTATCCAAACACTTGAGGATATGCTTAGGGCTTGTGTATTGGGGCTTAAGGGTAGTTGGGATGATCATCTTCCATTGATTGAGTTTGCCTATAACAATAGCTATCATTCTAGCATCGGTATGGCTCCTTTTGAGGCTCTCTATGGGAGGCGTTGTAGATCACCGGTTGGGTGGTTTGAGGTTGGTGAGGTGGCCTTGTTAGGACCAGACCTAGTTATGGAGGCTCTTGAGAAGGTTAGGATGATTAGAGAAAGGTTGAAGGTGGCCCAAAGTCGCCAAAAGTCCTATGCCGATGTGAGGAGAAGGGTTCTTGAATTCCGAGTTGGTGATTGGGTTTATTTGAAGGTGACACCCATGAAGGGTGTGGTTCGTTTTGGTAAGAAGGGCAAGTTGAGCCCAAGATACGTCGGTCCTTATAAGGTGATGAGGAGAATTGGCAAGGTAGCTTATGAGTTGGAATTGCTAGCGAGATGGATCTGGTTCATCCGGTATTTCATGTGTCTATGTTGAGGAAGTGTGTGGGTGATCCGAATGCCATTGTGTCTCTTGATGTTGTGGGTGTTGTTGAAGATAATTTGACCTATGAAGAGGTTCCGGTTCAGATTTTAGATAGACAAGTGAAGAGGTTGAGAAACAAAGATGTGGCTTCCATTAAAGTCCTTTGGAGAAATCAACAAGTTGAAAGTGCTACTTGGGAGGCCGAAGCGGACATGCAAAGGCGATATCCTTATCTTTTCCACTCCACTCGAGCCTAAGGTATTGATCTAAGCCCTTTATAAAATCTCAGGTCTTAAGTTCAGCCCCCATGTCATTGCATACATTCATGTTTAAGTTGACAAGTTCATTGTGGTTTTACAACTATGTTGAGGTTTTGAAATAAGGTGTAAGTGCATTGTTGCATCCTTATGTGGGCTGAAGTTGCCATGTTTGTGTCACTCATGTACGTTTCTTTAACATTCGGGGACGAATGTTCCCAAGGGGGAGATATTGAAACGACCCCAAAAATGCCCGAAAATGTGCTTCGGAAACATCTCAAAATCCGTGCATGATTTCGGAAATTCGACTTCATATTCTTATTTGTGGGGTCAAATTGAGTGGGAAATGGGTCTAACCCGAATTTTAGAGCAACCGTATCAAAATTCGAAAATCGCAAAAATTGCGATTTGGAGGGTCAACTTTAAAGGGGCATATCTCTTACCACACAAGGAACTGGAAGGGCTGCAAACTATTAAATTAAAGCTCTTTGAGTTAGCTTTCCAACGCACTTGGTTTCACCTTATTCCGAGTTAGGATGAGGGAGTTATGACCATTTTCGTAAAACCTGTCTGTGCAGATTTGCAATTTCCAGTGAGCTATTTTTTTAGGCGGGTTGGAGACGTTTTTTTTTATAAAAAGGGGATATGTCCCATACTTAGTCATTTTTCTTAACTCCAAAAACACTCTCTAAGCCCTCTCCAAAAATTCCACCAAGATCTTCAACCAAATTCAAACATCTCAAGCTCTAATTCCGGATTCAAGACTCAATCTCAAGCTTCGATTCTCCATTCCAATCTTCATCAAGGATTCTCCAAAGTTGAGGTATGTGGGTTTGATTGTGGAAACCTTCCTTTTCCACAAGTCCAACCATTTATCCTCTATTTCTACTTCAAGTTTATGGGTCCTTATGATTATTTATGAACTCTTGAATTATGGAATTACTACTACACACCCTATTATGGTCCATTTTGCATATTATCATGAAATGGAATTATTATGTGATGTTATGGTTTACATGCTTCCATGATCAAATTAATGAAGGTTGGTATATATATGTATGTTGTTGGTGGGCTGATTTATATGGATTTTGGAATTGGTTGGACTTAGTATTCTTGAAATACATGATTTCATTTACATGAACAATTGCCCACCTTGTGTTTGATAAAATGCCCATTTATAGAATTCTTAGGAAGGGAAGGTCCAAGGTACGTCCTATGAGTCGGATGGTTATGTAATTACTGAAATGATGATGAAATGGACACATGTACATGATTTTCTCTAAATAAGTGTTGTGAGTCGACCAATGCCTAGTACGGGGGTAGTAGGCCCGTATAACCGTATCGAGGGGTTGGTACCTTGGTTTCCTAGTACGGGGGGTAGTAGGCCCGTATAACCATATCGAGGGGTTTGTACCTTGGTCCCTAGCTCGGGGGGTGGTAGGCCCGTGTAACCATATTGAGGGGTTTGTACCTCTTTCGCCTCTCCAAGGGGGTGGTAGGCCTTGGAAATACTATATTGATGGTCACTCGCCACACATGTACTACGTCCCACTAAATATGATTTTTATGTAAGCATCATTATACATATCATTTCATTAATATGCTATTTATGGGTATGATTACGCATTTTTCCTATGATGTCCATCTAATGTAGCATTGCATTGCATCCCATATACTTAGTACATTCAAATGTACTAACGCATACTCTATGCCTACATGATGTCACCATGTAGGGACCGGAGCACCGCTTGACCATCCTCCTCCGCGTGGCTAGTACGATTTTCTATAGTGGTTATTGGTGAGTCCTCCATTTCGGGGACGTTGCTCATGATCTTTTGCTATGTATAAAACTTTTCCTTTCTAGTTATGTTTTGACTATGAGGGTGAGCCCGGTAGTTTGTCTTGGCCCCCGCTAAGTACTCATGTTTAGAGGTGGTGTTGGACAAGTCGTGTATTATGCTTGAGCTTGACTCATCTATGGTATTTATGTATCATTTCTTTTTTTTCTTTCTTGCTCCCTTAGTCCCGATTTCCCCCTTGATTATGCTTATCGCTTATGGTCATTTAATTGCTTCCGCGACCAAGGATGTGTAATGATACGCTATGAGGCTTGTTTGGGGTTCCTTCGGGTTCCCCATTCGCCGGTCACATCTAGGCCCTAGGCTTGGGTCGTGACAATGTTCGACACTTGATGATTCTACTTTAGAGGTTGAAGGAAGAGAAGTTGTATACCAAGTTCTCAAAGTTTGAGTTCTGGCTTAATTCTGTAGAATTCTTGGGACACGTGGTGCTCAAAGAGGGTATTAGGGTAGATCCAACAAAAACTGAGGCAGTTAGAGGCTGGATGCAACCTACTTCTCCTACCAAGATTCAGAGTCTTGTGGGATTGGTAGGCTATTATCGATGGTTTGTTTAAATTTTCTCTACTATAGCAGCTCCACTTACCAAATTGATTTGACAGAGTTTGAGTTTTTTGTGGTGCAATGAGTGTGAGGAGAGCTTTCAAAAGCTCAAGACATCGTTGACTTCAGCTCCTGTGTTGCCTCTACCCGAAGAGGGTGCAGACTTTAATATTTATTGTGATTCTTTAGGAGTTGATTTGGGTGGTTTCTTGATGCAGGAGGGGATGGTGATTGCCTATGCTTCTAGGGAGTTGAAGACCCATGAGAAGAATTACCCTATTCATGATTTCGTGTTGGCTGCCGTGGCGTCTCTACTTGTATAGGGTATATTGTGAGATTTTCACCCATCACCAGAGTCTTCAATACATCTTCCGTTAGAGGATCCTCAACATGAAGTAGCGTAGATGGCTTAAGTTGTTGAAGGACTACGACGTGACCATTATATATTATCTGAGGAAGGCCGATATGGTGGCCGATGCGTTGAGTAAGAAGACTCCTAGTATGGGGAGTTTTACCGCGCTCATTATTGAGGAGAGACTGTTGGCCAAAGATGTTAATAGATTAGCTAATTGTGTTGTCTGGTTGAAGATTTCATAGAAGAGTGGTGGTATGATCTTGTCACGACCTGATTTCTCGAATAATGATGGGGCCTACCAACTCACCAGTATGCCAGCCAAAACCCTACCCGACACTTAACAGTAATGGGACTAAGGGTGGAAACTAACCTCAACTATGCGAAAGCAACAAATACAACACATAATGAAGGCGGAAGCAAAACCAAAGTATATATACTAGACACCTCCAAAAATCTGGTAGTCACAAGTACGGAACTACTAAAAAGAGTACAAGTCCCAAAAGTGGACCACAGAAACAAACTATCTCGAAGCAAAAAACAAGTCAAAATGTAAATACTAAAGGAGACAGGTAATCCCAGAACGTCATGTGCTCACCCTCGTCTCCTGAACAGACAGCTGCAGGCTCAAACTCAACGCTAAGAACTGGTGCTCGGACCTGCATCACGAAAACAAATGCAGAGTGTAGCATGAGTACCAAAAGAACAGGTACCCAGTAGGCATCATAGGCCGACTGAGCAAGAAAGGTAAAAACAGGTAGACAAGATAGAATCAGCACAAACAGAGGTCAACGGAAAATATAGACAGAGAAAGCGGAAAGGAAACAAAGAACAACTAAGCTAAACCCAGCTGAGCCCCCCATAAGGTCCGCTGGACACACTCGTGCGCAAGTTGAAATAAAACCTGAACGGACCCCATAAGCCTGACAGGTACACAGAAGAGCTATTCTACACAAACGAAGGAAAACCCACTCCAGAAGCCTCAACACCCATGGGTCCTGGACCTAAATATATAAGACCTGGGCCCCGCCCAATCATCAGCCACGATCTGGTAATACCAGACTTTAATCGTGTAACGTCAGCCTCGAGCTGGAACCATACCTGGGCCTAGCCCAATCATCAGTCAAGAGCTGGAAATACCAGACTCTAACTGGGTAACGTTAGCCTCGGATCGAAAATCACACGTCTCGCTCAACAGCCTAGCATTGGAAATACCAGCTTCAACTGGGTAACGTCAGTTGGGCAGCTGGGACAAGTAGCCTACGAGCAACGGCCTCGCGTTGGAAATAACTGGCTGCAATCGTGTAACGTCAGTTACGGACCGGATGCTAGCAACCTACCCCCAATAGCCAGCCCTGGAAATACCGGATGCTAACCGGGTAACGTCAGCTGCGTACTAGAGCTAACAACCTTGAACCGGATAAAGCCACAAACAAACCATACAACATAAGGCTAAGGACCACGGGCCACCGCCCCTACAAGGATAACAACCGAAAGCTCCCAGCCTAGCATGATACAACCGTCAATCGGCGCAACAACAACTTCTTCCGGCAACATCCCAAAATCGCAGAAATAAGAGAGAAAGAATTGGAAGGTCCAAAAGCCACGAAAACACCTAAACTAAGGCCCAAACTATCAGACCCAAGTCTGCTATACTAGTCTATAAGGACCTAGTCCATCTGAACTGACATCAGATACATAGTCAAATCAACAGGTGCATAGGACGAAGGCAATACTATTCTAACCTATTCTAAGGCCGAAACAATCACAGAAATCAATCGAAACCAAGCAAACATCCCTAACCCACGCATGCATCAACAGATAACCACCCAGCAGATAATCCACAACAAATTAACAACAACCCAAGCCAACAACTCATCCTTAGGCATGATACTAATCCCGAAAGCCTAGAAATCAACTCTAAGCGAAGAAAAT
The DNA here is from genome assembly GCA_018342035.1 of Solanum appendiculatum. Taxonomy (NCBI): domain Eukaryota; kingdom Viridiplantae; phylum Streptophyta; class Magnoliopsida; order Solanales; family Solanaceae; genus Solanum; species Solanum appendiculatum. The sequence goes on from JAGDQO010000341.1 coordinate 189,354, forward strand.
AGGAGAAGAAGAACAGAAATACTAGCTACCCACCCCAGATTCACACACATCAACCAGCATTTACACAATCTAGCTCAATCTAGGAAGAAGGGAAACTGTAACCTACCAAAAAGTCGATTACGTGCGCTCCAATTCACTCTACCTGAGCTTTTCCCTTCCGAACAGCCTTAGACTGTTGCCACGCTATCAAAAACAGAATCACAGCGTCAATACGATCGTTTAGACAATAAAAGGATCAAATTCAAGGACAGACCAATTTCAGAGTCAAAATAAGAAATGTGGGACCCGCTCTGGATTTTCTGGAATTGACTCTGTGAAGAGGTCTCAAATCCTCCCCCGAACTTGTATTCCAAAATGGAACACTCATCGGGGTTAAGATCAGCCCCATGCAACAAAAACAAGAAATGGAAAACTTTACAACCAAAAGGCCTAAGATAGCAACTTACGCCTCAAATAAATGGAAAACGAGGTACACCCAGCGTAATCCAACCACTAACCTATGAAGCAAACAAGATTCTTAACGCCTAGGATTTCGAATCACCAAACACCGACAACCAAGGAGGGAGATATGGATTTTTGAATGAAACCTCCAAATGAGCCTCGACCTCCTTAAATAAACCACTGCCACCCGATGTTCTCCACGAACACGGCCTCAAGGCCCTGCGAACACGGAGGGAAGCTAACCTCTACTCTGCGAACGCGGCAAGAGCCTGCGAACACGGAGGGAAGGGACTCAGACCTCTGCGAATGCGGAACCTTATCCGCGAACGCAGAGACGAGACTCCCCCAGGCTCTCCAAACCTCCGCCAACGCGGAGAATGAGATCCCCCCACTCCACAGACCTCTGCAAACGTGGTGCATAGGTACACAGACCTCCGTGAATGCGGAGTAGACACTCTCACACCTCCGCGAATGGGAAGAGTAAATGTATCTGCAATTTTAACAGCTAAAACAACTGAGTTTTGGACAATTCCAAAACTCCGACACGGTGCTTGGGATTCGTTCGGAACCCCATGCACGTAAAAGAGATATGCTACCTCCTCAAATTCGACGTTTCAGACTCAATAGTGCAGTCAAAATTTCCATACGAGGTCGTTTTGACAAAAAGAGGGTCCCACACCCAATGGGCCATTTTAGCCAATTTCTACCGGAGGCCTCGAATTTTGATCGGAAGCTCCCGGAAGTTCTCAAAGGGTCACTCTAGACAAAACTCGGCATTCTGAAACTAACTGCGCTGGCAAAATCTTCATCCGAGCACGTTTACTAAGATTGTTGACCAAAGTCAACCGTAAGCCAAATATCAAAGGCTAAAGAGCTAACTGGCCCCAAAATCACACCGAAAACCTCGGGTGTCATGACCGAAGGTACCCCCTAGACGTGACATGGCGTACAAGACTCCGAAAGGCCTCATACAAGCCACTTAGCATACATACATACAAGATCATAAAGATTATGAGTTCAAATGACAATATCATATCAAAGCTTTTAAGAAAAATAGCCGAAGTCTATATCTCATGTCTCAAGCCAATCTAACCATCAGAAAAAGAATAAAGTTTGGGACGTCACCCAATACAATGTCAAAAGAAAGAACATATAAGTAAGAACAACTAGGCTAGGTCCTCGGATGGATGAGGACTCACCAAGTCTTCACAATTCTTCTACTAAGCTCTAGCCACGAGTGGATGGAAAATCGCCATGCCCTACATCAACAAGTCCATGTAGGCAAGAGTATGTGTTAGTACAATCAAGTACCAAGTACGGTAGCAATTCACGAAATCATTTAAAACATGCTAAAATAGGACATTCTCACAATATGCAATAACCAAGCTAAACATGATAAGGGTTAGAAAACATAAACATAAACCATGGTCAAAGCAAGTTAAACATCTTTACTTCACTTGAGAACATGATAACAACACTTATGTTCATTAGTTGTGGGGAATAGCCTTAACCGACATATAACACCATGTGAGCTATCAACATGGAATCTTGTGTATGACCCCACACCGATAGGGCCATCCCACTTGCCAAGGTAGGACCCTTTACTTAACATATATCTTACGTGGATCAACTAGCTAGTGTCTATCATAGACTTTCATCCTATGTGGCACATAGTTTATGGGACACGGGTAATCGCCACTTGTCGACTCGGTGCTAAGTATAATTTCCACGGATTATACATAGTTCAATTATCATAAGTAGACATGGGTAGTCGCCTCTTGTTTATCATTAGTCCTAAGTTCATTATTAGTAGACATGGGTGATCGCCTCTTGTCTACATTAGGGAACATGGGTGATCGCCTCTTGTCCCTTCATTAGAATAACTTCTTAATCAACAATTCAACGTTAGTTGAGCAATCCTTTTAACAAGTTATGAATTATTACATGTGACAAAACCTTTCACATTCAACAACATCATCAACATATCATATCCTTTGGTACTTCAATCTGAAAGCACCCTTAATTCATCATTAAGTTCATATGAGACATGCATAATTTCACAAACTTCATCTTCACATAGTTCATCATGCTCATAATTTGCAAATCATAGGGTTCAGATAACTTCATGAGGATTTCTCTTAATTCATGCAATTCAATGCAAACTCATGCTTAAAAGCCATAGACAAGTCAATTTGACCATAATTGAAAGAACCCACATGATAGAGTAAAATCAGAGATTTTGATTGAACATTCTTGATTTCATAAAACCATCATTAGGTCATTCATAATCTCATTCATGAAAAGTCTTAGCTTAGGAATCATAATTCATGCATGGATTCATAGAGATTTCACATAATTCATCACTTCATAATCCAACCCACCAATCAAAGCATAAATTTTGAAATTTGGGGGAAATAGCATGGATTCATCCAATTTCTACATCAAATCATATAACTCACGCTAATTCATGTACTAAATTACTTTATCACACTAGATCGTGCACTAGGAATCATAAAATCAACAATTGAAAATCATAATTGAAGAACCCATAAGAATTGATCAAAACCTTAACTTAATTTGGGGAATTTGAAACTTGAAAATTTAAGAGGACTAGGGACCCATTGGAGGAAAGAGATCCAATGGTGAATGATAACATACCTCAACAAAGCCCACAAGAAGTTGTTAGAAATCAATGGCCTTTAATGGAGGATCCTAGCCCTTCTTCTTCCTTGATTATTGAGAGGACTTTTCTAGAGAGAGTAATATTTGAGAGAGAGGAATTTGGGAATGATTTAGAATGAGTAAAATTAGGCTTAGGAAGCTTATATAGGGTCTGAGTTAAGAGCATAATCGCCTTTGATTAGGAATTAGATATTTAGGGAAAATACCAAAATGCCCTTAATTAATAACTGTCGGGACCCATCGACGGTCGGGATCTACGGTTCGTAAGTCATCCGATGGACCGCCCTGTTCCTTTGTCGATTGGTTCAGAGATTGTCAACCTAGGCCTTCCAATGACGACAACCATGTACGGCTCGTAGGTCAAACGACGGACTGTACATGGCAACCGTAGGTCAGGACTTACAACTTAAAATTTTGACTAAGTCTGGAGGGGACCTACGAGCCTTACCTACAACTCTTTCATTGAACGACGAGCCGTCCTAGCAGGCCTTCGTTGGGGTTCTGGAACTTGACATTTTGAAAACTTGGGCTTGCCACTTACAGTTCCCACCTATGGCCCATAAGTCAACCGACGAACCATGGGTGGCTTCCGTCGTTACTGTCAGTAACCTAGAAAACTCAAAAAAATTTGACCTTTGATTCTGGGGTATTACATTATCTCCCCCTTGGGAACATTCGTTCTCGAATGAGAATCAAGACATCTTAAGGAGGGTAAGAACAAGAACTAACAACCCAACCTAGAATGCAATCACATAAATGCACATATCCGAGGAGGAAACATCAACTCCAAGCTAAAGCATGTTCAACACATCATTTCATAAAGACTTTATGCAATTCATATTCAATGCATATAATCATAGAGAAATCAATCAAGTTAACTCATTTGCACAACATTTAGACTCTTCCTGAACATGCATAAATGAGGAATCATGAGAATATCTAAGACACATGAGACCAAAAGAATGAACCATGAGGAACTAGATACCTCAAGCTAGAGTAGGACTGTTGTCGACTTTGGACAGTTTTCAACCTTTTTCTAATAAGTCGAACTTTCTCCATAGTCTCATGCACTAACTCGGGTCCTATCAAAGCAACTTCACCAGCTTCGAACCAACCTATAGGAGATCTACACCTCCTACCATAGAGAGCTTCAAACATAGCCATGCCAATACTAGAATGGTAGCTATTGTTATAAGCAAACTCAATCAAAGGCAAATGATCATCCCAATTACCTTTGAAATCGATTACACAAGCTCTCAACATATCTTCCAAAGTTTGGATAGTACGCTCCGCTTGCTCGTAGGTTTGAGGATGAAAGGCTGTACTAAGCTTAACACGAGTACCAAGACCTTTTTGGAAAGATTTCCAAAATTGAGAAGTAAACTGTGCACCACGATTGGAGATAATGGATAAAGGCACTCCATGCGACTTAACCATCTCTCTCAAGTACAATTTAGCATAATCCCCCGCTAAATAAGAAACCTTGACGAGAATGAAATGGGCTGATTTTGTCATAAAATCCACAATAACCCAAATCGAGTCATATTGTTGCTGGGTGAGTAGTAAACTTACAATGAAGTCCGTATTCACATCTTCCCACTTCCAAGTAGGAATACTAATATCTTGGGTCAAACCTCCCAGATTTTGGTGCTCAACTTTCACTTGTTGACAATTAGGACACTTAGCCACAAACTCCGCAATATCCTTCTTCATCCCATTCAACCAATAGACCTCCCACAAATCACGGTACATCTTGGTCGTTCCCGGGTGAATTGAATATCGAGAGCTATGGGCTTTCGATAATTTTTTTCCTCTTATGCCATATACATTGGGAAAACACAAACGACCTTGATACCGAAGTACACCATCTCCCCCTTGGGAGAAAGCCTCAACGAACCTTTTGAGCACTGCTTCCTTCAACTCGACCAAATTAGGATCAAGATCTTGTTTAGCCTTTACATTTTGCACAAAGGATTATTCAGAACCATTATGTACCATAACACCACCTTTAGTGGAATCCACCAACCGCACACCCAAGCGGGTCAGCCTGTGAACATCGATAACCAACTCTTTTTTATGTTTCTCAATATGAGCAACACCCCATAGATAACCGACTAAGAGCATCCGCCACCACATTAGCCTTGCCGGGGTGATATAGGACACTCATATCATAGTCTTTTAACAACTCAAGACACCTCCTTTGATGAAGATTTAGATCTTTTTGTTTAAACACGCATTGTAAACTCTTATGGTCGGTGAAGACGTCAACATGCACAGCATACAAATATTTCCTCCAAATCTTTAAAGCAAACACAACAACCGCTAATTCTAAATCTTGAGTAGGATAGTTCTTTTCATGCACCTTAAGTTGCCTTGAAGCATAAGCAATGACTTTTCAATTTTGCATAAGAACACATCCCAGCCCAATTTTTGAGGCATCACAATAAACCACAAAACCATAGGACCGTTCCGCTAAAGTCAATATCGGAGCCAAAGTAAGTCTATCTTTCAACTCTTGAAATCTCTTCTCACATGCTTCTGACCAAGTGAACTTAACCTTCTTCTATGTCAAAGCCATCAATGGTGAAGCAATCGAATAAAACCCTTCAACAAACCTCCTATAATAATAGGCTAGACCCTAGAAACTATGAATATCCTAAGGTGATAGAGGTCTAGGCCAATTCCTAACCACATCCATCTATTTAGGATCTACCTCCATACCTTTACCAGAGACAATGTGACCAAGAAAAGCTACAGACCTTAGCCAACACTCACATTTACTAAACTTTGCAAGGAGTTGTTGGTCCTTGAGGACTTGCAATACAATCCTCAAATGATCGGCATGCTCACCCTCACTCCTTGAGTAAATCAATATATCATCAAAAAACACAATCACAAACATATCAAGATACTGTCTAAACACCCTATTCATTAAGTCCATAAATGCGGCCGGAGCATTTGTCAACCTAAATGACATCACTGGGAATTCATAGTGGCCATATCTAGTCCGGAAAGTCATTTTCGGAATATCATCTTCCTTTACTCTCAATTGGTGATAGCCCGAATGAAAGTCGATCTTAGAGAAGTAACTAGCCCCTTGAAGTTGATCGAACAAGTCATCTATTCTTGGAAGAGGATACTTATTCTTAATAGGAACCTTGTTCAATTTGTGGTAGTCAATGCACATACGAAGTGAACCATCTTTCTTTCTTACAAACAAGACCGGAGCACCCCACGGAGAAATACTTGGTCGGATGAACCCCTTATCCAAAAAGTCTTTCAATAGGTCCTTTAGTTCCTTAAGTTCTGCCAGAGCCATTCTATAAGGAGGAATAGAGATAGGTTGCGTATTCGGGAGAAGGTCAATACCAAAGTCTATTTCCCTTTCGGGAGGAATACTAGGCAAATCATCGGGAAACACTTCCGGAAACTCATTAAAAATGAGGACCGACTCAAGAGTAGGGATTTCGGAATGTATATCCCTCACCCTAACAAGATGGTATATGCAGCCCTTAAAAATCATCTTTCTAGCCTTAAGACAAGAAACAAATTGACCTCTAACCATAAAATTTTCCCCCTTCCACTCTAGGGTAGGCTCATTTGGAAATTGGAACTTGACCATTCGGGTCCTACAATCAACAGAAGAATAATAAGAATGCAACCAATCCATCCCGAGAATGATATCAAAATCTAACATATTAAGCTCTATGAGATCAACATAAGTGACTCTATGAGATAAAGAGGTGGGGCGATTTCTTTAGACTCTCTTAGCCCCAATAGATTCACCAATTGGAGTAGAGACATGAAAAGGATCTAGCAACACATCCGGAACAACATCAAATCTCATAGGCACATATGGCGTAACAAAAGACAAGGTAGCACCGGGATCAAGCAAAGCATAAACATCAAAGTGAAAGACTTTCAACAACCGGTAACCATATCGGGAGAACCCTCTTGTTCATGACGAGCCTGAAGTGCATAAAACCGGTTTTGCTTTTGATTTCCACTAGAACTTGATGAATTTTGAGGTTGAGTGCGTCGACGGTTATCCCCTTCATTCTTAGCTACTAAGGGGCAATCCCTTATCTTGTGATCCATCTTGCCACAGTTGAAGCATGCATTAGAACTAGCTAGACACTTGCCTTCATGCTTCTTTCCACACTTAGCACAAGTAGTCAATGAAGAGCCACCACCATTTCCTCCTTGACGCTTAGGGTTAGACACCTTTTCTTTGTTGAACTTGGGAGGAGCATTGGAGGAACCTTGACAGGAAAATCTTTGTCGAAATCTAGGGCGACTATGCCCATCAGACCTTGAATGTGAAAAGTTGCCATCACCGGCCCTAGCCCTCTTTGTCTCTCTAGACCTTTCCTTGAGCTTTTCCTCTTCTATTTGTTGAGTATACACCATGAGGTGATAAATATCCATGTCATTGACAAGCATAGTGGTGCGGTACTCTTTAACCAACATTTCGGACACTCTCGAGACAAACTCACTCATTCTTGCCCTAGGATCGGCAACTATGGAGGGAGCATATCGGGACAATTGTGTGAAATTCAAAGCATACTCTTTCACACTCATGCTTCCTTGACAGAGGTGGATAAATTCAAGCACCTTTGCCTCCCTCATCTCAAGGGGAAAGAACCTATCAAAGAAAGCAACCTTGAATTTCTCCCAATCAAGAGGACCCTCATTAACCGCCCTCTTACTCTTCCATTGGTTGAACCAAACTTGATCAACACCCTTGAGTTGATAAGCGGCCAACTCTGCCTTTTCCTCCGATGTTACCCCCATGATCATCAATACCTTGTACACTTAATCTATGAATTCTTGAGGATCTTCCTCTACCTTAGAACCATAGAATTCTTGAGGGTTCATCCTTGTTAAGTCTCTTACCCTAGATGCCCCCGTACCCACATTTGGGTTTACGGGAGCCACAACCTCTCTATTGGCTTGAGCCATCACGGCTTGGGCCAACACTTGGAAAGTAGCCCTAAACTCCGCATTGGATACTTGTTCGGCCAAAGGGTAGACTGGAACTTATGGAGCTTGGGGAGGAGCTTGTTGATCCGCATTCTCTCTCGCATTTCTTCTAGCATAAGCTCTTCAGGTAGCCATATCCTGAAATGCATAGGATAGGGATTAGGAGAGAGACATATAGAGTTAAACTCTATGGCACGACTTAGGAGTAATGAAAGAAGTGAAGTTTCTTAAACGTCTTATAGCCTCTCATTCATAAATATGGCGCGCTTCACACTCATGAGCAAGACTCTACTCGACGTGGCTTATGAGACATCCTAGGATCTTCTAAAACCTTGTGCTTGGACTATCAAGTTTGTCACGACCTAAGGTACTCCCTATATGTGACATGGCATACAAGACCCCCAAAAGGCCTCATACAAGCCACTTAGCATACATACATACAAGATCATAAAGATTAAGAGTTCAAATGACAATATCATATCAAAGCTTTTAAGAAAATTAACGGAAGTCTACATCTCATGTCTCAAGCCAATATAACCATAAGAAATAGAATAAAATTTTTGACGTAACCCAATACAATGTCAAAAGAAAGAACACATAATTAAGAACAACTAGGCTATGTCCTCGGATGGATGAGGACTCACAAAGTCTTCACAATTCTTCTACTAAGCTCTAGCCACGAGTGGATGGAGAATCACCACGCCCTACATCAACAAATCAATGTAGGCAAGAGTATGCGTTAGTACAATCAAGAACCAAGTATGGTAGCAATGCACGAAATCATTTAAAACATGCTAAAACGGGACATTCTTATAATATGCAATGACCAAGCTAGACATGATAAAGGTTAGAAAACATAAAACATATACCATGGTCAAAGCAAGTTAAACATCTTTACTTCACTTGAAAACATCATAACAACACTTATGTTCATTAGTAGTGGGGAATAGCCTTAACCGACATATAAGACCATGTGAGCTATCAACATGGAATTCGGTGTGTAACCCCACACCGATAGGGCCTTTCTACTTGCCAAGGTAGGATCCTTTACTTAACATATAGCTTACGTGGATCCACTAGCTAGTGTCTATCATAGACCATCATCCTATGGTGGCACATAGCTTATGGAACACGGGTAATCGCCACTTGTCCACTCGGTGCTAAGCATAATTCCCATGGATTAGACAGTTCAATTATCATAAGTAGACATGGGTAGTCGCATCTTGTCTATCATTAGTCATAAGTTCATTATTAGTAGCCATGGGTGATCGCCTCTTGACTACATTAGGGAACATAGGTGATCGCCTATTGTCCCTTCATTAGAATAGCTCCTTAATCATCAATTCAATGTTAGTTGAGCAATCCTTTCAACAGGTTATGAATTATTACATGTGAGAAAACCTTTCACATTCCACAACATCATCAGCATATCATATACTTTGGTACTTCAATCTCAAAGCACCCTTAATTCATCATTAAGTTAATATGAGACAACTTCATCTTCACATAGTTCATCATGCTCATAAATTGCAAATCATAGGGTTCACATAGCTTCATGAGGATTTCTCTTAATTCATGCAATTCAATGCAAACTCATGCTTAAAAACCATAGACAAGTCAATTTGACCATAGTTGAAGGAACCCATATGATCTAGTAAAATCATGGATTTTGATTGAACATGCTTGATTTCATAAAACCATCATTAAGTCATTCATAATCTCATTAATGAAAAAACTTAGCTTAGGAATCGTAATTCATGCATGGATTCATAGAGATTTCACATAATTCATCACTTCATAATCCAACCCACCAATAAAAGCATAGATTTAAAAATTTGGGGGACATAGCATGGGTTCATCTAATTTCTACAACAAATCATATAACTCACGCTAATTCGTGCACTAAATTACTTTATAACGCTAGATTGTGCACTAGGAATCATAAAATCACAATTGAAAATCATAATTGAAGAACCCATACGAATTGATCAAAACCCTAACTTAATTTGGGGAATTTGAACCTCGCAAATTTAAGAGGACTAGGGACCCGTTGGAGGAAAGGGCTCCAATGGTGAATGCTAACATACCTCAACAAAGCCCATAAGAAGTTGTTAGAAATCAATGGCCTTTAATGGAGGATCCTAGCCCTTCTTCTTCCTTGAAAATTGAGAGGACTTTTCTAGAGAGAGGAATATTTGAGAGAGAGGAATTTGGGAATGATTTAGAATTAGTAAAATTAGGCTTAGGAAGCTTATATAGGATCTGAGTTAAGGGAATAACCGCCTTTGATTAGGAATTAGATATTTAGGGAAAAGACCAAAAAACCCTTAATTAATAACTGTCGGGACCCATCGACGGTCGAGATCTACGATTCGTAATTCATCTGACAGACCGTCTTGTTCCTTCGTCGATTGGTTCAGAGATTGTCAACCTAGGCCTTCCAACGACAACACCCATGTACGGCTCGTAGGTCAAATGACGGACCGTACATGGCAACCGTTGGTCAAGACTTACGCTTAAAAATTTGACTAAGTCTGGAGGGGACCTACGAGCCCTACCTACGACTCGTTCATTGAACGACGGGTCATCCTGGAAGGCCAACATTGGGGTTCTGAAACTTGACATTTTGAAAATTTGGGCTTGCCGCTTACGGTTCCCACCTATGGCCCATAATGCAACCGACGAACCATAGGTGGCTTCTGTCGTTACTGGCAGTAACTAGAAAACACAAAAATTTTCCACCCTCGAATCTGAGGTATTACACCGGGACTCGGGCAAACCATACTTCTAGCCTAATTTGGCTGCTTTAGAAGTGATGGAACCGTCAAAATTCCTATCTGAGGTCGTTTACCTGAAGATATGACTGAAATCAACTTTTCAAGGTTCAAAAGCTCCAAAATAGGAAAATAGGCAAAAAATCTAAACGACCAACCAGGTGACTGAACAGTCAGTGTCAGCAAGTCATAAATGACTTCGGGTCGCTACAGGAATGCTCTAACTGACAGGAAGGATGAATTAACACAGAAATGACCTAAAGGGTCATTACAGATTGCTTTCATTGAGGCTCGGTCTTCTTTGGTGGAGCATATCCATGGGCGCCAATTTGATGATGACAAGTTATGTCTTACTTTAGACAAGGTATTGAGGGGCGATGCCAAGGAGGTTACGCTTGATTATGATGGGTCCTCGAGGATCGAAGGTAGGATTTGTGTGCCCACGAGTTGGTTGGGTTTATTCTAGAGGAGGCTCATTGTTCTCAATATTTTATCCATCTAGGAGTGGTCAAAATGTATCACGATTTGAGTCAGCATTATAGGTGGTGTGGTTTGAAGAAAGATATATCAGAGGTGGTGTCTAGGTGTTTGTCTTGCCAATACGAAAAGTTTGAGCATCAGCAACCTGGAGGTGTTTCATAGAGGATGCCCATTCCAACCTAGAAATGGGAACGTATTACAATGGACTTTTTTGTGGGCTTGCCTACCAATGTAAGTGGTTATGACTCTATTTGGGTGGTGGTTGATAGGTTTACCAAATCTGCCTATTTCATCCTAGTTCAGGTGAGGTTTTCAGCAGAGAAGTTAGCTCAGCTCTACATCAGCCAGATAGTCCGACTTCATGGGGTGCCTATTTCTATTGTCTCTGATCGGGGTTAATTATTCACTTCTCATATCTTGAAGGCCCTATAACATAGTCTGGGTACTCTGCTGGGTTTGAGAATAACTTTTCACCCTCAGATGAACAAGTAGTCCGAGTAGACAATTCAGGTGTTGGAAGATATGCTTCACGCGTGTGTGATTGACTTTGGTGCTTGTTAGGATCAACACTTGCCTTTAGTAGAGTTTGCCTATAACAAAAATAATCACTCTAGTATTCAAATGGCCCCATTTGAGGCGTTGTATGGTTGGCATTGTAGATGTATTGTGTAATATGAATACTATTATGTTTATAGTATTGAAGAGATTGGAACTTAACTCTAGGCTTGAAATTTAGAAAATATGAGACTTGCAATATTAACTGACATTAGGATTAGAAACTTGATTATAGATTTGGGTGAATTTTTGGGTCTAGGGAGGACATATAGTAATATGGGTGTTTTTAGTTTCGAAATTGTATTGTGATTATTTATTTGAATAGATTTCATTAATTTGGAAGCCAAATGAAAGGGGAAGGCTCAAGTCTCGAAGTGATTGTCCAATTATTTGAGGTAAGTAGATTTCTTGACTCTTGTTAAGTATATAGAATCATGTATTTCCTTGTGATATGTGTTGGAGAGTAATGAGACTCTGTGATGGGTTGACTTGTTCATATTGTATAATACTAATGATGAAAAAGGGATAATAAAAGGCAACATGATTAATTATTGGTATTTGAGGTGTTGAGAATGGTTTGGAGGGTTTTTTTTATTTATTGTTGATGTTGTATCACAATTGTGTTATTGTGAATTGTGCATTATTGTGAAAATTGTCATCTTCTCATTAATTGTGTGAACATTTCATTTGCATTAGTTCTGAGACATGGTTTTGACAAGTGTTATGTGTATTGAGGAAGAATAAGGAATCAAAGAGGATGTACCATTTTGAGGGATGTGTCACGCACCACAACGAAGATTATGAGTTTAGGGATGTGTCGTAAGCCAAGAAAGATTCTATTATTGAGGGTAGTGTCACACACCGCGACGGATGCATGGATAGATATGTCCCCCATGGGTCCTGGTGAGTGGTGAATTTTCACACATTTGAGGTTCTTTTGTTAAGCTTTTATGGCACTCAAGTAGAAAAAGTGGCTAATTATCCATTGAATTATGTTGATTTTAGGTATTTGTTGCTGGGAAAGAAAAGGATGATAAAAGTGGAAAAGAAGTTGAACCTGGCAGAAATTGAGTCTCTAATCTCACACTTTCGAAGGGAAGTTCTCTTTTGCAAGCAGTTAACAAAGTCAATTGGTCGCTTAAGAGACCAGGCGAGTTTCGCTTTTGTGAAGAAGCCCACAAAGGTAGGGGTCACTTTAGGGAACAGATGTTCATTTTAGCGAAGTTCGCTTTCCAAACTCCCAGTAGCATTTGCAAGGCCCCCCTATTTGGACAGGGGCATAAAAGGAATTTCTCAGGCTTTGGACCAAAAATTCTCACAAAAAGGGCTGAGGAATCATATATCATGAATCAAAAATCCTAGAGAGAAGTTCATCCTTTACTTTAGATTTAGTGAGAAAAACTTGTAGATTTATATTCGGGTTGAGACCTTAAAGGCAAGTTGCCTCACCTTTCATTTATGGATTTGAAGATTGTGTTGTTATTAGTAAATCACTTATCTCCTTCTTCATTTTCTTACTTTAAATTGCTAGATTTGTGGGTGTCATTCTAGTTGAGATTGTGGTTTTGTGCTAGAAATAGATAATATATGGGTCTTGATTGCTCATTCTAATGCTTTTGTATGTGATTCAAGGCTTTCATGACTAGGGTTTGATCTAATTCTCATGATTTAATATATGATTTGAGAATGCACGCTTGAATCTGGCTTTCGATCTTCATCGGTTTATTAAATGAGAATCCGTGAAGTGGAGAATTAGGTTAATAATAATGTTTAACTTTGACTACTAAATTTTAGACCGAAAGGAGATAATTTAGGTTTACTTTGCTGAATGCCAAACTTGCTAGAAATAGGGGTTTAGATTAAGGTATTGGATTGCATGTTGTTGAACATGATTGAGACCGAAAAGAGATTTCATGATAAAGAACTTTAGACTGAAAGGAGATTAGTGTTGGTTGATGATTATCTAGCCTACCTTTGATCTATTTGGATGTGTTCAGATGACAATGGATTGTTGAATGATTGTTGAGTTGCGAATTTCCTAAATCCCAACTATCATTTGCTTGATGTTCTCATTGCCCAAACCTCTTGTTTAGTTACCAAAATCACTTTCTACTTGATAATCTTGTATTCTTAAGTTTTGGTTCAAACTTGTAGCTAGTTAATCTTTACCTTTTTGAATGCCCACAAATTGTTCCTTGTGGGATTCGACTCCTACTCTTAGTTGGGTATTTTTATTGACGACGACCGCTTAGTCTACTAACTTTTTTTAGGGTAATTTGAGGGTTATCAAAAATGGCACCGCTATCGGGGAAAAATTAGGCATACTAAATTGATTTAGGATTTCTAATTTACTTGTTTCTATCTAAATTGAGACTAGTTGTCTTTACTTTCTCTTCTTTGGTTTATATGGCTTTATGTGATCATCATATATTTGGGATTGGTATGCCCTATACCGACCCATATCCTTGTGGTGAAACAAATGTGATAAATCAATTGAGGCTTAGGGTCATGGAGGAAAATCTCATTTGGGGTAAGAGATATAATGACCCTTCAGGTCATTTATGTTTTTGTGACTTCTTTCAGTAGTTTAGAACGTTCCTGTAGTGACCCAAAGTCATTTATGGCTTGCTGGCACTGTAGGTTCGGTCGCCTGGTTGTTCATTTGGGTGTTGTGCCTTTTTTCCTGTTTTAGATCTTTTGATCCTAAAAAGATGATTACGGTCATAACCTAAGGTAATCGACCTCAGAAGGGAATTCTGACGGTTCCATCAGCTCCAGAGTGGCCTAATTAGGTTAGAAGTATGGTTGGCTCGAGTCCCGGAGTTTTCGGTGTGATTTTGGGGCCATTTGGCTCTTTAGCCTTTGAAATTTGTCTTGAAGTTGACTTTGGTCAACATTCTTGGTAAACACACTCGGATGAGAATTTCTTCAGCGCGGTTAGTTCCAGAATGCCGAGCTTGGTCTAGAATGACCCTTCAAGCGCTTCCGGGGGCTTCTGATCCAATTCTGAAGCCCTTGGTTAAAGTTGAAAAAATTGGCACTTGGGAAGTGGGACCCACTTTTTGTCAAAATAACCTCGTACAAAAATTTCAACTGTTCCATTGAGTCTGGAACGTCGAATTTGATGGAGTAGCATATCTCGTTTGCATGCACGGGATTCCGAACGAATCCCGAGCACCTCATCGGAGTTTTGGGAATGCCCAAAACTCAGCTGGTGCACAGCTAAAAATTGGAGACACATTCCTTCTCCGCGTTCATGGAATTGGCTCCATGTTTACGATGGTGTGATTGGGTCTACTCCGCATTTGCAGGCCAGGGGCAGCATTCGCGAAGGTCTGTGGCAGTGCTCTCCACGTTCGCGGAGTCTTGGGTGCCTTCTCTCCACATTTTCGTGAGATGGCCCATATTTGCGGAGGTGTATTCCTTTTCACTCCGCGTTCGCGGTTAAAGCTCCACGTTCGCGATTAAAGCTCCGCGTTCGGGGAGGCATGCGGGTGCTGGCAATATTTAAAGAGAATAGGGCTTGGCATTTGTAAAAGGTTAAAAAATGATGTCTTCCTCAATTCTTATCGGTTTTCGGTGATTCCAAATCCGATGTGTTCAGAAGTTCATTGGCCTCGTGAGTAGTCGAGTGGAGTGTGTTGGGTGGGCCCCATTTCTCGTGAATTTGAGGTTTAAGATTCTATCCTAAGCTTAGTTTGTAAAGTTTTGCATCTTTCGTTCCTTTTTGTTGTTGGCTGTTTGAAACCCCAAATTGTGTTCTGTTTTGGAACATAATTTTGGGGGAAGGTTTAGGACCTCTTCACGGAGTCAATTCAGGGATTTCCAGAGCGGGTCACACATTTTCTGATTATTACTCCGAAATTAGTCTGTCTCCGATTTTGATGATTCTAGTGTCTAAATGACTGTGCTGACGCTGTGATTCTATTTTTGATAGCGTGGCAGCGATCTAAGGCCGTTCAGAAGTGAAAAGCTCCGACAAAATTATTTGGAGCACATGCGGTCGGCTTTCAGGTAGGTTACGACTTTCATTCCTTTAGATTGAGCTTGAATGTGTGAATACATGCTGACTTGTGTGAATCTAGGGTGGGTAGGTAGTATTTATGTTCTTCTTCTTCAAATTCTTGTTTTAGGGTTGATTTTTGGGTTATTTTCGGGGTTAGTACCATGTTAGTAGAAGGGTTGCTTATCGGTGTTTTATGATTATCTATTGGACTGTTTATACGTTGCGGCATGCGGATTGTCTTGTTGGCTTCTATCATGTTGGAATTTATCCTTGGCCTTAGTTTAGGACATAGTAGTGTTGACTTAGACCCATGCACCTATTTGAATTTGGTATGTATCTGACATCGATTTGGATGGACTAGGTCTTTGTAGACTGACATAGCAGACTTGGGTCTCATAGTTTGAGTCCGGTTTGGGCTTGGTGTGGTGTGCCTTTCTAGTTTGAGTCCGCGTACTCTACTTGCTTGGGTAGGGCCCCCGGGAGTATTAGCGGAATGGGCAATTGGATATGAGATACTTGGGTTGTTCAGCGCACTTTACTGGCTTGGTTAGGGCCCTCAGGAGTACCAGTGCACTCTACTGGCTTGGGTAGGCCCCCCAAGAGTGTTAGCTAATTGGGCAACGGAGTATTAAGGCTTTTGGAATTGGCTGGTTGTTTCATTTAGGGTTTGGGTTTCCGGAGTCGTCAGGCCTTGGAACTCTACTGGCTTTGGTAGGGCCCCCGGGAGTTGCTGTCTGGCCGACAGCCCGATTTAGAAGGAAGACTTTTGACCGGGTTGGAGTTGGCTGTTTTGGTTTGGTTGAGTTGGTTGGTGGATTCGACTCGTGGCTTTGGTCTTCCTTCGTTCTCGTAGAATAGCTCTTCTATGTACCTGTCGGGCTTATGGGGGTCCATTCGTGTTTTATTTAAATTTGTGTACAACTGAACCATCTGGGCTTATGGGGGTCTAGTTAGGTTTAGTTTAGTTGTACTTAATTTTACTTCTGGTGAGCTCGTGTGCTTCGTTTCATTTTCGCTTGACCTCTGTTATTGTAGATTATATCCTTTCAGTCTGTTTTCACCTTTCTTGCTCAGCCTGCCTATGATGCCTACTGGGTACCTGTTGTATTGGTACTCATGCTACACTCTGCAACTATTTTCGTGATGCAGGTCCGAGCACCAGTTATCAGCATTGATTTCGAGCCTGCAATGGTCTTTTTCGGAGACGAGGGTGAGCACATGGCGTTCTGGGATTACATGTCTCCTTCGGTTATATATTTTGTCTTGTCTTTTGCTTTTGAGACAGCTTGTTTCTGTGGTCCACTTTTGGGACTTGTTCTCGTTTAGTAGTTCTGTACATGTGACTTTCAGGTTCTGGGAGGTATTATTTTTGTATATAGATGTTTCGCTTCTGCCTTTCTTTATCTGTTCCTTTACTTTTGCTTTCGCATAGTTGAGGTTAGATCCCACCCTCAATCCCATTACTGTTAAGATTTGGGATAGGGTCTTGGCTTTCCTATGGCGGGTGGGTAGGCGCCATCATGACTCGAGAAATTGGGTCGTGAACAAAGAAGAGATTTCTACTCTTTCGGAAAATATTAAACTTTGTAAATTTTTTATTCAAAAAAGAATATCTTATATCATTACTTGGAATTTTACCAAGGTTGACATAGAAAAAATTCGTTTCTTAGCTAAAGAAATTATCATCAAAGGGTGGACTCCTAAGCCAGCAGGAATCAAAGCCCCCAATCTCACTGCAGGAACAAGCAGTAATACAAGCCCAAAATTATCTAAAGCAGAGTTAAAGGCAAAGCTCAAAAAGGCCATGGATAATCTTGAAGATTATACAGAAACCCAGATAATGCAGTTGATAAATGATGCAACATCATCTGGAAGCAGTAACGGGGACATGTGTGATCTCAAAGGAATCGCACAGTCATATGTGGACCCCGATTATGAATAGGAATATGGCTCTTGGAAAAAGCAGAGACCAAAGGTCGGAATTGCTTTATTCAAAGAGACGTCTTACTATTCCTAAAAGGAATCCCATGTGCTTTATTTAAAAGTAATGGACCCCTCTACCGACAATCAAAAAAGGAATTGTCTTATCAATTATTATAAAAGAGATTCCTTATTCTATAAAAAGAAGACTCTTTCAACTAAGAAGGCATAAACTATTTCTCCCAATACTGAAAACCTCTCTATCTTTCAATGTTTTTAATGCTTCCGCCTGTAGCTCTTTCCATGTTCATATAAATAAAAGTTTGTAAGTTTTTATAACTCTCTTTGTTATTCTTCCGTATAAATTTTGTCGTATTTTACTAATACAACTTCGGAGGATTACCGCCGATCCGCTATTGATGGGTGACCCCCTGGGAAGTCCTCGTGTTGCATCCCTCTTTTTTGTCGAAATTCGGTCGCGTATTTTTTAATATATATTTTTTTTTGCGGAAACGACATTCGGATTGAGACGTCGTTAAGACAGGTGACAGAGGCGATTAGAATGGGCGTGACGGGCGGCATCATACGTCGGTGCGGGGAGGCTATTTCGGTGGGGGGTAGGCGAGGGCGTTGGAGAAAGGAGGTGTTTAATAGAATTTAGAGTGGTAGGAAATATGGATGCGATCATACTAGCACTAACGCACCGGATCCCATCAGAACTCTGAAGTTAAGCGTGCTTGGGCGAGAGTATTACTAGGATGGGTGACCCTCTGGGAAGTCCTCGTGTTGCATCACTCTTTTTTGTCGAAATTCGGTCGCGTATTTTTTAACAAATATATTTTTTGGCGGAAACGACATTCGGATTGAGGCTTGTATTACTGCTTGTTCCTGCAGTGAGATTGGGGGCTTGGATTCCTGCTGGCTTAGGAGTCCACCCTTTGATCATAATTTCTTTAGCTAAGAAACGAATTTTTTCTATTGTCAACCTTGGTAAAATTCCAAGTAATGATATAAGATATTCTTTTTTGAATAAAAAATTTACAAAGTTTAATATTTTCTGAAAGAGTAGAAATCTCTTCTTTGTTCTGAAATTCATCAAACCTAACATGAAACTGTTGGGGCAAAATTTGTAAATTTCCTCCAAAGATGTTCCACCATTCATAGAACCATCTGGGAATAACTGTTTTTATTACCTGTGGACAATATTTAATAAACCAAGTATGCCTTGGTCTTAAATAGATAAAATTGAACCAGGCTGCTTTATAATCATGCCAATTATAGGTCTGAGGCCTATGCTGCATAGACAAAGATATCGGAGTATGCAAATGATTTGTAAACCATTCAAATGGAGATAAAATCCTTTTAATAGTAAATCTTGAATATCTTATGAACTCAGGATTTTGTTCATCTCTGTTGTGTTCAATCTCGATAGATTATGTGTCTATCAGAATAGCTTCATAAAACTTTCTGGTCTTGTAAGAGTAATCTGTATCAACAAAATTGTTATCTGTGTAACAAGGTTTCAATAGAGTATCAATTCCAAGGCTTTCGTAATCCTTGTCAATGGCTAATAAAGGTAACATGTGAGTGGTTACAAACTCAAATTTTTCTTCTTTGACAGAAGGGATTTGCTTAGGAGCTGATAATTCTGGTTTGACGGCTTGAGCGAAGGATTCAGGAACCTTCATTTCATAACTGTTCTTAGTTTGTACAGAGGAGCTTGATGCTTCTTGAGTGAAAGGTCTATTAGGTAGAGGTCTATTAGGCCTCATGTGGATCAACTTTGTTGGGTTGGGAGGAGGTAATGCAGGCAATTTAGGATAGTCTGCCAAAAGAGTGAATTTATTATCAAAGACCGGTCTTTGTGGGGTTTTTGCCGGTGTTAAGGGTGGTAAGACGAATGGTTTCGCCATTTGTTTTCCTTCTTTAGAAGGAGGGTTAGGCTTGAAAGGCCTCATTTTTTCCCTGTAAAAATTCTCTTGTTAGAAAATCAGGTAAAGAGTTATTTTCTCCTTTTATAAAATCAATTTGAAAATCAAAGCTAGATAGTAGAGCTTGCCATCTAGCAAATATTTGTTTTGAAACCAGATTTTTAACATCTTTTTGTAAAATTTCTTTAGCTGATTTACAATCAACTCTTAATAAAAATTCTTTGTTAATTAAATCATCTTGAAATTTTGTGATACATAGCACTATAGACAAGATTTCTTTTTTAACAGTTGAATAATTCTTTTGAGCAGAATTCCAGATTCCTGAAGTAAAACGAACTAATTGTTCGGGAGATTCTAGAGAACTCCTTTGTTTCAGGATACCTCCATAACCTAAATCAGAAGCATCAGTTTCAACAATCATAAAATCTTTAGGATTAGGAATACCTAAACAAGGAAGACTCTGGACTAACTTTTTAACTGTTATAACAGCTTGAGTTTGATCAGGTCCCCAAGGGACTGGGTTCTTCTTGAGCCTTTTATATAAAGGTTCACAGACTTGTCTAACTTTAGGAATGAAATCAGCAACATAATTTAGGCTGCCTAAAAATCTTTGTAATTGAGTTTTGTCAATAATTTCATCAGGGAATTTGGACGAGAACTCAATTGCTCTACATATAGGCTTATAGCTTCCTTGGTAAAGATCATGCCCTAAGAATCTTACAGAAGTTTGAAAGAGCTTAATCTTTTTGGCACTAACAACTAAACTATTATTTTTAACAATCTTAAAGAAGGTATTAAGATGCTTAAAATGCGAATCAATATCATCAGAAAAGATAAGCACATCATCAATGTATACAATGGACATGTAGCTTTAATCATTAAAAATGCTACTCATAATATTTTGAAATTCAGAAGGGGCATTTTTAAGACCAAAAGGCATAACATTCCATTCATATTGTCCAAATGGGACATTGAAAGCAGTTTTATATTTATCTTTATCGGCAATTTGAATTTGCCAAAAACCTGATTTCATATCAAACTTGCTATAAACATTAGCCTTATAGGTTCTTTTTAACAAATCTCTTTTGTTAGGTATCGGGTACCTAATCCATTTTAAAACAGAATTCAGAGGTTTATAATTTATAACAAGTCTAGGTGCTCCTCTTTCTTTTTCAGCACTGTTGTTTACATAGAAAGCAGAGCAACTCCAAGGAGATTTAGAAAATTTAATAATTTTATTTTTCAATAAATTATCAATTTCAGTTTTACAATAATCCATCATTTCATGATTCATTTGAATAGGTCTAGCCTTGGTAGTAATAGATTGTTCATTAAAACCCTCAATATAAGGTAATTCAACAATAAGTCTTTTTCTTTCCCAAAAAGCATTAGGGAAATCAGAGCAAATTACATCTTCAATTTTTTTGTGAAGATTGGATATTTTAGCAATCATCTCCGGGGTTTTTAAAATTTGCTCAATTTTTTTTTATTTTAATTTCTTCTTTGAGAAAATTAACATGCTGAGATAAAGAGTTTATTCTAAAAACCGTTTTCTCTCTGATAAAATTACTTTCATCTTGGGAAAGAGTTTTAACAAAAGGAAAATGTAATTCTTTTCCCAAAATGGAAGTAGTAATACCACTTAGATTAGTTACAAAAGGTTTTATCTGAGTGATAAAAGGTATTCCAAGAATAATATCTTCATTAATATCTTCAGTAATAATGAAATCATTTGTTAAACAAATATTATTGTTGCAAATATGAGCTTTAGAAAGCTTATAATTAATTTTAAGCAACTCACCAGTAGCAGAATATAATTTTGAAGTACTTTTTTCTAAGTACTTAGTAGGAACAATACCTTTAACAATGCAATTTCTATCTGCACCACTGTCAAGTAAAGTAATTCTGTTAATAACAAAATCTTTATTTATAACAATTTTAACGGAATATGATGACTTTGAGGTCGGATAGAAGAGATTACAGTGATACCTGGACTGGAAGTAGTCGCAATATCAGAAGTAGGTTCTGCAGAAAAATTAATATTGAAAGGAGGATAATCTAAGTTATCCTTTTCAGGGGTTTCTTCAGTTTCTTCATCGAGATTTTTTTTGGCAATCTCTTTGAGGATTTTATCCGCAATGACATCAGTTTCGACTTTCCCAAGTCTAAATTTAATGTCTTTGATTTCCTCTTTAAGAGTTTTGACTTCATGATGAAGATCAGAAATGGTAGTTTCGGCATTTCTTTCGAACCTGTTCATGATTTGTTTCATGCTGAAAGGTTCAACCATAGAACGAGTTTTGGGCTTATCCTTTTGGTTGAGAATAAGATTCTTGAGTTCTATAAGATATTTTTTTCTAGCTTCTTCATTATCAATATGTTCAATAATGTCGAAGAGAGCTTCTTTAGAGTCATTACTAAGGACTCTGATTTGAGGAATATCTTCACAAACACAGAAGGTCTCTGTGCAGTTACAGTTTTTTCCTGATTGGCTAGAATCTGAATCATAATCGACGTTGATATTTTCTTCGTCGCTATATTCAGCAGAATTATTTGAAGAATCGGATAAAGGTTCTTCAAGAATGGAAAACAATTTTTCTTTGGTTGTCTCGTCTATTTCAAGACTGTTGATCTTCTTCTGTTTACCAGACCTGCATTCACTAGCTCTATGGCCAGATTTTCCACATGTCCAACATACATCCTCTTTGGATTTCCTAAATCCTTTATGCTTTTTCCTTCTTTTGGAAGATTTTTTGTAATCCCTTTCAGAAGTTCTTCTAGACTTACTACGATGAGTCTTCTTATTTTCTTTGTTCTCCTTCCTGATTTTTCTTGAAGGTGGTGTTAGAGAAACAAACCCGAAGTCTTGACAAAAACTTCCTAATTCTCTTCTTGACGAAGATTTTTCCTTTCTAAGTTGATGTTTCAACTTAATATCTGTACAAAGTTCTAATCCCACAGTGTTTATAACACTAATAAGATCTCCATAAGTCATTTGATCATAAGGAATTTTTCCTTCATTCCTATCTTGAATTTTGGTTCTTACCTTATCGGCAAAAAGAGGGGGAAGTCCACTAACAAATCTTTCTTTCCAAAAGTCTAGATTACAATCAGGTCTGATCATTACCTTTTGCATAAAATTATATTTATACCAGGTAAAATCGTCTAAAGAGGGACAACTGATATTGTTGAGAATTTGGAGACTCCTGTCTTGAAACAACTTAGGTTCTCCTATAAAATGCTTTGCTATATGGTAGAGAAGAGTAGCACAAGCATCTTCTTTGACAACTTCAGTAGGAACTTCATTAGTTCCTTCCATTTTAATAATAATCTTAGTAGCATGAGTATCATAAATAATTCTCTTATTTTCTTCTGAAACATAATTGTCCCACCAATGTTTTATCATTCCAGTGAATCCTGCAACGATCATTGAAGCAGCTTCTCTATCAGAAGAATTTCTTATTTTGTAAGCTGTGATAGCTATCCCCATCTCGTGGAGTTTATTATAGATCTGATGTTCTGCTAGACCATCGATGTTCCATTCAGTTATACTGCTTCCTTCATGAGAAGAAGTGGAGAGAAAAGCGTTTTCCTCATATTGAAGGTTTGGGAAAGAAGGTCTTTTATGATAGTTTTTTCGGTTATGATATCTATCATTGGAGAGTTTTTGGACAAGATTATCTTTGTCACTAATAGTAGCGACTTTCTTACTATTGGTATCAGAGCCATGTTGGCAGTATACGTACCTAGCATGAGCAGCTAAGTACATATACTGTGTGGGGCATGACAAAATTTATATTAATTTATGAACTGATTATTTAAAGCTTTGATTAAACTATTTTAATATCTTGATATGTTAATTAATATTATGTTCTTAATCTTGTTTCTATAACTGGTGTGGGGTGTTCATTCTTCTCTAAGTGTGTAAGGTAACCGAATAATACCCGGTTCATACGTTGGCTAGCCGAATTGAATAGGTCGTCAAGCTAGGAGAGCGTTTAGACCTTGTATGGTGATCCCGTAGCCAAGATAACTCTAGAGAAAGAACAGATGTAAAACCAAAAGAACCTCCCTTAGAAACTAAGATCTAGATCTTTAATATTTCTTTGCATATTATTATATTATTATTGTTTATCATGTTTGAATTATCTGTTTATTATTAATATACTTTTGTCTATAAGTCCTTAAGACAGTATTTTATTATCATGGAAAATAATCAACATATTTTAAACAGTGTTAATTTATCCTCACAAGCAACCAAGATCGCTAAACTTGAAAATGATCTTCAAAACTGGAATATACCAGAAGAACCTTTTAAAGCTATTTATCATTTAGGTAAATTTAATTTATTTGTTAATCACAATATTAAAACTTGTGAATCAACTGTTGCTATTAATAATTCTCTTGAAATTATTAGATTGTTGAATGCTAACGATATTAATAGATATAAAAATAAATTCAATTATTTGCATATTGGTTTAGTGCAAGTTGCTGTTAAGCCCCTGTTCAGGAAAGGCTTAGATATCCCTATTTGTGTCCTCCTTCAAAAATAGCAGTTGGAACATTTTTAGACACCCAAGTGCGCCTAAGAAATTGGGCAGATCACCCTTTTTGCTCTGCCATCCCCTAAATGGACAGTAGCTTCAGAAAGTCTAGCACTAGTTACTCATCGCAATCAAGAGAGCGTCTGGTCGTGATCACGATGCATTAAATTCTCAGGTCCATGATCGCGAGTGACTGGTGCCGCGTTCACAAAAGGTAAAACAGCTTCTTGTCGCGATCACGAGGAGTGGGGTCGCGATCGCGATGACTCGCGTAAATTTAAGAAGGCAGAAATTATGAAACTTATTTTAGTGTCCCATAAACTCCAACAAATGTCCCAAATAAAAAACACCCCCTATAAAATCAATTACTCCGATCAGTTTTTGGATAGAATTCCCTTCAAGCTTTTGTTCTTCACTTAAGGTATGACTTCTTCCACCTTTCTTGATATTTGCTTGAAATTGGTAAGTTATTTGTAAAGGATTGATTCTCTCCCTTTGATTTTGACCATGATTGGTGTTGAAAACTTTATTTTGTGGAGTAGTGGTTTTGTTTAATGTTTTGTAATGGGTGTTAACGGAATAAGGGTTAATTTGGGGCTTGAAATTGGTTGAAAATGATATGAGAACAGGTTGTGAGCAACCTGTTCAATGAAATGTAAAATTTTAAAAACTTTTCTAGGCTAAAGTGTTCTACGCTATCGCGATGTCTCATCCCGCAATCACAATGTATTAAATTTTGAAATTCCATGATCGCGATGTCTAATCTCACAATTGTGATGCCCTTAAAAGGTGAGGCTCTCGATCGCAACATCTAATCCTGTGATCATGAAGAGTCATTTGTCTGGCAGTGAAAACTGCCAAAAATAGTAGTTTTACCGCCATTCACTCTATTCCTTTTTCACTCATTTCTTTGGCCTAATTGCTCGACACTACATTACTTTACGTTTTTTTGCATTCATTTGATGTGTTTGCATCTTGTATAGGTACCTTTTTTGCAAAAGCATGGCGATAGTATCAACAAAATGGAGAAACAAAAGGAAGAAAATATCACGGCAAATAAAATCTTTGATCATGAGCGGTTTGTGTCTGCTAAATGCCACCGATTGCACGATCGCCTCCTCACAACGAATATCACAAGGGAGAGGGGTCTTCTCTTAACAAATCTTCAAGAGTGCATGCTAAACTTCTATGGGCGATTTGAGGCCAGTGGACGGATGTGTTTCACGGATGAGCCTATTAAGACTAACCACACGGTGGTTCGATAGTTCTATGAAAATGTCGCCGAAACCAACTTCTTCGGTGACTCGGTAGTTACGGCCCGAGACAAAGAAGTTTGTTTTGACTCCGCGAGGATCAATAATCACTATGGTCTTCCTTATGTCAATAATGATATTCACATGGTAAGGGAAAGGGAAGCGGGCCAAGAGTGGTTTGTGAGACATTTGCATGGTGGCCATAGGCCTAAGTGGATTGAGAACAACCACTAAATCGACTGCTCAGAATTCACTGCTGAAGCATAAACATGGCTTTCCATCATATGTAGTAGGGTAATTCCTTAGAGGAATGACATCGATGTGTCTCTTAATAGGGAACCTCTGATTTGTGCCATCATGGAAGGGATTCCTATTAATGTTGGGCGGATCATTGTACAACACATTCAGGAGGTTGTCTTGGAAGATACAAACAGTCTCTCTTACCCTTCTTTTATTAGTTATCTATGCTTGACAGATGAAGTAAAGCAACATGAAGGAGATAGCATGAGGGGTCCCGAAGTCCCTATCCGTCCACTAAAAAAGAAAGGTCCCGGGAATTTGACTATGAAGAGAAAGATTGATGTGCAAGATCAAGTATTTGGCACATTCATTGAGGGCACCGCTTCACCTGGTTCAGACTCTATCCCTCTTCTAGCTGAGTTGCTACAAAAGGGACCACCGGCACTAGTCCACTTATCAAGACAGATGCATGTTCTGTATACTCAGATTCACTTGTAGATTCAGGTGTTGACTCGGAGTCTTCCTTCAGTGCCTGGGGAGAGCTCCTCAGCCTCAGGTAATGCTACTTCTACCCTTTCTAGTCTAGTACAAGATCAACAGATTCTCAACAACAGGATGGTGAAAATGGAGAGGAGGCAGAAAAAGATGAAGGAACATGAAAAGATGAAGAGCAAGTTTTTGAACAAGATAATGAGTACACTTTGGAAATTCTTTGGCTCGGGTAATGAGGCTGATGATTATGTCCTTTCAGATCTCAATAGCTCCTCCGATGAGTGATGATCTTTGCAGGGAGTTCCTCGTATTCTCTTTTTTATTGTGGTACTGTGATGACACAATTACATTTTCAGTTGGGGGTGCCTCCCTTATCGGGCTTACTTTAGATTTAGTTTGCATCTAACTGTGCCCTTGGCGGGCTTGTTTTATTTTGATTTATGCATCATGTGTCCTTGTCGTGCTTGTTTTATTTTAATCTGTGGATAATGTGCCCTCGTTGAGCTTTTTGATATATTATGTTCGGTTGGTTTGTTTTATTTTTTTCTTTTAGTTTGTAACTTCTTTATTTTTTTTTTATAATAAGATATGGATTTTCGATGCCTGATGATAGATAGAGTGATGACTTTCTTTAGGGTAAATCATCGATTGCTTGTGAGTGTTTGATTGGTGTTGGATGTGGTGAAGTCTAAGTAGTCAACCCTGAATAGATGCATGAGGTTGCCCGATGATGGATTGGTTGATGGCTTTCTTAAGGGAAAATCATCGTGTTTTTGGGAGGTTGTGCTTTGGTTGGTACTAAGAACATAGTCTTGCATGGGAAAAGTGTGGAGCATACCCCTCCAGTTTTGAAAGTTAAGCATGTTGTGAATGATTTTGTGACAATTCTTACAACTCTTTTTGTGATTTTTGATTCATTAGTGGTTTAAATGTTTGATGCCACATATATTTTAAAAAGGAAATAAGATTTCGAGTCATCTTAATTGATTTGCATGCCATGTGTGGTGATTTTTCAATAATGCCTTGTGATTCACTTTTGTCACCTAGAACTTTCCTGGTTGGTCTTGAAATGTTGGTCTTGATTGTGTTTGGTTGGAGAAATTATCTTAGGCTTTCTTTCATGTTCTTCAAGTCCACTTGACCTAAAAATCCCACCTTTGCACTAAATATGTCCTTAGTTGTCCCCTTTGAGTCTAATCCTTTTTATCGGCAACCACATTACAAGCCTTATCCTTTTTGAAAAAGTAATCCTCTTTTGAACCCTTGAGGATTAGTAAAATATGACAAAATTATATCGAAAGATTAAAAGAGGGATATAAAAACTTACAAACTTTTATTTATATGAACATGAAAGGAGCTACAAGCGGAAGCATTAAAAACATTGATAGAGAGAGAGAGAGAGAGAGAGGTTCTCAGTATTGGGAAAATAGCTGATGCCCTCTAAAATGAGAGAGTTATTCCTTTTATAGAATAAGGAATTCTCTTTTACAATAGTTGATAAGACAATTCTTTTTGACTGTCGGCAGCTGGGTCCTTTGCATTTAAATAAAGCATATGTGATTCCTTTTAGGAATAGTAAGACGTCTCTTTGAATAAAGCAATTCCGACATTTGGTCTCTGCTTTTTCCAAGAGTCATAATCCTATTCATAATCGGGGTCCACATATGACTGTGCGATTCCTTTGAGATCACACATGTCCCCGTTACTGCTTCCAGATGATGCAGCATCATT
This sequence comes from Solanum appendiculatum, assembly GCA_018342035.1. Lineage (NCBI taxonomy): Eukaryota > Viridiplantae > Streptophyta > Magnoliopsida > Solanales > Solanaceae > Solanum > Solanum appendiculatum. The sequence goes on from JAGDQO010000341.1 coordinate 217,386, forward strand.
TATCAACTGCATTATCTGGGTTTCTGTATAATCTTCAAGATTATCCATGGCCTTTTTGAGCTTTGCCTTTAACTCTGCTTTGGATAATTTTGGGCTTGTATTACTGCTTGTTCCTGCAGTGAGGTTGGGGGCTTTGATTCCTGCTGGCTTAGGAGTCCACCCTTTGATCATAATTTCTTTAGCTAAGAAACGAATTTTTTCTATGTCAACCTTGGTAAAATTCCAAGTAATGATATAAGATATTCTTTTTTGAATAAAAAATTTACAAAGTTTAATATTTTCCGAAAGAGTAGAAATCTCTTCTTTGTTCGGAAATTCATCAAACCTAACATGAAACTGTTGGGGCAAAATTTGTAAATTTCCTCCAAAGATGTTCCACCATTCATAGAACCATCTGGGAATAACTGCTTTTATTACCTGTGGACAATATTTAATAAACCAAGTATGCCTTGGTCTCAAATAGATAAAATTGAACCAGGCTGCTTTATAATCATGCCAATTATAGGTCTGAGGCCTATGCTGCATAGACAAAGATATCGGAGTATGCAAATGATTTGTAAACCATTCAAAAATCCTTTTAATAGTAAATCTTGAATATCTTATAAACTCAGGATTTTGTTCATCTCTGTTGTGTTCAATCTCGATAGATTCTGTGTCTATCAGAATAGCTTCATAAAACTTTCTGGTCTTGTAAGAGCAGTCTGTATCAACAAAATTGTTATCTGTGTAACAAGGTTTCAATAGAGTATCAATTCCAAGGCTTTCGTAATCCTTGTCAATGGCTAATAAAGGTAACATCTGAGTGGTTACAAACTCAAATTTTCTTCTTTGACAGAAGGAATTTGCTTAGGAGCTGATAATTCTGGTTTGACGGCTTGAGCGAAGGATTCAGGAACCTTCATTTCATAACTGTTCTTAGTTTGTACAGAGGAGCTTGATGCTTCTTGAGTGAAAGGTCTATTAGGTAGAGGTCTATTAGGCCTCATGTGGATCAACTTTGTTGGGTTGGGAGGAGGTAATGCAGGCAATTTAGGATAGTCTGCCAAAAGAGTGAATTTATTATCAAAGACCGGTCTTTGTGGGGTTTTTGCCGGTGTTAAGGGTGGTAAGACGAATGGTTTCGCCATTTGTTTTCCTTCTTTAGAAGGAGGGTTAGGCTTGAAAGGCCTCATTTTTTCCCTGTAAAAATTCTCTTGTTAGAAAATCAGGTAAAGAGTTATTTTCTCCTTTTATAAAATCAATTTGAAAATCAAAGCTAGATAGTAGAGCTTGCCATCTAGCAAATATTTGTTTTGAAACCAGATTTTTAACGTCTTTTTGTAAAATTTCTTTAGCTGATTTACAATCAACTCTTAATAAAAATTCTTTGTTAATTAAATCATCTTGAAACTTTGTGATACATAGCACTATAGACAAGATTTCTTTTTTAACAGTTGAATAATTCTTCTGAGCAGAATTCCAGATTCCTGAAGTAAAATGAACTAATTGTTCGGGAGATTCTAGAGAACTTCTTTGTTTCAGGATACCTCCATAACCTAAATCAGAAGCATCAGTTTCAACTATCATAAAATCTTTAGGATTGGGAATACCTAAACAAGGAAGACTTTGGACTAACTTTTTAACTGTTATAACAGCTTGAGTTTGATCAGGTCCCCAAGGGACTGGGTTCTTCTTGAGCCTTTTATATAAAGGTTCACAGACTTGTCTAACTTTAGGAATGAAATCAGCAACATAATTTAAACTGCCTAAAAATCTTTGTAATTGAGTTTTGTCAATAATTTCATTAGGGAATTTTGACGAGAACTCAATTGCTCTACAGATAGGCTTATAGCTTCCTTGATAAAGATCATGCCCTAAGAATCGTACAGAAGTTTGAAAGAGCTTAATCTTTTTGGCACTAACAACTAAACCATTACTTTTTACAATCTTAAAGAAAGTATTAAGATGCTTAAAATGCGAATCAATATCATCAGAAAAGATAAGCACATCATCAATGTAAACAATAGACATATAGCTATAATCATTAAAAATGCTATTCATAATATTTTGAAATTCTGAAGGGGCATTTTTAAGACCAAAAGGCATAACATTCCATTCATATTGTCCAAATGGGACATTGAAAGCAGTTTTATATTTATCTTTATCGGCAATTTGAATTTGCCAAAAACCTGATTTCATATCAAACTTACTGTAAATATTAGCCTTATAAGTTCTTTTTAACAAATCTCTTTTGTTAGGTATCGGGTACCTAATCCATTTTAAAACAGAATTCAGAGGTTTATAATTTATAACAAGTCTAGGTGCTCCTCTTTCTTTTTCAGCACTATTGTTTACATAGAAAGCAGAGCAACTCCAAGGAGATTTAGAAAATCTAATAATTTTATTTTTTAATAAATTATCGATTTCCTTTTTACAATAATCCATCATTTCATGATTCATTTGAATAGGTCTTGCCTTGGTAGTAATAGCTTGTTCATTAAATCCCTCAATATAAGGTAATTCAACAATATGCCTTTTTCTTTCCCAAAAAGCATTAGGAAAATCAGAGCAAATTTCTTCTTCAAATTTTTTGTGAAGATTGGATATTTTAGTAACCATCTCCGGGGTTTTTAAAATTTGCTCAATTTTTTTGATTTTAATTTCTTCTTTAAGAAAATTAACATGCTGAGATAAAGAGTTTATTCTAAAAACCATTTTTTCTCTGATAAAATTACTTTCATCTTGGGAAAGAGTTTTAACAAAAGGAAAATGTAATTCTTTTCCCAGAATGGAAGTAGTAATACCACTTAGGTTCGTGACAAAATGTTTTATCTGAGTGATAAAAGGTATTCCAAGAATAATATCTTCAGTAATAATGAAATCATTTGTTAAACAAACATTATTGTTACAAATATGAGCTTTAGAAAGCTTATAATTAATTTTGATCAACTCACCAGTAGCAGAATATAATTTAGAAGTACTTTTTTCCAAATACTTAGTAGGAACAATACCTTTAACAATGCAATTTCTATCTGCACCACTGTCAAGTAAAGCAATTCTATTAATGACAAAATCTTTATTTACAACTATCTTAACAGGAATGTGATGACTCTGTGGCCGAATAGAAGAGATGACAGTGATACCTGGACTGGAGGTAGTCGCGATGTCAGGAGTAGGTGTGGCAGAAAGATTAATATTGAAAGGAGGATAATCTAAGTTATCCTTTTCAGGAATATCTTCTGTTTCTTCATCGAGATTTTGTTTGGCGATTTCTTTGAGGATTTTATCAGCAATGACATCAGTTTCGACTTTTCCAAGTCTGAATTTAATGTCTTTGATTTCCTCTTTAAAAGTTTTGACTTCATGATGAAGATCAGAAGTGGTAGGTTCGGCATTTCTTTCGAACCTATTCATGATTTGCTTCATGATGAAAGGTTCAACCATAGTACGAGCTTTGGGCTTTTCCTTTTGGTTGAGAATAATATTCTTGAGTTCTATAAGATATTTTTTCCTAGCTTCTTCATTATCAATATGTTCAATAATGTCGAAGAGAGCTTCTTTAGAGTCATTGCTAAGGACTCTGACTTGAGGAATATCATCACAAACACAGAAAGCCTCTGTGCAGTTATAGTTTTTTCCCGATTGGCTAGAATCTGAATCATAGTCGACGTTGATATTTTCTTCGTCGCTATATTCAGCAGAATCATTTGAAGAATCGGATAAGGGTTCTTCAAGAATAGAAAAAAGTTTTTCTTTGGTTGCCTCGTCTATTTCAAGACTGTTGATCTTCTTCTGTTTACCAGACCTGCATTCACTAGCTCTATGGCCAGATTTTCCACAAGTCCAACATACATCCTCTTTGGATTTCTTAAATCCTTTATGCTTTTTCCTTCTTTTGGAAGATTTTTTGTAATCCCTTTCAGAAGTTCTTCTAGACTTACTACGATGAGTCTTCTTATTTTCTTTGTTCTCCTTCCTGATTTTTCTTGAAGGAGGTGTTAGAGAAACAAACCCGAAGTCTTGACAAAAACTTCCTAATTCTCTTCTTGACGAAGATTTTTCTTTTTTAAGTTGATGTTTCAACTTAATATCTGTACAAAGTTCTAATCCCACAGTGTTTATAACACTAATAAGATCTCCATAAGTCATTTGATCATAAGGAATTTTTCCCTCATTCCTATCTTGAATTTTGGTTCTTACCTTATCGGCAAAAAGAGGGGGAAGTCCACTAACAAATCTTTCTTTCCAAAAGTCTAGATTACAATCAGGTCTGATCATTACCTTTTGCATAAAATTATATTTATACCAGGTAAAATCGTCTAAAGAGGGACAACTAATATTGTTGAGGATTTGGAGACTCCTGTCTTGAAACAACTTAGGTTCTCCTATAAAATGCTTTGCTATATGGTATAGAAGAGTAGCACAAGCATCTTCTTTGAAAACTTCAGTAGGAACTTCATTAGTTCCTTCCATTTTAATAACAATCTCAGTAGCATGAGTATCATAAATAATTTTCTTAGTTTCTTCTGAAACATAATTGTCCCACCAATGTTTTATCATTCCAGTGAATCCTGCAACGATCATTGAAGCAGCTTCCCTATCAGAAGAATTTCTTATTTTGTAAGCTGTGATAGCTATCCCCATCTCGTGGAGTTTATTATAGATCTGATGTTCTGCTAGACCATCGATGTTCCATTCAGTTATACTGCTTCCTTCATGAGAAGAAGTGGAGAGAAAAGCGTTTTCCTCATATTGAAGGTCTGGGAAAGAAGGTCTTTTATGATAGTTTTTTCGGTTATGATATCTATCATTGGAGAGTTTTTGGACAAGATTATCTTTGTCACTAATAGTAGCGACTTTCTTACCATTCTTATCAGAAATTGAGAAGTTGGCAAGTTTCTCATTGATCTTATCCAGAATATTGTCAGAAATATCAAAGGTATTTTTGAGCTTGGGGTAATTTTCTCTGGAAAATTCATTTATCTTAAAAATAGGATTTGGGTCAATTTTCTGACTGATAGTAGTAGTGGATAAAGGGACAGGCCTTCCTGAAAAAGAGGCTTTTTCTTTGGAATCTTCAATTTGTCTAGAAACGACATGAAGAATTTGGTTAGTATAATTATTTTGCTCTATAATCTTGTTAATGTCAAGATTAGTAGCAATAACAGAAGGCTTTTCTGGGGAAAGGATTTTAAAAGGGGAAGCTTTTATAATAGTTCCAAAAATCGGGATATTTATTCCTTCCAGAGGAGGAGTAACATCTTCAATAACCTTATTTGAAGTAGTGTACCATTTGTTGATAATGACTTTAGGAGAATCTTTTTGGTCATCAATTTTTCCCGTCATTTCAAACCATTTGAAGAAATCTATTTCGCATTGGATTCTTTTCATATCCATCATCCAAGAGTTTGCAAAATTCTCTCTTTCTTTTAGAGTATAAGTAGCCTTATATCAATCTCTGTTGATTTGATTATTAGGATGAATCCAAGATTCTTGCAAAATCTGAGGATTAGGAGTAAAATCCTTTTTAGATTTAAGCATCTTTAAATGATCCAATAACGGATCGGCGGTAATCCTCCGAAGTTGTATTAGTAAAATATGACAAAATTATATTGGAAGATTAAAAGAGGGATATAAAAACTTACAAACTTTTATTTTTATGAACATGAAAGGAGCTACAAGCGGAAGCATTAAAAACATTGATAGAGAGAGAGAGAGAGAGAGGTTTTCAGTATTGGGAAAATAGCTGATGCCCTCTAAAATGAGAGAGTTATTCCTTTTATAGAATAAGGAATTCTCTTTTACAATAGTTGATAAGACAATTCTTTTTGACTGTCGGCAGCTGGGTCCTTTGCTTTTAAATAAAGCATATGGGATTCCTTTTAGGAATAGTAAGACGTCTCTTTGAATAAAGCAATTCCGACATTTGGTCTCTGCTTTTTCCAAGAGCCATAATCCTATTCATAATCGGGGTCCACATATGACTGTGCGATTCCTTTGAGATCACACATGTCCCCGTTACTGCTTCCAGATGATGCTGCATCATTTATCAACTGCATTATCTGGGTTTCTGTATAATCTTCAAGATTATCCATGGCCTTTTTGCGCTTTGCCTTTAACTCTGCTTTGGATAATTTTGGGCTTGTATTACTGCTTGTTCCTGCAGTGAGGTTGGGGGCTTTGATTCCTGCTGGCTTAGGAGTCCACCCTTTGATCATAATTTCTTTAGCTAAGAAACGAATTTTTTCTATGTCAACCTTGGTAAAATTCCAAGTAATGATATAAGATATTCTTTTTTGAATAAAAAATTTACAAAGTTTAATATTTTCCGAAAGAGTAGAAATCTCTTCTTTGTTCTGAAATTCATCAAACCTAACATGAAACTGTTGGGGCAAAATTTGTAAATTTCCTCCAAAGATGTTCCACCATTCATAGAACCATCTGGGAATAACTGCTTTTATTACCTGTGGACAATATTTAATAAACCAAGTATGCCTTGGTCTCAAATAGATAAAATTGAACCAGGCTGCTTTATAATCATGCCAATTATAGGTCTGAGGCCTATGCTGCATAGACAAAGATATCGGAGTATGCAAATGATTTGTAAACCATTCAAAAAAATCTTTTTAATAGTAAATCTTGAATATCTTATAAACTCAGGATTTTGTTCATCTCTGTTGTGTTCAATCTCGATAGATTCTGTGTCTATCAGAATAGCTTCATAAAACTTTCTGGTCTTGTAAGAGCAGTCTGTATGAACAAAATTGTTATCTGTGTAACAAGGTTTCAATAGAGTATCAATTCCAAGGCTTTCGTAATCCTTGTCAATGGCTAATAAAGGTAACATCTGAGTGGTTACAAACTCAAATTTTTCTTCTTTGACAGAAGGAATTTGCTTAGGAGCTGATAATTCTGGTTTGACGGCTTGAGCGAAGGATTCAAGAACCTTCATTTCATAACTGTTCTTAGTTTGTACAGAGGAGCTTGATGCTTCTTGAGTGAAAGGTCTATTAGGTAGAGGTCTATTAGGCCTCATGTGGATCAACTTTGTTGGGTTGGGAGGAGGTAATGCAGGCAATTTAGGATAGTCTGCCAAAAGAGTGAATTTATTATCAAAGACCGGTCTTTGTGGGGTTTTTGCCGGTGTTAAGGGTGGTAAGACGAATGGTTTCGCCATTTGTTTTCCTTCTTTAGAAGGAGGGTTAGGCTTGAAAGGCCTCATTTTTTCCCTGTAAAAATTCTCTTGTTAGAAAATCAGGTAAAGAGTTATTTTCTCCTTTTATAAAATCAATTTGAAAATCAAAGCTAGATAGTAGAGCTTGCCATCTAGCAAATATTTGTTTTGAAACCAGATTTTTAACGTCTTTTTGTAAAATTTCTTTAGCTGATTTACAATCAACTCTTAATAAAAATTCTTTGTTAATTAAATCATCTTGAAACTTTGTGATACATAGCACTATAGACAAGATTTCTTTTTTAACAGTTGAATAATTCTTCTGAGCAGAATTCCAGATTCCTGAAGTAAAACGAACTAATTGTTCGGGAGATTCTAGAGAACTTCTTTGTTTCAGGATACCTCCATAACCTAAATCAGAAGCATCAGTTTCAACTATCATAAAATCTTTAGGATTGGGAATACCTAAACAAGGAAGACTTTGGACTAACTTTTTAACTGTTATAACAGCTTGAGTTTGATCAGGTCCCCAAGGGACTGGGTTCTTCTTGAGCCTTTTATATAAAGGTTCACAGACTTGTCTAACTTTAGGAATGAAATCAGCAACATAATTTAAACTGCCTAAAAATCTTTGTAATTGAGTTTTGTCAATAATTTCATTAGGGAATTTTGACGAGAACTCAATTGCTCTACAGATAGGCTTATAGCTTCCTTGATAAAGATCATGCCCTAAGAATCGTACAGAAGTTTGAAAGAGCTTAATCTTTTTGGCATTAACAACTAAACCATTACTTTTTACAATCTTAAAGAAAGTATTAAGATGCTTAAAATGCGAATCAATATCATCAGAAAAGATAAGCACATCATCAATGTAAACAATAGACATATAGCTATAATCATTAAAAATGCTATTCATAATATTTTGAAATTCTGAAGGGGCATTTTTAAGACCAAAAGGCATAACAATCCATTCATATTGTCCAAATGGGACATTGAAAGCAGTTTTATATTTATCTTTATCGGCAATTTGAATTTGCCAAAAACCTGATTTCATATCAAACTTACTGTAAATATTAGCCTTATAAGTTCTTTTTAACAAATCTCTTTTGTTAGGTATCGGGTACCTAATCCATTTTAAAACAGAATTCAGAGGTTTATAATTTATAACAAGTCTAGGTGCTCCTCTTTCTTTTTCAGCACTATTGTTTACATAGAAAGCAGAGCAACTCCAAGGAGATTTAGAAAATCTAATAATTTTATTTTTTAATAAATTATCGATTTCCTTTTTACAATAATCCATCATTTCATGATTCATTTGAATAGGTCTTGCCTTGGTAGTAATAGCTTGTTCATTAAATCCCTCAATATAAGGTAATTCAACAATATGCCTTTTTCTTTCCCAAAAAGCATTAGGAAAATCAGAGCAAATTTCTTCTTCAAATTTTTTGTGAAGATTGGATATTTTAGTAACCATCTCCGGGGTTTTTAAAATTTGCTCAATTTTTTTGATTTTAATTTCTTCTTTAAGAAAATTAACATGCTGAGATAAAGAGTTTATTCTAAAAACCATTTTTTCTCTGATAAAATTACTTTCATCTTGGGAAAGAGTTTTAACAAAAGGAAAATGTAATTCTTTTCCCAGAATGGAAGTAGTAATACCACTTAGGTTCGTGACAAAATGTTTTATCTGAGTGATAAAAGGTATTCCAAGAATAATATCTTCAGTAATAATGAAATCATTTGTTAAACAAACATTATTGTTACAAATATGAGCTTTAGAAAGCTTATAATTAATTTTGATCAACTCACAGAATATAATTTAGAAGTACTTTTTTCCAAATACTTAGTAGGAACAATACCTTTAACAATGCAATTTCTATCTGCACCACTGTCAAGTAAAGCAATTCTATTAATGACAAAATCTTTATTTACAACTATCTTAACAGGAATGTGATGACTCTGTGGCCGAATAGAAGAGATGACAGTGATACCTGGACTGGAGGTAGTCGCGATGTCAGGAGTAGGTGTGGCAGAAAGATTAATATTGAAAGGAGGATAATCTAAGTTATCCTTTTCAGGAATATCTTCTGTTTCTTCATCGAGATTTTGTTTGGCGATTTCTTTGAGGATTTTATCAGCAATGACATCAGTTTCGACTTTTCCAAGTCTGAATTTAATGTCTTTGATTTCCTCTTTAAAAGTTTTGACTTCATGATGAAGATCAGAAGTGGTAGGTTCGGCATTTCTTTCGAACCTATTCATGATTTGCTTCATGATGAAAGGTTCAACCATAGTACGAGCTTTGGGCTTTTCCTTTTGGTTGAGAATAATATTCTTGAGTTCTATAAGATATTTTTTCCTAGCTTCTTCATTATCAATATGTTCAATAATGTCGAAGAGAGCTTCTTTAGAGTCATTGCTAAGGACTCTGACTTGAGGAATATCATCACAAACACAGAAAGCCTCTGTGCAGTTATAGTTTTTTCCCGATTGGCTAGAATCTGAATCATAGTCGACGTTGATATTTTCTTCGTCGCTATATTCAGCAGAATCATTTGAAGAATTGGATAAGGGTTCTTCAAGAATAGAAAAAAGTTTTTCTTTGGTTGCCTCGTCTATTTCAAGACTGTTGATCTTCTTCTGTTTACCAGACCTGCATTCACTAGCTCTATGGCCAGATTTTCCACAAGTCCAACATACATCCTCTTTGGATTTCTTAAATCCTTTATGCTTTTTCCTTCTTTTGGAAGATTTTTTGTAATCCCTTTCAGAAGTTCTTCTAGACTTACTACGATGAGTCTTCTTATTTTCTTTGTTCTCCTTCCTGATTTTTCTTGAAGGAGGTGTTAGAGAAACAAACCCGAAGTCTTGACAAAAACTTCCTAATTCTCTTCTTGACGAAGATTTTTCTTTTTTAAGTTGATGTTTCAACTTAATATCTGTACAAAGTTCTAATCCCACAGTGTTTATAACACTAATAAGATCTCCATAAGTCATTTGATCATAAGGAATTTTTCCCTCATTCCTATCTTGAATTTTGGTTCTTACCTTATCGGCAAAAAGAGGGGGAAGTCCACTAACAAATCTTTCTTTCCAAAAGTCTAGATTACAATCAGGTCTGATCATTACCTTTTGCATAAAATTATATTTATACCAGGTAAAATCGTCTAAAGAGGGACAACTAATATTGTTGAGGATTTGGAGACTCCTGTCTTGAAACAACTTAGGTTCTCCTATAAAATGCTTTGCTATATGGTATAGAAGAGTAGCACAAGCATCTTCTTTGAAAACTTCAGTAGGAACTTCATTAGTTCCTTCCATTTTAATAACAATCTCAGTAGCATGAGTATCATAAATAATTTTCTTAGTTTCTTCTGAAACATAATTGTCCCACCAATGTTTTATCATTCCAGTGAATCCTGCAACGATCATTGAAGCAGCTTCCCTATCAGAAGAATTTCTTATTTTGTAAGCTGTGATAGCTATCCCCATCTCGTGGAGTTTATTATAGATCTAATGTTCTGCTAGACCATCGATGTTCCATTCAGTTATACTGCTTCCTTCATGAGAAGAAGTGGAGAGAAAAGCGTTTTCCTCATATTGAAGGTCTGGGAAAGAAGGTCTTTTATGATAGTTTTTTCGGTTATGATATCTATCATTGGAGAGTTTTTGGACAAGATTATCTTTGTCACTAATAGTAGCGACTTTCTTACCATTCTTATCAGAAATTGAGAAGTTGGCAAGTTTCTCATTGATCTTATCCAGAATATTGTCAGAAATATCAAAGGTATTTTTGAGCTTGGGGTAATTTTCTCTGGAAAATTCATTTATCTTAAAAATAGGATTTGGGTCAATTTTCTGACTGATAGTAGTAGTGGATAAAGGGACAGGCCTTCCTGAAAAAGAGGCTTTTTCTTTGGAATCTTCAATTTGTCTAGAAACGACATGAAGAATTTGGTTAGTATAATTATTTTGCTCTATAATCTTGTTAATGTCAAGATTAGTAGCAATAACAGAAGGCTTTTCTGGGGAAAGGATTTTAAAAGGGGAAGCTTTTATAATAGTTCCAAAAATCGGGATATTTATTCCTTCCAGAGGAGGAGTAACATCTTCAATAACCTTATTTGAAGTAGTGTACCATTTGTTGATAATGACTTTAGGAGAATCTTTTTGGTCATCAATTTTTCCCGTCATTTCAAACCATTTGAAGAAATCTATTTCGCATTGGATTCTTTTCATATCCATCATCCAAGAGTTTGCAAAATTCTCTCTTTCTTTGAGAGTATAAGTGGCCTTATACCAATCTCTGTTGATTTGATTATTAGGATGAATCCAAGATTCTTGCAAAATCTGAGGATTAGGAGTAAAATCCTTTTTAGATTTAAGCATCTTTAAATGATCAGGTACCGAATCTTTTTGATTTGGAGGCGGTTCCATTTCACTGGCTGTAGGACTTGTAGGAAGTTCTTGGTAATAAACTTTAGGAATATTTCCCGAGAAATCTACGCCAGTGACTTTTCCTTTGTCATTGTTCCTGCAAACAAGTTTTTCTTCATCTTCATCATCCTCCGGGGTTTTTGAAGAAGATGGAGGGTGAGGAGCAGTCCTAGAAGGAGCAGATGGCGAAATAGGAGCCATCCTTGAAGGGACAGACGAACAAGAAGCTCTTCTAGAAGCAGTTCTAGATAAGGAATTCCCAAGGAATATACCAGAAGAACCTTTTAAAGCTATTTATCATTTAGGTAAATTTAATTTATTTGTCAATCACAATATTAAAACTTGTGAATCAACTGTTGCTATTAATAATTCTTTAGAAATTATTCGCTTGTTAAATGCTAACGATATAAATCGTTATAAAAATAAATTCAATTATTTGCATATTGGTTTAGTGCAAGTAGCTGTTAAGCCCCTGTTCGGAAAGGCTTAGATATTCCTATTTGTGTCCTCCTTAGAGATGACAGATTTCTTAATTTTGATGATTCTCTGTTAGGAGTTCTTCAAAGTAATCTTGCCGATGGCCCGGTTTACTTTAATTGTTATCCTAATTTTTCAATAGACATTAATGATCCTAATGTCATGGATTCTCTGACACTTAATGTCAAAACTAAAAATCTTAATAGCAAAGCCAATACTCGAGAGATAGCTATTATCTACAGAGTATATTATCGGCTTATGTCTACTACTCTTGCACCAAAGGCTCGAATTGAGAGCCAAAAGGGTGTAACCATGCTTATGGAGGCCAATCATGAGCATAGTTCAATATTCGTTCCTAGATTGATCAATTGGAATGACATTCTGTCCAACAGTCATTGTTCATCTATCCATCAACAATCCTAGAGAGTTGAATGCTAAACTTGCTAGAAATAGGGGTTTAGATTATCGTATTGGATTGCTTGTTATTGAATACGATTGAGATCGAAAGGAGATTTCGTGATAAAGCACTTTAAGACTAAAAGGACATAAGGGTTGATTGATGATTATCTATCCTACCTTTGATTGAGCTGCACGTGTTGAGATGGCAATGGATCGTTGAATGAGTGTTGAGTTTCGAATTTCTCAAATCTCATGTATCCCTTGCTTGATATTGTCTTTGTCCAAATCCTTTGTTTCGATACCAAAATTGTTTTATATTTGATAATCTTGTAAATTGCATGTTTAGATTCAAACCGATATCTATTCATCCTTTGTCTTTTCGATTGTCAATAAATTGTTCCTCATGGGATTCGACACCGACTCTTAGTTGGGTATTTTTACTGACCACGACCGTTTACTCTTCGAACTTATTTTGAAGGTAATTTGAGTGTTATCATTGAACAAATTCTCGAAGAAGTTTTTCTCAATGTGCATCATAGCTAGATTATGTCGAATGAGATTTGTACTCCAATACGAAAAATTCCAAAATATGCTTTTTTACTTCCAACCAGAAACCTTACTAATTTGATGATTAACAATATTAGCCCCAAGTTCTGTTATCTTTTTTAGTCCCAATTTTTCTATTTCCTTCAAAACATCAGCACCTGACTGCACTAATGTGGCATGAATTGTGACTACTTTGTTCTTTCTAAATGAGTTCTTATAATTTGACAAAAGGTGGAAAGCAATCTTGGTTTGACAATCATCGTAAATTCCTACCGCGGTATCACCCATGCAGGAAAGTTAATAATTGTCCACATCAAAGCATATGGGTAATACCGCAATAGGAACTTACGATGATTGTCAAACAAAGATTGCTTGCCACCTTTTGTCAAAGTAAAGGAAATTGAATTCTCCATGCAATATGGACATGCTAATCTTCCATAAGTACTCCATCCAGATAACATTGAATATGCAGGAAAGTTAATAATTGTCCACATCAAAGCATCTCACATTTTGAAATATTGCTTCTTAGAGATTCATATGTATTTTACACCTATATTCCATAAATTCTTTAGTTAATCAATCAGAGGCTTCAAGAAAACATCCAGTTGTTGCTTAAGGTTCAGTGGCCCAGGAACTTTAATTGATAAAAATAAATAGGGCTCTTTCATACACCTCCAAGGAGGCAAGTTGTATGGTGTCACGATTACTTGCCAAGATGTATATTGTTTTCCTATTTGTCCAAATGGTTGAAACCCATATGTGTTTAGCCCAAATCTTACATTACAACTTTCCATCGCAAAAGATAGATGCATCCTATCAAAGTGTTTTCCATGCAGGTGCATCAGAACAGTGATGCATCACACCTTCCTCAACATCATGCTCGCTGTGCCATTGCATGTGTGAGGTACTATCTTCTGAAGCATATAATCGTTGCAACCATGGAGTAAGAGGAAAGTAATACATCTGTTTGAATGGTATAAGATTTCTCTTTGAATTATGTCTTTGCCTACAAGTCTTGTATCTTGTATGGCTACAAAACTTGCAATATAAAAGTTCACTATCCGCTCCCCAATAAATCATGCACACATTAATACAACTATGACTTTTTTCCACTGGCATGTTCATTCCCCGCATAAAATTCTTAGTTTCATAAAAAATTTTGGGCATCAGGTTATCAGGGTGAAATCAGCTCATTCACAAATTGACAAATGTCATCAAAACATCTTTCATAGAGGTGGTGTTCAGTCTTGATGTACAACAAATGCGCAACAACTGATAATTGAGAATGTGTTTCACAACAAGGCCACACTTCTTGATTTGCAGCAATAATCATATCATAAAATTTATGTGCATCAGGGTTAGGTATTTCAACCCGATCATTCAGATCTATTGAGGGACCAACAGCCTCCTGGACAATTCTATGATGGTCCAGTCTCATCAAATGCATCAACATTAACTAGTGAGTTATTCATAGTATGATCGAAATTGTGATCCTTTCATGTTGATCTGTACTTGTAACCTCATTTTCTCCGTGCAAGTACAAAATATGATATCTCGAGACAAAACCATCAGTCAACAAATGTCCATGGACTGTATGAACATATTCAAAGTTTTTATTCTGACATTTCTTTTGGTTGCATGGCACCTTAATCTCTAACCACCCCTCCCTTCAGGATGATTCATTGCGAACTCAAGAAACTATTGTACACCCCTTACAAATTCTAGATTATACAAACCTTTGGTTAACCTTTTGTACATCCATTAACGATTTGAACTCATTTTCATTATAAACCTTCTTTCCAATAAAGTCTGAAGACTAAAGAACATTAGAATTTATAAAATCTTTGGATCGTATAAAAGGGTTCAATTTACAAGTAATTTTATACTCCATAATTTTGTTATGAAATTTGAGGTTGGCTTCATCTTATTTGTATATACCAAGAACAACTTGCCTTGATCATCTCTAAAAATTCCTCCAAAAGCAGTATCTCCAGTTTTAGTCTTGACATTGCCATTTGTATTCAATTTTTGCTTTCATGCACAAGGAAAACACCAAGTTATTAGTTTGGATTTTTTGAAAATAAAAATTTCCTAGGAAATACAATATCTATTTCATTAGCATAATATCTAATGTGTTTAGATATAAGATTCAAAGGTAAACATTTCCACTTAATCAAATTTTCATTTTGTTCTTTCCATATATGCCACGTAATATATAGAAATAATAACATTAGCACTATAAAAAGGTTAGTCAAGTGTTGTTAGAATATCATCTAGTCATTCAAGCATTGACTAAGTATTCATAACATCACTCTTAATCTACAATATGAATTCAATCCATATGTGTTTAGATTTTTGACAGGCTGTGATAATATGTGAAGAGTCCTTCACACTAAAGTCACAACGTTCATACTTAAGTTACTCAAATATTTTTTTGATAAATCGAAGCTCGTTTGATATGAGTATATTATGTCTAATAATTCATATAAAATATTTGAACTTTTTAGGAATGGGGAGCTTCCATATATTACTCCCTAGTCTGTCATGTTGGATAGTTATGTCACCACAAACATTCTTATATGTCGATTTAGTACTCTATCTTCTAGTTCTTGTTCCACTCCACATGATTTTATTTGAAAATAAAAAAACACTATCAGAGATATTACACAATTTAGTTGAGACATCCCAAAAAGTGAGCTATAAATGAAATATATATTCTCCATATAATAACACATCCGAAACTTATATATATCAATCTGTTCAATACCAACAATAACATTATCAATATGTGGTCTCTCACCACATCACCAAACCAATCAAAAGTTTATTGATCTTCCGTTGTCCAAAATAAAATATCTTTATTGGAAGACTTTGTAGCCAAATGTTATTTCAAGTGAAGGTGCCGATGGGGAACAAATTCAGCAATATGGAGGAGACATGGAGTTGGAAGGATGTTTGCTGGATAGAGAACACTACAAGCCCATGAAATTAATTTGCTTATCAATTGTAATAAACTTTTGGCTAACAGTTCGAAGCTTGTACCTATTTTAGATATTGCTTCGGATATAGATATACATGATGAATAAAAAATAGTTGTTACTTCCAACCTTCATAATGATACGAAGGTCAAAATTTACAGGCTGAAGATGGACTACAAATGGAGAACACTTTGGGATTTCCCAAGACAGTCTGTGATAATTGTTCAGTTAAGTGTATCACGGGGAAGCTTTGTTGGGCTTCTTTAATTTTTCATGACTTTAATATGAGTCACTGCATCATTTATTTTTATTTAGAAAATGAAATATGGGATAAGGAGAAGCAACCCAATTATGGAGAAGGCAAATTTGATTTGATGTTGGCAGTTTGGGGAGTGATCTTGTAGTGCTTTGTGAAGATTCAGGATGGAAACGATGAAATCTATTCTATCTTTACAATGTGCAGAGAAACTTTTTAAAATACAAGTTAAGACAAACAACAACTCCTATTCTATACGAGGTGTATTCCAAGTGGACTCTTAATAATAAAAGTGTAGTACTAAACCTATACAGGTAAGATCACCAATACGCCCCCGCAAGTTGAAGGTGAAATCCACAACCTTAAACTTCGGTAGATGTTTGTGAAAGAGTAGATGAGCCAAAGGCTTTGTAAGTGTCTCGGCAAGCTGATCCGCAACATGTAGTTGTTGAATGGGCACCTGGTTCTGCTGCACTTGATCTCTAACAAAGTGACAATTGTCTTCGATGTGCTTCATCCTTCTATGCAAGACATGAGTTTGACAAAGATAAGTGATGAGTGGTAGATTTACACTCATTTGAGGGCTTTTTAGTTCAACAATTAGTCTCCTCAATACCTAATTATGTCATATTCTGATGATATTTTAATGATTTGGAGCTAGGAAGGCTAAAGGACAAAGCAAGGATGAATATATGAAAAAGAGGCCAAAAACATTAAAAGGAGAAAAACTCTCAACTGGTATTCACCTAACCAAAATGGCGGATCGCCCAAGTGGCCTGACCTCACCCAAAGTGACAACGCTCACACTTGGAGATATTCAAAGCAGGTTGGTAAACTAAAAATGAAATGGTGACTCGCTGAGTTGAAAAGGTGGACTAGAAGACAATCACCAAAGGTAACAGAACTTTGACAAAAAGTGAAGGCTTAATGGCGAATAAAGATGGTATTCGGTGATTCGCTGAACGTAAAAGGCAGACTTGATTGAATCAGCCAACTGAGGTTCAAACACGTGAAGCCTGAAGGAAGTGAAGGGCGAGCTGAAGAACAAATGGTGATTCACCTAATATGTTTGGCGAGCCCGACTAATGTCGCTGAGTTAATCATACATTAAATTTTGGGCCACATTTTGGGAAAATATTAATAGCTTAAAGGAGACAGAAAATGACCAAATTTTGGAAAAATATTTAAGTTCCTAACTTTATATGAGTTTTGGAGAATTAACTTTTGAACTCTTAGAGAAATATTCTTAGTTTTTGGAGTTTTCAGTACAATCTTGAATTGACAATTGAAGGTCCACATTTAAGTGGGTCTTTAAGATTATTGCATAATTTCAAATCCCCAATGGCTGAAATCATAGAGGGTATACTTTCTTTTCCGTTTATGATACTTGGCTAAAACCCCCCAAATCTGGGGGTGTGATAATGGAGTTGGGTGTTGATTTAATGTAGTGATTTTGTGTCTTGCTCTATTTTATTATTGTAGATCCATGGATTTAAACTAATTAGTGTTGACACCCAATTTTGGGCTAACATTTTCAAAATTCATAACTTTTATGTTTAATTTATTAAATAGTTCAAAATACATTTTTTGTAATTTTAAATAAATTTATCAATAGTTATTCTTATTTTTCAAAACATTAAGATTTTTAGTAGTTTACTTTGAATTTTAGCTAATTTTGATTATATTATTTTTGTCACAATTAGGTGAAAATATTGTGAATATTGTGTCAGTTTGTTTAAATCACTATTTTTTGTTAAATTACATTATTTTAACATGTCATTCATTTTGTTCGTTATATTTGTTAATATTCATTTTAATATTTTTTGTGCAGTCTAAAAATTTATTCAAATATGGATAAGATTTCATACACAGATATTTTATTAATTGTTAGTTTTGGCCACGATTTTAAGATAATGATATGTATTATCGGTGGTTTTTAATTTTCTATTTAAGCAATAACTTGGTCATTAAGCTAGGGGTGGTGAATAAATTTTAGAATTGGAGTTTAATTTTCAGATATTTTTAGTTCATATTTTTACTGTTGATTATATTTCTCCGGCGAGAAATTCGCCGGAGCTCCGACCCGTCACCACCAAACAAACCCCACCGGTCAACTTCCTCTTCCTCACTTCCTTTTCCCTTCATCTTCTCCATTACCAGCAAACCCATCACCATTTCCAACCCTTTCCTTTCTTTTCCGATCAGCGACCCCCGCGAACCAGAACCCCAATTCCACCAGATCTCCCTCTCTCTCACAACAAAACCCCATCAGCGAACTCAGAACTCAACCAAATCGACCCCATTTCCGGTGAAGCTACGACAACAACAACCAGTGAACGACGGACAACAAAGCATCTCCGGCGAAACAACTCCAATCCAGTCATCACAATCATAAAATCGGAGAACATAGGACAAGTTGAAACTTGGTCAGTGACACAATTTTTTCTTCTTTTTGTTTCTCTTTTGGGTTGTTTATTATTTTTACTTATTTTATTTACAGATTTAGGTCTCTTTCCATAGGTATGTTCGTTTTTGTCACTATGACTCTTATCTTTAGTTATTCATTAATATTATGTTCAAATGTTATTATTTTTATTACAATTTTATAGTTGAATGCTATTATGTTATTGCTGTTGTCTTATTCATATTGTTGTCAAAGTTGTTTTCTTATTTATTATATTGTTATGTTACTGTTACTTATTATCTAGGTCAAAGTTGTTATTCATTATGCTATTATCTTATTATTTTATAGTTTAATACATTACTGTTGGTTTTATTATCATATTACAGTTATTGCTTTTCTTATTATATTATTATTATTAGGTAAATTGTTATTTAGATGTTGCATATTTCGTTGTTTTTATTAGTTTCGTGTTGGAAATATTTAAATATGCCAATGAAAAAAATCTCTCCGTTGGTTTTCGAGGCCTCCCCGTTGTAAAAAAATGGAAATTTAGTTTAAGTTTATATAAATTGAAAATTGAATTGGCCGATGAAGAAACTACCGTCGATTTCCAAGGCCTCCCATGTTCATAAGACGGATTTTTATTTTTAAGTTATTATTTGATTCATTTATTTTTATTTTTATTTATTTATTACTAACACTTTTACTAAGTGTCTTTAAAGGTACCCGGAGTTGCTTTCCAAGGAAGTTATTCGAATGGAGTTTGAATTATAGTTTTTATTCATTGTTATGTATATTATTGACGTTAGGCAAATTTAGGCCGCTTCTTATATTGTTTCTTTATTTCATTATTTATTTATATTTCATGTTTATTATACTTGTATATTATTTTTATCTCCTCCTCAATTTGGAAAAATGAATTCAGTCGGGACCTACCGTTGTGGATTTTGAAGGATGCCTAACACCTTCCTTTCGGAATCACTTGAACCCCCTACCTAGAATCTATAGGTTTTGTAGACTATTTTATTATTTTTGTAATTAATTAATTGGTTTCCTAGTTTTCCTAAAATTAGGTGGAGACTCCTTTAAAATTCTTTTATTCTTTAAATTTTTTTAAAATTGAATTAATTAGTTTTTTTTTCCAGTTACCATGACGTTTCTCCTTATTTGAATAATGTATGGATTTAAACAGAATGGTTACAGTTCGGTGGGTATATAGAGGTTCTAACCATTATGAGTTCTTTTTTTCAAATTGAGGAGACTTTTCTTTATCATGTTATACCTTGTATGTTGTATATTTTGTTGATTATTTGTATATTGTACTTGTTATTTATTCATTATTTGTTTAATTATATGTACGCTGTCATTGCATTCATAACATTACTCCGCCAATTGGCACTTTTTATTCGAAAGCCTTAAGGACGATTATGCGGGCCGCAGTCGTTCATAATCCAAATTGTTTATCGGGGTACCCTGGCGAATGTAGTTGGCCACTGGATGGTTTACGGTCGCTATCTTCCCCAGCCCGAGTAGCCCACTTGGGTCATCGGTCCACTTCAAATAAAGCCACTCTTAGTCAACTAGAGTAGAGCGAAGCCAAAACCCTAATTTAGCACATTGACCTAAGATGACCCAATACCCAAGGCGTGTTGAGTCCATTCGAAAGACCACCTTGAGTCCAAAATGGCCCTCGGCCTATATGGACGATTATACTTGTGTGTTTAAATTTGAAGGATGTATATATCATTTGGCAAACCATTGACCTTTAGGGTTGGAGGTTTATTTTAATAGCTTACTCTATTCGAAAAAGAATCTTCACAAGTTATCATTTCATCCAAAAGGTGTTGGCATTCGGTGATGACAAGAAGTCCAAGAAGGAAGGACCCTCCATTAAAGCTTAGTTTAGGATTGTACCCCTGCGTGGAACTGATTATTTATATCTCTTTTTCCTCATTTTGTATCCCCATTTGATTTATTCATAAAATTTGTATAAAATGTTTTTCGGGGGGGGGGGGGGGGGGCGCAATGGACTATTTTCAAATAGCGTAATACATCCTTCAAATCGCTAGGCCTACCCTTGGTACAAAAGGGTTACATATTTGTATAAGACGCGCAATAATTGTTTGCACGCTACATGATATATAACTGTTTTGTGTGATATGTTGTATTATTCATTGTGAACACGAACTAACACCTTTACTTTTAGAGTAACCTTCTTTCTTTTTCAGCGAGGAGTTAATTTGTGTCGAAAATCAAACCACTCTTCAAAGAACAAAGCTAATTCAATTCTACAAAGTCGGAAACGTATTTGGAGGTCATTGATCGTTCGAAGTTGCAAGGACAGGAGGACTCGCAAAATTTGAGTCATTGTATTTCACAAGACATCAATACCAATCAAAAGGACAAATCAGGGGAGTCTTTGACCATGCGGTTGCACTCATTTATTTTGTTATTTATTTTTCCTGATGACCCTGCTTTCACGCATTAATTATATTTTTTGCAGGAGAAAAAACACACAGTTCTAGGAATACAATAACAAGTGGTTACTGCAAAAATTGGGAGGCTAGATTCAACTGATAGTACAAAGATCGACAGTTAAAAGGATACGAAACATGTTGGTACAAACAATCAAAGAGTGTATATGTTAGCGGCACTAGACATATACGGAATCGCTCCGAGTTTGTCTAAATCTTTAAATTATTTTATGTCATATCTGCACGAACTACGTGAACCTGATTCTCATCTCGGTGAGATACGTAGGCGGCCCTTCTGGGGTTCGGTATAGATTCTTTAAAATTTTAAAAAGAAAAATAGTTTGTGCATATTTTCAAAGACATATCTACACAAACTACGCAAACCTGATTCTCATCTTGGTGAGATATATAGGCAGCCCTTCTTGGGTTCGGTATTCATTCTTTCAAATTTCAAAAAAAATATTATGTACATATCTTCACGAACTACGCGAACCTGATTCTCATTTTGGTGAGATATGTAGGCAGCCCTTCTTGGGTTCGATATTCATTCTTCAAAAAAAATTGTGTACATATTGTTAGAGTCGTATCTTCAACTAAGTTGGGACCAATGCAGTTAGGAGCATGTAAAATATTTCATATGATGTAAAAGGACTAACTTTGTGGTAAACCATAGATTCTTTTGGTACCTCTCATTTGTACTTTTGTGGTGCTTGAAAATTCTCTTGCAGGCATTCAAGATAAGAATAAAACCAACCTCATGGTTTCATGCGCATTGTGTGGTGAGCTTTTTGATCAAAATTCAATCTCAATGCATTGTTGATCTAGAACTTGGCCTGAATGTTTATTGAGGTGAAATCCTGAGTAATGTTTGGTTTGGAAAATAATTGTAGGCCTTCTTTGACCTGATTGTGCCTTTCAAAGCCTACCAAATGACATTAATCCCTAGTTTTCCCCCTTTGAGCCTGAAGCCATTTCTTTGGACAACCACATCTTAGACATTACCCTTTTGAGTGCTTACATGCACTATCCCTCTCTTGACCCAACTTTCTTGAGCGCACCAAAGATGTACAAATTATGAGAGAAGATCCAAATTTGAAGTTACCAAAGGCAAAAGATATAAACTCTCCCAAAGTCAATGAAGAAAAAACAACTTCTAGAGAAAGGAAAAAGAGAAAAAAAAGAAGTTGAAAGAAATAAAGAAATACAAAATACCCCTACAAGGTCAAAAAAAGACAAGAAGGAAAATACTCCAACAAAAGAGGAGAAAACTTTAAAAGAAAGGGGTGAAAAGAGGAGAAGCTCTAAGAAATAAGGACTCAAAAGAAGTCGAAACCAAAGAAAGAGGTGAAAAAAGTAAAAGCTCTAGCAAATAAGGATCCAAAAGGAAATCGTAACAAAAGAAAGAGACAACGAAGAGGATCACATGCCAAAGGCGTATCAATTGTAGAAAGCACAAATTCAATGTGACGCTCAAAGAGGAATTAAGTCACTCTTATCCCAAATAAATATCCTACCCATCCCTAAGCCTACATTACAAGCCAATGACAAGCCCTACATGATCTCATTCTAAATGTTCTCACATTAGTGGAGATTTACATAAGGGCCAAGCATATGGTATCACAGTTGCATGCGTTGAACATTCTTGTGAGCGTGAGTGCACTTTGAAAAATGTCCTCAAATCAAACGCTTCAAATATGTGTGGAATAGGACTTTTCTTGTTGTGAGGACACTTGAGACATGAGGATTGGTACAATTCAAAACCTTTGTTTGAAGCAAGATGAACAAATCTTGTTGATACTTAAGTATGTTTGAGGTACCACTTGAAGCTGTAGGAATTACCTCAAATTCAATCTGAGTAACAGAAAGAGAGAGAGAGAGAGATTTACATGCAATCCCAGCTATTGGTACCAATTGTAGTCAAGATTTGACATCTCTTCAATTTTTCTTTTTTTTAAAAAAAAAAAGAAGAGCAAATACCTCCCCCCCTTTTAATATTTTTCAAAGCAATTTTTTAGATTCTTTCCTTCGAAAATAATAATTTGCATTCCCTTTTTTTTGGATTGTCCATTGTAAATTATGACATTAGGCTAATCTCGTTATTGTGAGACGCCTATTTTTTACTTCATTTGATTGTCCGTCCCAAAATGTGACATATTTTTTGTCTTTAGGCTTTGAATATCGAAAGTAATATCATTTTCCTATTTCATCATGTTTATATTGCACATTTTCTACTAATGATCTTGTCTCAGATTTTTGCAGTATTCATCATCTACAGGATTGGAACTACATTTGACCTGATTCCGGGCTCAACAGGATATGTAGGCACCTTAACAGCTCGGTCATGCACCCAGCGTGATTTTTCATTTTTCCTTATAATGAAAACCGGGATAAAATTTTTGAGAAGATCTCAAAAATTTGCAATAAAGAGGCTATCTCCAGTAAGTCAAGAGTGGAGATCATTGTGAGATTGAGGCTGTCAGAAGTTTTAATAGTCAACTTCAAATGATCCAACATCGATTGAAGTTCCAAATACACTTCAAAATCTCCAGCATTGTCAGAATGGAGCAAAAATAAATTCGGGATATGAGCCACCCGCCTCGTACAAATTCCCCAATAAGACATGAGTCAGAATGAACAAAAAATGTTCAAGAGCAAAATGAGTGTTGCTCACATGTGTCAAAGTGATCAGGCATTTTTGTACATATTCTCTTTTAAAGAATCTTTTCTCAAGGTTTCTAGACTAAGTCGCTAGCTAAGGCGACATTGTGTCTACTAATCGTTCCTTTTCAAGTACAGGAACAAGTGAAAGCATCAAGAGGATGACACTTTCAAGACAATCATCGAGCCATCCACCTCGTTATAGTTGGACAATCATCAAATCATTCAACATTGCATTTTTCATTTACCGAGAGGGCCATTGCATTTTCATTTGCCGAGAGGGCCATTGCATTTTCATTTACCGAAAGGAAAATTGCATTTTTCACTTGCCTAAAAGGCCATTGCATTTTTAATTTACCGAGAGGGCCATTGCATTTTCACTTGTCTAAAAAGTATTGCATTTTTTTGTTTGCCGAGAGGGCCATTGCATTTTTCTTCAGCCGAGAGGGTTATTGCATTTTTAATTAGCCGATAGGGCCATTGCATTTTTCATTTGCCAAGAGGGCCATTGCATTTTTAAGTCGCCGAGAGGGCCATTGCATTTTTAATTCGCCGAGAGGGCCATTGCATTTTTAAGTTGCCGAGAGGGCCATTGCATTTTTGCTTGCCTAAAAGGCCATTGCATTTTTAATTCGCTGAGAGGGCCATTGCATTTTTAAGTTGCCAAGAGGGCCATTGCATTTTCACTTGCCTAAAAGGTCATTGCATTTTTAATTCGCCGAGAGGGCCATTGCATTTTTCATTTGCCAAGAGGGCCATTACATAATTAGTCGGAGGAGGCTAACATTGAAGTTTTATTTTTTAAGTCGCATCTATTCGGAGGTGAAGGATGTGCGCTCCATCTCCACATTGAAGTCGGAGGAGGCATAGGTGAAAAGATATTTTTAAGTCGCATCTATTCGGAGGTGAAGGATGTGTGCTCCATCTATTCCAAATTGAAGTCGGAGAAGGCTGAGGTGGAAAGATATTTTTAAGTCACATCTATTCGGAGGTGAAGGATGTGCGCTCCATCTATTCCACATTGAAGTCGGAGAAGGCTGAGGTGGAAAGATATTTTATAAGTTGCATCTATTCGGAGGTGAAGGATGTACACCCTATCGATTCCACGTTGAAGTCGGAGGAGGCTGGCGTTGAAGGATATTTATATTACATTAGCGGAAGTGGTAGTGTTCTCACATGTCCTACCGATGGACATGCATTTATTTTGCCCAAAGATCCTACCGATGGATCATTTTCATTCGTCCTACCGATGGACATGCATTCACATCCTACCGATGGATCATCTTTATTTGTCCTACCAATGGACATGCATTCATATCCTATCGATGGTTCATCTTTATTCGTCCTACCGATGGACATACATTTACATCCTACTGCTGGATCATTTTTATTTGTCCTACCAATGGACATGCATTCACATCCTACCGATGGATCATCTTTATTTGTTCTACCAATGGACATGCTTTTACATCCTACCGATGGATCGTCTTTATTCGTCCTACCGATGGACATACATTTTCATCCTACCGATGGATCATCTTTATTTGTCCTACCAATGGACATGCATTCATATCCTATCGATGGATCATCTTTATTCATCCTACCGATGGACATGCATTCACATCCTACCGATGGATCATCTTTATTTGTCCTACCAATGGACATGCATTCATATCCTATCGATGGATCATCTTTATTCATCCTACCAATGGACATACATATTCATATCCTACCAATGGATCATTCTCATGTGTCCTACAGATGGACATACATTTATTTTTGCCAAATATCCTATCAAAGGATTCGTATTTGTCCTATCAATGGACTGACAATCATTTTCCCGCCACACTCAAATCTTGTCGATGGGTATTGTTTGTCTTTTCAATGGACTCACACCACTCTTCAACAATCAGACTAAGGTTGTCAACATGCATGGATTTTGAAGCAAGAATGGCTTCGAATCACCAAGACAACAGTATATCCACAAAAACATGCAAAGAAGATGGTAGAAAGTATCGTAAGGGATGCTACCTTTTTTTAAAAATTTATGCTCTACTAATGAGTCCTTGTGTTTTTTTGAGAACATCCAAAAGGATGCATTCTCAATTAACCCACATATGTGGACTACGTCAACAAGGACGCAGCACAATGTGGAACCTTTTGGAAGCAAATCGAGGAGCAACTTCCACCACGTTCAGACCACTTTTATATGAAGGTCATGTGTTCGGTCAAAATTGGATTTGTCAATTTTCTTTGTCCATGATTTCCTTCATCAATCATATCCAATGAAAGAGACAGCTGTTGACACCCAATTTTGGCCTAACATTTTCAAAATTCATAACTTTTATGTTTAATTTATTAAATAGTTCAAAATACATTTTTTGTAATTTTAAATAAATTTATCAATAGTTATTCTTATTTTTCAAAACATTAAGATTTTTATTAGTTTACTTTGAATTTTAGCTAATTTTGATTATATTATTTTTGTCACAATTAGGTGAAAATATTGTGAATACTGTGTCAGTTTGTTTAAATCACTATTTTTTGTTAAATTACATTATTTTTACATGTCATTCATTTTGTTCGTTACATTTGTTAATATTCATTTAAATATTTTTCGCGCAGTCTAAAAATTTCATTCAAATATGGATAAGATTTCATACACAGATATTTTATTAATCGTTAGTTTTGGCCACGATTTTAAGATAATGATATGTACTATCGGTGTTTTTTAATTTTCTATTTAAGCAATAGCTTGGTCATTAAGCTAGGGGTGGTGAATAAATTTTAGAATTGGAGTTTAATTTTCAGATATTTTTAGTTCATATTTTTACTGTTGATTATATTTCTCCGGCGAGAAATTCGCCGGAGTTCCGACCGGTCACCAACAAACAAACCCCCTCGGTCAACTTCCTCTTCCTCACTTCCTTTTCCCTTCATCTTCTCCATTAACAGCAAGCCCATCATACCCTTTCCTTTCTTTTCCGACCAGCGACCACTGCGAACCAGAACCCCAACTCCACCAGACATCCCTCTCTCTCACAACAAAACCCCGTCAGCGACCTCAGAACTAAACCAAATCGACCCCATTTCCGGCGAAGCAACGACAACAACAAGCAGTGAACGATGGACAACAAAGCATCTCCGGCGAAACAACTCCAATCCAGTCGTCACAATTATAAAATCGGAGAACATAGGACAAGCTGAAACTTGGTCAGTGACACAATTTTTTCTTGTTTTTATTTCTCTTTTGGGTTGTTTATTATTTTTACTTATTTTATTTACAGATTTAGGTCTCTTTCCATAGATATGTTTGTTTTTGTCACTATGACTCTTATCTTTTGTTATTCATTAATATTATGTTCAAATGTTATTTTTTTATTACAATTTTATAGTTGAATGTTATTATGTTATTGTTGTTGTCTTATTCATATTGTTGTTAAAGTTGTACTCTTATTTATTATATTGTTATGTTACTGTTATTTATTATCTAGTTCAAAGTTGTTATTCATTACGCTATTATCTTGTTATTTTATAGTTTAATACATTACTATTGGTTTTATTATCATATTATAGTTATTGCTTTTCTTATTATATTATTATTATTATTATTAGGTCAATTGTTATTTAGATGTTGCTTATTACTTTTCGTTATTTTTATTAGTTTCGTGTCATTTTTGTGTTGGAAAAAATTAAAATTGGCCAATGAAAAAATCTCTCAGTTGGTTTTCGAGGCCTCCCCATTGTAAAAAAATGAAAACTTAGTTTAAGTTTATAGAAATTGTAAATTGAATTGGCCAATGAAGAAATTACCGTCGATTCCAAGGCCTCCCATGTCCATAAGACGGATTTTTATTTTTAAGTTATTATTTGATTCATTTATTTTTATTCATATTTATTTATTACTAACACTTTTACTAAGTGTCTTTACAGGTACCCGGAGTTGCTTTCCAAAGAAGTTATTCGAATGAAGTTTGAAATATAGTTTTTATTCATTGTTATGTATATTATTGACGTTAGGCAAATTTAGGTCGCTTCTTATATTGTTGCTTTATTTCATTATTTATTTATATTTCATGTTTATTATACTTGTATATTATTTTTATCTCCTCCTCAATTTGGAAAAATGAATTCAGTCGGGACCCACCATTGTGGATTTTGAAGGATGCCTAACACCTTCCCTTCGGAATAACTTGAACCCCCTACCTAGAATCTATAGGTTTCGTAGACTATTTTTATTTTTGTAATTAATTAATTGTTTTCCTAGTTTTCCTAAAATTAGGTGGCGACCCTCTTAAAATTCTTCTATTCTTTAAATTCTTTTAAAATATAATTAATAGATTATTTTTTGAGTTACCTTGACGTTTCTCCTTATTTGAATAAAGTAGGGATGTAAACAATTAGCATGGGGTTAATTTATGGGTTAAGGTTGCAAACTTAATCCTAGCCTAGATCTTCGATTGATGCTCGAAAGAGATTAGTTGAGGTAGGTAATTAGTTTAATGCCTGCAATTCAGATTTGCTTCTATAGTTTGCTTGAAAGAGAAATTGTGGTACAATTCTAGTTGCTCAAATCTGCTCGAAAGAGAGATTCTAGTAAGGTATTGGATTGATTTGTGATTCACATAGATGAGATCAAAAGGAGATTCTAAGATTTAATGATATATGAGATCGAAAGAAGATTAGTGTTATTTAAGATTATCCAGCCTATCCTTGATTGTTTAGCGATATTGAGCAAGCACAATTACCCGTACTTGACATCGATACCAATCCCCACATCCCTTGATCGTCTTTTACTTGATTGAAATCCTAATTTTAGTCTAATTGTATTACTTGATATCAAAACCCTTTTTGTAAATTTGGTGGAATCATTCACTCATTACTTTTAATTTCTAAAAATTAATTGGTTTAAACTCTTAATTTCCTAATTGAATTCCTTTCATTATATCACTTTTTGTGGTATTTGACCCCGACTCATAGTTGGATATTTATATTGATGTTTACCAAATATTCTCTTACTTGTCTTGAGGATAATTTGAGCGTTATCAAAAATGGCATTGGGCTAAAATTACCTATTCAGTAAGCTTGTCTTAGCTCACCAAGGTAATTACGTGAATCTCCAAGTAAGACCCAATCACATTTTGAGCTTGAATATGTGACCTGGGTACTGTCCCATTTGGCGTTCTTGTCTTAGATCACTGCAACCAACTCGGTGAATCACCAAGTTAGAGTGGACATCATCCTTCTGCCTTTTCCTTTTTAGTTGTGCACTGTTACTTTTCGGCGGACTTGTCTTAGTCCACCGAAACCAACTCGGCAGATCACCGAGTTGGAGGTAACTCCGCCCTTCAGGCCTAAGTAAAATTTAAAAGTGGTCTATCAACTTTGGCGAGCTCACCTGAGCTCGCCTATCCTGTTAGGCGAATCGCCTTCCTATTAGGCGAGCCTCAGAACTTGTTTTGAACTGAGTTTGCTTTTGAGTTTGTTTTCAACTAACCTTCACACGAACTGTGTTTGGAATTGTTATGACTTGCAGGAAAATGGCTAAAACAATAGGGAAGAGATTTGTGTCCTCTGACTCTAAGGGAAACTCTCCCCCTCCTCCTCCTTCAAAGAGGAATAAGGGGATCACCATTAATGAGCCATCTGAGGCTCCACAACAACAAGCCACTCTGCGCTTTTCTACGCATGTGGGTGAACAACCAAAGAAGGTTGTAGCCAAGAAAAGGATAGACATCCGGTGTAAATTGTTATAGACTCCTCAGTCTAAGACCCCTTACCTGATATGCCTGAGGTAGTCCTTTCTTCCGAGCCGAAAGTGGATGCACCTAGTGGTATTGTTGAGCAGCCTATTAATAGTACTGATGAGGCTGGTAATGAGGATGAGGAGGAGAATGATGAGGATGAGTTCTTGTGAGAGGATGAGCGGCAGACTATTGAGATGCTAATGGAGTTGCAGGCTCTCAAAGAGACGATAGTGCATGCCACGTTGGAAAGATCTCGTTTGGAGACTTCAGTAGTGGGCTCTAGTGGAGTTTCTTAAGACTCTAGTATTTCTCCTGTAGATGTATTGGGCACTGATGCCTTAGTTGATGATAACGTACTAACTCCTGCTCCTATTTTGCTGGGCATTAATGCCAAAGATGATGCCATCCCCTCTGAGACTCCAGATCAGAGAACTTAATAGGTATAGCCTGTCAGGGGTATCTTTACATCACTTCTCTCCCATACTTATACTTTTATCGCATTGAGGACATTGATGTCTTATTTTGCTTGGATGAGGGCACTTGTGCCTATATTCCCCTTTTTGATTGTATTTTGTTATTTTCATCTTTATTTTGAGATATTTGTAGTATATTGATATTTTGAGTTTTGGTTATAATAGTTGATGGTTTGATTAAATTTGTCTCTCTCTACTTTTTGCCCCATGAGTTTGGTAGTTGTTGAAATGCTTGAGTTTTCATTGTTGATATTTGAGGATCTATTCTGTTCAATATCGATGTCTTGGATAGTACTTATGATGAGAAATGTGTTTTGTGTGAATGTTGGAAGAAGATATCGGTGTGGCTTCACTTTTGAATGATCTTTTTTATTCTTATGTTGACTAGTTGTGTATTGATGTGAGCCTTGCAATGAACATCGTACTCCAGATTTTTGATTTCGTATAGTTGTGCGAAATGATTATGTTTGAAGTTCCATGTGTGCTGAGGTCCTACTTGAAAAAATGCTTGTTGAATCCTAGAATCTGCCTTGTTAGTCGAATTATCTAGCATTGGTGAACGCAAGAAATGATCTCGGACACAAATTTTGAGAGGAAACCCAAATGTTCATACCTTTTGTGACTACCTTGTGAGGGTGTGCAATAATTTTGGCACCATTTGAGCCTAAACCATTTGTTGTT
This sequence comes from Solanum appendiculatum, assembly GCA_018342035.1. Lineage (NCBI taxonomy): Eukaryota > Viridiplantae > Streptophyta > Magnoliopsida > Solanales > Solanaceae > Solanum > Solanum appendiculatum. The sequence goes on from JAGDQO010000341.1 coordinate 248,069, forward strand.
GACCTTGTTGAAACCACTTGAGCCAAATTGTCCCAAACTTCTTACCCATAAATCATTTTCAAAGAATTGGTTTGTTTGAATAGTCAACTCAGGCAAAAAGCCTAAGTTGGGGTTGTGGAAAGGAAGGAGGAATGTAACACCCTAGATTCGGAAAGAACGAAAAACTTTGATTTTTGAAAAAAAGAAGTGACCCACGACTTGACCTACTGGCCATTGGTGGACCTACCAACCGTAGGTCAAGTGGTGGGAGGAGTTGTAGGTGCTACTGGTTGGGGAGGAAAAATTATAAAATTTTGGGGCTTAAGCAGTGTGACCTACAGTTGGTCACCTACGGTCAGTAGGTTGGCCTACCAACCGTAGGTCATGTAGTAGGTGGGGTCGTTGGTTGATTTTCTTTAAGGAATCTTTTGGTCTTTTAACCCAATGACTTATTTACTTAATTAGGTCGGTTCCTTACCCTTTCTAACACTATATAAACCTTTTTAATCCTAAAAACTACCCTTTCCAAATCACTTTACAAAATTCTCTCAACCTTTCCCAAATATTTCTCTCTCTAGAAGCTTGAAGAAGAAGAAAAGGTGAAGTTAGGGTTCAAGAAATCAAGCTTCCATTCATCAATTTATTGAGGACTTTGAACCTCAAGGTATGATAATCTTCATCTATGGAGCCCTTTCCTCCATAGAGTCCCTAAAATTCTCTATTTTACAAGTTAGAAATCCTCCATTGAAGTTAGGGCTTTCTTCTATGCCATGGGTTCTTTTCAATGTTGATTTATTTGATTGTTTTATGAACTATGAAGTACGAATTGAGTTAAATTTCATGAATTAAGGTGAATCCCCATGAACCCATGTGATTTCCCCAATTTCAAAAATTAGGCTATGTTGATGGGTTGAATTGTGAAGAAGAAGAATTTTATGAAGTCTATGTGAACCCATGCATGATTTATGTTTCCTAAAGCTATGATTTCATGATGAATTATGAATGATCAAAAGTTGGCTTTATGAAAGTATGCATGTTCAATCAAAAATTAAGATTTTTCTCTTTTATGTGGGTTCTTTCAACTATGATCAAATTGCTTTGTTTATGGTTTTCTAAGAATGAAATTGGATTGAGTTGCATGTTTTAAGATGAATTCTCATGAGCCCATGTGAAATCTATGGCTTTCAAGTTATGAGTTATGATGAACTATGCAAAGGGAAGTTTATGAGATCATGCAATTAATCATGAAATCTATGTTGATTTAAGACTTGCTTTGAGATTGAAGCATAATTGATGTTGTGGTTGAATTGTGGAAGGGTTTCTCACGTAACACTCACACTATGAATTAGAAACAAACAAGAGGCGATTACCCATATTTCTTAAGGAGCTATTCTAAAGGTAGACAAGAGGCGATTACCCATGTTCCCTAAAAGTAGACAAGAGACGATTACCCATGTTCCATAATGATAGATAAGAGGCGATTACCCATGTCTACTAATGATAGAGAAGAGGCGATTACCCATGTCTACTATTGTTAAGATGTATTATGACTTATGACTATTCCGTGGGAATTATGCTTAGCACCGAGTGGACGAGTGGTGATTCCCCATGTCCCTTAAACTATGTGCCACCATAGGATGATTGTATAGATAGGCATTAGCTAGTGGATCCACGTAAGCTATAAGTTAAGTAAATGGTCCTACCTTGGCAAGTAGGATGGCCCTATCGGTGTGGGGTTAGACACCAGATTCCATGTTGATAGCTCACATGGTCTTACATGTCGGTTTAAGGCTACTTCCCACAACAATGAACTAAGGTGCTTTTAAGATATTTCACAAGTGATGTAAAGATGTTTAGCTTGCTTTGACCATGGTTTATGACTTATGTTTCTAACCTTTTTCATGTTTTAGCTTGGTCATTGCATGTCATGAAAATGACCCCTTTTTGCATGTTTAAATGTTTTTATGCATGGTTATCATACTTGGTACATTTTTGTACTAACGCATACTCTTGCCTACATTGATTTGTTAATGTAGGGCATGACGACTCTTCTCCATCTATTCGTGGCTAGAGCCTAGTTGAAGGTTTCTTGAAGATTGGTGAGTCCTCATGCTTTGAGGATCGAGACTCTTTCATTTCTTTTATGTCTTTCTATTCTAGACTTTTGTATGTGATGTGTGGGTTACGTCCCCGTCACTCTTTGATGTAATAGATGGCTTGAGACTATGTATACTTCCACTTCGTTTTACAAAACTCTTATGACTTGAACTTGATTTTATATACTCTTGATTTCCATTATCTTGTCTATGTATGCTAAGTGGCTTGTACGAGGCCTTTTGGGGTCTTGTACACCATGTCATGTCTAGGGGGTACCTTGGGTCGTGACAGGGAAAGAAAGCCAAGTGTGATGAAATAAAAGGGGTGCCAATTAAATGGAATGAAAATTTGAAGTTTGAGTCTCCCAGTGAAAAGAATGGAAAGAACTTGAGAAGTGGTGAAGATGAATACAACAATGCTTTGAAAAGGTGATGTCACTAAGCCAAATTGACCATACATTTACCCTCAGCTACATTACAAGACTAAAAAGACCCTTGACATTTTGCATAAGCTAGGTGGTGTGATGATTGGAAAATATGGGCAGACCTATGGGATGAAGCTTGCATGTATTTCTCTTACGGAGATTGAGAGTTGTATTGATTCCTAACTTCTTGATTGATTTGCTTTGTGAGAGCACGAAATCGTTCTTGATGTGGGGGCACTTGAATACATTTGTTGAAACATGGTTTTGCATAAGAAAAGAGCACTAGTGAGCTTGAGATTTCTTTGATACCGGCTAGTCATCATTTGAAGCTTTTTGAGCATGATTGAGTGTTGCATATGCTTTAGAGTAGTCTTATGGTGACACTCACATGTTAACTCTCACTGAGAACTGTTGTAGACACCTATGTTGAACTAATTGTGTTCTTGATTTACTTGAGGACAAGCAAAATTTTAAGTTGGGGGTCTTGATGAGTGATAGATTTACACTCATATGAGGTCTTTTTAGTTCAACAATTAATGTTCTCAATGCCTAACTATGTCCTATTCTAATGATATTTTGATGATTTGTAGCTAGGAAGGCTAAAGAACAAGGTAAGGATGAATATATGAAAAAAAAGGCCAAAAACATTGAAAAGAGTACAAACTCCCAACTGGTAGTTGCTTTACCAAAAGGGCGGATCGCCAAAGTGGTTTGACCATGCCCAAAGTGACAGTGCTCACACTTGAAGATATTCAAGGCAAGTCAATGAACTAAAAACGAAATGGTAACTCGCCGAATGTGACAGAACTTTGGGAAAAAGTGATGGCTTAAAAGGCGAACAAAGGTGATAATCGGTGATTCACCAAACATGAAAGGCAGACTCGATCGAGTCTACCAACTAAGGTTCAAATACCTGAAGCTTGAAGCAAATGAAGGGTGAGCTGATAAACAAACGGCAATTCACTGAATATGTTTGGCGAGCCCGACTAATGTCGCCGAGTTGGTCACACATTAGATTTCTGGCCAAATTTTTGAAAAATATAGATAGCCCAAGGGATGGAGAAAATGTATTAGATTTTTGTAAAGAATTTATGATCCTAACTTTGTATGAGTTTTTGAGAATTAACTTTCGAACTCTTAGAGAAATATTCTTAGTTTTTGGGATTTTCAATACAATCTTGTAATTGACAATTGAAGGTTCAAATTGAAGTGGGTCTTGAAGATTATTGCATATTTTTAATAACCCAATGCCTAATATCATAGAAAGTATACTTTTTTTCCTTTTATGATGCTTGGCTAAAATCTCAAATCTAGGGATGTGATTATGGGGTTGGGTGTTGATTTATTGTAGTGAGTTTTGTGTCTTGCTCTATTTTATTGTTGTAGATTCATAAATTTAAAATAATTAGCATGGGGTTAATTTATGGATTAAGGTTGTAAACTTATTCCTAGCATAGTTCTTCGATTGATGCTCGAAAGAGATTAATTTAGGTGGGTAATTAGTTTAATGTCTGCAGTTCATATTTGCTACGATAGTTTGCTTGAAAGAGAAATTTTGGTTCAATTCTAGTTGCCCAGATTTGCTTGAAAGAAAGATTCTAGTAAGGTATTGGGTTGATTTGTGTTTCACATAAATGATATCGAAAGGAGATTCTATGATTTAATGCTATGAGATCGAAAGAAGATTAGTGTTATTTAAGATTACCCATCCTACCCATGATTGTTAAGGGATAGTGAGAAATCACAATTACCCCTACTTGACATTGATACCAATCCCCACACCCCTAGATCGTGTTTTACTTGATTGAAATCCTATTTTTAATAATTGTGTTGATATCAAAACACTTTTTATAAACTTGGTGAAATCATCCACCCATTTTTTAATTACTACAAATGAATTGGTTTACTCTCTTAATTTCATAATTGAATTCCTTGCATTATATCACTCTTTGTGGAATTCGACCCCGACTCTTAGTTGGGTATTTTTATTGACGACGATTGCTTATTCGCTCATTTTTTTACTAAGGATAATTTGAGCGTTATCAATAAGTGGCACAAACATTATCACAATATATTATTTGTGGTTCAGGCAACTGGACATGTAGTTTTGCAAGAAGTTTTTTAACCCAATTGACTTCAGTAAGAGCATAAGAGACAACATGATACTCGTCTTCAATAGAAGAATGAGCTACAATACGTTTCTTCTTGGAGGACCAACTAATGGATTTTTATCTAAATAAAGAATATATCGAGAAGTAGAAGTCTTATCATTAATGTCACCTGCCAAATCCGCATCATAATACATAAACAATCCACAAGATGTTTTGCTCGTTATCTGTAACCCGTAATTCTTGGTATATCGGAGATAGTGCAGTAATCATTTAAAAGAAGACCACTGTGTTTGTGTAGGAGTATGCATGAATTGAGACAACTTGTTGATGGCAAAGCTTATGTCTGGTCTAGTAAATGACAAATACTAAAGCTTACTAATAGCTTGATGATTCAAGGTGGCATCCACAGAAGGTGTACCCTTAAGGGATAGAAAAGTAGAGGAACTCATGGGTGTCTGAACAGGTTTACATTCAGACATATTATGGGTAGTTAGAATATCAGAAACATAGTTGGCTTGAGAAAGAATGATTCCAGCTCACGTTTGAAGGACCTCAACACCTAAGAAGTAGTGTAATTGTCCTAGATCTTTGAGAGAGAATCAAGATGAAAGAACTTGAATAGCATGTTGAATAACACCATAATTGGAACCCATAATAATAATGTGATCAACATATATAAGAATGTAAACCAACATTCTACTGTGATGACGAATAAAAAGGGAGGAATCAGAGTTGGATATTTGAAATCCCATTTAGATGAGGAACTGCTTTAACTTAGAATACCATGCACGAGGAGCTTTCTTTAGGCCATAAATTACTTTCTTTAATTTGCATACATAACAAGCTCCTAGGTTAGATTGGTCATTAAGGCATCAAACTCAAGTTTCATAGCTTCTCTCCAATATGCACTCTTTTGGGCTTGGTTATAAGTGATGGGAAGTGTTTCTGTAGAGGTAATGGCAAGAGAATTAAATTTTTTCTTGGATGTAGTGATGTTATTCTGAGAACGAGTAATAGGGAGATGAATAGTTGGTGGTTGGGTAGATGGTATGGTTGTAGTAGACGATGGATTGGTGCTGGAAGATGGGTTAGGATGTGAGTACTACACCTTGGTTGGGACTGAATCTCCATTAGGTAAAAGAGGTGTTGCGGGTTGAATTTGTGCTTGCCAGTTTCGGCATTTATATTGGAGTAGGGGCTGAGATGTATGTGGAGTGGGAGTAGAACAACCTGGAGCAATAAGGTGTTGAACAGGAGCTTCTAAGACATAGGTGGAAGGTGGCCCTACCTCGAGACACGGAGTTGGAGATGGATCCATAAATGAAGCCCCTTGTAATCGTGAAGCAACCTAGATTGGTGGTGGAATCTCATGATTTATTGATGGCACATATGCGGGAGTGGATTCATGTGATTCTTTTGGTAGAATATCCCATTTTAAAATTAAAAGTTTTTTTTCTTAATGGAGGAAAACATATCAGAAAAGGGAAATTTATTTTTATTAAAGATAACATCTCGAGAAATATATATTTTTGAGACATAGGATCATAACACAGATGACTGTGGTGGACATTAAAATAGCCTAGGTAAGCACATGGAATATATCTTGGATCTAATTTGTTTGTCACATATGGTCAAAGCCATGGGTAACAAAGGCAGCCAAAGGTTCAAATAACTTAGTAATTGTTAATTTCACCAAATAACTGTTGGTATGGAGAATCATTACCAAGAGTTGGATAGGCAATCTGTTAATCAAGAATGTGGCTTGGTGACAAGCAAACAACCAAAATATTGGGGACTTGGAGGCTTGATGTAAAATGGTCTTTGTTTTTTCAATAATATGGCGGTGTCTACGTTCAGCCATGGCTACTGGTTGTGGTATATATGGGGGTGATACAAGGTGCTCAATGCCATTGGCATGACGGGATGACTTGAGGCCTTCAATCTCACCACCACCATCAGTGTACACCGGAGAGGATTTAAATTTGGAAAAAGAATGTTTGAACCTCACTTTTGTTTTTAATCATATAAAGCAAAATATATTGGGTAAACTAATCAACAAAAATTACATAGTATAATTTTTTTATCAATCGACTAAACTGGTGAGGGCCCCAGAGATCATTAAAAACAATTTGCAAATGCTTTATGCTCTGTAAAGTATTCTGAGAAAAAGGTAGCCGATGACCTTTATTAGAAGAGGAAGAATTACAATAATCAAACTTTTCTAAATTACAAATATTAATGGAAAATTTATGCAAGAGTGTTTTAAGCACTCTTTTATTTGGATGTCCTTATTGTCTATGCCAAGATTCTTGAGATTCCACCTTATTTGTTTGGTAGCTCATATTGCATTGGTCTCCTCCAAGGTCCATTCATAAAGTCCATCTCTATTATGGCTACATGCCAACACCGCCCCCGTGCTCAAATCCTTCACAAGAAAAGAAGATAGAAAAAATTTCATGGATGTCAGGTTGTCTTGATAAAATGTAGACACAAGCATAAGATTACGTTTACTAGCTGGAACACACAGAGTATTTGAAAGCTGAATATTTTGTTGAAAACATTTAACTGAATATCACTAGTGTGAGTTACAAGGATTTTGTTACCATTACCCATGGTGACTTGCTCAGTCCCAGTGTAGTCATCTGAACTTTCAAGTTGTTGAAAGTTAGTGGTCACATGATGTGACGCTCTGGAATCAACAATCTAAGGCATTAAAGCATAGTGTGCCTTGGCTTCCAAGTGGTTGTGAGAGCATGAACGACATTCATTGGTTGTATTCCTGATCCAATCGCACAACTGACAAACTGGACGATGTAGTTGAGGAGGCGCAGTTGTACGCCAATTTGAATTGGTGGGTAATGAAGTTGCTGCCTAGAATTTTGTGGATGCTATGGTTGTCCTCACTTGTGATTGTGAGGTGCAGCATTGGCTGGGGAAGACCTTTGCGCCATCGTAGCAGTTATGGAGGGCGCTGCTTGGTGAGGTTCTCTATGTTGAAGAAGGAGCTCTCTGTTGAGAAGCTTTTTATACAGGTCTTCATACGAGATAGGTGCATTTTGCACTTGGATAGCAGCGAAAATTGAATCATACTCAGGTCCAAAGCCACTGAGTATTTTTACAGCAAGTTCGTCATCTGTAATGGGATCTCCTGCAGTTGCAAGTTCGTTTGCAACAATCCTGATCTCCTATAGATACACAGTCATACTACAAGAATATTGTGTAATTGTGGATAAGGAGTTGCAAAGACTAAAATCTCATGTATGTGATTTGTTGGCATACAAGTGATCCAGTGCGTCCCAGGCTTGCTTGGAGGTGGAAGTTTTTGCGATTTCAGAGGTGATGGTTTGCTCAACTAATTCCATCAAGGCACTGCGAATCAACTAGTTCTATCGAAACCAAATTTTGTTCATAGGCTTGGGTACCTCTAAAGCATTCTCAAGGACAGTCTTGGATGGCGATCTCATGGTTCCATCTAGATAACCGTAAAGTTCATGGCTTAACATGAAAAATTCAACCGGAGCCTTCTAAATAACAAGATTGTTTGGACTCGTAAGCTTTATGGGTAGTTGGGAACCTAAATTAAATTGAACCAGGTGGGTGGAGTTATCAACAGAAATGACAGAAGTGCTTTGATTCACCATGATAGAGGAACGGAAAAAAATGAAAGAGACAAGAAGATTTATTAATACTCGTTGGAATTTAGAAGAGCTCTAATACCATAAAGATTCAAGATGGGAACGGTGAAATCTATTATGTATTTACAATGTTCAAAGAAACTTTTTTAAATACAAGTGAAGACCAACAACAACTCCTATACTATAGGAGGTGTATTCCTAGTGGACTCTTAATAATAAACGTGTAGTATTAAACCTATAAGCCGTAAATAACTAACTAACAACTACATCTGACTATGCACTATTACAGGGAAGATGCGCCAATACATTATCACTACGAAATACATCATTCTGATGTATGGGTTATGAACAATTCTCGAAAAAAGAAGTTCACCATCATTTTTCCTTCTTATTCTAGGAATGATGCCTTTACTACAAATTGGACCATGTCAATTTCCCCATTTTTTGCCAGTCATATAAGAGTGAAGTTTTATTGTTGTTTCGCTCCATTTTCATAATATACAATCCAAAAGATGATTCAATTAGAAAAGTAGAAATTGCAGATATTTTGGGTGTTTTGAGGTACAAATCCTTGTTGAGAACCTTGTTAATCCACTTATCCCTAGCTGACCAGAGACATGATAACAATGATGACTGAAAATCATGTAAGTGTTCAACTTTATTAATTTTACACCCGCACATTTAACTAGTTAATGTTATTTTTTAGCATATTATTTTGTCATTTATAGACCAAGACGATGAATATCCATGAATCTCTAATCATATTTGCTTGTGCTGTGTGGAGCCTATAAGCATTTCTTCTTTTTATACTTGCATTGTTTACATGAAACAAAAGTTATTACTAGGTGTAGTGTATTTTTTTTTTATAATTTGAAGCTAGAGTATGTAAATTGTTGTTTGAAAAGACATAATTTTATGAGAACACGGGATTTAGGAAACAAAGTTGCAACCTAGTTGTAACCTTTATTACTAGTATATCGTGTCATGCTTTTAATCTTTTCTTTATGACAATCTTTTTATTTCTTTTACTTTGGTGAATTAATGATCGAATCTTGTTTACTCTGAAAAACATTATGTGATGAATATTTTTGATAATGCTCAAACTACCCTCAAAACAAGTTCTAAGAGTAAGCGATCGTTGTCAAAAATACCCAACTAAGAGTTGGGGTCGAATATCATAGGGAAAAATTTGCCGGCAATCGAAAAGATAAGGGCTAACTAGATACTAGTTTGAATCTAAACATGCAATTTACAAAAGTATCAAATAGAAGGAAAATTTTCAAATAAGCAAGGGATGTATGGGAAATGAGAAATTTGGGAATTAGTCAACACTCAATAATCCATTGCAATTCAATCCATGCTCATTCAATCATAGATAGGCTAGATCATCATAAGTCAACCCTAATCTCCTTTCAGTCTCAAAGGGTTATACCATGATATCTCCTTTCGGTCTCAACCGTGTCAACACAAAACAATCAAAGACCTTAATCTAAACCTCTATTTCTAGCAAGTTTATCATTCAACCAAGTAAACCTAAAATATCTTCTTTTGGTTTCATTTTTAGGAATTAAAGTTAAATATGATCATCAACCTAATTCTCCACTTCACAAATTCTTTTTCAAGCAACCCACGAAGATCGAAAGCTAGATTCAGGAGTGCACTCTCAAATCATAAATTCAAACATGAGAAATAGATTAAACCTATTTCATGAATTCAAACATGGAAATAAAGAATTACAAAATCAATAGAGCAATAAATCAAATACCTAAATGGCTTTGTCTATTTCTAGCACAAAAGCCCCAATCTCATACACACAATTACACCCACATTTCTAGACATTAAGAATAAGGAAATGAAGAAGGATAAAAGAAACAAAGATAGAACACAATCTCCAAATCCACAACTGAAATGTGAGGCAACTTGCCTTCACTGTCTCAACCCAATATTAAGATTTACAAATTAGGGTTCTTTTTCTTTCTAAGCTCAAAGGGGAAAAACTATGCTAAAAATCTGATATGGAATGTTTTATCTCTAGCCCTCTTTTCTGAATTTGAATCCAATGCTAGAGAAATGTTATCTTTGCCCTTGACCTACTGAGCGGGCTTCGCAAAAGAGGATGGGAGTTTGCTTAAGCGAACATCGCAGAAGCGACACTCCTATCGCTTAAGCGAACTCTGCCTATTTTGTCTAGTCTGCAAAAGTGACTCCCGCTTGGTCGCTTAAGCAACCTTTAACTGCGAGTTGTTTGTTCGCAAAAGTGAACTCTTCTCCATAGGTGTGACATCTGGAGCACCATTTCTGTCAGATTCAGCTCCTTTTCCACTTTTCTACAACATTTTTCCTCCCAGCAACAAACACCTGAAATTAACACAATTCAAAGGATAATTAGCCTCTTTCTCTACTTAAGTGCCATAAAATTACAAGAAAAGAGCTTCAAATGAGTGCAAATCCACCACTCATCAACGAAAGCACAAACAATTTAAAAGAGAACATGAGATTTAGGAAACAAAACTGCAACCTAGGAATAAATATTTTTCTAGTATATCATGTCACAATATTAGTTTTCTCTTTCTGGAAATCTTTTTCTTTCTGTCACCTTTATGAATTAATAGTCCAGTGTTAGTTCACTATGACGAACATTGTGTGATGAAAGAACGAACTATGTGAACGAGAACACGAGATTTAGGAAACAAAATTGTAAACTTATGTTCTTCACTATGTATGCATATGCACAAAAGAAAAAGCAATTACTAGTCATGTGACAAATGATTGGTGTGCTTTATTAACTTGTTTGGTATTCTTGAATTTTCAGGAAATCAAAGTTAATGTTTATGACTATTCTAAAATCAGACAATATGGATTGAAATGATGAAGCTTTGACATCTCCGATTATGATGTTTATTGAATTACCTTTATATCTGATTTTTATTTTTGTATAAAGTACTAGAGCATGACATCATCTCTACTGGTGCTAATTACAATTGTCATTTGTTGTTTACTAGAGATGAACAATGTTGTGTTTTTCTCATTGTGTCTGTTATATTTAGTATTAAAGTTATATTGACTAAATGTGTTCATCTGCTTTATTACATTCTATATGTTTTCTATAACCTAAATCCTATTTTTTATGTGTTAAACTATATCTATGTCATGCCCTGAGCCTATACCCTGGGCGTGATTGGCACCCAGAACCATTATTGGCCTCGAGCGAACCCTTGGCTTGGTTTACTACTGAACAGACTAACCACTTATACGGAAACATTAAAAGAGATGAGTATTCAAAACATCTATACATACTTTATGAAAAGTGTGAAATGTGAAAATCAATTATAATAATGATATTTAAAACATCTGATGACCAAGGACTTAACTTACTAATTTGTCTATGAATTCTCCACAAAACTAAGAAAGGTGATGGGATAAGACCCACGACAACTTGAATAATGAACTAAAATGTTCTACTAAAACTACATAATATAAATAAATTGAAGTCCTTCGAATGCAAGGAGGTCTCACCAAAAGCTGATGGAGAGAAACTCAACAAAGCGTTGTTGTTGATCTTGAATATATGTATCTGCATCATTAAAAGATGCAGCACTGAATGGTGTCAGTACACAGGATGTGCGGTATGTAAACTAGCTTAATGAAACATTGGTTAGACTTAATATACTGAACTATAAGAGTAATTTAGAAAAATAATGTAAAATAGATAACTGTAAACTAAAGCATGCAACTTTATTGAAATCGATAAAGCTTTACAACTGAGTCACATGCAATAATATCAAATGGTAAATTAGAATACTTTACTTTTCTTAGGGAGTTTCTCTAATCGACAACTGTCACTATGAGTCTCGTGATGATACAACGTCTTGCCCACATTACGAGAGTCATCCAATACTTTGCTAGGGTAAAAGACGATCTGAACTAATGGATCCAATATCTAAGAACTTACCAGGGGCTTTATGAGGAGTCATCCAACTCAACGGCGTGATCCTTTCCTATCCTGCTTTAGTAGTTAGGACATTTGAATTATCTAACCTGTACCCAACTTGATGCTCAATACTACTCCCAAAACATGCAATAGTGCTCAATAACTGAATATAATTCCATTTTCAGAAATAGAGTCCCACCTTAGGGGAAAACCTGAAAATTGTGTCTTGACTTACTGTTCTGAATACTCTTTTATCAATGTAGTTGAGTTCCTAAGGCCATAAATATCATAGTCAAGTATCAAATTTTGGATTCAAATCTTATTTTTGGAATTGGATTATGTGTTTATTGACCCATTTTTCAAAGAATTGATGTGGGTATTGTTGTTTACGAAAACTTATTATGAATACTTGTTTGTATATAGATTGTGTGGCTTTGGAAGTGATTCAAAAGGGGAAGACTCACCTCTTGGAGTGATTATTGAATGATTTGAGGCAAATGATCTCTTATACCTTGTACTCTAGTAGAATTCATGTACTTCCTTCGTTGCTTGTGTGTTAGGAGTAATGGGGATGAGGTGAAGGGTTTAAATGTCCACTTGATACATCTAAATGAATAAAAAGGGGTTGAAATGGAAAAGATTATGTGATGAACATGATGATATGAATTGCCTTATTGTGACCCTTATTGATTGATTGATGAAATGCTTGAAAGCGTGAATGTGGACTTTAATTGTATGGATTATTGTCTCTTTCGTGTAGTGTGCTATTTCTTGTGTGCATTGATTGTGAACACTTTCATGAGACATGTGATGATTTATGATTCCAAGGTGTTTGTCGGCAAGTGCTATGATGCTGAGGTCTTTGCCGATGAGTGTTATGATGTCGAGGTCTTTGCCGGCAAGTGCTATGATGCCGATGTCTTTACCGGTGAGTGTTATGATGCCGAGGTCTTTGCCGGTGAGTGTTACGATACCGAGGTCTTTGCCAGAAAGTGTGGTGATGCTGAGGTCATTTCCAGCAATTGTTCATAAAGCCGATGGGTAATGGTTCTAACAAGAGATTAATTATTGTGACTTGATGTGTTTGATTTTTACGCATTACTTGCTTATTACTGGAGATTGATATGCTTGTTGTGTGTTACTGAACTATTTGACTTTGAGAATGGCTTACTTGATTCGTTTGACTTTTGATTGTGACTATTGAATTTTGAGCATTGGGCCTTGTGAGCTGTGTATTGTAGAACTGTTAAGTTGGGCTGATTTCTGTGTAAGTTGTAGTTTGAGGAGGTTCGGTTGGAGTGTAAGGGGTATTTGATTTCTAGCAAGATGCCTTGTTTATTATGTTGCTTGCTGGGTACCGTGTTGTTGGTACTCACCCCTTGCTTCTACACTTGTGTAGGTCATGAACCCGGACTCCCGTGATCTCTTTCTCCTTCTTCTTATTTCCAGGCTTGTCAAGGATTTTGAGAGGTAGCTGCTTCTTATCTCGGTGGACCCTCTTGTTCCTTTACTTTATATTTTGTTCTATTTGAGAAGCAAAGATATTTGAGACTTGTATTTATCTTTTGAATTTTGTATTTATCTTTTGAATTTTGTATTTACTTTAGTGGCTTGTACACGTGACAACCAGATTCTGGGGTATTATTTAGAATGAATAAGTTTTCCGTCTTTGTCTTGTTCTTACTTTATATTTCCACTTTCCTTTCATTTTATTGGGTTGAGGCTGACTTGTCTTGGTGGGAAAAGACAATTTCCATCACGTCCATTTTTGGGTCGTGACAAATAGTATCAAAGCCCTAAGTTCAAAGGTCTCCCATGTGTACAAGCAAAGTTTAAGTAGAGTCTCGAGGATCAGTACGGAGATGTTTGTACTTATCTTTGAGAGGCTATGAAGACTGTTAGCAAACTTTCTTTTGTTCATTCTTCCTTATTGTGCGTGGTTTCCTTCGTTAGTGTTGAGTTGCCATGTGTTGTTTTGGCAGATCTCAAGGATCAGAGATTTTGTTTCCAGTGGTAGAGGGAAGAAAGTACCCGAGGTAGTTGCTGAGACCCCAGCTAGGGGTAGAGGTCAGGCCTGAGCTAGAGGTCATGCTCGTGGAGTAGCACTGGCTAGAGGTCATGCTCGTGGAGCAACAGCAGCCACAGGCAGAGGTAGAGAGGCTTCTCCGGAGCCACAAGTTGAGGTTATTGAGGACCAGGTTCCCTCTGCGTATGGAGCTTCCTTGTTTCAGGAGACTTTGTTAAGGATGCTCGGTGTAATGGAGAACGTTTCTCAGGGTGGTGCTACAGGTACACCACATGGTTCTCACACGGGATTAAGAGCTCAGATCACTCTAGGTCAATAGCAGACTCTAGGTATTCAGGATTAGGTGGGCCAGCCACTAGTGGTTTCGACACCAATTGTGGGTGTTTAGATTGCCCCTAATGTTATTCTGACGACAGCTAAGCAACAGTGTTATGAGAGGTTTCATAAGAAGAAACCACCCCAGTTTTAGGGTGGTAAAAGTGAGGATGCTTTTATGAGTTCTTGTCTTTGTGCCATGGGATGCTTGAGTAAGCAGGTAAGGTGTATGCTCAAGGTGTTCGTTTTGTTGCTCTTCAGCTGTGTGGATGTGCCAGAGAGAGGTGGAGGACTTTTGGAAGGTTTAGATCAGTTGGGTTTCCTCCGATAGAGTGAGATGTGTTCTCTAGTACATTCCAGGATCGCTTCATTCCTTGGAGCATGAGGGAGGAGAGTCAACTGAGGTCTGAGGATTTGAGACAGGGCAGTATGTCTGTGACTGAGTATGAGGTCCGATTCTGTAAGCTTTCTAGGCATGCTATGAATATTGTTCCTAATGCGGCAGAAAGAGTTTGCAGGTTTATGAGAGGGTTTTCTTTCTCTACCAAGTCGTGTGTGTTCCGAGTAGCCAGAGAGGGGGCTTCCTTCCAGTCCATTGTGAGAACCACCAAGGAGGCCGAGTTGATGCTTCTAGAGGAGGTTGCAGAGCCTAAGAGGGCCCATTCTTGTGATCAGTTTTTTGGTGCCTCATCTGGAGGCATAGGTTCACACCCAGTTAGTAGTTCCTTTCACCACCGTGGATCGGTTCATGCTTCTATGCCAGTAGTTGAGAATGGGTAGCCAGCCTGAGGATCTTATAGTTTTGGCCGAGATGGCCATGGTAGTTTGTCTGGTTTGCAACAGCAGTTATCTATGCCGAGATCTTGCTTTACTTGTGGAGATCCAGGTCATATAATGTGGCATTATCCCCTATAGACTCAGTTAGGACCTCACTGTTCTTATTCAGCTGCTCCAGCTAGGGATTCAGCACCTCTAGCCAGGGGTTGAGACAGAGTTCAGTCCGGTAGAGGTGACAGGACTTCTTGAATTGGTGCTACAGCTCTGCATGGTGGAGGTAGAGGTTCTACTCAAACTGTAGGTGGTCGAGATGGCCAGTGTTATGCTTTTCTAGGGAGATCTAAGGCTAAGGCTTCTGATGCTATGATCATAGGTATCATCCAAGTTTGCCATCGACCTGCGTCTGTATTGTTTGATCCGGGGCCTACTTTTTTGTATGTGTCTACCTATTTTGTTGTTGGGTTTGATATGATGTATGATTGCATGCCTGTGCTTATTCATGTTTCTACACCAGTGGGTGAATCCTTAGTGGTGGATTGAGTGTATCAATTAGGTCTGGTTTCTTTGGCTAGGTATGATACTTGGGTAGATTTGATCATTTTGGGGATGGTAGACTTTGATGTTATTTTTGGTATAGATTGGCTCTCCCCGGATAGTGTTATTCTTGATTTTTATGCTAAGACTGTGACCTTAGCGATGCCAGGTGTCCCAAGAGTTGAGTGGACGGGTGCTAGTGGTTCTTACCCTAGAAAAGTTATTTCCTTCATTCGAGCTCAGAGATTGGTTGATGGAGGGTGTTTGTCCTATTTGGCTTTAATTTGGGATACTAGTGTTGAGCCACCTCCTATGGATTCTATGCACATGGTTAGAGAGTTTTCAAATGTGTTCCCTACTGATCTTCCAGGGTTTCCTTCAAATAGGGATATTGATTTAGCTATCGACTTAGATTTGGGCACCAAGCCCATCTCTGTTCCTTCTTATCGTATGGCTCTAGCTAAGTTAAAGGAATTGAAGGATCAGCTGCGGGATTTGTTGAGTATGGCATTCATTCACCCTAATGTTTCTGCATGGGGTACTCCTGTGTTGTTTGTGAGGAATATAGATGGATTCATGAGGATGTGTATTGACTATCGATAGTTGAACAAAGTGACAGTGAATAACAAGTATCCTTTTCCTCGTATTGATGGTTTGTTTGATCAGCATGAGGGTGCATCTCTATTTTCTAAGATTGAGTTGAGGTCCTCTTACCATTAGCTGAAGATTAGGGCTTTGGATATCCCTAAGAAAGCTTTCAAGACTTGTTGTGGTCACTATGAATTTCTTGTGATGTGTTTCGATTTTCCTAATGACCCTGCAACGTTCATGGAGTTGATGAACAGGTTGTTCCGATCATATTTGGATTCTTTTGTCATAGTCTTCATTGATAACATCTTGGTGTACTCCAATACTGAGGAGGATCATGATCGACATTTGAGGATTGTGCTCCAGAGATTGAGGGAAGAGAAGTTATATGCCAAGTTCTTGAAGTGTGAGTTTTGGCTTGATTCAGTTGCATTTCTAGGACACAAGGTGTCCAATGAGGGTATTAGGATAGATCCAGCAAAGATTGAGGAAGTTATAAGTTGGACCAAGCCTACTTCAGTCACTGAGATTTGTAGTTTTGTAGGACTGGCATGTTACTACAGAAGATTTGTTTAGAGCTTCTCCTCTGTTACATCTCCTTTGACCAGATTGACTAGACAGTGTGTGAGCTTCTAGTGGTCTGATGAGTGTGAGGAGAGCTTCCAAAAGCTCAAGACCTTGTTGACTTCAGCTCCTGTTTTGACTTTACCTGAGGATGGTGTAGACTTCACTATTTATTGTGATGCTTCTAGAGTTAACAGAAGAGTTACACGGATCGAAGATTTTGAGCCCTACTGTTCATAAAAGGTGATCATGTTTGGCTTCGAGTGTCACCCATGAAGGGTGTGATGAGGTTCAAAAAGAAGGGTAAGCTTAGCCCTAGATTCATTGGACCTTTTAAGATTTTGAGCCGAGTGGGAGAGGTGGCCTATAAGTTGGCCTTGCCACTAGCTTGTCAACTGTTCATCTTATGTTCCATGTCTCCATGCTTCGGAAGTACATGCCAGATGAGTCACATGTACTTCCTCTTGATTCAATTGAGTTGGGTCCAGACTTAGATTTTGAGGAGGAGCCTATAGCCATTTTAGATAGGTAGGTCTGTAAGCTTAGGAGTAAGGAGATTGTTTCAGTGAAGGTGAAGTAGAAGCACCACTCAATTGGTGAGACGACTTGGGAGACAGAGTCAGATATGCGTGCCAGATATCCTCATCTCTTTGAGGCTTCATGTATTTTCTTTTGCTTTATGTTCAAGTACAAACATAATTTTTAGTAGTGGATAATGTAATGACCCGGTTGGTCATTTTTTATTTTTCCATAAAATTTACCATTTTTCCCCTTTCGATTTAACCCCGAGTCTTTATGATTGAGTTTTGAAAGTTGGGTTCCAAGCTTTGATAAAGAAATTGAGAATTTGGTAATTTTTTAGTTTAAAAGGCTTAAGTTGCTTGAAAGTGGATTTTGGAGTCTTTTGGAGTTCTGAATGTCGGAATAAAATTATATTGATTCCATTAGTTTCAAAATGTTAAATCTAATCTATGAGAGTTTTCGGTTTCAAATTTAGAGTCGTTTGAGAAATTGAGGCCCTAAGTTGTGAAATTATGAAATTTTAGCCTTTCTGTTGACTTTGGTCAACATTTGGAGTTCGGATGCTCGGATTAGAATTTCGAGAGTTTCGTTGGATTCAGGGGATGACTTTAAGCCTTGGAGTGGTCTTGGTTGATTTTAATGAAGGCTCAAGCTTGTTTTAGCCTTTTTAGGCATTGAGTTAGTTTCTTGTAATTTTCATGAATGTCGGGTCAAGGAGACCTTGGATGCGTGTTTTGACAGTTACATTGAGTCCGAAATGTCGAGTTTAGTTTATTTGCATATCTGGTTTTTGTGTACGAGGTTCTAACGAATCCCGAGGGTCCGTTCGGAAGATTTTAGGCCTTGTCTATTTTTCTAGTTTCTGGTTCTGGTGCATGATCATTTTGGTCATCGCGATTGTGAGGCTCCCTCATCGCGATCGCATAGCACTAATTTGGGCTGCATTGCAGTCACGTGGGCCTTGCCGTGGTCGTGATGCTCAGCTTTAATGAGTTGACTGTTTTACTCATCATAATCGTGTGACTCTAGGTCGCGATCACGGTGAGCATCTGGGACTTGGACAAAATATTTTTTCTAAAATTGGGGTTTCAACCTCATTTCACCATTTTCAAATTTTGGAAGCTTTGGGGTGGCGATTTGGACCAGGTTTTTAGGGAAAAACTTTTGGGTAATGATTTTTAACCCTAAACCTTCAATTACCCATTATTATTATTATTGAACTTATGAGTTTAAATCAAGGTTTTTGATTGATTAATTGGGGGTTCGTCATAAACTTTAGTTTTAAAGTAAATTAGGATTATGAACTGATTTCAAATTGCTTTTCGAAATGGTTTTCCCTAAAGAATTCCTAAGGCCTTAAATATCATAGTCAAGTATTAAATTTCGGATTCAAACCTTATTTTCGGAATTGCGTTTTGTGTTGATTGACCCATTTTTTAAAGAATTGGTATGGGTATTGTTGTTTCCAAAAATTTATTGTGAATACTTGTTTATATATAAATTGTGTGGCTTGAAAGTGATTCAGAAGGGGAAGACTAACCTCTTGGAGTAATAATTGAATGATTGAAGGCAAGTGATCTCCTAAACCTAGTACTTTAGTAGAATTTGTGTACTTCCTTCGTTGCTTGTGTGTTGGGAGTAATGGGGGATGAGGTGAAGGGTTTAATTGTCCACTTAATACATCTAAATGAATAAAAAGAGGTTGAAATGGAAAAGATTATGCGATGAACATGATGATGTGAATTGCCTTATTGTGACCCTTGTTGATTGATTGATGAAATGCTTGAAAGCATGAACGTTGACTTGAATTGTATGGATTATTGTCTTTTCCGTGTGGTGTGATATTGCTTGTGTGCTTTAATTGTGAACACCGTGATGAGACATGTGATAATTTATGATGCCGAGGTATTTCTCGGCAAGTGTTATGATGTCGAGGTCTTTGCCGGTGATTGTTATGATGCCGAGGTTTTTGCCGACAAGTGCTATGATGCCGAGTCTTTGCCGGCGAGTGTTATGATGCCAAGTTCTTTGCTGACGAGTGTTATGATGCCGAAGTCTTTACCGGTAAGTGTTGTGATGCCGAGGTCATTTCTGGCAAGTTCTCATAAAGCCGATGGGTAATGGTTCTAGCATGAGATTAATTTTTGTGACTTGATGTATTTGATGCTTATGCATGACTTTCTTATTACTTGAGATTGATATACTTGTTGCGCGTTACTGAACTACTTGACTTTGAGAATGGCTTCCTTGATTTGTTTGACTGTTGATTGTGACTATTGAACTGTGAGCATTGGGCCTTGTGAGTCATGTATTGTAGAACTATTAGTTTGGGTTGATTTCTGTGCAGATTTTAGTCTGAGGAGGTTCGGTTGGAGTGTAAGAGGTATTCGATTTCTAGCTAGATGCCTTGTTTATTAGGTTTCTTGCTGGGTACCGTGTTGTTGGTAATCACCCCTTACTTCTACACTTGTGTAGGTCTCGAGCCCGGACTCAGGTGATCTCTCTCTCCTTCTTCTAATTTCGAGGCTTGTCAAGGATTTTGAGAGGTAGCTGCTTGTTATCCCAGCAGATCCTTTTGTTCCTTTACTTTATTCTTTGTTCTATTTGAGAAGCAAAGACATTTGAAACTTGTATTTTTCTTTCCAATTTTGTATTTACTTTAGTGGCTTGTACACGTGACAACCATATTTTTGTGTATTGTTTAGAATGAATAAGTTATCCGTATTTGTCTTGTTCTTACTTTATATTTCCTCTTTCCTTTATTTTGTTGGGTTGAGGCTGACTTGCCTTGGTGGAAAAAGACAAGTGACATCACATCTATTTTTGGGTCGTGACAATTAGCCAAAACGGTCCGTTTAAGGCACCACTGGTCATTTAGAGGCAGTGGGCTGGACGTTTAAGGCAGCCTTGAAAAGGGCCATCTATACGGCTCCCTAAACAGCCAGTGAAGGGTTGTACAGTTCGTTTAGGGTTCCATATAAGTCACCCTATTAGCTTTTTAAGTTAGGGCTATTTTAGTCTTTCCCTATGTGTTTAATACCTAAGCCTGTCATTTTAACCCCTATTCTAAGCCCTATATAAGTGCTTTAAGTCCTAAAACTACCCATTCAAATTCATTCCCCTAAATCATAAATTTCCCTCCAAGTTCATTCCAAAAAGTCACTCTCTAAAGCTAAGGAAGAAGAAGCTAGGGCTTCAACCAAAAATCTCCAATTCACCATAACTCTTGGATTTCAACCAAGGTATGTGAGTATTCACCAATGGAGTCCATCCTTCATTGGGTCCCCAAGATTTCCAATTTTTATAAGATCAAATTCTCATTTCAAAGTTAGGATTTTATTCAATCTTCATGGGTTCTCTTTAATTGAGATTTTATTGATAAATTTCTATCTTCTGATGCAAGAATTGAAGTATTTACATGATTTTGAGTTGAATCCACATGAACCCATGCATCATCCATGATTTATGAAAAGCTATGCATGTTTATGAAATTGGTGTTTTATGAATGGGCTAAATTGATTACACCCAAATTCAATCTATATGATATATTAATACATGAATTGAGTTGTATAGTATGTTTTGATGAAATCCATATGAGCCCATGCTATATTCTTATGATTTGATTATGAACTATATCTTGATTGTGGGTTTTGCTTTGAGGTTATGCATGGAATGATGGATTGAAGAATCTATGAATCTAATATGCTTTTAAAGAATGCTTTTCATGAACCCATGCTTGTGTGTATGATTGATTATGCAATCAAGACTTGATGGCATGAATGTTTATAAATAATACTTAAAGGATACTTTCAAATAAAGAGTCAACATGATTTGATGAACTAGGTTGCTTCCGATTGAAGTATTCTTGTATGAAAAATGATCATGATAGAGATGCTTAGATTAGTGTCTCTATGAGTAAGTTACGAAGCCATGATAATGAAATGAGCTACTCTTAAAATAATGATGCATTAGTTCTGTGGGGAGCTGTACCTAGCAATGAGTGAACTAGTGGCGATTACCCATGTCCCATAAACTACGTTCCACCGTAGCATAGGCCAAGTGTTCATGAATGAAAGGAGGAGTTTGTCACGACCCGAGCCTACACCCTGGACGTGGCCAGCACTCAAGAACAATTGTTAGTCACCAAGCAAACCCTCATCCTGGCGACTACAAGCGGAAGACTAACTCAAGCAAACACAAGCATGAAACTGAAAGAAATGCTAAATCAACAGTGTATTACATTTCAAAAGTCTCTGAATATACTGAGTATTAAACATAAGTTTTAAAGAAAACCTCTGAGACTGAAAGACTCCAAAACTACTATCTATGAAGCCTCTACTATATATAGACGAGTGTTGGGACAATACCCACGACTACTCAAAATGCTACTAATACCAACAACTCATAATACTAGAGTTCTCCGTAAGCAAGGAGACGTCACTCGAAAGCTGACGAGCGGATGAAGTGATCTCAACAGACTCTTGTTGGGGATCCTAAGTACATGTATCTGCATCATAAAAGATGCAGGTTCAATATATCAGTACATTGAATGTACGAGTATGTAATATCGCTGAATAACAAAATAACTTGACTGAAACTCTGACAGTAACTCAACTGAAGTATAATATAACTCATGATGGGAAAATCATTTAAACTCTTACCAAAAGAATGCAATAATAGCATATATTGAACTGACCGGGCTGAAATAAATACTCAACTCAACTCAACTCATCTCAACTCAATGTAAAGCATAAATGGAGATAATATCATTTAAATCTTCATAAAGTATAATATAATATCTCAAAGAAAATTGTATGTGCAAATACAATGACAGTACTCTTTACTCTATTAGGGAGTTTCTCTAACCGACAACCATCACTATGAGCTACGTGATGATACAGCGTCTCGCCCACGCTGCCAAAACTGTCATATACCTTGCCGAGGTATAGAACACCTCAACTAAGTGGATCCACTAAGATCTACCCAAAGGCATAAGGAAATCATCTAAAAAGTATGAATCCTTTACCCATGTTGGCGTACATGGTTTATGCGGAATTTGAGTTGTCTAAACTCATCCCCATATTGGTGCTCAATACTACTCCCAATAATATATACTCATGCTCAAATGTGTAAACACATACTCTTTCTCAATTTGAGGTAATTACTCAAATGATCTTCTTAAAAGAGGTAATACTCTGAAACGTCTCTAAACTCATAAACTCATTTAAAAATCAATGTTTCTCACTTTTAAATATGAAAGTGTTACATTTGGGAATACTTAGTCCCCTTATACTCTTTTTCAATCATGAATACGACTCTTCTCATTCTCATATTTACTTTCACAAGACTTAGTTCAGAACCATTGTTAATTACAAAAAAATTCTCAAAAAGACCTCTTGAACTTTCCTCTTAAACTTACTTAAGTTTGGAATGTAAATTAATACATGTGATTAGGACATGTAGGATCTCTCAAGGATTAATGGAGCCTTTAGGAGCTAATTCAAAGAAGAGAACGTAGTCACGATTCAAAGGAACACGTTCGAAAAGAAGCACGAAAAGAAAAGTTGCCAGGTGACCTTGGCATTTTGTTGGCGTGTCGCCCCAGGGCCTGAACTTCAGAGGTCAGGCCTTGGTGCACTGCTGGCACATCGCCTTAGGGCCTGAACTACTGAAGTCAGGCCTTGTCGCTATGGTGGTGCGTTGCCCCAGGCTCCTACCCAGAAAATTTGATGAATTTTTCTACTCAATCTAGGGTCCTAACTAGTCTAGAATTTGGTGATTTCTTCTAAACTCTTCTTGATTCTCAAACCCAACATGAATTCATAGAAATTTCATCCAATCCCTTTCAAAAATCACAACTCATCCTCAAGATCCTCAACCCAAGAAACTCAAAACCTCCATTGTTAAAGAATAAAGCTGAAATCAATAATTACTCAAGAATCTCTTAACATTACGATATCATGGACAAATTCATTCAATGAATTAGATGTATGGCCTGAGGACGAACAAGTCCAACACTATGAGAAGCCTTACATACCTGGAAAGAACAATGTTCTTGGAGATAATTGACGGGATCTTGACGAACGCTCAAAAACCTAGCTCTTTCTCCTCTTGAACTCTTCTCTTATTTTTCTAAGTGTTTAGGAATGACAAAGAGTGGTTTAGAATCTGATTAGACCCTTAATTGGGTGAGGAAAACGTGCTAAACCTTTTGGGAAAAAAGGAAAAGACCAAAATACCCTTTCTAAAATGAATGAGTTGTCTTAAATAGAGAGGCTTCAGTCAAATGGGCATAACCTTTTACTCCGAGCTCAAAATTTAGTAAACTTTGTGAAGTTGAAAAGAGGACTCAAAGACCTTCAATTTGATAGCTCATGGACCACCTAACTCATATGTGCTTAGATATATGATCATTTGAAGTTGACCTAAGTAGAATCTTAGGTCAAAACTTACTCGGTAGGGAAGCTTCCAACTCAACTTTGTGCTAGGAGATTCTAGCGGTCTTAATTAATATTCAAAATCATTCCCACACTAATGAATTGACCTTAGAATCTAAGAACAATTAAGAATCACTTGGTACGACCTTATACGAAATTCAAGAATGGTTCGGTCCTAACTAAGAAATTTTTTGGGGTGTTACAGTATCTCCCCCTTGGGATCATTCGTCCTCGAATGATGGTTAAACTGAGAATGGAGGGAAAATATTTACTATCACTACCTCTTTTGAATTTTTAAATTACTTACTAACCTAGGCGGAAGTGATTCCTACTGAGAGTTTTGAAACTGGACTTGAGCACACTTGGCACGAAGCTCACATAAGATTACAAGCCATGAAATGAAACAAGGTATCCGGGCACAAAGTAAGAATATGACTACTATTCCTTGAGTGATATGACTGGTAGCTTTTAAGCTTAGCAACACTTCTCAACTATGCTCTCCTTTCTGATTACTACATTTCATAGCTACAACTCAAAGCTTCCACTAGGGTATATGACTACTCTTACAAACGTTTAAGTCAAATCGCTTGGTCTTACTGTGTTCAAGCCTTAACTCTAAGTCACAAGGTGCTAAACATGAGATGGTTATACTAATCTAAACCACAAAATCCAGGTTTTATGCCTCTATAGGAAATCTCATTCCATGAATACTACTCCTTACCACTACATTCAACAAAACTTCGAGTCCTAGTCAAGAAGCATCTAATGTATCATGTATTCATCCATATGTAACCACATCACATTCATGCCTAGTACCATAACCACTCCATGGACTCCTACTAGCCAATCCTTCTAAGAATTTATCATTCTCTCATCATCTCTACCAACTAAAATTTCACGCATTACTACCAGAAACCAACTAATTGCTCTCATTTAACTATTAATAATAGTAAAACTTCATTCATTCTTCCTCCACTTTTATAACCTTAGACGAAATAAGCACACTACTATTATCAAAATAAGAAACATCAACCTTCTCCTTCTATCATCAACATCACTCTCTTAACTAAAAAGGATCCATGACATAACATTATGTTGCTAGCCATTGAGAGTAAAGCATGAATTTGCGAGACTAAGCATACTATGAGACATGAGTGATTATATGAATAGCTTCATATGATGAGGCTAATATCCATAACTTTATGGAGTGAGATTGAGATCAATGGGCTAAAGTCTTTGCCCCCCATTCTGGGAACTGATCATAGATGTGAATCTGTTTGAAGTGTATGAGCATAGGTCATGGACACAATTCTGATATTAGAATCATCAACAGGATGTTGTAAAGACTGAACTTTAAGGAATACGCTAGCGTATGAATGGATTGATATATCACTTTAACTCTTTCTGAACACATTCTATCTGATTCTCAACACTTGACTTGGTTTCTCATCTTATCATCTCCCCCTTAGGTCTGAAGCTGATACTTTAAAGTTATGGATCTATTCCATCATCTCTAAACTAGTCTATATTCAATTTACTCTAATAATCATGAAAGGCCAATCCCATGGCTACTGAACTCTCCATATACAGGTACTAAGATTCATTCTAAGACCTCTTTATCATACGTTTCTCTTAACCTTTTTCTGCTTCTATAAATGTCTTTCTATGATTGTTACCCGCATTGACTATATATGATCCCCTCAACCAAACTCTTAAGCGTAATAAATAATGCTTACATCAGCCTATTCCATATTGACAACTCAAATATACTATAGGCACACATGAAAAATCATAAACTTAATTGGAACCTTGTCTGACTACACAAGATCTCGGGTACACCTCTTAATGCTCTTGTAACTCTAATGACTTAGCTGCACCTTATTGCTCTCATCTAGAAGTCAGAATCCCACACTTGTACCAGTCACACTTATCAAAAAGTAACACCTTAATTTCTCACCTAATTCAGGTAATCCTACTTGATCAGATCTCAAAACTAACATCATCACCCTCATATTGCCATCCTTATATCACAATACTCATCTCAAATTCAAGAATAGTGGCTAGTACTAAACACATATATGAATATAATTGCTCACATCTTTTACTACTTACGACTACCATATAAAATTAAGAAACACTTACCTACTAAGACCTCATGACAAGTAGTAAATCTTTATCTCTCTGTCTACATACTTACAGATTATTGCCACATTCCTTTTCACAATGTAGGTACTATTTACCCACTTACTATACATCATTACTTAATTAGTTCTATAATCCTCTAAATACTATGGGCTCTCCTTTCAAAAATCATAAGCCTACCTTAGATCTATCACCTCATAAATACTCTGCTATTTTATTCAACACATATTCTTAGCCTTCACCAACACAATGGCATTGACATAAACTCCCTTCTGGTTAAAGTACACTCTAACTCATCCATAATAGTAACTCTTACTCTACCTTCTGTCATAAAATCTACACAAACTCATCACTTCTTAGTCTGCCCATAAGGGAAAACTCCTCATTAATAACTTACTGGGTTCATGACTGCAACAACATAATTTATCTCATCACTATCTCCCTTTCTTAGATTACTATACCTCTGCATGCATTCCTTTAACTCTTTGTGCTTCTACTACTACTGACTCATAACATCGTAACTCATACTATCTTTCCAGGTGAAGACACTACCCAAGCTCTAAAACACACTTCCTCATAAGAGTCTCAATTGAAACGAGGTTTAGAGAAGAGAGTCTACGAGTACATCTCGCTTTTAGCTCGAACGCATGATTCATATGAATTAAGAGTGCATTCTTTCGAATCTTATTATTTAAGCTCACTCACGGGCTTCTCTCAAACCCCTCTGCAGTCTCATGAATTTCTCAAGATTTTGTTGAAAGTAACTCATCGATAAAGATCTAGGACTTTGTTTTTCAACCACCTTGAGTATGAGGGGTAGTCGAATGGATATGAGAAATGCACGAGTTAGAATAAGTTCCTTATGACAGTTCTATTGCACGATTTAGAGTATGAAAAAAGGGAATTTTTTTTTAAATGTTTGTAGTCCCTCATTTATAGAAGTGGGGTCCTCACAACCATAAATAAGATCCTACTGACACGGCTTCATAGACATCCTAGGACACTTGAACCTTGTGCTCTGATACCAAGTTTGTCACAACCTGAGCCTATACCCTGGACATGGCCGGCACTCGAGAACCATTCCTGGTTCCCAAGTGAACCCTCATCCTGGCTGACTACAAGCGGAAGACTAACTCAATCATACACAAGCATCGAACTGAAAGAAATGCTAAATCAATAGTGTATTACATTTCAAAACTCTCTAAATATACTAAGTATTAAAGATAAATTTTAAAGAAAACCTCTGATATTGAAAGACTCCAAAAATGTTTATCTATGAAGCCTCTACTATATATAGACGAGTGTCACGACAAGACCCAGACTACCCAAAATGCTACTAATACCAACAACTTATAACACTAGAGTCCTCTGAAAGCAAGGAGACCTCACTCGAAAGTTGACGAGCGGATGAAGTGATCTCAACGGACTCTTGTTGGGGATCCTAAGTACATGTATCTGCATCATAAAAGATGCAGGTTCAATATATCAGTACATTGAATGTACGAGTATGTAATATCGCTGAATAACAAAATAACTTATCTGAAACTCTGACAGTAACTCAACTGAAGTATAATATAACTCGTGATGGAAAAATCATTTAAACTCTTACAAAAAGAATGCAATAGTAGCATAAACTGAACTGACTGGGATGAAAGAAATACTCAACTCAACTCAATGTATAGCATAGATGGAGATAATATCATTTAAATCTTCACAAAGTATAATATAATAACTCAAAGAAAATTGTATGTGAAAATACAATGAAAGTACTCTTTACTCTATTAGGGAGTTTCTCTAACCGACAACCATCTCTATGAGCTACGTGATGATACAGCGTCTCGCCCATGCTGGTAGAACTGTCATGTACCTTGACGGGGTATAAGACACCTCAACTAAGTGGATCCACTAAGCTCTACCTGAAAGCATAAGAAAATCATCTCAAAAGTATGAATCCTTTACCCGTGTTGGCATACATGGTTTATGAGGAATTTGAGTTGTCTAAACTCATCCCCATATTGGTGCTCAATATTACTCCCAATAATATATACTCGTGCTCAAATGTGTAAGCACATAATCTTTCTCAATTTGAGGTAATTACTCAAATGATCCTCTTAAAAGAGGTAATACTATGAAACGTCTCTGAACTCATAAACTCATTTAGAAATCAACATTTCTCTCTTTTAAATGTAAAAGTGTTACATTTGGGAATACTTATTTCCCTTATACTCTTTTTCAATCATGAATGCGACTCTTCTCATTCTCGTATTTACTTTCTCAAGATTTAGTTCAAAACCATTGTTAATTGTAAAAGAATTCTCAAAATTACTCTAAAAACCTCTTGAACTTTCCTCTTAAACTTACTTTAGTTTGGAATGTAAATTAAGACATGTGATTAGGACATGTAAGATCTCTCAAGGAATAATGGAGCCTTTAGGAGCTAATGCAAAGAAGAGAAAGTAGTCACGATTCAAAGGAACACGTTCAGAAAGAAGCACGAAAAGAAAATAGGCCAGGCGACCATGGCATACTGTTGGCGCGTCGCCCCATGGCCTGAACTTCAGAGGTCAGACCTTGGTGAACTGCTGGCGCGTCGCCCCTGGGCCTGAACTACTGAAAACAGGCCTTGGCTCAATGGAGGTGCGCCACCTCAGGCCCCTACCTACAAAATCTGACGAATTTTTCTACTCAATCTAGGGTCCTAACTCATCTAGAATTGGGTGATTTCTTCTAAACTCTTCTTGATTTTCAAACCCAATACAAATTTCATACAATCCCTTTAAAAAATCACAACTCATCCTCAAGATCCTCAACCCAAGAAACTAAAAACCTCCATTGTTAAAGAATGAAATTGAAATCAAGAACTACTCAAGAATCTCTTAACATAACGATTTCATGGACTAATTCATGGATGAATTATATGTATGGCATGAGGAAGAAAAAGTCCAACACTGTGAGAAGCCTTACATACCTGGAAAGAACAATGTTCTGGGCGAGAATCGACGGGATCTTGACAAACGCTCAAAAACCTAGCTCTTTCTCCTCTTGAACTCTTCTCCTATTATTCTAAGTGTTTAGGAACAACAAAGAGTGGTTTAGCATCTGATTAGACCCTTAATTGGGTGAGGTAAACGTGATAAACCTAATGAGAAAAAGGAAAATACCAAAATACCCTTTTCTAAAATGAATGAGATAACTTAAATAGAGAGGCTTCACACAAACAGGCATAACATTTTACTCCGAGCTCAAAATTTAGCAAACTTTGCAGATTTGGCAAGAGGACTCAAATACCTTCGATTTGATAGTTCATGGACCACCTAACTCATTATGTGCTAAGAGATATGATCATTTGAAGTTGACCAAAGTAGAATCTTAGGTCAAAACTTATTCGGTAGGGAAGCTTCCAACTCAACTTTGTGCTAGGGAATTCTAGTGGCCTTAATTGATAATCAAAATCATTCCCACTCTAATGAATTGACCTTAGAATCTTATAATAATTAAGAATCACTCGGTACGATCTTATACGAAATTCAAGAATGGTTCGATCTTAACTTAAAAAATTTATGGGGTGTTACAATAGAGGTGAGTACCCATGACTATGAATGCTTGAGGTCTTGAGGGGACTAGTGGCGTGTTCCCAAGTCTCAAAGTTATGAAAATGATCCTTTATTTCCTGGCAAGCTATTTAGGGTCCCTTTCGATAGGGTAATAGATCGAACTCCATGATTAGCTCTCATGGTTATATGTCGGTTAATGGTCTCTCCCGCAAACTTAAAAGAAATGGTTTAATCTTATGACATGATTCTTGTAGTTTGCATTGACCTCATTATCATTATTTATTCTTATATGTTCATGCATGTTCCCCATACATAGTGCATTCCATGTACTAATGCATACTTGTGCCTTCATTGTTTCACTAATGTAGGGCTTGACGACTCTTCTCCCTCCGTTCGTGGCTAGTGAGCACTTAGAGATTTTGAAGACTTGGTGAGTCCTCATACTTCGAGGACAATGTCACATTTATTGCTTTCCTTATGTTTCAGTTTCAGACATTGTATGTGGTGTACGGGTTACGTTCCGACCACTCTTTTGATGTAATGGATGGCTTATCTAGACTTTGATGTACTTCTCCTTATATGTCAAACTCTTTACTTCTTATGAGGTTTCATGCTTTTCTCTATAATGTTGTGCATATGTATGTCAATTGGCTTGTGTAGGGCTTCTCGGGGTCGTATACCCCATGTCATGTCTAGGGTGTACTTTGGGTCGTGACACTAATTGTCATTATTGATTAAATTTTAAAAGTTAGTAAAATAATTTTTAATTAAAAATTAGTGAACGGTATTTTCATAATCCAACTTTGAACTTAAAACATTTCCACTTTTATTATATATATATATATATAGATATATAGATATATATATACACACACATACTAGTTTTTGAAACGTGAGTTGCATGTTGGCCTCTATTATTGTATTAAATTTATACAGGCCTAACTCATGCTGCTAATATCTTTATCTTATTGTGTGCCACCAAGTTCGTCAAGTGCATCAATGTAACGTAAAATTTTTTGCAAGTATATATAATATAAAATAGCTTTAGAAAACTCTATTTATAATTAGTGGAAGGTGTCATTACATGTTTACTTCAAAAGGATATGATTCGGAATATGGAAGGCAAAATGTGGAAAATGTGAAAAATAAGAAGATAATATGAATGAGTAATGAAGTACTATAAATGTGAGTTTTAGAAGATGAAAAAAATGCATGAGAATTTAAAGATATTCATTTGAATAAAATACTTACAATTAAAGGCTAATATAATAAGTTCAGTATCTTATATGTTATATGTTATATCTTATATCTTATATATACATAAACAATACTAATGCATGTTGAGATTTTAAATTTATGATATGCTTCGTACGAAATAGCTTTATAATTTGGGAGGTAGGATGAACTAAACATTTACTCATATATTCACTACCTAAGCAATATATTTCTAATATTATAGGATATATGTAATGACCCTCCAGGTCATTTTCTTCATTTTCCAATTTTTACAGCGTTTAGAGCTTTTCTGTAGCGATCCCAAGTCATTTATGACTTGCTCGCACTAACTGTTCGGTAGCATGGTCGTTGGTTCGGGTTTTATGCCCGTTTTTGTGTTTTGGAGCTTCTGGAGTTTCAACGGTTGACTTCAGTCAAAACTCCAGGAAAACGGTCTCAAAATGGAATTATGACGGTCTCATCAACTCTGAAATGGTCATTTTAGGCTGGTGGCATGTTCGGCTAGAGTCCCGAGGCTCTCGGTGCGAGTTTGAGCCATTAGGCATTTTAGCCTTTAAGTTTTAGCCTAAGTTTGACTTTGGTCAACATTCTTGGTAAACATGCTCGGATTGAAATTTCGTCAGCGCGGTTAGCCCTGGAATGTGGAGTTTGGTCTAGAATGACCTTTCGTACGCTTTCCGAGGCTTCCGGGCTCATTTCGAGCTCCCTTGTGGATTTTGGCTTAAAATGGCGCATGGTTGTGGGACCCACTTTTCATCGAGATAACCTCGTATGGAAATTTCAATTGCGCCATTGAGTTCAGAATGTCGAATTTAGTGGGGTAGCATATATGGTTTATTTTCATCGGGTTCCGAACGAATTTTGAGGGTTCATTCGAATACTTTGAAAAATAAAAAGAAGTGATGATCTGGTGCAGGCTTTTAGCGACCAGAAATGAGACTTTTAGTGACCAGAAACAGCCCTTTAGCGACCAGATTTCTGCTATTTATATAGCAGAAACATCAGCTCATTTTGGAAACTTCAAAACCCCATATCTCTCTCATTTCTTAGCCAAATGAGGTGATTGAAAGTGTGGAAGCTTCGTTTTGATGGTGCTTCGCTATAGATTGATCGAAATTGCTTGAGTGTGTGTCGATCGAGGTAAAATCGTGATAGACCAGACTGTTGTAGCTCTTTTCGAGTTCTAGACTTTGGCTATATTGATTTGGTGATATCTTGCTCATTTTATCTTCGTTTTAGGTGATTAGAAATCTAATATGTTCGGGAAGTTCGTGGCTATGAATTGGAGTGATCGGGGACTATTGGGTACTCTTCGTTTGAGGTAATTTCTGTGTTGAATCTGTTACCCTTGTTATTTTAATTAGCTTTATTGGTGAATAATATTGCATGGGCTGATTTCTTCATTTCCGAGCATCCAATTGTGCCCCATTTTTGGACACAATTCAGTAAGCTCAAATTAACCTTTTCACAGAGTCAATTTTGGGATTCCTGACTCGGGTCCCACAATCCCGTTTTAGACCCAATTTTGGGTCCGTCTCCGATTAATGCAATTTTAGTATCTAAATAACCATGCTGAGGCTTTAATTCTATTTTTAATAGCATGGCAACATTCCATGGTCGTACGGAAGGGAAAAGTTTGGGCAGAGTGGTTTGGATCGCTCGCGATCGGCCTTTAGGTAGGTTATGGCTTCCCTTCTGTTTAGATTGAGCTTGAATGTGTAAACTCATGATGATTAGTGTGAATTAGGGGCGGGTACCTAGTATTTCTTCTCTTCTTCTCATGAACCATTATTTGGGGTGATTTTTTCGCTGTTTTGAGGGTAGTATCATGCTGATAGAGGCTGCTTGTGTGTAGTTGCATGCCTTGTGTTTATCTGGTTTATTGTTGATTTTTGGAGCATGTTGTGGCCTTAGTTAAGAATAGACTAGTGTTGGGTTAGACCCATGCACCTTGTGATTGTGGTATGTCTCCAACGTCGTTTCGGATGGACTTGGTCCTTGTAGACCGAATTAGCAGACTTGGGTCTGATAGTATGAGCCTTAGCTTAGGCTGTTGTGCTGCTTGTTAGCCTTTCTGTTTCTTCTCCCCATTTCTTTGGCTCTGACGCGTTACCGGAGGGAGGGTGTTTTCTGGGGTTTGGAGTGTTTCTGGCTTTGGGTTGGTGGTGGTATTGATTAGGAGTGGATGTCGATCCACGATGGCTTGGACTTGAGATCCTCTTCAGAGTTGATAAGCCCCCGTGCACTCTACTGGTTGGGTTGGTGCCCCCGGGAGTTGCTAGCTGGCTGGGCGAATTGGTATTTGTGTTACTATGAGATCTTCTTCAAAGTTGATATTCCCCCGCGCACTCTACTGGCTGGGCCGGTGCCCTCGGGAGTTGCTAGCTAGTTGGGCGGATTGGATATTTAGGCCTTTGGTGGAGTTGTGATGCCCCCGAGAACTCTTACTAGCTGAGCTGCAGATGCCCCTAATAGTTGCTGGCTGGCTAGCTGGGCAGCCCGATTTGGATTCAGACTTGTTGACTAGGTTGGAGTTTTCTGGTTTAGAGTTGTTATGGGTTACCCTTTGTTCCTATAGTTTTAGCTATTATGTGTACCTGTTGGGCTCATGGGGGTCCATTCGAGTTTTATTTAAACTTGTGCACGAGTGTACCTTCTAGGCTTATGGGGATCCAGTTAGGTAAAGTTTAGTTGTACTTAGATTTACTTTCGGTGCGCTCGTGTGCTTCTTTTCTTATCCACTTGATATCTATTCTGGTCTAGATTCTATCTTTTCTGATTGTTTTTACCTTGCTTGCTCAATCGGCCTATGATGCCTAGTGAGTACCATTCGTTTGGTACTCATACTACACTTCTGCACCCTATAGATCTTAGTACGGGTTATCGCCGGTGATTGGTCTTGGTGCGGAGCAGCTTGCATTCAGAGATATGGTGAGCTCCTGGTATCCAGAGTAGCCAATTTCCATCTATTTTAGGTTAGGACTAGTCTTTATTTGCTTTCAAAGACTGTTTGTATCTATTTTGTATTTGTAAAAGCTTTGTACTCTTGTTTTGTTTAGATGCTTGATTACTGACTGATGCCAGGTCTTGGGGACGGTTCCTTGGATATATCTATGTTGATTCCTCTTTCTTCTCTTTATATTCGTTTGATACTTCATTGGTTCCTCTTCCGCTTGATAGCCCGTTGCTTCTAGTTCCGGGCTAGGGGTTAGGCTTATCTACTGGTGGGTTATAGTAGGTGTCATCATGACCTGAGAAATCGGGTCATGACAAGTTGGTATCAGAGCCAGATTCACCAGCATCGTTGGTATGAGGGCATTGCCTAGTAGAGTTCTGTGGATCGGTGCGGAGAAGTCCATATCCTATCTTCGAGAGGCTATAAGGCATTCTTAGAAATTCTATTTTTGACTTTTTATCATGTGTTTTTGTTTCGAATAACGTCTAAAACTACTTCTTTTGAGTCCACTCTCTCTTTAGATGGATAGCACAAGGTATTCAATAGGCGAGACGGAGCGTCAGCACATTCTACCGGAGGTTCAGCACTTGGTCAGGCTATAGGGCCTCAGTCAGGCTTAGACCCTTAGGTCAGAGGTGTTCTTCAGCAGGCAGAGAGTTTGGGGGCAGCTCAGGCTCCGATAGAGTCATTGGCCACCTTGGCTCCTCGAGGTTCAGTGTTAAGAGGCCCAAGTTCCTTTGGGGCTACACCACCGACAGGTGCAGTTCTTGGTGCAGCGGGTACTGCTCAGGACAGAGTTTGGTCGGGTGGTCCTCAGCAGGGTTCACCATCGGTATCTGAGCATGTGTTGGGATTTCTTGGATGGGCAGGGCTTAACCCCGCATTATTCCCTACGGATCGTGATATGAGTTAGGAATTCATCAGGGTTTGTCATTGCCACTTTGTTTGGCGTCAGAGCACATGATAGAGGTTGGGTCTACCTTTCCCCAGATTGTCAGCCATGTGAAGGTAGTGGAGCAGGCATGTCTTGAGGCATACAGAGGTAGCGGCAAGAGGGCCAGGCAGGACGAAAGCCACAGTGGGCCCCATTCTAGGCCTAGAGATTCTTAGGACAAGTTCAATCAAAGGTTCCAGCAGGATCAGTCTAGCCGGCCTATTCAGGTGGCATTACATGCTTCTGGGTGAAGCCAGCACCGTTAGGGTGGTCCCAGCATGGGCCAGAGTTCGGGAGGTTCAGATTTGGGTTTTGCAGGCCGTAGTGGCTGTCTTCTTGCGGCTCATTTTTCTCAGGGCTTCTATGACTGCGGTGACCTAGACCACTAGTCCAGGGATTGCCCCAAGCGGGAGTTACTCATCCATACACCTATGGCTTCTTCTACTCCCCAGGCTAGAGTGGTTGGGCCTTGCCGTATCTGTGGAGAGCTTGGCCATCGATCCTGAGAGTGTCCCCGATGTGGGACCAGTGTGCAGTTTGCTCAGCCGGGTCAGTATCGTGGGTTTACATCATCTCTAGTTAGAGGTAGTGCTCAAGGTGGTGCTGATAGTACTTCAGGTGCTTAGGCCGAGGTCGACCACGATTCGTTCTATGCTTCTACAGGCCAGCCGGAGGCTGAGGATCCAGGTATCGATTGTATTTGCTCGATTTCCTTATTTTGCTTTGCATTGCTCATATTGTGTGGTTTTTGGGTTTTCATAACCATGCATGCTTATTTGACTTGCTATTTATCTCCTGATTGTTGTGGCCACCATATTTGGGATTGTGTATGTGTTTTAGCTCTGTAGTTGATTTCTTTTAGTAGTGGATCGATTGGGTCAGATTCCTATATCTGAGAGAAGTGGTTGAGCAACTCCCCGTGCCTTTGCCTTGGTGGTTGTGATATGAGTTTACGACCGGGTTAGTTAGTTGTTCCTTTTTTTTGTCTCCCTTGCCAGTTGTTATTACTGTGGTGCCGATCCTTGTTAGATAGGTGGCTAGACCAGCTTTGTTAGTTCTAGAAGTGGTGGTGCTTGTAGATCTAGTTGGCATAGAAGGTCGCCTTAGTTGTGTGCCTTCCCGTTGGACTAGTGTTTGAATGGCTCTTCTTACCTTTGTGCATAGCTAGTGTTGCCTTGATTTGTATTTC
The DNA here is from genome assembly GCA_018342035.1 of Solanum appendiculatum. NCBI lineage: Eukaryota > Viridiplantae > Streptophyta > Magnoliopsida > Solanales > Solanaceae > Solanum > Solanum appendiculatum. The sequence goes on from JAGDQO010000341.1 coordinate 284,020, forward strand.
TCTCCTGCCATTCTAGTTTTCTTAGCTTAGACGACTTTCTTCGTTGCTTGGCATTGTTTGGTTCATAGTTGAAGGTTGGTTGTTGAGGCAGTATGTGAATGGAGGTATAACATCTTTGGAGTGTTGGTGGATCTCGCTTGTCGATCCTTCCCTATGTCTTATCAGTATTTTCAGCCCTAAGGCTACGAAGTTGAGATTTGCTCCCTTTTTACCTACTTGGTTGGTTTCTTTGTGGCATTCTTGGTGTTTGGGTTTATTGGTGGTTGGCAAAATTTGTGGCTTTTGGAGTTGTGAGAAAGGTGGAACAGCCTTATGTGGTATTGTAGTAATCCTAGTTGGTCGTCTCTTCCCGTTTGCCTTAGTCTTTTTCTCAGTTGCAAAGTTTTGGTCCATTCGTTCAATCTTTTGAAGTTGTCTCTTTTGAGGGTTTTGGTGCTTGACCACAGCTAGTTGGGATTTAGAAAGTGTGATCTCTTGTTGCACCTTGTTGTTGTTGTGGTTGGCTCTTTGCGGTTGTGTTGGTAGCTCTCGAGGCTTAGTTTGTATTGGGAGTTTGAGCAGTGGTGTTCGTTGTTGGCTTCAGATGTAGCCTAAGCTGGAGGATGTGAAGTTGTTTAGGAGGTTCATCTACAAGATAGGGTCAAGGTAATTCGTGGAATTCGTGATTCTGAATTTGTTTAGGATGCAAGGCTCGCTCTTGGCCTATTCGGTAGCTTGCGGTGTTTGCGAATGGGAATCGGTGCCCTTGGACCAGTACCGAGCGGTTGTCCATGTTTGTACGCCGTCTACAGGCTCAGTTTCCCTTGGACTAGGATGGTCGGCTCATATTTGAGGTGACAGAGTGGTTTGTGGGCACATAGTGCTGGCTCTTTGAAAGTTCCTATGGTAAGAGTAAGCCACTAGAGCTGGTCTCAGTGCGGCCTTGTCGTTCGTGGGATATTCGTCCCTTGGAGTGGAATGTTCAGTTTCAGAAGGTGAGTTTCAGCTGGGATTATTGGTTTTTAAAGTGGAGACTAGAATTTTTGGCTTTGCCCCGGGTTATTTTCCTTGCTTGGGTTGTTGTCATCCCTAGAGGTTCAGTTGAAGTATGTGACTCCTTCGAGTTTTGTGTTGTATTGTTCTGTAAACAAGTTTCAAATGGTGTTGGAGGTATTCAGGATGGCCAAGGACCGGCAGAACTCTTTTGGTGGCAGGAAGAAGATGAATTTGGAGCATAAGGCAAGTATTTTGAATTATGAGTTGAGTTGCATCTGCCTTGGTCTTGTGTTTCTCATTTCGGTGGTTTCGATGTCGCTTTTGGTTTTCCTTAGATGAAGCTGGTGTTTTTGTTCAAGTTCAGGTTAATTGAGCGAGAGTTGGAGCCCAAAAAGGGAATTGGAGGAGCTTTTGGAGTTTGAAGTGCATTTGAGGATTTCCCCCTAAGCCGGAGTTTCGTGTCGGCGTTGTTCGACCCGAGAGGGTGTCCGAGGGTCTGCGAAGTGTGCGGGACTGGTACCCTCGTCTTTTCATGACTTCAGGCTATAACTAACCTTCTACTTTCGTGAGTGAAAGTCCTTTTAGTAGTGGATGTTGTAATGACCCTCCAGGTAATTTTTTTCGTTTTCTAATTTTTTCAGCGTTTAGAACTTTTCTGTAGCGACCCCAAGTCATTTATGACTTACTGGCACTGACTGTTCGATAGCCTGGTCGTTCCTTTGGGTTTTATGCCCCTTTTTGTGCTTTGGAGCTTACGGAGTTTCAACGGTTGACTTCAGTGAAAACTCCATGAAAACGGTCTCATAATGGAATTCTAACGGTCCCATCAGCTCCGAAATGGTCATTTTAGGCAAGTGGCATATTTGGCTCGAGTCCCGAGGCTTTCGGTGCTAGTTTTAGCCTAAGTTTGACTTTGGTCAACATTCTTGGTAAACATGCTCAGATTGAAATTTTGTCAGCGTGGTTACCTCCAGAATGTCGAGTATGGTCTAGAACGATCTTTCGTGCGCTTTCCAAGGCTTCCGGGCTCAATCCGAGCTCCCTTGTTGATTTTGGCTTAAAATGGCGCATGGGTGTAGGACCTAATTTTCATCGAGATGATTTTGTATAGAAATTTCGACTGTGACATTCAGTCCGGAATGTCGAATTTAGTGGGGTAGCTATCTGGTTTATTTTCATCAGGGCCCGAATGAATTCTGAAGGTCCGTTCGGAGACTTTGAAAAATAGCAACAGTGTTGATATCTGGTGCAGGCTTTTAGCCACCAAAAATGGGACTTTTAGCGACCAGAAATAGCCCTTTAGCGACCAGATTTCTGCTATTTATATAGCAGAAATATCAGCTCATTTTGGAAACTTCAAAACCACATATCTCTCTATTTCTTGGCCAAATGAAGTGATTTAAAGTGTGGAAGCTTTGTTTTGATGGTGGCTTCGCTGTAAAGTGATCGGAAGTTGTCGGGTGCGCATCGATCGAGGTACAATCGTGATAGACCAAACTGTTGTAGCTCTTTTCGTGTTCTGAACTTTGGCTATAAAGATTTGGTGATATCTTGCTCATTTTAGCTCCGTTTTGGGTGATTCGAAGTCTAGTGTGTTTAGAAAGTTCGTGGATACAAATTGGAGTGATCGGGGACGTTGGGTACTCTCCGTTTGAGGTCATATCTGCATTGAAGCTGCTGCCCTTGTTATTTTAATTAGCTTTATTGGTGAATAATATTGCATGGGCTGATTTCTTCATTTCCAAGCATCGAATTGAGCCCCATTTTTTGACACAAGTTCATTAAGCTCAAATGAACCTTTTCATGGAGTCAATTTTTGAATTCCCAGTGAGGGTTCCACAATCCCATTTTAGACCCAATTTTGGGTCCGTCTCCGATTAGTGCGATTTTGGTTTCTAAACGACCGTGCTGAGGCTGTGATTCTATTTTTGATAGCGTGGCAGCATTCTAAGGTCTTATGGAAGGGAAATGCGTCGGTGGAGTGGTTTGGAGCGCACGTGGTCAGTCTTCAAGTAGGTTACGACTTGAAGCATGGGGTAGTTGCGCTCATGCAGCTTAAGCTGCCTTGACGCATAAGCAATAGCCGGGCCCTGCTGCATCATAACACAACCCAAACCAACGCTGGATGCATCATAATAAACCATGAAGCCCTCGCCCTCAACTGGAAGAGTCAATATAGAAGCGGTGGTAAGCAACTCCTTAAGCCTCAGAAAGCATCTCTCACACTCCTCTGACCACACAAAGGGAACATCCTGGAGAGTCAACCGAGTCAGAGGTGCTACTATAGTGGAGAAACCCTCGACAAAGCGCTTGTATTACCTTGCCAATCCGATGAAGCTCTGAACCTCAGTCACAGAAGTGGGCCTAGCCCAGCCACAAATAGCCTCAATCTTCATCGGATCCACTATAATGCCATCCTTGGACACCACGTGCCCCAAGAATGCTACAGAATCAAGCGAAAACTCACACTTTGAGAACTTGGCATAAAGTCGATGATCTCTCAAAGTCTGGAGCACTATCCTCAAATGCTGCTCATGCTCACTATGGCTCCGCGAGTACACCAAGATGTCATCAATGAAGACTATGACAAAGGAGTCCAAATGTGGCCTAAATACACGAGTCATCAAATCCATAAAGGCGGTAGGGGCATTAGTCAACCCAAAAGACATCACTAGGAACTCATAATAGCCGTAACGAATCCTAAATGTTGTCTTAGGGATGTCCGTTGCTCTCACCCTCAACTGATGGTAGCCAAATCTCAAGTCAATCTTCGAAAACAATGTGGCACCCTGAAGCTGGTCGAACAAATCATCAATACGAGGCATAGGATAACGGTTCCTCACCGTCACCTTATTCAACTGCCTGTAGTCAATACACATCTGCATGGTGCCATCCTTCTTCTTCACAAACAGGAATGGGGCACCCCAAGGCGATACACTAGGCCGAATGAACTCCTTACCCAAGAGGTCTTGAAGCTGAACACCGAGCTCTGCAGGTGCCATACGATACGGCAGGATAGAAATAGGACTAGTACCTGGCTCTAAGTCTATGGAAAAGTCAATATCCCGTTGTAGGGGTAGGCCAGGAAGGTCGGCAGGAAACACATCTGCGAACTCTCGGACTATATGCACGGAATCAACTGTATGGACCTCCCTACTAACATCTCTAACATATGCCAAATAAGCCAAACATCCGTTTTCCACCAGCCTCCGGGCCTGAATGCAAGAAATCACCCCGACTGGTATGCAACTTTGAGAGCCCTACCACACCACTGGCAGAATACCAGGCATGGCTAAAGTAACGGTCTTAGAATAACAGTCCAAGATGGCCCGGTGAGGGGATAGCCAATCCATGCCCAAGATAACATCGAAATCCACCATACACGGCACAATAAGATCGACCAGAGTGTCCTGCCCCTAAATAGCCACCACACAGGATCTACAAACCCGATCCACTACTAAAGAATCCCCTACTGGGGTCGAAACATGCAAAGGCACAGACAAGGACTCAGGACTCACTCCCAATCGAGGCACACAATAAGCCGAAACATAAGAATACGTAGAACCAGGATCAAATAAGGCTGAAACGGATTGATGGCATAAAAGAACCATACATGTGATCACATCATTGGATGCATCGGCCTCTGTTCTAGCTGGAGCTGCATAGAAATGGCCCTAGGCACCTCTACCCCATGCATCCACTCGACCTCCTGTCCTGCCCCCCCGGGCACCCTACTGCTGACCTCCTCCTCTAGCTGGAGGTGCTACCGCTGAAACTAGCCTCGCCGCCTGAGGAGCTGATAAAGCAGACCTGGAAACAGGGCACTCCCTAGCCCAATAACCAAGCTCCCCACAAGTGAAGCAACCATGTGACGATCTGCTACCTGCTGAAGGCCGACCACCCCGACCTGATGCAGCTGACTGAAAACCACCTCGATCCTGGCTCTTGTCGGCACTATGCCCACTCTGACGGTGCTGGTCACCCTCTAAGATCTGTAATGCTGCCTGATATGGGTGACTAGACTTGCCCGACTGGAACCCCTGATGAACTCGATTACGGGTATCTCTCGACCTGAGATGGGCCCCACTGAAACTATCATCTGGCCTAGTCCTCCTGCCGCTGCCCCCATGGCCCTCGCGATAGAGCTGCTCGATAGTGTGGGCGTGGTCCACCACATCCAGAAATGATCAACCCACTGATAGCATAGACTGCGACTCAATCCTCAACTGCAGCCTCAACCCTCTGACAAAGCATCGGACCCTCTCCTCCTTGGTAAGCAGAATCATGGTGGCATGACGAGATAACTCCAAAAATCTAGCCTCATACTCTGATACTGTCATGGAGCCCTGCTCCAACCTCGAGAACTTATCACGGAGTCGGTCCCTGACACTCCGTGGAATAAACATAGCCAGAACAGCCTAAAAAAACTCCATCCACGATACTGGTGGTGACCGAGCTGGCCTGGTCTCGATGAAAGAACGCCACCACTGTTTGGCCGATCAGTCTAACTGATACGATGTGAAGTCGGCTCCTCTAGACTCCACTAACCCCAACATCTGCAACCTCTCCTGGTAAGTAGTCAGGAACTCATGGGCATCCTCCCCCACAGCCTTTGAGAACCTCGGCGGTGATAGTCTGAGAAACACCCCGAGCATCTTTTTCTCCCGTAGAGGCATAACCCCATCCAAAGGGTCTGGCTGAACCACGGCCGATGCTGGCGGCTGGTGAACCTCTGGATCCGCTACCGCAAGCTGGCCTTGTTTTGCTGGAACCGGCTCTAGGACTGGTGGTGGGGCTGGCTGCTGCTGCTGCATACCCTCAATAACATCTAGGATCTGCGCAAGCATGCCCTGAAGATCCAGGGTGGTAGCTGGTATGGGCGGTGGCTGGGCTGGTCCCGGCTCCACCAGCTGAGGAGGAATCTGATCTACCCGAGGCTCCGGCTCCGGCTCCGGAGTCCTCACCCTACCACGGCCAGCTGTGGCAGCACCACCTCAACCTCGGGAACAGCCTCCACTGCGCGTGTGAGCCATCCTACAATAGAGTGAAGCAAGTGAGATTTCATGAAACCAATCCGACACAATGCACGAATTGGAATCAAAACAAGAAACATCCTAAGTACATCTTGTAGCCTCCCGAAGATAAGTCACGGACCTCTCCGCGTTGATCCTCAGGACTCTACTAGATGCTAGTTCTGTACAAGTGAGACCAACAAACCTAGGTCTCTGATACCAACTTGTCACAACCCGATTTCTTGAATCATGATGGCGCTTACCAACCCACCAGTAGGCCTGCCAAAACCCTATCCCAGAACTGAACAGTAATGGGACTAAGTGTGGAAACTAACCTCAACTACACGAAAGTAACAAATACAACACATAAGTAGGCGGAAGCGAAACAAAACTATACACACAAGACACCTCCCAAAACCTGAAAGTCACAAGTACAGAACTACTAACAAGAGTACAAGTCCCAAAAGTGAACCACAGAAACATACTGTCTCAAAAGCAAAACATAAGTCAAAATCTACAATACAGAAGGAGACAGGTAATCCCATAACGCCGTATGCTCACCCTCGTCTCCTGGACAGACAGCTGCAGGCTCGATCTCAACACTAATAACTGGTGATCGGACCTGCATCATGAAAATATATGCAGAGTGTAGCATGAGTACCAAACAACAGGCACCCAGTAGGCATCATAGGCCGACTGAGCAAGAAAGGTAAAAACAGGCAGACAAGATAGAATCAGCACAACAAAGGTCTATAGAATGGAAGCAGAGGAAGCAGAAAGCAAACAAGAACAACTAAGCTAAACCCAGCTGAGCCCACCATAAGAACCGCAAGGCACACTCGTGCGCAAGTTTAAATAAAACCTGAACGGACCCCCATAAGCCTGAAAGGTACACAGAAGAGCTAATCTACGGAAACGAAGGAAAACACCACTCCAGAAGCCTCAACACCCATGGGTCCCAGACCCGAAAGGATAACACCTTGGCCCCACCCAATCATCAGTCACGAGCTGGAAATACCAGACTCTAGCCGGGTAATGTCAGCCTCAAGCTGGAAAATACCTGGGCCCAGCCCAATCATCAGCCCCGATCTGGCAATATCGGGTCCCACCCGCGTAACCTCAGCCTCAGACTGGAATAAACAACCTACGCTCGACAGTCTAGCGCTGGAAATACCGGCTCCAATCGGATAACGTCAGCTGCGCAGCTGGGACTAGTAGCCTACGCTCAACGGTCTGCAATCGCGTAGCGCCAGCTTCAGATCGGAACTTGCCGACTACCCCCGATATCCTGCACTGGAAATACCGAATGCTAGCCGAGTAACATCAGCCGCGTACTGGAGCCTGCAACCTCGAACCAAATAAAGTCTCCACTAAATTATATAAAGCAACGCTAAACACCACGGGTCGCCGTCCCCATAAGAGTGTCAACCGAATGCTCCCAGCCTAGCATAAACCAACCAACAGTCGGTGCAACAGCGAAATCTTCAAGCAATAGCCCGGAATCGCAGAAATAAGAGAGAAGGGATTGGAAGGTCCGATAGCTACGAAACACCTAAACTAAGGCCCAACTATCAGACCCAAGTCTGCTAAACTAGTCTACAAGGACCTAGTCCATCCGAAACGGCGTCGGATACATACTCAAGTCAGCAGGTGCATAGGACTAAGGCAATACTATCCTAGCCTACTCTAAGGCCGAAAAACACAAGCAATAAACACAACGAAAGTAAATAACCCGAACCCACGTATGCAACTACATATAACCACCCATCAGATAATTCACAACACAAATACCAACAATCCAAGCCAACAACCCAATCTACAGCATGATACTAGCCCCGAACAGCCCATAAATCAACTTTAAATGAAGAAAAACGGAGAAGGAGAAGAACAATACTAGCTACCCAACCCCAGATTCACACAAGTTGACATGCATTTACACAATCATGCTCAATCTCGAAAGAAGGGAAATTGTAACCTACCAGAAACCTAATCGCGCGCGCTCCAAGTCACTTTGCCGGAGCTTTTCCCTTCCGAACGACCTCAGACTGTTGCCACGCTATCAAAAATAGAATCACAGCGTCAATACGGTCTTTTAGCCACTAATATCAACAAAATCGGAGACAGACCAATTTCAAAGTCATAATCGGGAATGTGGGACCTGCTCCGGATTTTCCAGAATTGACTCCTTGAAGAGGTCTCAAACCCTCCCTCAAACCTGCAGCCCAAAACAGAACGCTAATCGGGGCTCGGATCAGCTCCAAACAGCCAACACAAGAGAAAGTAAAATTTTACACAATTAGGCCAAAAGAGCAACTTACGCCTCAAATTCATGACAATCGAGTAGCACCCAACGCTAAACAACTGAACACCCATGAAGCCGATGACATTTTGAACGCCAAGGACTTCGAATCACCGAAAACCAACAATCGAGGAGGGAGATATGAATTTTTGAAGATAAGAACCAAATGAACCTCGACCTCCATTATATAACCATTGCTGCCCGCTCTTCTCCGCGAACGCGGCACCTAGGCTCTGCGAACGCGGAGGCAAACAAACCTCTACTTCGTGAATGCGGCCAGAGCTCCGCGAACGCGGAGAGAAATAATCTACAGCTCCGCAAATGCGTCCTAAGGCCCACGAACACAGAGAACAAAGACTCCACACGCCCACAAACCTCCACGAATGCGGAAAGCCTTCTGCGAACGCGGAGATCAAGGGTATGCCCACATCACAGTCATCTGCGAACGCGGCCTCTTGCATGTTAACGTGGAGTAGACACCATTATACCTCCGCAAACGCGTAGCCTATCCCATGAACGCGGAGAGATAGGGTGTCTGCAATTTGACAGCTGCACCAGCTGAGTTTTGGCAACTCCAAAACTCCGACGGGGTGCTCAGAATTTGCTTGGAACCCCGTGCACGCAAATAAAATATGCTATCCCCCTCGAATTCGGCTTTTCGGACTCAATGGCACAATTGAAATTTCCATACGAGGTTGTTTCGACAAAAAGTGGGTCCCACACCCATTGGGCCATTTTAGCCAATTTCTATCGGAGGCCTCGAATTTTGATCGTAAGCTCCCGAAAGTTCTCGAAGGGTCATTCTAGACCAAACTTGGCATTTCGAAACTAACCACGCTATCGAAATTTTCATCTAAGCACGTTTACCAAGAATGTTGACCAAAGTCAACCTTAAGCCAAATTTTGAAGGCTAAAGAGCTAATTGGCCCCAAAATCACACTGGAAAACCCGGGGTTCGGGCAAACCATGCTTCTAGCCTAATTTTTCTGCTCCAGAGATGATGGAACCGTCAGAATTCCCATCTGAGGTCGTTTACCTAAAGTTATGACAGAAATCAACTTTTCAAGGTTCAAAAGCTCCAAAACAAGAAAACAGGCATAAAAACCAAACGAACGACCAGGCGACCGAACAGTCAGTGCCACCAAGTCATAAATGACTTGGGGTTGCTACAGGAACGCTCTAAACGACAGAAATGAGGCATTAACACAGAAATGACCTAGAGGATCATTACATTAGGTTTGCCTATTGGTGAGTTATAATAGGTAACATCATGACCTGAGAAATCGAATCGTAATAATATAAACTCCAACAATCCTATAGCGAAGGAATGAAATTACTCTGAGCAAAAAAAAACTTTTCCTACTGAAGAAATCGAACTCTATTTCTTTGTGGTGTCGATCTTCATCAATATGTCTTCAACCTCTTCCAAGAAGTAATTATAAATTATATATTAATCTGTTTTCTATCTTAAGAATTTTACAAAGTTTTTTACTTTTATTTGATATTTTTGATTAGTCTATAAAAATTAATATTCTTAGTGTGAAATAAATTCTACTAAGCTGATAATTTTGAGTCTTGAACTTTTATTTTTAAATTAGTAAAATCATAATCAATTGTCAGATTAAAATATTTTTTTATTCTTACGCTTTAACCTAAATCAGTTTTTGAATATGTGATATGGATAGTTTTTGGAAATATTTGAAGAATATATATATATATATATCAAATGATTTATCTTGCCAAATTTACAATGAATTCATATATAAATTAACTTTCTTTATAGTTACGCAAAGCGCGGCCAACTTAACTAGTTTTAAGATAAACTTTCTAATATATAATATATTAATTATCATTATTGATTTCATTTTGAAAGTTTGTAAACAGTATGCCTTTTTTTAATTTAAAAAAATAGTGAAGGGCATTTTGGTAATCTAACTTTGAACTTAAAAACTTCCACTTTTACTATGAAAAAGATTTGTAACATCAACTCAATTAACTGAAAAGCAATAAAATGAACCCATCATCTTATCATTGGCATAATAAATAAATAAATAAGACCCTTAACTTGGCTTCAAATTATAACTTTGACAGTGCACAAAAAGGCACTTTAACTATCAAAAATATAAACAAAAAAACACCAAATATTTCAGGCAAAACGCGTGATATACACATGCTCCGATGTGAATAAGTGAACCACTCATTTGTTGCAGACTAACTAAGGGAAAAGGCATAAATTCACCCTTGAACTTGTCTCGTAAAGTCAGTTACACGCTTAAACTATCATGACGACCTATTACACACCTTTACTATTTAAAAATGAATTTTTTTTACCCCCTACTGACGTGGCAAAAAATTAAAAAAATTAAAAAAGAAAAGCGCGTTTGACGGTAAATAAAGTAAAAAAAAATTAAAATCTTCTTTCTACCCTCCCCCACGCCTCTTCTTCTTCTTCACAAGCAACCGTCTTCTTCTTCTTCTTTATTTTTTTTCATCACTTTTTCATACCTAATTTCCATCCACCCCACTATACCTCCACCAAAATCCTCTCCCCCTGCCTCTCATTATATCCTATTTTAATGGTTATTCGATTTCACCATTTTTATTATATTTGTTTTTTCTCTTTGGCTTTGTTGGTGGTTGATAAAATTGATGTTTAAGTTTAAAAAATAAAATATAATGATGGATTTGTTGGTGAGGGGTGACTAGGAAGTAGGAATTGAAGGTTGTGGAGAAGAAAAAATCGATATTGACAATGGTGGTAGTGATATTTGGAGGTGGGTTTGTACCTTTTGATTGTGATGATGTAATTTTAGTGATGAGTTTGTTTATGGGTGTCAAATTTTGTGGTGGATCTTTATAAATTTTGTGGGGATAATGGTGATAGTATGATTTCGATGGTGGATTTGATCGTAAGTGATGAAATTTATGGTGACTATTTTGATTTTCATGGTGAAATATATAGATTTGGTAGTAATATGGCGGCAATGGTAGTGGTTTCATAGTGGTGTTCATTGAAGAAGAAACAATTGAATGACATGGAGAATTTTAGTCAAAATTTGACATGGCATCTGATGTGGCAATGACATGACATTAATCTGGCGCAAGTGTGATACACCCCCCATTGTGAGAGTGGTGCTACACGTCTCAGCGGGTAAAAAAATTTACTATTTAGTAGTAGAGGTGTGTAATAGGTCACTATATTGGTTTAAGCGTGTAACTGACTTTTCAAGACAAGTTCGGAGTTGAATTTATGCCTTTTCCCACTAACTAACATAAATAAACTTAGATTTTAAAAATAATAAAATAAATTATAATATAGAATAAGGTGAAAGTGAAAACAAATTCATTTTGAGAGAAAAAAATTACTACCTCTTCTCCTCTTTCTTCTCAAAAAAACCCTAATCTATGTTTCTAAAATTCATATTCCTTGTCTTCAAATCAAAGGAAAAATTATTTAAAATATGTACTGAGATTTCATATACTTGAATGGTTACCGCTTTACAAACAAGAATTTACGTATTGTTGGTCAGATGCTCAAGCCAATATGGGGATCACTAGAGGAAACTAATGCTTTGGTTGAAAATTTGTTTCAGAGCAATTCGTAGATATGGAAGACATGAGAATCAATGAACTTTTCCTTCTTTTCTTTAGTTTGAAGTGTATTTGTACTTTAAGTTGTCAAAGACTTAATGGAAAAACAAGATGCTTTGTGTATTGTGATTGTCATAGTGAGTTGAATTTTCGAAAGTCAAACAATAAATATAGAGTGCTAAAAATTATTAAGTAAAATGGTGCACTTAAACTGTTTGATAAACTGTCTGAATGAATTTTTCAGAGATTTTTGTCAAGTCTGAGTAGCAATCCGATACCTAATGAAAATGTAAGGAGTCCCTTAAGTGTGGATCGGAGTTGTTGATTGAGAGTCTTCAGACTTAAATTGCATTTTTTACAATTGTATACTCACGCCCACATTTCTTACTTAAAATATATATAGGCAAAAAAAACTACTTCATTATAACTTTGTTTTCACAGTAACAAAAAAATAATTAAATGCCACTTGCATTTAGCAATGAGCAGTAAATAATGAAAAAAAGGGAAAAATTATTGAAAAAAATTAGAAAGAGAATAAAATGAGAATTTAAAAAATGTAGATAGAGTGTATTTCACTGTTTTTAATGTTGGGGACCTTGAAATTTACATCTGACGCCCATAATTTGAGTGTATTTCACGCATTTTGCCATGTAGGATTCGAGTGTTTTTTTGTATAAGTTTTGGATAGTGAAAGTGCTTACTTGTGCACTGACGAAGTTAACGGTCAAAGTTATAATTTGAAGCCAAGTTACGGATCCAATTTATGTATTATGTCAAATGAAAAAGGTTCAACAAAGTAATATATTAATAAAAAAAAGAATAACTTATAAATAAAGAATTACATAATAATTATAAGTCGATGAAACACAAAAGTGCAGTGGACTAACATTTTATGTTCAATTTATATAAAAAAAATTGTGTACATTAAGAGTTGTGAATCAACATGAAAATAATAGATTAAAAAATCTACATGATTTGTTGATGTATATGATTGTGTTGACGAAATGGAACTAAAAAATTGTTAATAACTTTACCTCTTAATTTTTAACTAATAGATGAAGAATGCAGAACATAACAAAGGCCAATTTTGTAGGAATGTAATGAAAACTGGAAACAATAAAAGAGGAAATCAATTCAAATAAATATAATAGAAATTACTGCAGGAAAGTCCATTGGTTACCTTTTCATCTACTATGGCTATACGACTTTCACTTTTCTATTGATTTTGTATTAAATAAAAATTATTTATTATGTTTTTAAAGAATGTACATTTATATTTTTATACTTAAATGTTTTAAATAAATAAAAACAATGAAAAATTATTGAAAAAAATTACAAAGAGAATAAAATGAAAATTTTAAAAATGCAGATAGAGTGTATTTCACAATGCAAATTATAACTCTGACCTTTAACTTTGACAATGCACAAAAAGACACTTTAACTATCCAAAATATAAATAAAAAAACACCAAATATTTCAGGCAAAATGCGTGATAATACTAGGGAGTAATTGCCCGTGCAAGCACGGGCCCAATAGAGTAAGCTAATACTCTTTTATCTTATTTAATTGATTCTGATACAAAACTGCATAAAATACTTTAATACATGTAAACAGCATATCAGATGATCATCACATGCTAATTACAAAATATTATTGACATGAAATTTGAAGAAGATATGCTCGCAGAAATGTTTTATACTCGGAACATAATACATTTTTTTACATCCAATCAACACAAGGGTACGTAAATTTGATGAGAAAAAATTTGAACCTCTTCCAAAAAAAGAAGTCAATGCAAGAAAAAAAACTTGTGTTACACCGATGAGCAGTTATCTATTCACCATGAAACATGTACCTAACACTTTGTTGCCCTTCTTGCCCCTTCTTTCTCTTTTCCCTCATGCATCTGTAATTTTATTTTTTAATATCTGGCAAAAAAAAGATGAATATAAATAGCAATTCAAAAGTAAGAAAGTCAAATAATAGAAGCAAAGTAGAATAGACAAACAAAACAACATATCTATTTGGTCTAAATACTCATGAATTGAAAATATTAGTGTAAGGTGACAAATCATAACGTTACTCTTTTCCTGCATAGTAAAAGGGAGGATAAAGCAGTTCAATAACATGTTGCAGTTTCATGAGCATTTCAAGTTTTTCTTGTGTTTCCACAAAATCAGTTGACAAATTATTTCTCTAAGCACCGGTCCTCCCTTACTATTTACATGAGATTTCACTTATTCTATGAATTCTAAGCACCAGTCCTCTCTCACTATTTACATGAGATTTCACTTATTCTATGTCATTTTAAGCCTTAGGTAGTTGTTCCTCTTGCAGTTTTTTTTCTTGGTCTGATAGTTTTATTAAGGCTTCCTATTCTATTACACTTCCTACTCTACTTTCTATCTTATACAAATCTTTCTTGCCTTTTCTTCCTCGTCCAATGATGGATTTTCTCTGTCTTTCAGTAAGTCATCTTCTTTAATCACAAGGGTAAAATTTTCACTTATACCAGTAAAATTTAAATAAACATAGTATTTCAAAATGCATAAACAGTGTTGAACCATGCTAAAAAGTATAAAATATAATCTAGTCATATAGTAAAATGAATTTTCCTAATGCACTTTTCTAACTTTGATCGAGCAAAAGAAAATACACAATGCACTACAATTTGGTGCTATAGCATTATGATTAAAGAAAGGAATCACGCCACGATAAAATTGAAATAGTAAATTTACTTGCATTCAAGTACTTCAACTTACATAGAAAAATATAAAAGAATGAAAACTTGAGTGTTTGAAAGTGTCAGTTGTCTGTGTTTCAAAAGGTATTCCAAAAAGACAATAATCTGTCACTTATTTTGGAATAGGGGTCATGTACTACAACTCTTGCACCTAAGATCATATTTCAAGATGGGATTTAGTTATCTCAAATATCTGACTAAAAAGTTTTGAGCTTTATAAGTCTATCTTCTTGAAAATCAAAGTTTGAGAAAGCTTTCTTTAATATCATGTTTTGTAATTGCATTTCTCAGCGGGGCTGGTTCATATCGAGGTGCTTGCATTGAAGCTTCAACATAAGAAAGTTCAGAGCTTTACTAATGTTTAAAAAAAAGGAAGTTCAGAACTTTGAAGTAACTAAGGTCACAGAAGCGGTATGAAATTGCAAATAAAGCCAAAATAAACTATGATGCATTAGAGAACTAATACCAACCACCAAGTTCTATTACATGACTTTTTTCTTTTGGAACTGTAGTCTCCTTCTAAGTATTGTCAAAGATTCCAATTAAAGAAGATAGGCAAATGAAAGTATTTCATCCAAAGTTCAACTTACCTTATTTTGTTGTCACGATCCGAGTCTACACCCTGAACATGGCTGACACTCAAGAATCATTGTTGGTCCCCAAGCAAACCCTCATCCTGGCTGACTACAAGCGGAAGACTATCTCAAGCATACACGAGCATCAAACTAAAAGAAACGTTTAACAATAGTTTATTGAATCTCAAACTCTCTAAATATACTGAGTATGAAACATAAGTTTTAAAGAAAACATCTAAAAATGAAAGACTCTCCAAAACTTCTTATCTATGAAACCTTTATTGTATAAAGATGAGTGTCGGGACAAGACCCACGTCACCTCAAAAAGCTACTACTAACAAATCATAAAAATTGGGTCCTCCGAAAGTAAGGAGGTCTCACCAAAAGCTGACGAGTGGATGATGTGATCTCAACGAAACTCCTATTGATGATCCTAAGTACCTGAATCTGCACCATAAAAAGATGCAGGTCGAACGATATCATTACATTGAATGTACGAGTATGTAATAGGGTTGAATAAAACAAATAACTAAACTGAAAGACTAAAGGTAACTCAACCGAAAAGTAATATAAGTCATGATGAAAATCATTTAAACTCTTTATGTAGGGATGCAATAATAGTAAATACTGAATTGAAGGACTGAAAGTACTCAACTGAAGCATAGTATAAATCATGATGAAAATCATTTAAGCTCTTACCGTAAGGATGCAACAATAGTAAATACTGAATTGAAATATATAAATAAAAATATACTTTACTTTACTTTACTGGGAGTTTCTCTAACCAACAGTCAACACTATGAGCCTCGTGATGTTACAACGTCATAACCACGTTGCCAAAGTCACCCTATACCTTGCCGGAGTATAGGACGCAACTGAACTGTTGGATCCACTAAAAAGCCTTCTCGAGGCAGTTGAGTAGTCGTTCATCTTGCGGTATGATCCTATCTACGTTGGCGGCATAGGTTAGGGAGTTTGAGTTATCTAAACTCTTACTCCAAATCGATGCTCAATACTACTCCTAAAATACAAATTTATGCTCATGTAAAAGTACTCTTTGGATTGAGATAATTTCTCAAAAGGGCCTATTTAAGAGGTAGCTGAGCTGTATTCAATATTTCTAAAATACTCTGAAAACTCTTTATACTTTTCTAAAAATATTACTCTCTTTTCAATGTGAAAATAATACTTTCTTTAAGGGATAGATAAACTTCTCTTTATCTGACTGAAATGCTTTTGAAACCTATTTATGCTCATCTTAAAAATAGTATTGCTTTTCTCAATATGAAAATAGTACTTGTGGAACCATTTGTGTTCCCTTAAACTCTTCTCAAAAGATACTTTAAAATACTCTTGAATTCACAATAAATTTGAAAAATCAATGCATAGAAACAAATGCACAAAGGCTTTCAATAAAATCTCATCAACTAAGGTTCATGTGAATTATAAACCAGAACAACAACTCAAGGATATCAATATATAAAATATCATAATCTCATAATTAAGAACTCGAGATACAGAATAAGAAACTCAATTCATATGTAGAATTTCATGGGATTATGGGTAAATTACTGGACTGAAATCTTATTGACCAAATTTAGATGTAGGGTGTGAGTACAAACTAGTCCAACACTATGAATAGCCTTACATACCTGGAAGAATAAAGTTCTTGAAGAAGTTTGAAGAAGAACTTGATTGGAGGACTTGAAACCCTAGCTTTTGTCTACCTTTCAATTTTCTTGGAGATGAAGAGTGGAGAAGAATCTTGGATTGAAACCTTTGGATTCTTGAAGAGAATCTTGAACTTGGAGCCTTTAGATCTTGAAAAATTGGAGAAATCGTTTCTTGGAATTCTTGATCTTTGGAAGAATGAGAATTGGGGATTTTGAGAGTTGCTATACGTATAATGATGGTATTAGGTTGTAATATGGACTTAGAAAAGTTGATTGAGGGTAAAAGGTCAATAATACCCTTCTAGGAACATAAGAGGGCCATAAAAATTAAAGAAAATGACCTTTTAATGAATTACGTCAGATAAATCGGTGATCTGGAGGCCTCCTCACCTAAAATACTGGGCAAATAATCCATTGGGACTTTAGATCACCCAAATAGATAGAAGCTTAATGTTTTTTCAGGACATTTTGGAAAGCTAAATTGGTGATTCGCCAACACATTCGGCGGATCGCCGATTGAGCAAGTGAATTCGCTGAATTCCCAGCCTGGGCATGTTCCAGTAAAACGATCATAACTTTTTATTCTAGACTCAAAATAAGGAAAACTTGGTGGCGTTGAAAAGAAGACTCATAGACCTTTAATTTGATGGGTTATAGGACTCCTAATTTATTCTGTGCTGAGAGATATGATTGTTTGAAGTTGATATTTATGTGAACTCGTGCGAGAACTTAGCTGATAAGAATGCTTTGAACTTGGCTTGGTGTTTGAGGTACCTTATGACCCTGTATCACTTAAGATACTCTTGATACACTTGGTAAAGGACCTTAAAACACATGATCAACTAGGACATCACCCCGTTTAAGCTCATATACTTACGATGAACGATTCAAATTTTGTGATAACCTTTTTTTAATGAAGGGTTAATTGGTAATTTCAACTAATAATAGTTATAATAAAGAGAATTAAAAGATGTGGGTCAACCCTATTTTTTTATTCTTGTTACTGCGTGTATTTGAACAACTAAAGGAATAGAAATCTAGAGTAATTCTGGGAGGAAAACAGGCAGCAATATTCAATTTTCTTCGTGGCTTGGAGACTTGAGAGTTAAACGCATTAGTTGTAAATTAATTGAACCTTGTTGAAGCTAGTAGCAGGTACATGCTTAACCTTATTCCTCATGATTACTATTTAGAACTTGGTGCTTCCATGAAAATTTATACCATATAATGATTAGCCTAATCATTGGGGGCAGCATGATTGACCAATGATTAAAGTGGGTTAGTAGAATTAAATGTGAAAGTTTGAAATCTGTTACAAGAAAAAATAAACATTCTTTTTATATTATTGCAGATCTTTGCTTAATTATTAGATAATCAGGGAGAGGAGACCGTATGATTAAAGTAATGAGGTGATAATCATCATGAATGGAGTAATCATTAGGCAATTATGAGTAAGGAATTTGGAGCTTAAGCCATTATTGGCTATGAACCGGTGTAGCCACATTACTTGCTGAGAAATCTCCCACTCATCTAAAATTATGCTATATATTGTTTGTCTCTTTCAGAATGCATTGTTAATGTATTGGGCAGTTGACTCACTCATTGTGTTGTGAAGTTCATTGTTATCGCTAATTCATGGTTAAAAGGGAGATATTAAAGTTTAATTCTAAGCTTGAAAGTTAGGAATATTGAGACTTTACCCCGACTAGTATAATTGATATAGTTAATCAATATTTTGCATAGATTGAGGCAAGTGGGGGCTGTTTTGGCTAGTGTTGTACGCGTTCAAGATTGTGGAACTTTTCTTTTACGAGGTAAGTGAGACTTTAAGCTTTAGTGCTTGCTTTTCAAACCTACTTTGAAAATGTGTTTTATCTATCTAGTCCATGTGTTGGGACAAGCATGTACTTGATAGAATACTAAATATTCTTTTATAAGTTATATGTGGTGTGATATTGGATATTCTTCTTCAGTTTCGTGATATATTTACTAGGAGCATACATAGATGCTGTAATATGTTAGGGGAATACCTATGCTGCCGTAATATGTTAGGGGCCTTGTACTTATTGTCGTAGTATACTTTGGGGCATTATATATGATATTGTGGACCTATTGGGGTGCTAGGACAATCTCCTTCACTGCCATTTATGACAAGCTTTGAGTGTGGATTGAGTTTGAGACATTTAGTGTCCTATTTGAACAATTGGTTGGACTTATTGATCATTATATTATGAAATATATTGTTGTGCATGTCATTACGTGCTTGTGGTATAGATGTATTTTCTAACAGTTGTTCCAGTGGTATTAAGGTAGCGGGTCGAGGATCTTACTGGGTTATATTTACATACAGCTCACTCCTTACCTACATGTCTATGCAGATATTATTACAGAGGGTGAGACTAGTGGCTGACGAGCTCTTTCGCATGGATTCTGCTGCTGAGGTGAGCCTTCGTATTGTTTGTGGAGGCTACTGTTTTAGATTTATATATTTATAGTTTATGACTTCTTTTCTTAGGTTTGCATACCTGACAGTTGAACTCATGTAACTCTAATAGATGCTCCATGATCTTATTTTTGGATCTGCGCTAGAGATCTATTAGTTAAGTGATATTTTCTTTTCATTAATAGATATACAATTTTAGTTGGATCATTATTTTGTTCTAATGAGTAATAATGAGTTTTAGAGTTGCACATGTTTTATCTTTGTGCTTAAAGGATTTGGTAAGTGTATGGATATTTGGTACACCCGATAGGTGGTGTTAGCGGGTGTCGGTCCCGTCTAGGGAGTAGTTTGAGATGTGACCAAGTTGGTACCAGAGCCTAGGCTTTAAGTCCCGGGTCATAGAGCAGTGTTTGGTAGAGTCTTTTTCATGGGTATGTAGGAGCCCATACTTATGTCCTAGAGGCTACTGAACTTTTAGGATGTTTTCCCTTTTCATTCCTTATTCGTGCATTGAGTTAAATCAAGTCTAACCCTTGAATATTATTTTGCACATGGCTAAGAAATGTGGTTCTTCCTCTGTTGTTCGATCTAATGCATCTATTGGACGTGGTACGGGACTTGGTATTACCCCCGGTGGTAGTTAGGGTAGGTCTCATCCTACTAGGGCTCGGACTAAAGAGAATGCCACTCCTCAGCCTGAAGATGTGACTAAGGATCAATCCTGAGTTGTTCCCGAGGAATGAGTGCAGGAACAGGTTGTAAGGGATGCTCCATCAATAGGGCAACCTATTGCGCCTACGGTTACTTTTCGTGCTGATGTCGTGATGAGATTATTGAGTGTGTTAGAGGCATTAGTGCCTAATCAGGGTGGAGTTCAAGTCCCTCAGACTGCTTCCCAAACACAAGGACAAGTTTAGTTGAATGTTGTAGCTACTCAGACACCTCATTTGGATCCTCAATCAGGTTCTCAACTAGTTGCAGCTACAGGGCAACCCAAGGATCTTAAGAATTTTATGGATCTTAAGCCACCAGAGTTTGATGCGACATCAGCTTCTGTTGAGCCTCAAAAGTTCATTAATCATTGCAAAAAGATACTCACTACATTTGGGTTGAAGGAGACTTGTGGTGTGGAGTTCACCACTTTCTTACTCTCAGGGTCTCCAGAGGCATGGTTGACTCCCATTCAGAGGGCTAAACAAGCAGGGTTACCACCTATCACTTGGTCAGAGTTTTTAGCAATGTTTAAGGATAGGTTTATTCCATTGAGCAAACAAGATGATATGAGATGTCAGTTCCATGACTTGCGACAGGGCACTATGACAGTCACATAGTATGAAGCCAAGTTCATTGATTTGTCTAGGTATGTCCCACTTATAGTTGCAGATCCGAGGGAGAAGGTGAGACAATTTGTGGATGGACTAGAGCATTGTTATCGTGGTTCTGTGATACGGGATGTGTGAAATGGTACCTATTCAGATGTGGTTGACACTGCTCTTTGTTGTGAGTCCTATTTAGAAATGGAGAAAGTTGAGCGTGAAAGCAATAAAGGCACGTAATGCAAAAGGGTTTAGTGGTGCTCCATCTTGGGCCAAGAGTGGTTTTCATCGTGGGCAATCCAGACCTATTCAATCAGAGTTGGTGGTGCAGTCTTCTAGAAGTGATCATCAAGCTAGACAGAGTCAACAACAAATGCAGAGAAAGGGTAATGGTTCATTCCAGTATGGACAACATCCAAGGTGTTCCACTTGTGATAGAAATCATAGCGGTCGTTGCTTTGGTATTGGTGGTCCTTGTTATACTTGTGGTGAAAGAGGACATATTGCTAAATTTTGTCCTAAGGGAGAGTTTGGTACTGGTCAAGCTACTTCACATGTGCAAAGGAATGTTGCAGGTGCATAGGCTCAGATTTAGCTAGCTAGGGCTGCTCCACAGGGTGCTCGTGGGCAAAGTCGACAGGGTGCATAGGTCGCTCAGGGAGCAGGTGGACTACCAAGATTATTTACTATAGCCATATAGGAAATCGAGGCACCTAATGCAGTAGTCATAGGTATTATCACTATCAATACTCATGAGGCATATGCTCTTATTGATCCTGGTTCTACGTATTCGTATGTATCTCCGACGTTTGCTATATTTTTAGAACGGAGAGTTGAGACTCTTATTGTGCCATATATGGTTATGCCCCAGTGGGGAGACATTATCAGTGGATAGAGTGTATAGAGATTGTGTAAAATCTATTAAGGGTAAGGACATAGTAGTTGCTCTAATATAGTTGCCGATGTCTGACATTGATGTGATTATGTGCATGGATTGGTTAGCATCATGTTATGTTTTGGTTGATTGTTATGCTAAGCTGGTATGTTTTGATTTTCCCGGAGAACCACCTTTAGTGTGGAAAGGCATGACTCCTCTGACGTAGGGAAACATAATATCTTATGTAAAGGCACGTCAAATGATTAATCATGGGTTCTTGGATTTTATTGCTACAGTTCATGATACTCGAGTAGAGGATGTCACTATTGATAGTGTTCTAGTTGTTTGGGAATTTGTTGATGTGTTTCCAGATGTCTTACTTGGATTACCTCCGATGAGGGAAATTGAGTTCAGTATTGATTTAGTGTCAGGGACTCAACCTATCTATATTCCTCCATATCGTATGGCTCTAGCTGTGTTGAGAGAATTGAAGGTTCAACTCCAAGAGCTACTTGATAAGGGGTTCATTAGGCCCAGTGTATCACCTTGGGGTGCAGCGGTGTTATTTGTGAAAAAGAAGGATGGCACGATGAGAATGTGTATTGACTACAGGCAGTTGAATAAGGTAACAGTCAAAAAATGACCATTGCCTCGTGTTGATGATCTATTCGATCAGCTATAGGGTGCTACTCACTTTTCCAAAATTGACTTGAGATCAGGTTATCATCAGTTGAGAGTTAAGACCAAAGATATCTCCAAGACAGCCTTTTGGACCAGATATGGACACTTTGAATTTTTGGTGATGTCTTTCGAACTAACTAATGCACCCACGGCATTTATGGACCTCATGAACAGGGTATTCAATCCATACTTAGACCATTTTATTATTATGTTCATTGATGATATTTTGGTCTATTCTCAGGGTGAGGCCGAACATGAACACCACTTGAGAGTTGTATTGCAGACAATTAGAGAATGAAAGCTTTATGCTAAGTACCCAAAATGTGAGTTCTGGTTGAGTACAATTTCCTTTTTAGGACATGTGGTGTCACGAGATGGAATCCAAGTTGATCCAGAGAAGATAGAAGCAGTTCGCGATTACGCTCGACCTAATACTCCTACAGAGATATGCAGTTTCTTGGGACTAGCTGGATATTACAGGCAGTTTGTAGAGGGTTTTTCAAAGATAGCCGCTCCATTGACATGTTTAACTCAGAAAGGTGTGATCTTTCAATGGTCAAATGGGTGTGAAGAAGGTTTTCAGAAATTATAGATTGCATTGACTATGGCTCCGATCTTGACGTTACCTGTATCAGAGGGTGGTCTCACTATTTATTGTGATGCATCTAGAATCGGTTTGGGTTGTGTCTTAATGCCGAATGGCAAGGTGGTGGCATATGTTTCTCGACAGCGAAAGAGTCATGAGAAGAATTATCCAACGCATGACTTATAATTGGCTGCAATAATATTTGCACTCAAGATTTGGTGTCACTATCTTTATGGCGAGTTGTGTGAAATCTACATTGATCGCAAGAGTTTACAATACATATTCAAGCAAAGAGATCTGAGTTTGAGGCAACAAAAGTGGTTGGAGCTACTTAAAGATTATGATCTTACTATTTTGTATCATCTTGGAAAGGCGGATGTGGTGGAAGATGCCTTGAGTATGAAGTCTATGGGTTGCTTGGCCTTTATTGTTGCTGAAAGGTGACCTATGGCTATGGATATTCAGGCTTTAGCCAATCAGGGAGTTCGAATTGATCATACATTTCCTGGTAGGTTGCTTGCAGGTATGGTGGTGCAATCATCCTTAGTTGGAGAAGACAAGACTTGTCAATATGACGATCCCCAACTTGCTAGACTACGAGATCGAGTGCAGAATGGGGGTGTGAAGTCATTCTCTATTGATGGCAAGGGCGTTCTACGTCGACATGGTAGATTGTGTATTCCCATGGTGGGTGATGTGAAATAGCTAATACTTGAAGAGGCTCATACCTCGTGATATTCCATCCACCCAAGTGCTACAAAGATGTATCAAGACTTACGTGGATTGTACTGGTGGAAAGGTATGGAAGCTGATATTTTGAAACATGTGACTAGTTGCTTAAATTGTCAACAGGTCAACTATGAACATCAAAATTCAGGTGGAGTAATGCAAAACTTGATTATCCCAGAGTGGAAGTGGGAAAGGATTACTATGGATTTTGTTGTTGGGTTGCCGAATACTTTCATGAAGCACGACTCAGTTTGGGTGATTGTGGATAGACTCACAAAATCTGCCCATTTCATACCAGTTTGGTTTACTCATACCATGAAGTAGTTAGCGGATATTTACCTTCGAGAGATAGTTCAGCTTCATGGGGTGCCTATATCAATAATATCATATCAAGGTGCATAGTTCACTGCTGAGTTTTTGAAGTCTTTTCAGAAGTCATTGGGTTCGCAAGTTGAGTTGAGTACAGCCTTTCATCCCCAAACTGACGAACACTCTGAACGAGTTATTTAGATCTTGGAGGACATGCTTAGAACTTGAGCGATTGATTTTGGTGGTCATTGGGATGATTAGTTTCCCTTGATAGAATTTGCTTATAATAATAGCTATCAGTCGAGTACACAAATGGTGCCATATGAGGATTTATATGGACACAAGTGTCGATCACCAGTTAGATGGTTTGAACCTGGCAAAACGCAATTATTAGGTCCAGATTTGGTTCAGCAAGCTTTAGAGAAAGTTGCATTAATACGAGAACGACTTCGGCCAGCACAAAGTAGACAGAAGTCCTATGTAGATAAAAAAGTACGTGACATAGAGTTCATGAGAGGTGAAAAGGTCTTTTTGAAAGTTTCCCCTATGAAAGGAGTTATGAGATTTAGGTGGAAAGGGAAGCTAAGTCCAAGATATATCGCTCCTTATGAGATTTTGGATCGAATTGGGATAGTGGCGTATAGACTTGATTTACCTCCGCGATTATCTACGGTACATCCAGTGTTTCACGTGTCCATGCTACGATGATATGTTCGTGATGATAGCCGTAAGATTCAGCTAGAAGATGTGGATCTTGATGAGAATTTAGCGTATGAGGAAGGTCCGATATCTATTCTTGATAGGCAAATGTGACAGTTGAGGTCGAAGAAGGTAGCTTCAGCTAAAGTGTTATGGCGCCACCATCCAACTGAGAAGGCTACTTGGGAGTCAGAGATGGACATGCGAGATAGATATCCTCACTTATTTGACACTACAGGTACGACTTTAGACTAGTTTGAGGACAAACGTTACTTTAAGTGGGGGAGAATGTGATAAGCTTTTTTTTAATGTAAGGTTAATTGGTAATTTCAACCCATAATAATTATAATAAAGAGAATTAAAAGTTATGGGTCAACCCTATCCTCTTATTCTTGTTACTACGTGCATTTAAACAACTAAAGGAGTAGAAATCTAGGGTAATTATGGAAGGAAAACAGGCAGCAATATTCAATTTTCTTTGTGGGTTGGAGACTTGAGAGGTAAACACATTAGTTTTAAGTTAATTGAACCTTGCTGAAGTGAGTAGCAGCCACATCCTTAACCTTATTCCTCATGATTACTATTTAAAACTTGGTGCTTCCATGAATATTTATAACTTATAATGATTAGTCTAATAATTGGAGGCAGCATGATTGAGCAATGATTAAAGTGGATTAGTAGAATTAAATGTGATACTTGGGGTTTGAAATCTATTACAAGAAAGAGAAAACATTCTTTTTATATTATTGCAGATTTTTGCTTAATGATTAGATAACCAGGAAGAGGGGACCATATTATTAAAGTAATGAGGTGATAATCATCATGAATGGAGTCATCATTAGGCAATTATGAGTAAGGAATTTAGAACTTAAGCCATTATTGTCTATGAACCGGTGTAGCCACAATACTTTCTGGGAAATTTCCCACTCATCTAAAATTATGCTATGTACTGCTTGTCTCTTTCGGAATGCATTGTTAATGTATTGGGCAGTTAACTCACTCATTGTGCTGTGAAATTCATTGTTATCATTAATTCATGGTTAAAAGGGAGATATTAAAGTTTAGCTCTAAGCTTGAAAGTTAGGAATATTGAGACTTGACCCCAACTAGTATAATTGATATAGTTAATCAATATTTTGCATAGATTGAGCCAAGTAGGGGCTGTTTTGGTTGGTGTTCTACGCGTGCAAGATTGTGGAACTGTTCATTTACAAGGTAAGTGAGACTTTAAGCTTTAGTGCTTGTTTTCAAAACTACTTTGAAATGTGTTTTATATGTCTGGTCCATGTGTTGGGACAAGCATGTACTTGACAAAATACTAAAAATTCTTTTATAAGTTATATGTGGTCTGATATTGGATATCCTTCTTCAGTTTTTTGATATAGTTACTAGGAGCATAAATAGCTACCGTAATATGTTAGGGGCATACCTATGCGGCCGTAATATGTTAGGGGCCTTGTACATGATGTCGTAGTATACTTTGGGGCATTATCTATGTTGTTGTGGACCTGTTGGGGTGCTAGGACAATCTCCTTCACTGCCATGTATGACAACCTTTGAGTGTGGATTGAGTTTGATACATTTAGTGTCCTGTTTGAAGAATGGTTGGACTTATTGATCATTATATTATGAAATATATTCTTGTGCATATCATTACGTGTTTGTGGTATAGATGTATTTTCTAACACTTGTTCCAGGTGTATTAAGGTAGAGGGTCGAGGATCTTACTGGTTTATATTTACATATAGCTCACTATTTACCTACATGTCTATGCAGATACTATTGCAGAGGGTGAGACTAGTGGCTGACGAGCTCTTTCGCGTGGATTCTGCTGCTGAGGTGAGCCTTCACATTGTTCATGGAGGATATTGTTTCAGCTTTATCTATTTATAGTTTATGACTTCTTCTCTTGGGGTTTGCATGCCTGACAGTTGAACTCATGTAACTCTAATATATGCTCCATGGTCTTATTATCGGATCTGGGCTAGAGATATACTAGTTAAGTGATGTTTTATTTTCATTAATCAATATATGCATTTAGTTGGATCATTATTTTGTTCTAATGAGTATTGATGAGTTTTGGAGTTGCACATGTTTTATCTTTGTGCTTAAAGGATGTGGTAATGTACGGATATTTGGTACGCCCGACAGGTGGTGTTAGCGGGTGCTAGTCACATCTAGGGGGTAGTTTGGGATGTGACAGATTTTAAGAGTATAGTTGCGAGGTGTTACAAAATGATTCGGGTCTTAGCGAAGAAATTTTTGAGGTGTTACAATTTCTTTCCTTTGGGATCATTCATCCTCAAATGTCGACTAAACTGAGCATGGAAGGGAATAGAGTTACTCTTACTATCTTTCTAACTTCTGAACTTGCCTACTAATATAGGCAGAACTGATTCACACTAAGAGTTTTGAATTGCTTATATCACATAATTCGTGAACGATATGGTTCTGAACATAGTCACGCTCTATCTGAAGTTATTTGACATGCAACAAGAGTATATGACTACACTTACCAAGGTCTATGTCAAATTGCATGCTCTTACTATGTTCAAGCCTAACTTTAAATCACAAGGTGCTAAACATGAGGTGATTATACTAATCTAAATCACAAGATTCATGTAAATCTCATCCCAAGAACACTACTCCTTACCACCACATTTTAAAGAACTTTGAGTCCTAATCAAGAAGCACCTAATGCATAATGCATTCATACTCTCGTTATCAACACCATATTCAAGCCTATAATTATAACCACTCCATGGACTCCTAATAAAAAATCCTTCTAATAATTTCTCACTCTCTTGTCATCTCTACCAACTAAAATCCCACGCATTACTACCATGAAACCGACTAACTACTCTTATTTAACTATTACTCATAGTAAAACCTCATCTCCTTTTTCCTGCACATTTATAACCTTAGATGGAATAAGCACACCACCACTACCATAATAAGAAATGTCAACCTTCTCTTATCTATCATCACACAACTACTATCAACAACATCACTCTCAAAATTAAAAAGGATCATTGAGGGAGCTTAGAGCGAAAGATCATAAGCACGATTTATTGAGAAATCTGATATAAAATATGAATAACGTAACATTATGTTGCTAGCCATTGAGAGTATATCATAATTTTGCGAGATTGAGCATATTATGAGACATGAGTGCTTATATGAATAGGTTCATATCATGACGCTGATATCCATAAATTTATGGAGTAAGATTTAGATCAATGGGCTAAAGACTTTGCCCCTCATTTTGGGAACTGAGCATAGATGTGAATCTATCTGAAGTGTATGAGCATAGGTCATGGACACAATTCTAATATTAGAATAATCAACAGGATGTTGTAACGACTGAACTTTGAGGAATACGCTAGAGTATGAATGAATTGATATATCACCATAACTCTCTCTAAGCACATCACTATCTGATTCTCAACACTTGACTTGGTTCATCACCTTACCATCTCCCCCTTAGGTCTGAAGCTGACACTTTAAAGCTATGGATCTATTCCATCATCTATAACTAGTCTATATTCTCTTTACTCTAATACTCGAGACATGCTAATTCATGGTTACTAGACTCCCCACGTGTAGGTACTAAGATTCCTTCTAAGCCTTCTTTCTGAGATACTTCTCGTAACTTCTTTCGACTTCTATTCAAGACTTTCTATAATCGTTACTCGCATTGACTTATAAAGCCGCTCAATCTAACTCCTAAGGGAAAAAATAATGCTTACATCAGTCTATTCCATATTGACACCTCAAAGATACTATCTAGGCACACATGAAAAATCATAAACTTAATTGGAACCTCGTCTGACTACATACGATCTCGGGTACACCTCTTAATGTTCTTGTTAATCTACATCGTCACCCTCACATTGCCATCATTTTTATCACGACACTCATTTCTAATTCAAGCTTAGTGACTAATACTAAATACGAATGGTAATATAATTGCTCATATACTATACTAACTTACAACTACTAGATAAAATTAAGAAACACTTACCCAATAAGATCTCATGACAAGTAGTCAACCCTAATCTCTAGTCTACCTATTTACAGATTACCGTCGCATTCTCTTTCACAACTTAAGTACTATTTACCAATCACTAGACGTCATTGGCTAACTAGTTCTATAACCCTCTGAATACCATAGGGCTCTCCCTTCAAAAATCATAAGCCTAGCTTAGGTCTATCATCTCATGAATACTCTTCTCTTTTATTCAACACCTATATTTGGCCTTCACTAACACAATGTTACATTGACATAAACTCCCTTCTGATTAAAGTATACTCTAACTCACCCTGACTAGTAACTATTCATCTACCTTCTATCATGAAATCCATAAAAAATTATTATTCCTTAGTCTACACATAAAGGAAACTCCTCATTAATGACTTACTAGGTACATGACTCCAACTATACACTTTACTCAATAACTATCCCCATTTCTTAGGTTACTATACCTCTAAATGCATACTTCTAACTTTGGGTACTTTTACTACTACTACTTATAACATCGTAACTCATACTATTTTTTTAGGTGGAAATATTATCCAAGCTCTAAAACATACTTCCCTCTTAAAGGGTATCACCCGAAATAAGGTTTAGAGAAGAGAGTCTAGGAGTACATCTCATTTTTAGCTCGAACGCATGATTCATATAATTAACAGTGCATTCTTTTGAATCTAAACACTTAAGCTCACTCATGGTCTTCTCTCAAGCCCCTCTGTGGTATCATGACTTTCTGAAGACTTTTGTTGAGAGTAACTCATCAAAAAGGATTTGGCTTTTCTTTTCAACTACTTTGAGTATGAGGGGCTGTCGAATAGAATTAAGAAACACACGAGTTTGAATAAGTTCCTTATAGAACAGTTTTATTGTACGATTTAGATTATGAAAGAAGGAAAACTTTTTTTAAATGTCTATAGTCCTTCATTTATAGAAGTAGGGCCCTCACAATCATAAATAAGATCTTACTGACACGGCTTCATAGACATCCTAGGACACTTGAACTCTGTGCTCTAGTACAAAGTTTTTCACGACTCGAGCCTACACTTTGGACGTGGCTGGTACTCAAAAACCATTGCTAGTCCCCAAGTGAACGGTTATCATGGCTAACTACAAGCGGAAGACTATCTCAAGCATATACGAGCATCAAACTAAAAGAAACGTTTAACAACAGTTTATTGAATCTCAAACTCTCTGAATACTGAGTATAAAACATAAGTTTTAAATAAAACATCTGAAACAGAAAGACTCTTCAAAATTGTCTACCTATGAAGCCTCTAGTGTATAAAGATGAGTATCGGGATAAGACCCACGACACCTCAAAAAGCTACTAAGAACAACTCATAAAAACTAGGGTCATCTAAAAGCAAGGAGGTCTTACCAACAGCTGACGAGCGGATGATGTGATCTCAAAGGAACTCATGTTGATGATCCTAAGTACCTGAATCTGCATCATGAAAATATGCAGGTCGAATGACATCAGTACATTGAATGTACGAATATGTAATAAGGCTGAATAAAACAAACAACTGAACTGAAAGACTGAAGGTAATTCAACTGAAGAATATTATAAGTCATGATAAAAATCATTTCAACTCTTTATGTAGGGATGCGATAATAGTAAATACTGAACTAAAGGATTGAAAGTACTCAACTAAAGTATAGCATAAATCATGATGAAATCATTTAAGCTCTCACTATAAGGATGCAACATTAGTAAATACTGAACTGAAATATAGAAATAAAAACATACTTTACTTTACTAGGGAGTTTCTCTAATCAACAACCATCAAAATGAGCCTCATGATGATACAACGTCTTACCCACATTGCCAAAGCCACCCTATACCTTGCCGGAGTATAGGATGCAACTGAACTACTGGATCCACTAAAAAGCCTTCTTGAGGTAGGTGAGGGTCACCCATCTTGCGGTACGATCCTATCTACGTTAGCGGCGTAGGTTATAGAGTTTAAGTTATCTGAACTCTTATCCCAAATCGATGCTCAATACCACTCCCAAAATACAACTGTATGCTCGTGTAAAAGTACTCTCTAGGTTGAGATAATTTCTCAAAAGGGCCTCTTTAATTAAGCGGTAGCTGAACTGTACTCAGTCTTTCTAAAATACTCTAAAAATTATTTATATTTTTCTGAAAATATTACTATCTTTTCAATGTGAAAATGATACTTTCTTTAAGGGGGTAACTAAACTTTTCTTTATCTAGCTGAAATGCTTTTGAAAACTATTCATGCTCCTCTTAAAAATAGTAGTTCTCTTCTCAAAATGAAAATAGTACTTTTAGAACCATTTGTGTTCCCTTAAACTCTTCTTAAATGATTGTCACGACCTAAAGTACCCCCTAGACGTGACATGGCGTACAAGATCCCGAAAGGCCCCATACAATCCACTTAGCATGCATCATACAAGATAATAGTAATTAAGAAGTTCAAAGACAATTTATATCAAAGTAGCGAAAGTCTAAACATAGTCTCAAAACTATCTAATACATCATTGAAATAAAAGTGGGATGTAACCCATAGAAGTCTTAAAAGAAAATGACATGAAAGGTAAATGTGGCTATGTCCTCAAGCATATGAGGACTCACCAAGTCTTCAAAGTCTCTATCACAATGAACTAGCCACGGCAAGATGGAGATAAGCCGGATACTACACTTACATAAAAATATAGGCAAGATTATGCATTAGTAAAAGAATGTACCAAGTATGATAACTATGCATAAGGTTACAAAGTCATGCTAAAGAGGGGATATATATAAGATACAATGACCAAGTTTAAATCATAGGATGACTTGATAGAAAACATGAAGTAAAGAGCCATGGTCAATGCAAAGAAATCATCTTAAAACAACATATGCTTAATAAGCCTTCAGGAAGTAACATTAGTTCATTATGTGGGAAATTAGCCTTAACCGACATAGACCATGTGAGCTATAACATGGAATCCGGTGGCTAACCGACATCGAAAAGAGGTGTCCTTACTTGCCAAGGTAAGAACCATAGTTTCTAGCTTAAGTGGATCCACTAGCTAATATCTATCAAGATAACCTATGGTGGCACATAGTTTATGGGACATAGGTAATCGCCACTTGTCCACTCGGTTCTAAGCATAACTCCCATGGAATAGTCATAATTCATAGCTTATCTTATCATTAATAGACATGGGTAATCGCCTCTTGTCTCCTCATTAGGGAACATGGGTAATCGCCTCTTGTCCTTTATTATGGAAGGCACATCGAATAGCCAATCCAAATTAGATTTCATTAGAATAGCTCCTTAATCTTTGATTCAAGTTTAGTTGAGAAAACCTTTTAACCCTTATGAATCCTTTCTGTGAGGAAATCCTTTCACAATTCAACATCATCAACATTTATGCTTCTCGCTCAAAGCAAATCTTAATTCATCCTAATTTCATAATTTGAACATGCATAACTTCATAAAATTCATCTTTTGATCATTCACATAGATCATGCATGGGCTCATAAAATTTCACCAGACTCAATTCAATCCATTAGATCATAATTTGAAAGAACCCATAAGATTGGAGAAAAATCCTAATTTCAATTGAAGAATCTAACTTTACAAAATTTGGAGAATTTAGGAACTCTATAGAGGAAAGGACTCCATAGGTAAAAGCTATCATACCTTGATGCCATAAGCTTGAAATCAATGAACTTAGGAAACTTGAATGGAAAACCTAGAACCTTCTCCTTCTTCTTCAATCTTCTAGAGAGAGAAATATTTGGGGAAACTTAGAGGGATTTGGGGAACTTTGAAAAGTGATTAGAAAGGGGTAAAATTAGACTTAGATGACTTATATAGGGGCTAGGATTAGGTCTTAACCGACTTATATTAGGAATAGGTCAATTGGGAAAAAGACCAAAAAGCCCTTAAAATTAGCTGTCGGATCTCGACCTACGGTTGCGATCTATGGTCCGTAGGTCCATCTGTCTAACTATAGAAAGATTCAAAAACTATTTCTTTGGACCTTCAAATGATGGGAACCCATGTACGGTCCGTAGGTCTATTGATGGACCGTGCATACAAACTGTCAGTCCAACCTTGAACCCTCAAAATTTTCACTAAGTCTGGAGGAACCTACGAGACCTACCTACGGTACGTAGAAACAATAACAAACCGTCCTGCTGAGTCGTAGAAAGCATCCTGAAACTTGACATTTTCAAAAAGTTCACCTTGCCACCTACGGTTCCCACTTATGGCCCGTAAGTCGACCTACAGTCCGTAGATGGCTTCCATCGGTACTGGCTCCAGACCTGAAAACCAAAAATTTCCTTCCTTTTTAATTCGAGGTGTTACAATTTCTCCCCATTGGGAACATTCATCCTCGAATGAGAATCAATACATCATAAGAAGGATAGGAGCTAAACCTAACAGCCCAACATGAATGTAATCACATAAATGCACACATCCGAGGAAGAAACATCAACTCCAAGCTAAAGCATGTTCAAAACAACACCTCACAAGGTCAATATGCAACATATACTCGAATGCACATAAACATGAAGAAATCAATCAAGTTAACTCATTTTCTCAAAAATTAAGCTTTTTTGTGAACATGCATAAATGAGGAATTATGGGAATATCTAAGACACATGAGAACAAAGAGTGAACCATGAGGAACTAAATACCTCAAGCTAGAGTAGGAACGGAGGGGAAAAGATGAGGATAACGGGACATCATATCGGTCTCGGCCTCGGCCTCCCACGTAGCACCTTCAACTAACTGATTCCTCCAAAGGACTCTTACGGAAGCAACTTCTTTATTTCTCAACTTCCGAACTTGTCGGTCTAAAATCTCAACCGGACTTCTTCATAAGAAAGACTCTCCTTTAGATCAAGACTCTTCAATGGCACTATAGATGCCGGATCACAACACACTTCTTCAATAAGGAGACATGGAAAACCGGATGAATCGATGCTAAATCATTAGGCAAGTCAAGTTCATAAGCAACCTTACCAATTCGCCTCAAAATTTGATATGGGCCCACATAACGGGGGCTAAGCTTCCCTTTCTTTCCAAACCTCATTACACCCTTCATGGGTGAGATTTTAAAGTAGACCCAATCATCAACATCAAATTCTAGATCTCTCCTTCTAACATCAGCATAGGGCTTTTGTCGACTTTGAGCCATTTTCAACCTCTCTCTAATAAGCTGAACTTTCTCCATAGCCTCATGTACCAATTAAGGACCTATCAAATGACTTTACCCACTTCAAACCAACCTATAGGAGATCTACACCTCCTACCATAAAGAGCCTCAAATGGAGCCATACCAATACTCGAATGGTAGCTATTATTATAAGCGAACTCAATCAAAGGCAAATGATCGTCTCAAATACCCTTGAAATCAAACACAAGCTCTCAACAGTTTGGATAGTATGCTCTGCTTGCCCATAGGTTTGAGGATGGAAGGTCATGCTAAGCTTAACATGGGTACCAAGGCCCTTTTGGAAAGATTTTTAAAATTGAGAAGTGAATTGAGTAACACGATCGGATATAATGGATAGGGGCACTCCATGAAACCTAACTATTTCCCTTAGGTACAACTTAGCATAGTCTTCCGCAGAATAAGAAACCTTAACGTGGATGAAATTAGTTGAATTCTTCATACGATCCACAATAACCCAAATCGAGTCATGTTGTCGCCGGGTGCATGTTAAACCAACAATGAAGTCCATATTCAAATCATCCCACTTCCAAGTAGGAATACTAATACCTTGGGACAAACCTCCCGGCTTTTTATGTTCAACTTTCACTTGTTGGCAATTTGGATACTTAGCCACAAATTCCACAATGTCCTTCTTCATCCCATTTCACCAATAGACATCCCGCAAGTCACGGTACATCTTGGTGGCTCCCAGATGAATGGAATATCGGAAACTATGGGCTTCCGACAAAATCTGCTCCCTCAAGTTATTAACATTCGGAACGCACAAACGACCTTTATATCAAAGTACACAATCTCCCCTTGGGAAAAAGCCTCAATGGACTTTTTAAGCACCGCTTCCTTCAATTCCATTAAAATTGGATCAAGACCTTGCTTTGCTTTCACATCCGACACAAAGGACGATTCTGAACCATTATGAACAACAATGCCTCCATCGTTGGAATCAATCAACTGAACACCCAATCGGGCCAATCTATGAACATCTCGAGCCAATTCCTTCTTATCATTCTCAACAGGAGCAACACTACCCATGGATAATCGACTAAGAGCATCTGCCACCATATTTGCTTTGCCGAGGTGATAGAGGGCACTCATGTCATAAACCTTTAACAACTCAAGCCACCTTCTTCGACAAAGATTCAGATCCTTTTGCTTGAACACATATTGTAAACTCTTATGGTCGGTAAATACATCGACATGGACACCATATAAGTAATTCCTCAAAATCATTACAGCGAACACAACCGCCGCTAGTTCCAAGTCATGGGTAGGCTAGTTCTTTTCATGAATCTTAAGTTGTCTTGAAGCATATGCAATGATCTTCCCATTTTACATAAGGACACATCCCAACCCTATAACACCTCAGTTTTCGAAAGAAATTTTTTTTTCAGTTTTGGGGCTAGAGTCACTTTCTACGGACGCAGTACACGGGTCGTAGACCAGCTGACGGACCGTAGAATGCATACGTAGAAAGAGGGTAAATTGTTTAGAAAATCAGGTCTCTGAAGTCAAGTCTACGGACTAGCAAGACGGACCGTAGGTCTTTCCACGAACCGTAGAAAGGTCCCATCAATTGCTCCAGACATAGTAAAATTCTTAAGCCATAAGTTCAGATCTACGGTTGCCATGTACGGCTGGTCGATTAACCCATGAGTCGTACATGGTGACCCGTCATTGGGGGTCCGAGTTGGGAAACTCTCTGAATCAATCTACGGAATAACAGGACGGTCCGTAGGTTGACTTACGGACCATAAGTCCAACCGTAGATAGGGTCCGACAGTTATTTTTCCAAGGGTTTTTATGTCTTTTCCAAATTCTTTTAAGTCTTTTTAATTATGACTTTTCCCCTAAATTGACCCACTATATAAGTCTTTTATCCCAAATATCCCTTTATTATTCTCATTCTAAAATTCCCCAACTTCCCAAATATTTCTCTCTCTAGAAAAGTTTTCTCTATTCTCAAGGAAGAAGAAGGGCTAGGATCCTCCATTGAAGATCATCAATTCTTAGCAATTTCTTGTGGGCTTTGTTGAGGTATGTTAGCATTCACCATTTGGAGCCCTTACCTCCAATGGGTCCCTAGTTTTCTTCAATTTTCAAGGTTCAATTTCCCCAAATTGAGTTAGAGTTTTGATCAATTCTTATGGGTTCTTCAATTATGACTCCAATTGTTGATTTTATGATTAGTAGTGCACGATCTAGCGTGATAAAGTAACTTAGTGCACGATTTAGCGTGATTTATATGATTTGATGTAGAAATTGTATGAACCCATGCATGAGTCATGATTCCTAGTTATGAATTCATGATAAAGTATGATCCAAGCATTTATGAACTTATGAAATTGATGAAAATATGCATGATTCTAGTCTATTGCATGATTCTAAGGTGAATTGACATGTATCCATAGTAGGTCATGATTTATGAACATATGAATAGCTTGCATAAGAGATGCATGTATATGAGTAGCTTGCATAAGAGATGCATGTATATGAATAGCT
The DNA here is from genome assembly GCA_018342035.1 of Solanum appendiculatum. Classification (NCBI taxonomy): domain Eukaryota; kingdom Viridiplantae; phylum Streptophyta; class Magnoliopsida; order Solanales; family Solanaceae; genus Solanum; species Solanum appendiculatum. Next base: position 320,262 of record JAGDQO010000341.1, read on the forward strand.
TGCACAAAAGGTGCATGTTTCATGATAATTATGCTTATAATTGCTAGGGTGCATATAGATAATGGCATCCGTGAGTTGTGAAAAGGTTTTCTTCACAATAAGCAAAGAATATGAATGTGAAAGGTTTTCTCACATAAATTAGGGTTCATATGGTTGAAAGGCTTTCTCACCTATGAATCAATTATGAGCTATTCTAATGACGTAAGCTTGGGCAAGCCCATGGTAGTTGAAACGTCTTGATATGATCTTAGCTTGGATTTGGTAACCCTAGATGTACCTCTTCCGTGGTTAAAATATGAACAAGCTTAATTGACTATTCCTTGGGATTTTACTCAGCACCGAGCGGGCTCTTGGGATGAAGGTTTCCGTTTAGCATCCGTGGACCTTTAATAGCAAATCCCTAAGTCCCATAACTATGTGCCTTGTAGGTTTTGTCTCAGATGGACACATAGCTAGTGGATCCACATAAGCTACAGATTTATGGTCTTACCTTGGCATGTAGGACACCCCTTCTACTGGTGTGGGTAGACATCACTCCCCTTTTCGGTGTGGGGCAGACACTGGATTCCATGTTATAGCTCACATGGTCTATGTCGGTTAAACGTAAAAATCCCATAATAATGAACTAGGGTACTAGAAGTATCTCACAAGGCTTATGATATGACTAGCTTGCATTGACCATGTTATGCATTGAGTTTCTAACCCTATTGTCACATGATTTAGTTGGGTCATTGCATGTTCATGATGATTTCTCACTAGCATGATTTCCTACATGAAAGCATCTCATTGGCATGATTTATGTGATTATATGCATTTGCTTCATATTTAGTACATTCCACGTACTAATGCATACTTGTGCCTACATTCTCTTATAATATAGGGTCACGCAGTCATCCTTCACATTCTCGTGGTTAGTTGTTTTGAGAGTTCGAGCTACCAGCCTTGGTGAGTCCTCATGCATTCGGGGACTAAGAAACTTTATTGCTTTCCTTTACTTTACAGTTTCAGACATGTATATGATGTACGGGTTACGTCCCGATCATTCTATTGTATTAGATGGCTTTTGAGACATAGTCAAGACTTCTGCTTGTAAACTCTTTACTTTTATGAGATTTTCTATTTCTTTCCTCATTATTGTCTTTACCTTATGTATATGTATGCTAAGTGGCTTGTGTGGGGTCCCTCGGGGTCCTATACACCATGTCACACCTAGGGGGTACTTTGGGTCGTGACAAACCCAATTCTTGAGACATCACAATAAACCACAAATCTATCGGACCCTTCTGGTAAGGTCAATATCGGAGCAGAGATAAGCGTATCTTTCAATTCTTAGAAACTCTTCGCACAAGCTTCAGACCATACAAGCTTAACTTTCTTTTGGGTCAAAGTTGTCAATGGAGTGGCAATTGAAGAAAACCCTTCAACGAACCTTCTATAGTAACTAGCCAAACCCAAGAAACTTTGAATATGTGAAGGGGATAGAGATCTAGGCCAACTCTTAACCACATCCGTCTTCTTAGGATCTACCTCAATACCTTTACCAGAAACTATGTGACCAAGAAAAGCCACAGATCTCAACAAAAACTCACATTTACTAAACTTTACAAGGAGTTGTTGGTCCTTGAGGACTTGCAACTCAAATGATTGGTATGCTCATCCCATTCCTTGAGTAAATCAAAATATCATCTATGAACACAATTACAATCATATCTAGGTATTGTCTAAACATCCTATTCATCAAATCCATAAAGGCAACCGGAGCATTTGTCAAACCAAATGACATTACTAAGAATGCTTAATGACCATATCTAGTCCGAAAAGCTATCTTCAGAATTTCATCTTCCTTCACCCTCAATTGGTGATAGCCCGACCGAAGATCAATCTTAGAGAAGTAACTCGCTCCTTGAAGTTGGTCAAACAAGTCATCTATCCTTGAAAGAGGATACTTATTCTTAATAGTAACCTTATTCATTTGGCGATAATCAATGCACATGTGAAGTGAACCATCTTTCTTTCGAACAAATAGAACTGGAGCACCCTATGGAGATATATTTGATCAGATGAAGCCCTTATCCAACAAATCTTTCAATTGCTCCTTCAATTTCTTAAGTTCTGCGGAAACCATTTGGTAAGGAGAAATAGAGATAGGTTGCGTATTTGGGAGAAGGTCAATACCGAAGTCTATTTCCCTTTCAGGAGGAACACCAGGTAGATCATCGGGAAACACTTCTAGAAACTCATTAACAACGGAGATCGACTCAAAGATAGGGGTTTTGGAATCCATATCCCTAACCCGAACAAGATGGTATATGCAACCTTTAGAAATCATCTTCCTAGCTTTAAGACAAGAAACAAATCGACTCTTATGTATAGAATTTCCCCCTTTCCACTCTAGGATAGGCTCATTTGGAAACTGAAACTTGACCACTCTGGTCCTACAATCAATAAAGGCATAACGTGAATGCAACCAATCCATCTCAAGAATGACATCAAAGTCTAACATGTCAAACTCTACAAGATCAACATGAGTGACTATATAAGATAAGGAGATGGGACAATCTCTATAGACTCTCTTAGCCACAATAGATTCACCAATAGGAGTAGAGACAGAAAAAGGGTCTAACAACACATCCGAAAGAATATCAAACCTCATAGCCACATATGGTGTCACAAAAGACAAGGTAGCACTGGGATCAAGAAAAGCATAAACATCGAGATTAAAGACTTTCAACATATCGATAACTACATTGGGTGAACCCTCATGCTCGTGATGAGTTTGGAGTGCATAGAATCTATTTTGCTTTTGATTTCCACTAGACCCTGATGGAGGGTAAGGTTGAGCCCTTCGATGATCTCCTCCTTTGTTAGAAACGGAGGGACAATCCCTAATCGTATGATCCATCTTGCCACACCCAAAGCATGCATTAGAACCGGCTAAGCATTTACCCTCGTGCTTCTTTCCACATTTGGCACAAGTAGACAATAGAGGTCCACCACCATTCCCTCCTTGAGGTTTAGGATTAGACACCCTTTCCTTGTTGAACTTAGGAGGAGCATTGGAGGAACCTTGATCGGAGAACCTTTATTGAAACTTAGGATGACCATACCCATCGGACCTTGAGCATAAAAATTCACCATCACCGGTCTTAGACCTCTTTGCCTCCCTAGACTTTTCCTTAAGTTTTTCCTCTTCTATTTGTTGCGCATGAACCATTAGAGGAGAAATGTCCATATTATTGATAAGCATAGCGGTACGGCATTCTTTGGCCACCATTTCAAACACTCCTGAAACAAACTTACTCATTCTTGTCTTGGGATCGGCAACCATAGTAGGAGCATACCTAGACAATTGTATGAATTTCAATGCATACTCCTTCACACTCATGTTCCTTTGATGAAGGTTAATGAACTCAAGCACCCTTGCCTCCCTCATCTCAAGGGAAAAGAATCTATCAAGGAAAGTAACCTTAAACTTCTCTCAACCAAGAGGACCCGCATCAACCACCCTCTCACTCTTGTATTGCTCAAACCACACTTTAGCCACACCCTTGAGTTGATAAGCGGCTAATTCTGGATTTTCCACCGAGGTTACATCCATGATCATTATCACCTTATACAACTCATCAATGAACTCTCGAGGATCTTCCTCAACCTCAGAACCATGAACTCCGGAGGGTTCATCCTAGTGAAGTCCCTCACTTTAGACACTGACGTACCCACATTTGGGTTCACGAGGACCATAGCCTCCCTATTGGCTTGAGCCATCATGGCTTGGTCCAACACTTGAAAAGCAGCCCTAAACTCCGTATTAGTCACTTGCTCGGTCAAAGGGTCGATCGGAACTTGAGAAGCTTCTTGTTTCACATTCTCTCTCGCATTCCTCCTAGCATATTCCCTTCAAGTGGCCATATCCTAAAAAGCATCGGATAGGGATTAGGAGAGAGACATATAGAGTTAACCTCTATCGCACGACTTTAAAATGATGAAAGAAGTGGACTTTCCTAAACATCTTATAGCCTCTCATTCATAAGTGTGGCGCGCTTCACACCCAAGAACAAGACTCTACTCGACGTGGCTTATGAGACATCCTAGGACCTTTCTAAAATCTTGTGCTCTGAATACCAAGTTTGTCACGATCTAAAGTACCCCTAGACGTGACATGGCGTACAAGACCCCGAAAGGTCCCATACAAGCCACTTAGCATGCACCATACAAGATAATAGTAAGTAAGAAGTTCAAAGACAATTTATATCAAAGTAGTGAAAGTCTAAACATAGTCTCAAAACCATCTAATACATCATTGAAATGAAAGTGGGACGTAACCCATACTAGTCTTAAAAGAAAATGACATGAAAGGTAAATGTGGCTATGTCCTCGAACATATGAGGACTCACCAAGTCTTCAAAATTTCTATCACAACGAACTAGCCACGGGAGGATGGAGATAAGATAGATCCTACACTTATAAGAAAATGTAGGCAAGAGTATGCGTTAGTACAGGAATGTACCAAGTATGAAAACTATGCATAAGGTTACAAATTCATGCTAAAGAGGGGTTATACATAAGAAACAATGACCAAATTTAAATCATAGGATGACTTGATAGAAAACATTTAGTAAAGAGCCATGGTCAATGCAAAGAAATCATCTTAAAACAACATATGCTTAATAAGCCTTTAGAAAGTAACATTAGTTCATTATGTGGGAAATTAGCCTTAACCGACATAGACCATGTGAGCTATAACATGGAATCCGATGTCTACCCCACATCGAAAAGAGGTGTCCTTACTTGCCAAGGTAAGAATTATAGTTTCTAGCTTAAGTGGGATCCACTAGCTAATGTCTATCAAGACAACCTATGGTGGCACATAGTGTATGGGACATGGGTAATCGCGACTTGTCCACTCGGTGCTAAGCCTAAATCCCATGGAATAGTCATAATTCATAGCTTATCTTATCATTAATAGACATAGGTAATCACCTCTTGTCTCATCATTAGGGAACATGGGTAATCGCCTCTTGTCCCTTATTATGGAAGGCGCATCGAATAGCCAATCCAAATTAGATTTCATTAGAATAGCTCCTTAATCTTTGATTCAAGTTTAGTTGAGAAAACCTTTCAACCCTTATGAATCCTTTCTATGAGGAAATCCTTTCACAATTCAACATCATCAACATTTATGCTTCTCGCTCAAAGCAAATCTTAAATCATCCTAATTTCATAGTTTGAAGCATAACTTCATAAAATTCATCTTTTGATCATTCATAAACTTCATCATAGACTCATAGCATAAAAATCATAGATCATGCATGGGCTCATAAAATTTCACCTTAAAATCATTCAATTAACTCAATTCATGCATAAAAAGACTCAATTCAATCCATTAGATCATAATTTGAAAGAACCCATAAGATAGGAGAAAACCCCTAATTTCAATTGAAGGATCTAACTTTACAAAATTTGAAGAATTTAGGAACCCTATGGAGGAAAGGACTCCATAGGTGAAAGCTATCATACCTTGATACTAAAAGCTTGAAATCAATGGTGAACTTAGGAGACTTGAATGGAAACCCTAGAACCTTCTCCTTCTTCTTCGATCTTCTAGAGAGAGAAATATTCGGAGAAACTTAGAGGGATTTGGGGAACTTTGAAAAGTGATTAGAAAGGGGTAAAATTAGACTTAGATGACTTATATAGGAGCTAGGATTAGGGCTTAACCGACTTAGATTAGAAATAGGTCTATTGGGAAAAAGACCAAAAATCCCTTAAAATTAATTGCCGGATCTCGACCTACGGTCCGTAGGTCCATTGACAGACTGTGCATACAAACCGTCAGTCCAACCTTGAACCCTCAGAATTTTCACTAAGTCTGGAGCGACCTACGAGACCTGCCTATGATCCGTAGAAACAATAACATACCGTCTTGATGAGTCGTAGAAAGGATCCTGAGACGTGACATTTTCAAAAAGTTCACCTTGCCACCTTCGGTTTCCACCTACGGCCCGTAAGTCGACCTACGGTCCATAGATGCCTTCCGTTGGTACTAGCACCAGACCTGAAAATCAGAAATTTCCTTCCTTTTGAATCCGAGGTGTTACAATGATACTTTAAAATACTTTTGAACTCACTTTATATTCCAAAAATCAATGCACAATAAAATCTCATCAACTAGGGTTCATGTGAAATAAAAGCATGAACAAGTCAAGGATATCAATATATAAAATATCTTAATCTCATAATTAAGAGCTCGGGATATAGAATAAGAAACTCAATTCATATCTAGAATTTCATGGAAATAGTGGGTAAAGTACTGGACTGAACTCTTACTAACCGAATTTAGATGTAGGGCATGAGGACGAACTAGTCCAACACTATGAATAGCTTTACATACCTGGAAGGACAAAGTTCTGAAAGAAGTTTGAAAAAGAACTTGATTGGAAGACTTGAAACCCTAGATTTTGTCTTTCTTCAAGATGAAGAGTGGAGAAGAATCTTGGATTAAAACCTTAGGATTCTTGAAGAGAATCTTGAACTTGAAGCCTTTAGATCTTGAGAAATTGGAGAAATCCTTTCTTGAAGTTCTTGATCTTTGGAAGAATGAGAATTGGAGATTTTGAGAGTTGCTATACGTATAATGATGGTATTAGGTTGTAATATGGACTTAGAAAAGTTGATTGAGGGTAAAAGGTCAAGCATACCCTTCTAGAAACTTAAGAGGACCATAAAAATCAAAGAAAATGACCTTTTAATAAATCTCGTCAGCCAAATGGGCGATCTGGAGGCCTCCTCGTCGAAAATACTAGGCGAGTCACCCATTGGGACTTTATATCGCCCAAATAGACAGAAACTTATCATATTTGGGATATTTTGATGAGCTAATTCGGTGATTCATCAACCCATTCGGTGGATTGCCGATTGAGCAGGTGAGTTTGCCGAATTTCCCAGCCTGGATATATTCCAGTAAAACGATCATAACATTTTACTTCGAACTTGAAATAAGGTAAACTTCGTGGAGTTGGAAAGAAGAGTCATAGACCTTTAATTTGATAGGTTATAGGCCTCCTAATTCATTATATGCTGAGAGATATGATCGTTTGAAGTTGACCTTTATATGAACTCATGCAAGAACTTAGCCGATAAGAATGCTTTGAACTTGGTTTGATGTTTGAGGTCCCTTATGACCCTATATCACTTTAGATACTCTTGATACACTTGGTAAAGGACCTTAAAACTCATGAACAAGTAGGACATTACTCGATTCAAGCTCGTATACTTACGACGAACGATTCAGATTTTAAGAGTAGAGTTGCGAGGGATTTAAGAGTAGATTTTAGAAATTTTTGGGGTGTTACATTTGTGGTAGAGATTTTCCGATTGCCATTGGAGATGCACCTCCCTTTAGGAATAAATTATCTCTTGTTAGGCAGGGTATGAATGTATGTGTGCGAGTATAATATGTTATATATTAATCAACTAAATCACAATATTAAAAAGCTATATCTAATATATCTTCTCAATATTTCTTCGGTGGAGCATTCTGGAACTTCAAGGAGAAAACAACATAATTATAATCATAGAGAACGCATTCACCAACATTTTCAAAGAGTCTGAGCTATATGACTAAAAACTAAAAGAGATCCTTTTGGTCGAGAAAAGACTCAGTTATTTAATAGTCAAAAGATCCCTTGTTAGTTAGCTAGCCAAACCTTAGTTGTTCGTCAGGAAAATTCAAGAGTATGGACATGCCCCTCCATTATGATCCCACTTAAATACTTTCATCAATTTCGGGTCGAGAATAGAGTTCAAACTCGTGAAAACCGTCACTGTTATTTTACTATTGATTCCCCAACCCATAAAATGAATTGTACTTAAGCATTAGTGATAATTTGAATTCTAAAGGTTAGTAGACTAATCCTAGTGTTTATAAATCCTACTATTGTTTAGCGGCTACGTGTAAGTTCTATTATCAAAGTCACTTTGATTCTTTCATAGCAATACACAACACCAAAAACTTTTACAGATTCACTCAACATTAAAATGAAAAAATGGAGGCATGAAAGAATTTACAAAATTTTTTAAAAAGCAAATAAACGTACCTGTCAATTCGCGCCAAAACATTTTCAAATGATATAATAACAACTAGTATTTCTCTAAATGATGAGCCCTATTCACACAAAACAAATTTGGAAAATTATATGTAACAACAAATCATGAATGAGTAAAGTTCAAAAATATGAAAAAATAAGAGTACCGTAATCTTTTTGAGCAACTCGTAACCAGTCATTTCAGACATACAATAATGTGCAATTATCATATCCACCTTCAAACTCTCATATCAACCATCGAGAAATGAATATGAACAAACAGATAAACAAATCTTCAATCTAAAATTGAAGAGAGTTTTTGTGTCCATACACTCCAAGAAATTGCAAAGCTCTCCAACCACAATCCACTGTAATTACTGCACAAGTGAAATACACAAAGAATATTTAGATTTTGATTAATAAATAGTAAAACATTATCGACAACAACAACAACACAAACAGAGAAAGAGGTAAAGGACGATTGTAACTTGCCAATATTGAGCATACAGAGAAACCCCAAACAACCTGGGTTATAATATTATCCTAATAGCCTGAATTAATCCATCTGATTAACAAAGAAGTATACTTGATGGAACCCAAAACAAAGTCGGCAAGTTGACAAGTCGACAACACAATCAAAGAAGAGGTAAATGACTCTCATGGATATGTTTGTCTTTTCTTTTAGCTAACTTTCCACTGGAGAAGAAAGAAGAGAGAGGAGATGCATAGGGATTACTCAAGTTATTAAGGCAATGAAAGAGTAAAAAACTTTAGGGCTGCAAAAAAGTGGGTGTACTACATGTCGTCTGCTTAGGTGCAGTATTAGGACACGTAGCTTAATACATATAAATTTCATAGCTTTAAATGACCTGAATACTCTTGTTTTTTTTTTAATTTAATGACACTAAACAGACATGTTGAAATAGAGCTTTTCTAATATAGCAGAAAATTTTGATTGGAGGGCCAAAAATGGTTCAACATTTTATGGACATTAAAGCTAAAAGGATTAACAACTAAAGATTATTAAAAAGTGAGTAATGATAAATTATAACATCTAAATATGTATTTGGTCTAGTTTAATTGTCATTATTGATTTGATTTTAAAAGTTAGTAAAAGATATTTTTTTTAATTTAAAACTTAGCAAAGTTTATTTATGTGATTCAACTTTAAACTTAAAATCTTCCCACTTTTAATATACTAAATAAATAAAATAAATAAATATATGATATATGATAAGCTTAAGTTGGCATCTTAAAATTGTCCGCATATTTCATTTGAACACTTCAACTAAGACTTGTACATATTGAATACCTCTAGCACTTTGAATTGGTACCTATTTGATATTTTTTTGACAGTCATCCAAAAATATAAATTGCGTGTAAAAAATAAATTAGGTAACACCCACCACCCACGCGCCCCATCCGCGTACCTTCCAGCTTCTTCAACACAGTTCAAAAACTCTAGCGGCCTGAATGTCATGTAATTTCAAATATTAATGTTTCAAAATGCACTTCTCATAATAACATGAAAAAGGATATAACTTTCTTATTGCCCAATCCACTTAGATTAGCATTTTGTTGCTCCAATTGAAAAAAGAAAAAGAGTAAATTAGAGAACTTTACTTCGGAAAAGGCGTCAGCAAACGAGAGCTCGAAAGATGAAGAAGGGGTGAAGTTAAAAATGGGTTTGTAACGATTATGTGAATCTTTGTCTCATCATCGCTTGGCTGAAAATGAAATAAAATGTTCATAATGTTGAAAGAGGCGAAGTGGCTAAATGAAAGAGTGGAAGAAGAAGGGTTTATGATGGCGGCGGTTATGGCTGCTTGATGGTAAGGTGGAGAAAGTGATGGCAACTAAGCATAAGAAAGAAGAAAGAGATTTTTTTTTAATTTAAAAAAGTCTAATAAAATGTTTTCATGTGCTCACTATCCATGAATCACACCCATAATGCCAAGTAGGCAAAAAGTGTTCAAATGGTATCAATTCAAAATATTGTAAGTACAACTCTTAATTAATGTGTTCAAGTGAAATATGCGAATAACTTGAAATGGTCATAGATGATTTCAGCCTATATGATGATATGATATGATATAATTTGATATAGTGATATGATATATGATGATGATAATGATAATGATAATGGTGATGTCCACCAATAATAATTGTCAAGTCAAGAAAAAAGAGGGTAAAATATAACAAAGTGATGAGGGAGACAGCTAAGCTGTGGAAATTTGCAATCTTTTTGAGAAAAGAAAAAAGATGGTTTCTCTTTTCTTTCTTTGACCAAAAAGATAGTTATTGGTATAGCAATTGCAAATTAAGCATACATTCAGTATATTGTTTGCATATTGCTCTAACAGTCAACAGTTAAATTCAATCTCTTAATTCCTAGCAAAAATAGACAACCATCTTTAATTTTTGCCATTGTTGTCCATTTTTTGTTTCTTTGTTTTGTTTTGCAGATTTCAGAAATGGATATTGGGTTAGCAGTTGGTGGTGCATTTCTCTCTTCAGTCCTGCAAGTCCTATTCAATAGGCTTGCTCATCAGGGAGAGCTGGTAAAGATGTTTCAAAGGGACAAGCATGATCTTCGGATTTTAAAGAACCTGAGAATGACTTTGCTCGGTCTTCAGGCTGTGCTAAGTGATGCACAAAATAAGCAGGCGTCAAATCAATACGTGAGTCAGTGGCTTAATGAGCCTCAAGATGCTGTGGACAGTGCTGAGAACTTCATTGAAGAAGTCAATTATGAAGTTTTGAGACTAAAGGTGGAAGGTCTGCGTCAAAATCTTGGAGAAACACGCCACTCGCAGGCAAGTCTCCTCAGCTTGTCCTTGAGTGATGATTTTTTTCTTTACATAAAGGATAAGTTGGAAGATAACATTGAAACATTGGAGGAGTTGCAAAAGCAAATTGGCTGCCTTGACCTGAAATCGTGTCTTGATTCAGGTAAACAAGAAACTAGAAGACCTTCAACTTCTTTGGTTGATGAATCTGATATCTTTGGTAGACAAAATGAAATAGAGGAATTGATTGGCCGTTTATTGTATGGGGATGCAAATGGAAAAAATCTGACTGTAGTTCCTATTGTTGGAATGGGGACGTTGGCAAGACAACACTTGCTAAAGCTGTTTACAATGATGAGAAGGTTAAAGACCATTTTGATTTGAAAGCTTGGATCTGTGTGTCTGAACTATATGATGCTATCAGAATAACAAAAGAGCTACTTCAAGAAATTAGCTCATTTGACTGTATGCTTAATAATACTCTTAATCAACTTCAGATTAAATTGAAGGAAAGCTTGAAAGGCAAAAAGTTTCTTATTATTTTAGATGATGTCAGGAATGATAACTATGATGAGTGGGATGACTTGAGAAATACATTTGTACAAGGAGATATAGGAAGTATGATCATTGTGACGACACGCAAGGAGAGTGTTGCCTTGATGATGGGTTGTGGGAAAATGAATTTGGGCACTCTCTCTAGTCTAGTGAAGTCTCTTGGGCTCTATTCAAACGACATTCATTAGAAAATAGGGAACCTGAGGAACATAGGTCGGAAAACAAATTGCACACAAGTGCAAAGGATTGCCTTTAGCTCTAAAGGCACTTGCGGGTATTTTATGCTCCAAATCAAAGGTGGATGAGTGGAGAGACATTTTAAGAAGTGAGATATGGGAGCTGCCAAGTCGTTCGAATGGCATCTTACCAGCATTGATTTTGAGCTACAATGATCTTCCTGCACATTTGAAACGGTGTTTTGCTTTTTGTGCAATATTATATCCCAAAGATTATCCATTTTACAAATAACAAGTTATTCACCTGTGGATTGCTAATGGTCTTGTACAGCAGTTGGATTCAGGTAACCAATACTTTCTCAAGTTGAGATCAAGATCATTGTTTGAAAGGGTCCGAGAGTCTTCTGAACGGAATCCGGGGGAATTCTTAATGCATGACTTTGTCAATGATTTAGCCCAAATTGCATCTTCAAATCTTTGTATTAGGTTGGAAGAGATCCAAGGATCTCATATGTTGGAACAGAGTCGGCATATGTCCTATTCAATGGGAGAAGGTGACTTTGAAAAGTTGAAACCCTTGTACAAATTGGAGCAGCTGAGGACATTGCTTCCCATCAATATGAAGTGGTGTTCATGGCCTCTTAGCAAGAGAGTGCTGCATGACATATTGCCAAGACTAACACCCCTAAGGGCTCTATCACTGTCTCAGTATAAGAATGAGGAGTTGCCAAATGACTTGTTTATCAAACTAAAGCACCTAAGATTTTTGGACCTTTCTCAGACAAAGATAAAAAAGCTGCCAGATTCAATTTGTCTACTGTACAACTTAGAGACACTTCTCTTGTCACGTTGTAGTTATCTTAAGGAGCTACCGCTGCAGATGGAAAATCTAATCAATTTGTGTCACCTTGATATTAGCGGCACTTTTCGCTTGAAGATGCTGCTACATCCGAGCAAGTTGAAAACCCTTCATATGCTAGTTGGAGCTAAATTTCTTCTTACTGGTTGCAGTAGTTTTAGAATTGGGGATTTGGGTGAAGTACATAACTTGTACGGATCTCTATCAATTTAGAGTTGCAAAATGTGGTTGATAGAAGGGAAGCTCATAAGGCAAACATGAGGGAAAAGGAACATGTTGAATTTTTATCATTGGAGTGGAGTGAAAGTATTGCTGACAATTCACAAAATGAAAGAGACATACTTGATGAGCTACATCCAAATACAAACATAAAAGAACTCCGAATCACCGGATATAGAGGGACAAAATTTCCAAACTGGCTCGCCCACCATTCATTTCTTGAGCTGGTGGAATTGTCTCTTAGAAACTGCAAGGATTGCGATTCCTTGCCAGCTCTAGGAGAGCTTCCTTCTTTGAAATTCCTTGCAATTAGAGAGATTCATGGAATAACAGAGGTTACTGAAGAGTTCTATGGTAGTTTGTCCTCCACAAAACCATTTAACTCTCTTGAGAAGCTTGAATTTGCAAAGATGCCGGAGAGGAAGCAGTGGCATGTACTGGGGGAAGGGAGAATTCCCTATACTTGAGAAACTTTCAATTGATGATTGCCCCAAGCTGATCGGAAAGTTTCTTGAATATCTTTCTTCTCTGACAAGATTGAGAATTTCAAAATGCCCTGAACTCAGTTTGGAGACACCTATCCAACTTTCAAATTTGAAAGAGTTTGAAGTTATTGGTTCTCCTAAGGTTGGAGTTGTTTTTGATGATGCTCAACTGTTTACATCTCAACTTGAGGGAATGAAGCAGATTGTTGAATTAGTAATTATGATTGTAACTCTTTTACCTCCTTGCCTATTAGCATTCTGTCAAATACTTTAAAGAAAATAGAGATATATGGTTGTGGGAAACTGAAATTGGAGGCGCCGATGAACGTTATGTCTCGAGAAGGATGTGATTCACCTGAGTTTGTCACAAGAGCACTCTATTTGAGTGTAAGTAGTTGCCACAACCTTACTAGGCTTTTGATTCCTACTGGCACTGAAAGACTCAGTATTAGAGATTGTGAGAATCTTGAAATACTTTCAGTGGAATGTGGAACTCAGATGACATCATTGCATATTTACAACTCCAAGAAGCTGAAGTCGCTGCCAGAACATATGCAACAACTCCTTCCATCTCTTAAGGAGCTGATTCATCAAAACTGTCCAGAAATAGATTCCTTTCCTGAAAGAGGATTGCCCTTCAATTTACAAGTTCTCGGGATCTACCATTGTAAGAAACTGGTGAATGGCCGAAAGGAGTGGCATTTACAGAGACTCCCCCATCTCGAAGAGTTATGTATCTACCATGATGGCAGCTACGAAGAGGTTCTTGCTGATGAGAATTGGGAGTTGACTTGCTCTATTCGAAGGCTTACTATATCCAATCTGAAAACATTAAGCAGCCAACTTTTCAAAAGCCTCACTTCTCTTGAATATCTAGATACTTCTAATTTACCTCAAATGCAGTCACTGCTGGAAGAAGGGCTTCCCTCATCTCTTTCTGAGCTACATTTAACTAGCCATCATGATCTTCATTCACTATCAACCGAAGGTCTTAAACATCTCACGTGGCTTCGACGTCTAGAGATCTGGGATTGCCCTAATTTCCAATCTCTTCCTGAATCGAGGATGCTCTCCTTCCTCTCTAAACTGAGAATCTTGAATTGCTCTAATCTCCAATCTCTTCCCGAATCAGGGATGCCCTCCTCACTGTCTGAGCTGACCATCAAAAATTGCCCTAATCTCCAATCTCTTCCAGTAAAAGGGATGCCCCCTACCATCTCTAAACTGAATATTTGTGGTTGCCCATTGCTCAAACCACTGCTAGGATTTGACAAGGGAGAATACTGGCCGAAAATTGCTCAGATTTCCACCTTAAAAATTAATGGAGAACTGCTCTGATAAATGTAAGTTAAATTCTTTCTTTTTAAAACCTTTGTTTACTTCCCTTTGTCAAATCTTTGAGCAGCTCAAAGCATCGTTGGATCGGGGTGAATTTAATTTAGATGACAGCAAAAAGATGATAAAATGAAAGCTGGTATAAGCAGGAACTGAAATCATTTGCTTCATGTATTCTTCTTCTTTCCATTTTACAGTGAGTTGAGCAAGGACTAAGGAGGAAGTGCACATGCTAACTCATGAATGCATAATTCATAAATATACAAGACACAAAGTTTGGTTCCTATCTATCAAAGATATAAAAGTTTGTTCCCCAATAATTAACAATTAAAAGATGAAGTTCATGTTGCCTGACAGTTATCTTTGAAAATTTCTCCTTGCTTGTCTATTAGCTTGTTTCAGTTCAACCGTTCATCCATTATCATACGGCTGCCAAATATATTACATTGGATATGTTGCTGTTGTTGCCAAAATCAGTCGTCTCGCTTTAATAAAAACGAACACTAATTTGACTACTGATCCTATAGAATCGTCGCGTAATTTCCTTTCTTTGTCAGGATTTTGGCAACAATATATAAGCTATTACAGCTCTTACCTTGGTTGGTGAAAGTAAACTGCTTGTTCCAACATTCTCTATTGAATAGCCAATCACCTCGATTATGGTCTATTAGCAAAGTGTGAGTGAAGAAAGACTAGTCATTTTATCGTCCAGTCGCGCTCTTAACTGTCAGGACTGATATTTTTTCCAGATTTGATAATTATGGCTGCGTGTGAAGTTATACTTATGATTTGAACTGTTCATGCATTGCTCTGCATTATTCTTTTTTTATAGTGGATAGGTAGCAAATATAATGAGGCTTTGGCTCTATTAACTTTCACTTTCTCTACCAAATTCCCCAGCCTCTATAATATATGCCTCAAAGTGAAGAGGGAGACAACTAAGCTATAGAAAATAAAAGTTTTGAAAGTTTATGTTAAATTGAACCATTGAAAATTATTAGAATTGATTTTTAGAAGGTCTTATATCAAATTTGAAGTGATCATTTGAATTGATTTGGACTAATTTTGAAGCAAACACATATCGAATCGAGCTTGTTGGGGGGGGAGAGGGAGAGAGAGAATTTCTTTGACGGGTGATCGGGTCTTAGAATCCTCATTGCTATTGGAAGAAGATTACAATTGAGGAAGGATGGCAAGCCTAGCGTTCCTAAGAGATTGGTTACACTTGTAAACCAAACATAAGAATGAGCAAAAACAGATCTCTAGCTGCAAAACATCCAGCAGCTCTAAAGGGGAGAGTGTTGGGTTTTAAAAGGTGTGAATGGAAAATGAAAAATTGCGACTTTTATGAAGAGTTGTGACTTTAATGAAAAGTTGCAACTTTTATGAAGAATTGTGACTTTTATGAAAAGTTGTGACCTTTCCGAAGGGTTGTAGCTTTTCATAGGGTTGTGACCTTTCTGATAAGGCACAATAAACATATGTTCACACTACCCTTGGTTGTCTATAAATAGAGGATTTCCTCTTACTTTTCAACAATGAAATAATGAATTTCTAGACTTCTTCTTCTACTACTAAATCTAGTATTCTAAGTGTACTTTAATGTCGTTGAGTGGTTCGCTGACACCGTGGTTTTAGGTACCGATACACCGGTGAGTAAGATCGTTCTACCCTGGGAGGAAATATTCCATTAACCTCAGGTACTTGAGGGGAATAATTTTCTTAAGGGGACACAGTGCATTCAGTGGCCTCGATTTTCTTCTTTGAGAAAAATATTTTGTATATTACTTTTAATCTGTTTCTAATTATATTTTCTCTACTAATTTTAATTTTCTAGTTTTGAAAATATTCTTTAAACTTTGTTGCTTCTTCCCAAGTTCTCCAAAGTTTTTGTTCTAAACAACAATCTTAAGGAAATTACTATACTGTTGGTATTTCTTGTATTCTACTGATTGGGGGAAACAGATCATGGAAGTAGAAGATTAATGCACTACTTCTCCATAATTCGATGCCTTTTTTAGCAAGGTCAAATTGAGAATGTACCAGAAGAATTGGTGATATTTCGATTAAAGATTACACCAGGTTACCTTCTTTTTATTTATCTTAGGCGGAAAATAATTTCTAAAAGTTAACTCTTTTGATTATTATCATGAGTATCTTTGGAAAAAAAAGATCTGCAAATCATATGTTTTTTGAATGAATTTTCCTTGGCAAATAGTGTTGCCTTTAAAATTCTTTAGTTTGCAGAATGAGATAGTTTGATAAGATATCATGTCAAAATGTTTAAGTTGGAAGACTATTTGAAAAGAAAAGCATATCTATGTGATAATCAAAGAATATGTTTATTTTGTTGGGAGACTAAAAAAAAAAAACTTTTGTAGTTTTGTATTCTGTGTGAAATTTGATTGTGTCTGATTTTTGGAGATTAAAAAACTTTTGTAGTTTTGTACTCCATGTGAAATTTGATTGTTTCTGATTTTTCGAGATTAAAAACTTTTGTAGTTTTCTACTCTGGATAAATTAGACTATGCAATTGTTTTGAAGAATATGAAAACTTCACCTAATAAGTCAGTATTGTATTTTTGGTTTTCTACTCCGCTTAAATTTGAAATTGATTTGAAGTCATAAAAACCTCATCCACATTCAAAGTTCATTAGGTTGACGATTTGAAGAATATAAAACTTCATTGCTAATAGAAACAAATTGTACAAAAATTTTGTCTTTATTGTTAGTATTCTTAATACTAAGTGGTATGTCTAATTGTGATAGCAAAAAAGACCAGTGACTTAAAGTTTGTGATTTTATGCCTGCAATAGGTGCCTCTATGGAATGAACTTTGATATTATGTAAAGATTGTCAAAGGGATTTTGAAGCACTATAATTCTTTTGTAGAATAATATTTCCAAAAGAGGTTTCATGCTGCCAATGACATTTTTATAGTATGTGGAAAAATTATTTTCAAATACTTGAAAAATATTTTTGAGATCATATTTAAAATGTGAGGGTTCTTTGCTTATGATAAAAATAAAATTAGACATAGTGTTTAATTTAAATTTGGAGCACAAGATATGAGATTCAATGACATTCGTGTATTATGTTCGACCCACAAAATTCTTAGAGTATATTTGAATTGTGGTCGTTGAGTTTCTCTTTTACTAGTATAGGGTATGACTAGTATGAAATTACCAAATTATATATATACTTGTTCAAAATAGTTGTGTTCTTTTATGAAAGAGTGTCACTTAAAATGTTGTGATTTTTTCATGAAAAGATTTGTCTACTAAAATACAACTATTTGTATAGACACGAATATTTGTGAAAAGTTATGTGTCATGTTTGTGTTGTAAAAGAAGCATTTGGTTCATATGCTCTTGTTGGACCCGATGAGACTATGTTCATGGGTAAATTCTATAACAATCAAATTGAAGGTTATGGAAAGGTCCTTCTGAAAAGGACATCTGATAAGGTGCTGACTCTAAACAATGTTTGTATCTGACAAAATTGTAGTAAGAACAAAATATTTGTCAGAAAAAGTTACCTCACGGAGGGTCTTTTCAAACTTAATATTTCTGGTTGATCTTACTTGCTTGAGTCAAACTATTTGTGACATGATCACTTGGGACATGTCAATTACAAAACCTTGTAAAGGAAAACTGATCAACTTAGAAGTTTTGTCTAACTTTGAGCGCAATAAATAAAAATGTCAAGTTTGTGCTGCATCTAAGTATGCTAAGTATTCTTATAAATCTGTTGAAAGGAATTTTAATCCCTTAGAATTGATCTACACTGACATTTGTGATATGAAGTCAACACCATCTCATAGTGGAAAAAGTATCTCATAACTTTTATTGACAATTGCATTAGATACGGTTATGTCTATTTGCTGAATCGTAAGGATGAAGCAATAGAAACATCTAGGCAATATAAACTTGAAGTTGAAAATCAGTTGGGAAAAAGATAAGAAGTGATAGGGATGGAGAGTATAAACCTCTTTTTGCAGAAATATGTTTGGAAAGTGGAATTATCCATCAAACTAATGTCCTACTCACCTCAATCTAATGGAATTGCAGAATGAAAAGAAAAACCGAACTTTGAAGGAAATGATGGATGCATTACTTATAAGTTCAGGTTTACCACAAAACTTGTGTGGAGAAGCTATCCTTACAGCAAAAAGGAACAACAAAAGTTTTGTCTGTTCAGAAAGAAAGCAACAAAAAGTTTTGTTTGTTCAGGACACAATCTATTCCATATGAGAAATGGAAAGGAAGGAAATCCAACTTGAAATATTTCAAAGTGTGGGGGTGTCTAGCATAAGTCCAAGTTCTTATCCCTAAAAGGATCAAATTAGGACCTAAGTCTGTGGACTGTAAAATTAGACTTGAGTAGTCTAGTGAAGAGTCTCAAAGACCTTGGGAAGAACCAAAGGAGAATGTAGTTAATAAAGAGATTTAGAGGCGTAGTAAATGTCAAAGGACATCTACTTCCTTCGGATCTAATTTTGTAACACTTCCTATGTCTTCTATAGACTCATCCTTTTAGAAAGAGGGCGTCAATAGTGAGATTGATTCAATCTTGAGCAATCATATTGGAAGTTGATTGATCTTCCTCCATGAAATAAACCTTTGGGTTCAAAGTGAATTTTCAGAAGGAAAATGAAAGTCGATGGGACTATTGACAAATATAAGGTTAAACTTGTAGTCAAAGGATACAGACAAAAGGAAGGTCTCGATTACTTTGATACATACTCTCCAGTAACAAGGATAACATCTATTAGGGTGTTAATAGCACTAGCGATCGTGCATGATCTTGAAATCCATCAAATAGATGTTAAGACAACCTTCTTAAATGGAGAGTTGGAGGAAGAAATTTACATGGAACAATCCGAGGGTTTTGTGGTTCCTGATAAAGGAAAGAAAGTGCGAACTTGTTAAGTCACTTTATGGACTAAAATAAGCACCCAAACAATGACATGTGAAATTTGACAAAATTATGTTGGCAAATGGATATAAGAATGATGGAAGTGATAAATGTGTTTACATTAAAGATACTCCAAATCACAAGGTCATTGTTTGCTTGTATGATGATGACATGTTTATCATCAGTAGAGACACTTATGACATAAATGCTACTAAACATATGCTAGAAAGAAACTTTGATATGAAAGTTCTTGGGGTTGCTAATGTGATCTTAGATATAAGAATCCTTAGAACTCCGCAATGTTTAGCATTGTCAAAGTCTCATTACATTGAAAAGGTACGTGAGAAGTTCAAATATTTGAATTTCAATATTGTCAAGACATCAGTAAATGTGATCTTTGAACTTCAAAAGAATGAAGGTGAAAGTGACTCATAATTGGATTATGATAGAGTATTGGGATGTATGATGTATATCAGAAGGTGTACGTGATCAAATATAGCATGTGCTATTAGTAAACTGAGTCGGTTCACGAGCAATCCCAATCAAACTCATTGGATAGAAATGAGAAGAGTTTTGAGGTATTTAAAACATACTTAAAACTATGCCTTGCATTATAACATATATCCAGCAGTATTGAAAGGATATAGTGATGCAAATTGGATCACCGGATCAAATGAAGTAAAATCCACGAGTGGATATATATTTACTCTCGGTGGAGGAGCAATCTCTTGGAAATCTTCCAAGCAGACATGTATCGCTCGCTCTACAATGATCTTTGAGCTTGTAGCTCTAAATAAAGCAGGTGAATCAGTTGAATGGCTCCGAAATTTCTTGAATGATATTCTTTTTTGGCTCAAACCTTTGGCATCAGTATGCATACACTTTGATAGTCAAGATGAAATAGGTAGGGCATGGAGCATGATGCATAACAGAAAATCTCGTCATATACGACGGAGACATAATACCGTTAGAAAATTGCTCTCTAGTGGAATTATTACAATTGACTATGTAAAGTCAAGAAATAATGTGTCAGATCCACTAACAAAAGGCCTAGTTAGAGAGGCAGTTGAAAGATCATCTAAGAGAATGGGTTTACAGCTTTGGACAAGTCATCATGGTAGTAACTCTACCTAGCGGACTGGAGATCCTAAGAGCTAGGTTCAAGGAGAAAACAAAGTTGTGATTGACGGTTTGGCATTGTCAACCAACTCAATCTATTCTCATGATGAAGACAATGCTCAGGAACTAGGATAAAACATTAAGATTTGTTAACGAGTTAATAAAGCTTAAAGTTTTTAATGATTTGTTAAGTTTGGAAGATTTGACCAAATAGTGTATCTACGCGATAACACGTATTAGAAATCACCTATATGAGTGTGAAGTGGAAGCCACTTCAAAGAGAATCATTGTAAAAAGCCTATTCTTTATACACTCATGAAACCAGGAGGTGTGCATGGCTGAAACGAACACAACCGTAAGAACCATAAACGGTAAAGGGTTGATTGTGTGACATATGGTTGTCTAGGTATACACCAAAGCTCGACGGTTTCAAGGATATCGCATGTACCGATTGACCAAGTATATCCGACATATGTTCACTACGGAAAGTTCAAAGGGAAACCTACTTATCCAGATGCAATTAATTCTTGCTTGTAAAGTATACACACTTTTCCGTTTCTTTGTCTTAGAGTCATTCCCCATTCATGCGGGGGATTGTTGGGTTTTAAAAGGTGTGAATGGAAAATGAAAAGTTGCGACTTTTATGAAGAGTTGTGACTTTAATGAAAAGTTGCAACTTTTATGAAGAATTGTGACTTTTATGAAAAGTTGTGACTTTTATGAAAGGTTGTGACCTTTCCGAAGAGTTGTAGCTTTTCATAGGGTTGTGACCTTTCTGATAAGGCACAATAAACATATATTCACACTACCCTTGGTTGTCTATAAATAGAGGATTTCCTCTTACTTTTCAACAATGAAATAATGAATTTCTAGACTTCTTCTTCTACTACTAAATCTAGTATTCTAAGTGTACTTTATTGCCGTTGAGTGGTTCGCTGACACCGTGATTTTAGGTACCGATACACCGATGAGTAAGATCGTTCCACCCTGGGAGGATATATTCCATTAACCTCGGGTACTTGAGGGGAATAATTTCCTTAAGGGGACACTGTGCATTCAGTGGGCTCGATTTTCTTCTTTAAGAAAAATATTTTGTATATTACTTTTAATCTGTTTCTAATTCTATTTTCTCTACTCTTTAAACTTTGTTGCTTCTTTCCAAGTTCTCCAAAGTTTTTGTTCTAAGTATCTTAGGATTACAGGATAAACAACAGAGAGGGTCATGGGGGTTTATAGAGCTTTAACAAATTATGGTGACCCATCAAAATTTGTGGTCGTAATCTTGACAGTCCTTTAGAATTTGATCACAAATACTAGGAGTTAATTAATTTCTCAGACGATCACTCAACTAATAACTTTTATCTCAGAAAGTCGCTCAATTTTATTTTGTAACACGAGAGTTACTCAACTAATCTCAAAAAGTCACTCAGACTGCATTTGATAGCATATACTGAGTTTTTGTCAGTATTTGGATCTTTAGCACAAAACCTTTTGTTTTTGTGTGAATATAAACAAAAAAAATGAAACTAAAAGCCTGACTAACCTATACTTGTTTGAAAAATTGATGTAGTCTATGCATACTTGGTGACGACCAAATTTGGTGCTTATCACTCAACCACACCCAGATGGTGTCAGATCGATGTAAAGTGGTGTCCATCATCTGTCATGCATCTATAAAATTGGTGGTCTCTTCATTTGATATACTAAAAACTTTTGTTTCTTTTTTTTCTTTTTTTGTAGTTTTAGAGTATGTTTGGATTGGCTTAAAAGTTGGTCAAACCTACTTTCAAGTCATCTTTAGCTTTTGGGAGTGTTTAACAAAGTTAGAAATAACTTTAAAATGATTTAAAAAAAGTTAAAAGTAGGTACTCCCCTACTTTTCATGTTTTAACTTAAAAGTTACTAAAGTTTGACTTTTAAAAAGCTATTTTTTTAAAGTTAAGCGAAACAGGCTCTTATTCTGTCGCATTTTAATTTTTTTTTAATACAAGTAATCTTACTTGCCTCTTATGTTTAAAGACTCTTTTCTTGTTTATTAGGCTATTTTTTCCTGGAATCTTGCAGAATGCAAAATTAATCACCATCTTGAAAGCTGTTAAGCTTTGTTCCCTACTTTTATCACTTGCACGGATAAAAAGTTCAAAGAGTTAGGTATGTTTTCCCCAAACCTTTGGGAAAAAGCCACATCAAGTTTGAATTGTTGGGTCCTGATACTCATAATAACGAGCACGTTTATTTCTTCTGTAGGAGGAAAAAAAACTAGGTGAAGAAGCTTTAGATCAGCTTGAAATGAGGTTTGCAAGTTATCGGAACACCAGTTGCAGTTGTGCATGTTCTATCAATTTTCTTTGGTCAGGGTACTTATGATTCACCTCTAGCAAGTATGATATTGATTTCAAGTTGATGCAACTGTATTTGATAGAAAATACTGACGTTTTGTCAGAGTTTGGATCTTTAGCACAGACAAAACAACATTTTTTTAATGTGATCATTCAGATATTTGAACTGAAGTTCTAAGCATTAAGCTGGTAAGTACTTTTGAGATTATTTTTCCATTTCTCTATTTGGTTTCACCTAGAGTGGCACCTCAGAACAGATTTACTCAATGATTTCATTACAATTTACTTAGATGATGAAAATGTGAGGCACAGTCAAAATTGATGGCTGATATCTGCTCACATTCTAGTTTCAGCTTCTTCAGGTTGTGGACCTCATGTCTGTTACTTATTGAGTTTTTCTACAACTCTCTGGTGAGTTTTAACATATTGGAACGTTGTAACTGATACCGTCAAACCATACAATAAAAAGGTTATAAAATTACAACAAATGATACAATCTATTCAAACACTCTATTTATAGGTAATACTGATGAATCTTGTCATTTTTCAAATCTCTAGAGTAGTTGGGTATTAAAATTGTCATCTTCTATATGTATTTGTGCCTTTCCCCTTTGGAGATTGTGAAGTTCTCTTCAAATGATTTCCATTACTCAACCTCGAGTGGGACCTCAGAACTAGGGGAAAGGCAAGTGTATCCACATGTTTCAGTTACCAAGATGTTTATATTGTAGTGATAGTAGTTTATAGTTTACTTTTTACAATTAACAGCATAACTAAGAAAGAGTCATCTCTTAATAATTCTTATAGTTTTAGCTGATGCATATAAGCTGTTCAAAATATGGTGTTGTCTGAACACATTTGTTGCAATTTACTGTCCAGATAATTTTGATTTTGTGGAATTCTCCCTTTTTAGTCTATAAGCTTGACTTGTTAGTTGATCCATTGTCATTGTAGGAGTTTTTCAATCTTGTCTTTGTTGTTCAATCCTTGGAACTTGAAAATGCATCAGAAATTTATTTGAGGTTAGGCAACAGAACAGACATATTGTGATGATTAGAATGAATGGTGCTCTGTCAGATGTAAGTTAGTTTTCTTTTGTAGCTTTTCCTTTTCATATTTGCATGGTGAAACAAAATCTAGTATAACAAAATGTAATATTGATGAACTATTTGTCTTTAAACATGCACATATTTGTCGGCTGCATGTTTTATTACCTTGGAGATTCATCTGAACAGAAATTCATGTATTCTTGTTATATATCTCATTCTTCATCTTACTTGAAGATTTTTAGTTCACATATTGCTTGTAATTTCGTCTGAATAGCACTTCATGTATTCTCGTTCATTCCCTTCTTAGAGAGTTGAGCAAGAGGAGGTGGTTTAAAGTAATGCACATGTTCATAGATACCTTGAATGTGGTCTGTCAGCAAAGTGTAAGTGAAGAAAAGTATTGTGTCTCCTTGTTTACTCTTAGGAAATATTGTGCAAAATTTTTTGTGGGAGTTTCTTCTAATGTCAAATTTCAATCATCATTCGTTAAAAGGACTAGTTATTTTCTATTCTCTGTGAAATCATCCAGTGCTATCAACTATCAGAACTGGTATTTGTGAAAGTTAATATACATCTGATTTTGTTATAGCTGAGGCTGACACAAGCACTGTGTATTGTACAGTTCAACCTTGATTTGCTCAGAGTAACTGCTTGCAGTAGAAGGATTAGTCAGCCTATAGATTTGATGCTTGGCTGTATTCCGTAGACTGGACCCGTAGAACACAAGCAGTAGCCCAAAAAGTTTTATTTTCCTTTTCCAAAATCCAAGGTGTTACAGTAATAAACCAGAAAATTTGGTGTTGCTTAGTGATATCGTCCTCAAAGATCTGTTTTTAGGAAAGTTTGGAATTCTGCCACTAAGCGTCTTGTTATTTGACAAATCCAACATCTTTAGAGCTTGTAGCTGAAAGATTGTGTCAGGAAATGCTCCATGGAGATTACAAGAGCTGAGGGACAAGGTAGTCAAGTTGGAGAATTTGGCAAAATATTCAGGAACTGTGGTAGAGAGATAGTTCTGGTCTAGATAGATGACTGAAAGAAATCGAAGGTTGGAAAGTGAATCATCAATAGGGCCTGAAATTCGACAAGCACGCAAGCTCAAGACCATCAAGTTAGGCAAATATGACGATAAAGATTGACACCACACGTTACTCTGAGCTAAAAGATCAACACCATCAATTATGTTAAGTTCTCAATAAAATCAAGACTCTCAAATTTAAGTGTCTGGAGAAGAGTTGAGAGATCAAGAGTAACTAGCCTTGTTAATCGTGATAATGTCATAGGAATTTGCCTGAAAAAACCAGCATTCGATAAATTCAGGTACTTCAAGTTGACTAAATTGTATATACCAACTGGTATACCAACGTTGAACCTGTTGTAAGACAAATTTAGCTTCTCAAGATACTTAAAGACTTAAAAGGGCACTTGAATTCTCAACTCCACTTGAAATTGACTCATTATCTTGTTCCAATGCAATAACATGACCAGAGAGATCACATTTCACCCCATACCAATTGCAACATTCACTTGTGTTATCGTTCCAACGCGCCAACTTGGTTGACAAACTAGAATCATATTGAAGGCTGCCTTTTAACTGCATCAACAATGACTTTTGATCATCAAGACATTGAGAGGAAACAAAGAAAATCTCATTTCCTGATAAAATATAAAACAAGGGAATCAAGAAAAGATATAGAAAGTGTTTAGAGTTTGCATTTTCATTTATGCAACTTGTTAAGGTGGATATGACTCAACAAGTATGTAGTTAGAAGGAATTATAAAAGGAGAAGAAGCAGAGAAAATATCAAAAGAAACTATTTAACATGTTTAATGTTAGTCTTTTTGGTTCATTCAGTGGACTATAAAGTTTCTCACCAAATATATTTATTCAATGTGCAAAAAGATTTTCAAAGCCATGATTTCTTGCATTTTTGTTAAGTCTACGTTGGGACTGGGACTTGTATGTATTTTTATTGTTTTAGTTGACTCATATGCGCCACTAGGGCCTAGGGGTGTTCATAGTTTTGGTAAAAACCAATTCAAATTAGTGGATCTACTTGGCGCGAATTCAAGTTAATAGGATCAACAGGAGCTTCAAATACTACATGATTAAACTAAAAAAAAATAATTGAAAAAGGCCTAATTAACTATCAATTCGAAGACCATGGGTAAAATCAGCGTGTTGCTTACGAGTTCGGTCGAGTTCAATTACTTTGATTCAAACTATAAATTTGTAGTAAGAAATTCTTTGAATATGTACAAATTATTAATTTAGAACCCAATAACTTACAAAAATTGAAATTTTAAACCCATAAACTTTAAATTCTAAATCAGCAACTGTCGATACCCATAAATTTTAAATTTTAAATTCTAAATCAGCAACTGTCGATAACACAGTGTTACCCATTGAGAGGGTATTGGAAAATGATTGTATATTTTGGTTGGAATTGTATGGTAATAAATTGCTGAATAGATTGATCAGACTTCTCCTCTCCGCCACTAAAATGATGACTTATGTTCTTCTCAATTCACCAACAATCAGTTTTCAATTTTTTGGTCTAACTAAAGTATGACGTCTAAAAGTTTAAAAGAAAATTTTGAATTTCATGATCTTAAATAAAGAATATACATTATATACTAAGATAAATTTGATGTTAAATAGTTATAATGTGAATTCGTAGCCCAGATTACATTTTTGAACTGCTAGGTCTCAACAAATAAGCTAATACATCATCGCTAGAAAAATAATGTCCTATTATTATCCAGATTGAGATTCTTGACACATTTGTCAAATTTAATGATTACTACTATTCACTTGTTTTGCATTCCTAGAGAATACTCTAGGACCATAGCTATTCTAATGTCAATAATTTAATATGCTATACGTTTTAACACTGATACAAACATATCTAGTATTGTTTTACTCCCTGCCCAACATCGGCGGAGTAGCTTTCTCCCCATCATAAAACATAATGTAGAATCTAGATCCTTTCATCGAGCACTATTTCTTTTTCTGGATCAAATCATAACCTAAGTCGACTTTTGTAACTTATAATTTTAAACATAATATAACATAAAAATATGACACTAACAACTCTAAAGTAAAATTGTTTTCAAATACAAAAAAAAGTCACTCCTTAATAACAAATTAATAAGAAAACAATACCACATAATAAAATTTTCCACCTTCCAATGAAAATTTTAATAGTCAATCTGAATATACTGAACAAAGGCAAATGATAAACTAGAAATTACTAGCAGAACAAACTTATATTCACAAGGGAATAGATAACTTAGAGCTTGAAGTTATAAACTACTACGGGAGAAAACCCACCTTAGACAACTTTACAGTGACCACGAAAAAATAAAAGCGAACTAAAACAACTAATATACAAAACCACCTTATCGCTAACGAAGAAAAAAACAAAAGGCCCGAGTCATGGACATGGACCACTAAGTTTACAGTGTGCCAACTGGATCCATACAACAAACCCAGTATAGTACACAAAACACACCTAGGGACTAAGGCTGCTCGTAAATACCCTTCTATTGATATACATGAACACAACTAAAGTCCAATACGATCACTAGTTTCCACCAATTCGTTCATCTGCGTCGTACATGAGCTTTGCTATCACTCTGTATCCTATCCGCATACATTGGCAGTCGAATGATCTCATAAATCTCATTCAACAACACTTCTTCGGTGATGTTATCAGTAATACTTCTCATCACCTGAATTTTTGTACAGGAACCATAGTTAGTCTAATAGGGACCATAATCTATCTAAAAGATGAGAAAATATGGAAAAGGTTCTAATAAACCACAAGTCTACGTATCAAACAAAGCAACTGCATAAATTTACTATTGTCATTATAGAAAATACCTTTCTGTAAGTGTTGTAATCATTCGGAGTTCCTTTATCGACTCTGGTCCTCATCCATATCCATTTTTGGTTATTGGTATCAAAAGAGCACTCTATTATTTTATCAGAGTAAGCTGACGGATCAGAACCATCTGAAACATGAAAGAACCCAACATTTCGGGATATGTGCCAAAGGTAAAATACCAAGAGAAGCGGGGGGGAAAAACAAAAAGAACACAAAATTTTACGGGATACAAATAAAGCACAAGAGATGCTTAGATATGCCACATTATAGGACAACAGATTAGACATTTGCCTGGATGTCCCTTGACCTCATCACTGGAATCAGTAACTCACCAACACAAAGCAACAAGGACCAACCATTGGAAAGAATAAAGATCATCATAAAGAGCAAGAGAAGAAACAAAATTGTTGAAATCAAGTCAAAAGCTTGAGAGGTGCATGGTGCATGTCATAGTCTGACTAGGATGATCTTGTTAGTCAGAAATTTACACTTACAAAGAGACCCTAAATTTGGATTTATCTTGTTCACAGTCACATGTGAAGGAATTTCTGTGGTTCCATGGTTATGTTCCTGAAATTGCAAAAAAAGCTTCTACTGCCCCTTGATTCATTTAAATCTTATTGTGAATATCCATATAATCCAAACTAATATGTCTGACCTCTTTAACATTAGCAACTGATCCAATTTCAAGTTGTGGAAAATCCACATTCTATTAACTAAGCCTTAACAGAACAAAAAATAAAAGCAAGAATATGTATCTACTTTTCTTTTTTGGCTAAGAAGAATATGCATCTTGAACTTACAAGAGAGTAGGATTAGAAAGGAGGATCAGTTGTGAAGTAGCAACACTGCCTTAAGTTTTTACTCACAGCATGAAGTACCTCTAGAATTTTTATACATATTCTTACTACTCCCTAAGCAGTCAGTTCTTTTTTTACTTGTCCCTGGTACTAAAAATAGATTTTCCTTTTTACTTGTCGCAAATCAAGAGATTTATTATTTTCTTCCAATATTACCCTTATCATTAAATAACTACATAAAGTATTAGTAGTCAAACTTAGATTTCCAAAGCATAACTAAAAATGTTAATTTAGTAAAATAGACCCCAAAGGTGCTAAGTCAACGTGGGCCAAGTAAAAGGGAGCGGAGGGAGTAATACTTGGCACCTCACAAGCACCAAAAGGAATCTTGACACTTGACAGTTGCAAGAGGAGTGTGAAATAGCCTCCTTAACTTTTTAGATCATTCTCTAATGAAGGCTCTAACTCCATCAAATAATAGAACTGCATCCAATTCCCCCACAAAACAATTTTAATAAGAAATAACATCCACCTGGGTCAGTAAAGTATACAAGACAGCAATAAAAACTTAACGAGTTCACAGTTCAAAAAAAATAAAATTAACAAGTATGGATGTAGATGATATTAGTCTCTTATACTCCCAACTAAACCCCAATTAAGGGAAACATTTCTTCATGACACACCACAAGTATATAACTAATATAACTGGGGTTTTCTGACCTGGGAAAACAACTCTGCTCCCCTCCATTAGTTTCTTCTTCCCTCGTTCATGTAGATAAAGCAATTCACGATCGTCGACCACCTGCCATATGATCAGAGATAATCGCACTTAATTCCAATAGGAGAGCATGAAACATGATCCACTTCACAAAGGATAGTCTGCCTTGTTGAAGGATGAGACCATCAATCTAAAACCTTAGCTATTAGAGAAAACACACTTTTGATAACTTAAATTATCTCAACACATCCCCTGACGTGCGGGTCTGATTGTTTTTCATGGGCCAAGAATTTGGAAACTCTTTTTGATAATGAGTGACAGCGAGACTAGAACTAAGGACCAT
Source organism: Solanum appendiculatum (assembly GCA_018342035.1). Taxonomy (NCBI): domain Eukaryota; kingdom Viridiplantae; phylum Streptophyta; class Magnoliopsida; order Solanales; family Solanaceae; genus Solanum; species Solanum appendiculatum. Next base: position 349,939 of record JAGDQO010000341.1, read on the forward strand.
TGCCTGCCTTAATATTATGTTACGTGTGTGATCATCTCGCCTAAAAGCTTAAGCTGTTAGTTGTATTACCTTAACTATCTGAACACACTTGAAGCATGGAAATAAATGATATTGACAGGTAAGGTGTAGGAGCATAACAACAATAACAAACCAAAAGGATAAGGAGGAAATAGCAACAGCTCTATTCACAAGGAGAGCAGAATACAACCTCAAACAGAAAGTCAACTGAGTTCATTTCAGGGTATTTCCACTTCAAGAGACCCTCATGCGTGCGAGGAACATAAGGATCATCCCAACCCTAACACATAAAGAAAACAGAGTGGCTCAGTATCCAGAACCTAAATTCATCTGTATGATTTATGCATCTCCGTCACTGTTAGCCATAAACATGCAAGAGGATGTGCTACTAACTCTATCCGTAACTTAACAGCAAACGTAGATAAAGGTTGGAAACCACTTCCACAGAGAGTTTTCCAACATAGCAACCAAAACATAAAAGTCATATAACTTGGAAACATCTTAAGTGATGTAAGAAATTGACTACTCAGGAGAAAATCCAATACAACACTAGAACAAGAAGCAATTCAGTATAGGTACTCTTTAGCACCTGAAAAATAAGACCATCAGCTTCATGTGAAAGCTTTGGGATAAATTCTTTGAGAAGTTTTGTGACAGTAGAGAGCAGAAAAAAATCCTTCCTCCTCACCTGATAAACAATGAGAGATCAGCAGCCACATTAGGTAGAACAAATAATACTAGAAAATAACTATAATTAATCTTATGACACTATATTCCAATTTTGACAAAACATACCCTGAAAGGCTCCAACTCATATCTATAGTAAGGGTTTCTACTCTGGTATATATGTTGACGTTCATAATTCCTTGGACCAATCACTTCTTTGTCGATCATTCTCCACCGTTCATAAAAGGGTCGCTGTAAATTATAGAACAGAGAATGAGCAACAACAATGTACAGATAATATTCGAAGAGAACCAAAAGACACCTAAGCATATAGCTAACATAAATTTTTCAAGAAGGAAAGGAAGGTGGTTTCATATCGAAGAATCCAACCTCAATGACAGACACATGGTTCAGGGCCATCATATCATAAATTAGGTATCTCCTTTCCTGCTTCTGTGTGTCAGGCAAAGTATCAATTACCATCTCTCCATCAAGTAAAGTGAAGTGGTGGGTCTTTTCAGCTAAACCCTGGGAGAAAATATGAGAATTTCATATGATAAATCATACATACAGATAATTTCCAACAGTGAGACATAAAAGGGAAAAGAAAAGATCAGAACATCCTAATAGCTAACTGGACATCAGCATACTTCATTTGTGTGTCTGCAAGGAAATCTCATCTGAACCCTCCGGAAGTTGAAATGCCTATCAATTAAGAAACAACCATCCATCGTGATCAGCATCATATACCGTGTCCCATCAGCCTTCCATGTGGCATAGTAGTAACGCTGCCTTAATAACTGCAAGTTTTCCCTGCACATCATGACAACGATTACCTTGGATGAATCTTAATTTATGGATTTTCACCTTCCTTGCTTTGTGTGGGATGCTACCATGGTTTGTAAGGCAGCTAGCCAGTTTAATAAATAAACAATTGTTTTCTCAGAGAATATATTAATATCCATGTCCAAGTCCATACGAGGCCCAAGTACAAAGATACAACAAGGCTATTATCCATGAGTAAAACTTTTACAAGGGATCTAAAAAAATACATTAACTACTCAGAACACTTGATGGACAAGCTATCATGCAGAATAAAACATTATTAGCAGAACAAACAAAACAAACCTATTTCATGCGCTGCAAGCATAATATAGCTAGAGAAATACTCATTCTGCAATGTGTAACCTTCAAAGTTCGAACCATGCTTGCTGCACAGACAAAATAGGCACACTGCTGCACCACGCAAGTTGCCCAGAGGCATCAGGAACTAGTTCAGTTCAGTGTTGGTCACCATGTAAAGAATGTGACATGAAAAGATAGAAGAAAATGGTCTCTGAAGATTCAGAACCTTCCGTGAAGGTCGACTAGCTAAGGCACATATAAACAAACACACACTCAACCTCCCCCCATCCCCCCGTCCCTGTGGAGGCAGGCCCTTCGATGAGCCACATACATCCACCCAACTAAGGTAATTGATTCCAAAGTAAAAAGATGTGTCTTTCTGCCTATTTGGCAGGTCACAAGAATCAAGAAGCATTTCAGTCCGATCATTTGAACATCCCAAAAACTTGGAAGTTCATGAACCATCAAAACCCCTCTTCTGATAAGTAGTTACTTTATTTTCAGGATCAGATCTAACTAAAACACAACTATAAAATGTGGGTTAAGAGAATATAAGCTATTGTGAGGAGACTTCAAAGAAAAGCTTAGTTGCAACATTTGAAGAAATACAGGTAAAAATATTTGGGAGAAAGTCCATGACTTCTGCAGTAACAAATGATGGCCAAGGGACATTCATGGTTGGGAAACGAACACACTAATGAAGTTTAGGCAAAGATTCCTAATGGCTGATTATAAGAAGCAGAATAAATGGAATAGGTAAGAAATCAAGAGGTAGAAAAAGAAACGCTTGACCAGTTCCCAGGAGGAGAAGAAAACAAAATAAGGGATTTCGTCCTCAGCACCAAATGATACTGTAAGAGCTCAAGCATGAAGAAGACTACATTTCCCTATGAAAAAGTATAATTAGCACTGAACCTGTCATCCAAAACTAAGTTGCTCGGACTCTTCACTTTTGGTGCCGCACCTGACACGACATGGGTGTGGGTGTGGGATCCGTGTCCGATTTGGTCAACCAGTTTTGGGTATTTTGACCAAAGTCGATGGGGAGAGCCTAGACAATTTTAATGATTTTTGTAATCAATACAAAAGCTAAAATGAAATACCTTTTATATAGAAATTTCTATGTCACTCCTTTTCCTTTTGATCTCCTTCCAGGATTCTCCTCAAGTTCTCCACATAATATCTCATAATTTAGGTTTTATAACTCTATTTTTAGATATTTTAATTATTTTTAGGTGAATCCCCGCACCCGTGTCCATGCATGGATCCATATCCCCGAATCTTAAAAATTAGATCATAAAGGATCCGACCTCTAGATCCACACCCGTATCGGACACCCGCACCCGAGTCCGAGCAACTTAGATCCAAAATACTATGAAGAATATGATGAATCCAACAGCAATTAGAACAGCAGAAATTACTCTATAGTATAGAAGGGAATGTTGAGGAGCTTAGGGTCAGCCGGTCAATTGACCGGTTTGCCCTTCTTCTTCAACTTCCTTTATTTTACATTTAATATTTTATCCTTTTCCATTTATTTGTCTTATTTTCCTTTTTATATGTTATGTATTTACAAAAATAGTATTAAAAATCAACTTAAAATATTAAAAATTTAGGGACTGAGGGAGTAACATATATTATTTGAAAATTACATTAAGAGTACTATAAATCACAATAATTAACAACTTAAAATATTTGAAAAACGTATTGAATTGGGACAAAGGGAGTAACACATATTATTTGAAAATTACGTTAACAATACTATAAATCACAACTTAAAATATTTAAAAAAACATATTAAAAATTTGATTAACTCTCGAAATTTCTCATGTGCCACATAAATTGGGACAAGGGAAATAACATATACTATTTAAAAATTACGTTAATTAAGAGTACTATAAGTCACAATAATTAATAATTTCAAATATTTTTAAAAATATACTAAAAATTTGGCTGAGTACAAAATTTCACATGCGCCACGTAAGTTGGGACAGAGTGAGTAATATATATTATTTAAAAACTACGTTAAAAGTGCTATAAATCACAACTTAAAATATTTAAAAACATATTAAAAATTTGATTGACTCCAAAAATTTCACATGTGCCACATAAATTTGGACAGAGGAAATAACATATATTATTTTAAAATTACTTTAATTAAGAGCACTATAAGTCACAATAATTAACAACTTAAAATACTTAAAAAAACATACTAAAAATTTGGTTGACTTCAAAATTTCACATGTACACATAAGTTGTGACAAAATGAGTAACATATATTATTGAAAATTAAATTAAAAGTATTATAAATTACAATAATAAAGAAAATATCACATGTGCCACAAATATTATTTGAGAAGTACGTTAAAAATATTATAAAAATAATTAACAACAAAAAAGGTTTAAAAATTTAGTAATTCTCCTAATTTTATGTGTCACATAAATTAAAACAAATAAAGTAATATATATTGGGCCCGGGCTCGCCCAGGCTTTTGTATCTAAGTACATACATGATCTGCAAAAATCCTCGGAAATGGCAGAGTCCATTTTCCATCATAAGCCAAAATCACTCAGATAAACCAACCAAAATCCAATTATAATAGCCTATGTAGGCACTTAATAAGTGCTGAAACAACACTCAACTATTTTTCAAAACTGGATTTTTATTTATTTATTTTGAAACTGAACAGCACATTTGTCTCATAGTAAGAAAAGGAAAATATCGAAATAAGCACTTTATGCAAATAAAGCAAAAATAACCACCAAATTTTATTCTATACCAAGTATGCTGTTATTTGTTAATCACATTCAACAACTTAAGGCTTAAACTGAAGAAAGCAGGAACTAGACACCTGAAGAGGATAAAGAAATAATCATGATAATCACTTCACGAGTGATTTTACATGTTACATGCCACTGTAACAAACTTTGCAGTAAAACAAATTTCACCCATCTCTAAGAAAAAAAATCACTGGACCCATATTCACTAAGAAGCTTCAAATCAACCACTAAGCATATTATTGTTAACTTATTCACTCATGCTGGTGGATTATTATGTTGTTTGTTGTATTTGATATGCCATTTAGCATTTTAGATAAATAAGTAACACAATTTAAACAAGTCAACCAAGATAAAATTTCTTTCCAAATCAACATGTTTCCTGCTTTTAATTAATCCAATTCAGTGGTGTCGAGTATAACTCATTCTTCAGCAACATAGATATTTCAGGCTTTGATGTCTTCACGCTTATATTCAACAGAAAATCACACAAAGCAAATATCAGAATTCACACTCAGATATGCAGTTCTCAGATTGATAAGCCAACTGGAAGTCCTCAACTAATTAGGGACACCTAAACCAAATATCTGTTCAAACAGATGTAAAGGTTGAAATCATGTACTGGCCAGAAATGTATCGCTACTGCATCACACCCACATGATGAAAGAAGTCCGAAACATAACAGCATTATCCGTGTGTTAAAGACAATTAACACATTACATCACACAGCACCAGCTTTTTGGAAATTGTAGCAGTACATAAATTTCACCACGAAGGCTATGCAGGAGCCATATTTACAAGTCTCACAAAGCTACACAGTATCCCAGTTCTACTGTCACACAGCAACAGTTTCTACTGTCATCTCCACATATCAAGGAAATGCAGATAAATGACATGTATCAGCTTATGCGGAACCTTTTCCCCTTTTGATAAATTAAATTTACGCAGTTTCTATTCTGATTTAGGTGAGACCAAGTGTGAAAGTTTCCTTGTTCTTTCCAGATGTGGGTGAAAAGAGGCCTCTTGTATGCATGGCTAAGCGTGATATCTTAAACCTAAGGTTACGCTTACGCCTAACTAGACCAAAAAAATATAATGAAGTTAAAGTTCCCCGAATAAGGACTGGAACCAAACCTGTCAAGAGAGACTGGATGTGAGCCAGGAAATTGTGGGCCTCTACCCTGAAAGGCAAATACACCAAAAGGATTTATGAGTTAGAATTGAAACATTAGACACATGTATTTTGCAGTAAGTAGTCTACATAATCCACAACTGCACAATAGAAAGTAAGTCCACAGCAAGATCAGAAAATAAAAAGTAACGCACATAAACAATACAAGAAATCTCCATATATAAATTCCCATGCAACAATTATAAAGACACCAAAGAACCAACAGCAAAATTCCTACCCCTGGGGTCATTTTCAGTGCTTGATAACAGAACTGTCGTAAATAATTTTGCTGATCTTGTGGGATTGCGTCTCCCAAAATGTCGTCATTTGAGGTTACTACTTGTGCTTCAAGATTGTCCTGAGAAGGGAGAAAATGAGTTATGACGAAATTATAAAAGCTCTGTCGAATAAATAAACCTTACTACACTGCAAAAGTATAGAGACCAAAACCGTAGCATGTTGGTATAAAGACGTAATCACAAGCATCTGTAACCTTGATTATGTTATCATGCTGAATTTATACTCTAGATTCTAGAACCTGCACCATTTGAATAGATTACTAAGTGAGTTTTCTATGACAGTGGTCTAGACAATTGTTAGGAATGTGAAAAGTGGAACAGTTGGTAAGATGTCAAAAAGTTTGAAGTAATATAAGTTTTTATTAGTTTGAATGATGAGAACAGAGACTTCTCATTTAACGAAGGATCATATTTTTGGACAGACCAAATGGAAAGAAACATCAGGTATACTGGTATGGAGTAGTAGATTAGGCGAAATCGCGCAAAAACTAGTCACTCTTCTTAAAGAATAACTTGATTTCACAAACAAGACCCCTCCTTTCACTTCAGTACAATCCTCACGAACCCCCATTCTCTCTCCCTCCATCTGCATTGCCTCCCGTCTTTGGTTTACACACACCCTCCCCCCGGATGCACTGCCCTTCTTCCCTCTCTTTGCCCCACCCACCTTCTTTACTACACCACCATGCCCACCTTTCTCGCTCAACTCTCTGGCTCTCTCAGTTAAGTTTGTTTTTCTGGAATATAAACTTTCAAATAGTAAAAGGTGAATCAAATAGAACATCAAAAATATATAGTTGAATGTCTGCATATGCTCGCTTTCCTATGAAGAAGCAGTCCTACAAATTAATTATTCAGTAACCATTTTGATAAAAAGCCCAATCGTCAAAACCTTGAAAAGCAGTCAAGGAGTGATGATAAAATATAACAAAATACCAAAATGCTTTTTCCCCAGCAAAATATTAGAAAAAAAAGAGGACGAACTTCATTTATCTTTCTAGAAGGTCAGCAAAAATGATACCATTAGCATGTGTATTTTTAAAAAATTTCATGCCAAGCACTCTTTATCAAGCTAGAAAATATTATGTTCGCTCCAAGTCTAAGCAAAAGTTAGATATCTCCTAGCACTGTTTAGCCACTTTTGTCGAGCTTTTAAGAAAATTAGATTTCTTCTTGGCTGTCTTTCTTTAATTGGGGGAGCGTACCTTGTTTATCAAATATGACACCATTAGCATGTGTATTTTTTCAATTTTTCATGCCAAGCACTCTTCATCAAGCTAGAAAATATTATGCTTGCTCCAAGTCTAAGCAAAGTTAGATCTCTTCTAGCACTGTTTAGCCACCATTGTCATGCTTTTAAGAAAAACTAGATTTCTTCTTGGGTGTGTCTTAATTGGTGGAGGACCAAAGGCGACGAAATAGGCTGTCAATGGAGGTAAAAACACTCAAATGCAAATAAGAAAACAAATATGACAAAGTACAGAGTTCTCAGGATTTATAGGAGAAATTCTTTATCAGTCAAGAAACAACAATCCTACGAAACCTTTATCATCACATTTAGGCACCCAGGTCGGACATTAAAATAATTGAAGATGACCCAAAATTCTTCACCATTAAATTTTGGCTACTTATTTCACCCTTAATCTGCTAACTCCATAAAGGGCCGCTGGGTGGGAATGGACAGATAAAGGAGCACAAGAGATCATTTTCTTAATTATCATTCCAGAATTGAAATGAAACTGAGTCTAATAAAGCAAATTATATAGAGGATTCATATCCTAACTGAAACTAGTTTGGGATTGAAGCATAGTTGACGCAGAGTCTAAGGAAAAGAAGTCCTCATTCTGAAAATAACATATCGACATTTTATGGTACAAGTTTCATCGAAAAAAAGAAAGTGAGCATTAAGACCAGACATGGAAAACGTCTCTTGGCTGACGAAAGGAGACTCGCATAAGGTGGCTCAAGTTATCTAGCCTCGACAGGCATGAGGTTTTAATGACCAGCCCTTCCTAATTCAAGTAATCTCTGACTAGGAATCATGCCTTTAAAAAGTTGTGGCAATCCTCGCATCCCAAGTATAGCAAGGTCGTTACTCAAGAGTTTCTCATTTACAAGCTCCATTGGCAAAACGACTTGGGAATGTCATAAATTGGTAATTTTCATAATCAAGTTTAACGTTGCACTCAAAATCAAGTTTCACTAATTTCTCACCATAGAAGTATCAAAAAGTGATAGGTTTCTCATTCTAATGCCGAGAGCCACTAGAATTGTACCACTTTAGTGTTCACATTCAATCAAATTCAGCACCGCACTAATGGAAACTGAAGGCTTACACTTGCATCAGAGAAGGAAAAAACAAGCACTTCAACCATGAATAATGTGCCAACAATATCAAAGAGGAAAGTTCTGTTGGAGAAACACATACAGTCAAAGGAGCTACAGGACCTCCATCGTCATCGTCATCAGGCATAGCATCACCATTCAAATCAAGCTCAGAAGATCTTTTCCACTCAGGTGTTGGAGGACAAACAACCATTTCAGGTTTTTTCTCATGATAGAAGGCATATAGGGCATCGATATAGTCTGGCTTATAGATCCCAGGAGGACGAGCATCAGAAAAAATTTTAATTGCCTGCATAAAAGTGATCTGATTATTCATACGCAGAGATATGTGGTTAAATTTGAAGCAAGAAGGATGTAGCATCGCAAAATTACTAACCTGACTGACAGATATTGGCAGCGTACGCATAAGATAATGAATGATCATAAACCCAGTGCGATTATGCCCATGTGTGCAATGGACAAGAATATACTTCTTTGCATGTTTCTGACGGGCAAGAAATTGTGAAACCTGATAGAAGCCATAAATATTAGTATCAAGTTCCTTTCAATAGGATATAGCATTCAGTGTGATAAGTTAGCCTTTATTTGCTTAAAACCTTGAACAGAATAGAACTCATATGACAACATGCTTCTCATCAATGCTAAGTCCTAATACTAAGAAAACCTAACTAGAAGTTAACAGAACACCTTTCGAATACTCTGAGGAAGTACAATACTTTTTAATCTGAGACAAATTCTCACAAAATACAGTTCCAATTGCAAATATAGTATTCCCTGCAACTTTTCGCATTGGAAAAAGAAAAACCTTAAAATGGATTTTCAAGTTCATAATGCTTTGTTTTCCTTTCCAAAAATCAGGTGATTCTTGGTCCAATTGAAATATTTTCTTTACGGGTTGATTTGGGGGGGGGGGGGGGTATGTGAAGGAGATGCAGGATCCAACAATGTGTATTAAGTTTCCACTGTTCAGGGTCCAGAGAGGGGACCATATTTTTTTGATGAAGTAAGTGTTTTAAGGCATCAACAAGATGCATAGTTACAAAAGAGGAGGGGATATCAGCTAAAAAGATAACAAAAATCTAACAAAGTCAAAAGAGGAGACCATATTCGATCTACTGATCTATTGTACACAACATTATATTGCATTCCTGCAAAAGCTATTTTCACAGCTTGAACATATGACAATCCAATAACACGATGACAGCTTTTACTGTTACACCAAGGTTCCCCTTGAAGGAACAGATTACATTCTTTCTTTTCATAATATAATATAGATATTTACATAACATCTACCCTATGATTCTCAAAATAGCTTTCTCTTTTTTATTCGTAGAAGATTACAAACAAACTAGAGATCAACTTTGTTTTCCACTTGATTGGCAAACAACATTAATAATTGCACCAAGTGTAACATATATGATAATAAATCTGTAACAGTGAAGATCTAACCATGTATGGATAAAGGTACAAACAAACTTGTAGTACTTTAACATTGTAAGTAATGCAAGCTCATTCTCAGGTACAGAGTTCAACTAAAACTGCAACCAACATATATAACATTACCTCATAGACAAATAAATTTACAGACTCATTGTCAGGTGCAGAACCACGGCCTCTGCATTGAATCTGATACCCATGAAACAGTAAAATCAGGACAACAACCATAACTCAAAGAGAAAAATTACGCCCCCGCCACCTATTATCCTCCATGATTTTATTACCATGTACCAACCTTTACATGCTTGATGCCTTCTTTCCTCCAATCTGACAATGAATAGTATCGACTTGTATTGGTGAGATCAATCACCATACCAAGCTGAAATTAACATGCAATGAGTCAGTTGTAGTTTAGAAGATCCAGAGTTGTCAAGGTAACTCAAATCAATTAAGAGGTCAGAATAAACAAGGCATCTAATGATTGTGAAAGTAAACCCAAATGAATTAAGAGGACAAAATTAACAAGGCATATAATGATTCTATCATACTAAGTGGCAAAACAAAATAGGATATAACCCTCAGCTTTGACATAAAACATCTCCAAGATAGTGATATAAAACATCTCTAAGACCATAATTCATATGCAGTAGCATATTAACTGATTCAACTTGTTATTTAAGTCAAACTTAGAATCTAGAGGATATATACAACAAATAAAAGCACTACCAACAACGAAACAAGAAAACAAAATTCTGCCTCGTGATCACATCTAGGAATCAAACTTTTTTTATTGGTGAAGGTTACTTCATTGAAAATCCAGTAACAAGAAAGTGCTGTAAAGGTATATACAGAGGGAACAGATCATCATTGCTGTAAGGAATCAAATATTTTGAAGATAAAATCCATGTCAAGTGAATGAATAAGGACCCAAATTCAGGTTAAACACACTCACTTTTCTTCCTAAAACTCTCTGTTGGTGGAGGACTTGCCTAAACGAGTATCTTTTGCCAGGAAGAACACAATCGTTGAAAGTTTCATCCAATGGAACCTTTGAAGGAATAATACAACCAATCTCCTGTCCAAATGCAGGACAATCCAGCCAACCTGCATAAGCAATCCGAAAGATAAATGATGTAATCGAACCATGAGCAGCAAGGAAGGGGGAAAAAGGAGAGAAGTAAGAACCTGTGTTAAGATAATAGTCAAAGAAGGCACAGTAAAGTTCTGTGCAACCTAGAGTTACACTTAGATGACAAGAACAAAAAGAAAGATGGACTACACGGAGGGAAGCAGGAACCTATTGCTACTTCAACAAATCATACACACACACACGCACAGCAAAAGAGATAAGTGACACACAATAGAGAAAGAGAGTGTGTGTGTGCACAAAAAAAAACCTGGAGGAAGTCTGCTGCTAGGTTTCTGTCTCTTCGCCTGAAAGATCTCATCCCGCATTCGTGGTTGAGATGGATATGCAGGTCTATCATCTGGATGTTGTCTTTTAAGTCTTTGAATCCTTTCCTCCCGCTCCTAAAACAAACAGCATTTAGAAAGAGGGCATACAAACTAGAAAATTATTTTTTGATAGGTAAGAGATAGAAAACTAGAAAAATATAGATTTAAAAAAGAAAATGAAGTCTCCACAATAATAAGATTCACAAGAACATACCCCTATCTATGGGCAGTCCCCTATCCCTTTCCACTATCATAGAAAGAAGCGACAAAGAAGCAAGTTCTATTTCTTTACTTTCTCCCCCTTTTGACGGAGACGATATTGGTAAAAGGAGGTGCAAAGTGTGCAACCAAAAATAGTTCAAATTAGATCAGTCAGATAGCTGACTTGGAGATAACCAGGTGCGTGTAAGGAAAGGGGGGGAGGGGGAGCAATTACAGGAGGAGAGCAAAATAAGTTAATCTGTGTTCTTGGAGTAACCATTTAGTTTAAATAACTCTTTAGATTTATTAGACGTCGTAGGCTCCTTGAGCAATTAGGGGTTTCAACTTTCAGGATTCTTACTTTTTTGTAATCAATTACATTCTCTGGATTTTGATTCAATGAAATTTTACTTTATTTGATTTTAAAAAAATAGAGACATCGCACAAAGCTTTCTACTGGTTATTACTCTGCCAAAGACAACCAGCAAAGAAACGACCAATAAAAACGAGACATGTATCAAACAAAGAGCCAAAAAAAATATCGAATAAAGGAGCAAGTTCAAGTAGTAGTACAGCTCAATAGTTGATATAGCGAGCAGAATGAACAGAAACATACGCGACGTGAAATCTCTACAGCACTAGTGACATAATCTGCACGCTCGTCGCTATGTAATATAATAGGTTCTTGTGGTTCATCTTCTAATTGTTGTCCAAAAATCTCCTCGTCATCCTCTGGCTGTGGCAAGGCATTCAGATCCATGCTGGTGATTCAAGTCTCAACACAAAGCATATGTCAAGGTGCCTGTAAGCAATTTATAGTTCTGTTCCTACAACAAACGAGAATGACATCGAATTGTTCAGACCAAAAATAAGCTAATAATCTTATATGACAACTGAAAAGGCTGAATTTATTCAAATCTAAAGGCATCATCCAAATATTAAAACTTAATGAACCAAACAAACAGCATAAATTTGGATATTAAAGAAATACAAAACCTAACACAAAAGGAAACAATGCTGGAGTCTAGATGATATGAAACAGAACAATAGTTGACTCGAATCATAGAAAACAACCCTTTTAGAGCCAGATACTAGAGAGCAAAGAAACATATCAACCCAAAACACTCATACTGATCTCCAGAGTGTCATCATTTGGGTTTCATTTGGTGTCACCAATACACAAAATTGTCAATTTTGAAGGAGAGAGAGAACAATTGTTTATGAATGACCATAGTCATGAAGCAACAAGGCAAATAACGGGTAACTATCTCTACTTTAGCAGAAACAATCCATGACACAGTTGGTGTAAGTGTAATTTGAGAAGTAAAGGAAATGTTGGAAGGGTACATGAATTTAACCCTTTGAGACATTATGTACATTATACACGATTATGGGTTTACTTTTATGCTCCCATCCAGAATTCGCAATTACAAGCTAACTTTGTTTGCTTTAGACATTGATGCATAGACACGTTAAAAAAAGGAAAAACGGAACTCGAACTATTACAAAGTTGAATATATTTGTCATCTGAACTAGAAAGTATATTAATCATATGATCAAAGGGAAAGAGTGAAGAGCTTGTTGAATGACAAGATACAATTAAATGAAGGACTGTGAATATATGACTATTTCACAAAAGAAAAGTTTGGCATTTAAAGAAAGGGGTCAAGCGAACCTAAGGGGACAAAATAGGATAAGTGAAGACACTTAAGTCTTCTACCAAACAAAAGAAAAAAAAAATGAGTGATTGAGGAACTACTTCTAAAAGAATTTTTGTTCAGTTATGATCCTAAATATAAGTTCATTGGCAAAACCTAATGCGAACTTGTAATCCTAAATATAAGTTCATGGGCAAAACTGGACCAGATGAATCAACCCTATAGGCACTAAGTGGAGAACAGTCACAAAATAGGCAGAATAGTACAGATTTTCATGGGAAAAAAATGTTCCCAGGCACGTCTCTCGAGGTCTTCTCTCTCCTACTCTTCCCAGGATTGTAGAACAGCCTCTTTCCGGAATTTGAACTGCTCGGTAGCTCAGTTTACTGTGGTTGCTGTCAAAATCTTCTTTCTCTTTCTTCTTCTTTCAAATTTCACGACCTGTCATCTCTGACACGATCTCCTTTTCTCTTTCTTCTTTCGTTTAGGCCCAGAGTTATTCGAGTATGGAAGACAATAGGATATACTTCAATGCTGGATTCAAATCCGTTGATATTACCAGGTGGTCACTGGTCAGATAGCAAAGAGAGCTAGTATGAATCGGTAGACAGTAGCCGTAACATGATGAGACAATCGACTCTTAGCACAAGGATTATGTCTTGGATCTGCAACATTCTCAAAGAGGCATAGAAAGAGAAGACAAATTCGATCAGAAGATGGAAAACCAAGCACAAAGTATCAGAATTTTTCTGCACTAGGAAGTTTAATGTATATGGTAGGTACATGAGCATCCTTTCGCTTCAGGGGAAAGATAGGACGGTAATAATAATTCCTGAGATCGCATTGAATGGGGAATGGAATGAAATAGCCTTTAAGATTGAAAGGTTCATTAAATGCAACAACCAACTGAATATTACAGAGCCACACAGCATTGAAGATTGCCCTTTTGCCAAAGCTGCGCGAGAGAGTAAATGGCAAGCAAACACTCTCAGGGAATTTAGTCTCTACAAATAGTGGAGACATCTGTATTAAATAGGTTCCTCAGACCCCGGTAGTGAGATTACATTACACTGGGTATGTTGTTGTATTTGTATTACATAAGCATACCTAGGCATCTGGAGGAAAGGAAAAGGGCTTACTTAACAAGTGTGGCATCAGAAAATTTCGCGAGGAGTCAGAAAAAATCACATTGTCAGATATAAAGAAATGGACTTCCATCTCTTGGACGGCTGCCTTTGGGGCCAACATTTATGATATGGACAGGAATATGTTCTTGTTTGAGTTCCCAAACAGGAATATGACATAACAAATTCTGTGGAAGGCTTGGAGATGGAGGACAAGAAAGATTAGCTAGCACTGGTGGAGCCCCACAACAGGTTGTTTACCAGCTTCCCAGAAGATTGATGTGAGCAGCAGGATCCCACTTCACCTCTGGTCGCAAAAGGTTTTCATTGAAATTGGAAATATATGTGGTGGATGGGTGGCTACTGAGGAAGAAACTGAACTCAAGAACCATCTCAAGTGAGCAAGAATCAAAATTGGGGGAGATGGTTGGAATTGTCCAAGTGAAGTATCCATAGAAAGAAATGGGTACAAGTATCATTTTTTCCGATATTGGTCAAGCAGAAAGCAAGATTTGAAAAGACGGTGCAGGTGATGCAGGGCATCAAAGAACCTGTAGGGTCAAAGGCTTCTTTGGAGTTTGGACCCTAGGGCAAAGGAGTTGAACAATATAGAAAAAGAGTACGATTACAGGCAAATTCAGACTATATCAATGACAAAGGACGTGGAGACAGTTGTTCACAACCTAGGTTAGTTGAACATACTACATAAGGGCCCATTGACAACCTTAGGGGCCGTTTGGTAACTGGTTTGCTGTTTGGGGATGAATTATGCAGGTATTAAATTTGCAAAAGTAAAACCACGTTTGGTAGTTGTTTAGGAGGTAAGTTATTTATGAATAAATTTAATACGGTGTAAAGTTTGCAATTTAGAAATTCACATAACTAATACATGTATAAGTTATGAGGAAATCTATGTATTATTTTATGCAGGATAGAAGATGGAATAAGTAAACCCTACATAACTAATCTCCGCATAAAATAAATACATAGATTCCCTCATAATTAGTCCATGCATTACTAATACCTGCATAACTTTAACCAATTACCAAACGACTCCTAAATGTATAGAGCTAACTCCCGTGTTCAGGAACGACAAGGAAGGGTACCACATTACATTCGAAAAATCAACGGTATGATGTATAATAACCAAGTTACTAAAAGGACAATTACCGGGAAGGGTACCACATTACATTCATGTTATAGGAGGTTACTCCCTCCATGCCATAATGCAATTGTCCTTTCAGTAACTTGGTTATTATACCTCATACCGTTGATCCTTCGAATGTAATGTGGCACCCTTCCCTGTTCCTGAACACAGGGGAGTTAGCTCTATACATTTAGGAGTAAATTGAACTTTATTTAAACTTATTTTAACAACTAAACCACATTAACTCTAACTAGTTTTAAGCTAATTCCAACAACTAAATCCACCAACTAAACCATATTACTTCAAATAATAAATCAAACTAGGGGTTAATTAAATTTTATTTGAACTTATTTCAACAACTAAACTACATTAACTCTAACTAGTTTTAAACTAATTCCAACAACTAAATCCACCAACTAAACCACATTATTTCAAATAATAAATCAAACTAACGGTTAATTAAACTACATTTGAACTTATTTCAACAACTAAGCCACACTAATGCTAAACTAGTTCCAAACTAATGCCAATAGGATCAACTAGTGTTGGTACTTATACTTAACAAACACATTATCCCTAAATTTAAAGCTAAGTTGGACACAAATCAATCTTGCAAGAAAATCAATTCTGTCATCAATAGGATCAACTAGTGTTGGTACTTATGCTTAACAAACATATTATCCCCAAATTTAAAGGTAAGTGTCAACACTAGATAGATATCACAAACGACTTAGAAAACACATAAAAATTACACTCTTATAAATCGCTAAATGTCATAGTTCAATTTGATACATTATCTAAACGACAATACCTCTTTCTAAATAAAAGACAAGACAACAATGCCATATTTGACTTCCTATGTTGCTAAAACACAATACTCTTATGCTAGCAATTGCGTGGAAAAGACACAGTGAGAAGGCAAGTGACCATTCCAAAGACATCAACTTGCAATTATTGTACTGTCTTAATAAGCTGTTGTGGGTCTTTTTATTTTCCTTTTTGAAGCTAATTACTGGTCTTTTTTGGAAGAATCAGAAAATGGTGAATTGAAGTCTCTCGTCTTTGTTGGAAGAATCCGAAAATGGCAAATTGAAGTCTCTGGTTTTAGTTAGAAGAATCAGAAAATGGCAAACGTAGCAGTGGAATTTCTTGTGGAGAACTCGATGCAGCTGCTGCGGGACAACGCAGAGGCAGGGAGGTAACTGGAGAGATCAAAGCTATACGAAACAAAGTCAAAGAGATCCGACCGAATGATGCCATTGGCCTTCGGGCCCTTCACAATGATGATTTATACGACAGAATGATGCCATTATATATTGCAATTGAAGTCTCTGGATCCAACAAATTAGTTAACTACTTTTATTACCTTTGAGATTGCAGAATGAAAGTGCCGCGCTGCTGCGACGTGAGGTGGGATGCTACGTGCGGCGGCCTGCGACGTGCGGCGACGTGCGAGCTCCTGCGGCGGCGGCGGCGACGGCGACGTGCAAGCTCCTGCGGCGGCGACGTGCGAGCTCCTGCGACGGCGATGTGCGAGTTGCGAGCAGCTTGAGACTGAGGCTCAAGAGGACGGGTTTCACCTGAGAGAACACTTAGGGTTTTGAGGGAAAGGGGAAAATAACTAGTAAGTTTTAGGATTAGCAAATATAAAATGAAACTGTGGTTATATCATTTATTTTGAATTAATTATTTGCTATAATGCATAATTTTCTCAAAAATAATTGTCACCTAATAATAAAATTATCGATCTCTGGAAGTTTATTTTTTTTAAAAACAAAAGTTTTAATATATCGAACTCAGGATGTCGATATTTTAAAATTATATATATTTAAAAGAGATCGATATTGTCAATTAAAATTATTAAATATCTATAATAAACATTGACATAAAAATCGATATTGTTTAAATTAAATAATAATTTAAATATACCGACCTCTTGAGATCGATATTTATTAATTTATTTTAATTAAAATTACAATATATATATATATATATATATATATATTTAAATTTATTAATCAACAGAAGTTTATTAATATAAAAATTTAATAAATAAGTCTCCAGATATAGTAATAGATATTGATTACCTCATAATATGAACGTATTTAATATTTGAATTGATCGCTGTTTCTTTAATTAATAACATATTTCATATCTGAACCATTAATATATAGGACTTGATTTGTTAAAATCCTCGACGAGTAAATATAATCTCCTACAATTTATGTATTTCATACATTTTCGATAGATTATCATTTTACCTTTTGCCTACGACATCACTACACGAGAGATCCATTTTAAGTGCGGCGTAGTCATATCACCAAAATATTCATGGGCTAACACACACGTAAAACTAAGAAAATCATCTAATTCCTACAAAATGGCTCCTAAATTGCCAAAATATGTCCGAAAAATGGTGAGGCCTCACCTACGGTTCCACCAACTCCCTACGGAGGGTTCCGAAAAGGTTTTGCAAAAAATAGTCCAGAAATCATATCACCAAAATATTCATGGGCTAACACACACGAAAAATTGAGAAAATCGCTTAATTCCTATAAAAATGACTCCTAAATGCCCAAAATATGTCCAAAAAATGGTGAGGCTTCACATACTTCTCCCCCAACTTCCTACGGAGGGTTCCGTAAAGGTTTGGCAAGCAAATCATTTGGAAGTCAAATCACCAATATATTTATGAGCTAACACACACGAAAAACTGATAAAATCGCCTAATTCATGTAAAAATGACTCCTAAATGCCCAAAATATCTCCGAAAAATGGTGAGGCTTCACGTACTGCTCCCTCAAATCCCGACGGAGGGTTCCGTAAATGTTTTGCAAATAAACCATCCAGAAGTCATATCACTAAAATATTAATGGGCTAACACACACAAAAAAAACTGACAAAATCGCCTAATTCCTGTAAACGATATGTCCGAAAAATAGTGAAGCTTCACGTACTGCTCCCTCACTCCCTACAGAGGGTTCCATAGAGGTTTTACAAAAAAAATCGTCTTGAAGCATATCATCAAAATATTCATGGGCTAACACACGAAAATTTGAAAAAATCACTTAATTCTTGTAAAATGGCTTATAAATGTCAAAAATGTCCAAAAAATGGTGAGGCTTCATGTATTTCTCCCCAAACTCCCTACGGAGGGTTCCGTAAAGGTTTTGGAGAAAATCATTGGGAAGCTATAGCATCAAAATATTCATGGGCTAACACACACGAAAAATTGAGAAAATCGTCTAATTCCTATAAAATGGCTCCTAAATGCCCAAAATATGTCCGAAAAATAGTGAAGCTTCACATACTGCTCCCCCAACTCTCCATGGTGGATTCCGTAATGATTTTACAAAAACTCATTCGAAGCCAATCACCAAAATATTCATGGGCTAAACACACAAGAAAAACTGAGAAAATCGTCTAATTACTGTAAAATGGCTCCTAATTATCCAAAATATGTCTGAAAAATGGTGAGGCTTCACTTACGGCTCCCTAAACTCCCTACGAAGGGTCCGTAAAGGTTTGAAAAAAAATCATCCAGAAGTCCTATCACTAAAATATTTATGGGATAGCATACACGAAAAATTGAGAAAATCTCTTGATTTCTGTAAAATGACTCCTAGATGTACAAAATATGTCCGAAAAATAGTGAGGCTTCACATACTGCTCCCCCAACTCCCTACGGAGGATTCCATAAAGGTTTTACAAAAAAACCATGCAGAAGTCATATCACCAAATATTCATGGGCTAACACACATGAAAAATAGAGAAAATTGCCTAATTACTATAAAATGACTCCTAATTGCGCAAAATATGTTCAAAAAATGATGAGACTTCACGTAATGCTTCCCCAAATCCCTACGGAGGGTCCGTAAAGGTTTTAAAAAAATTGTTCGAAAGTCCTATCACTAAAATATTCATGAGTTAGAACACACGAAAAATTGAGAAAATCTCCTAATTCTTGTAAAATGACACCTAAATGCACAAAATATGTCCGAAAAATGGTGAGGCTTCATGTACCGCACCCCTAACTCCCTACGGACGATTCCGTACTGGCTTTGCAAAAAAATCATCCAGAAGTCATATCACCAAAATATTCATGGGCTAACACACACGAAAAACTGAGAAAATCATCTGATTCCTGTAAAATGGCTATAAATGCCCAAAATATGTCCGGAAAATGGCAAGGTTTCGCGTATTGCTCTCCCAACTCCCTACGGAGGGTTCTTTAAAAGCTTTAGAGAAAATGGTCTAAAACCCCCCTAATCTATTACCCAATTCTCAACTACACACTTATTCTTTACGGGAGTCTTATTACCCCCCTGAACATTTTAAAAGTATAATATATACCCCCTTAAAAACGCACACCCAGATTTATATAAAAAAGTGAATTGCAAGCGCCCTGCCACGTAATATTAACTTTTTTTAAAAAAAAATTCTTTATTCTGCAATTATTTTATATAAAAATATTATTATTCTTTTTCTTTATTTTATTTCCCTTTTATATTTTTTTCTATTCTTTTTCAGCCCATTTCTTCTTCTTCTTTTTTCCTTTTCTTTGGCTAAAATTTTTCTGCCATTGAAATGGAAATTTCAAGTTTCATTTGTAATCAAAAATTTTACAATACCTACATAATTTTTATTTTTTAATCTCTTTTATAAATATATGTATTTCCTACACATATTAGAACTTTATTTTTAATCTCTTTTATAAATATATGTATTTCCTTTTCTTTGGCTAAAATTTTTCTGCCATTGAAATGGAAATTTCATCCATACAAAGCTTATTCAAGTTTTCATTTGCCATTTTTGACGAATTTAGAGAAAATTCAAAGAACCTAAATAAGAAATTAGAGCAGATTACAAACCCTAACTTCAAGATTTAAAGTTGAAATGAACATAAACAACTAAACCCTAGCTAAGCCCAAAAGAAAATCGTCAAAATATTGATGAAGAAATAAGGATTAATGGTGGGGAAGAAGGAACAATGGTTTATTTAATTTGGGGAAGATGACCATTCCAATTTTATTCCTTTTTCTAACGTTTTTTCCTCTTCTCACGCGCCTAGAGGAGGTGTTCTCACCTCCTATGACAGCTCAACACTGGGGTGTGTAGTAAATAGAGAAATAAAATGTTCAGGGGGATAATAGGACACCCGTGAAGTTGGAGTGTGTAGTTGGGATTTCGGGTATAGGTTGGGGAGGCTTTAGACCATTTTCTCAAAGTTTTACAAAAAAATCGTTCGAAAGTCATATCATTAAAATATTCATGGGCTAACACACATGAAAAACTGAAAAAAATCGCCTAATTCCTGTAAAATGGTTCCTAAATGCCCAAAATATGTTTTAAAATGTGAGGCTTCAAGTACTGCTCCCTCAACTCCTTACGGAGGGTTCCATAAATATATTTTTTTAAAATAATCCAATGGTCATATCACCAAAATATTGATGAGCTAACACACATGAAAATCTGGAAAAAAATCACTTAATTCATTCCAGATGACTCCTAAATGCCCAAAATAAGTCTGAAAAAGGGTGAGGCTTCACGTACTTCTCCCCCAACTCCCTATGGAGGGTTTCATAAAGGTTTTGCAAAAATAATTCGAAAGTCATATCACCAAAATATTCATGGGCTAAGACACACGAAAAACTGAGAAAATCGCCTTATTCCTTTAAAATGACTTCTAAATGCCTAAAATATGTCCAAAAAATACTGAGTCTTCATGTACTGCTCCCCAAACTTCCTAGGAAGGGTTTTGTAAAAGTTTTGCAAAAAATCGTTCGGAAACAATATCGCCATAATAATTATCGGCTAATACACATGAAGAACTTAGAAAATCACCTAATTCTTGTAAAATGGCTCCGAAATGTTCAAAATATGTCCGAAAAATGGTGACGCTTCACGTACTGCTCCCTCAACTCTCTATGGAGAGTTCCGTAAAGGTTTTTTAAAAATCATCCGTAGACATATCACTAAAATATTCATGGGCTAACACACTCGAAAAACTTAGAAAATCTCCTAATTCCTGTAAAATGGCTCCTAAATGCACAAAATATGTCTGAAAATTGATGAGGCTTCACGTACTGCTCCTGCCACGCCCCGAGTCTACACCCTGAACGTGACCGGTACTCGAGAACCATTTTTGATTCCCAAGCGAACCCTTGGCCTGTCTGACTATTTAGCGGAAGACTCACTCAAGTAGTAAGAAGTTTTATATGCAGAGTTTAACTCATATATCTCAAATAGACCCAACTCAAAGACTGAAAGTACTCAATGTTATAAATAAAACAATTTGCAAAATATCTCAAAATAAAAGGGAAATACTGAGAGACTCCTCAACTCTAACCATCTATAAATCCTCTAATACTAGGATAGATGTCGGGATAAGACCCACGACAACTCAACAATAATAGGAAAATAAAGAGTTTTTGGCTAAAAACATCCTTAAACTATACCCCAAACTTAAATTACATCCTTAAATTATTATTTTTTTGCAGAAAACATCCTTCAAATATTTAAAAGTTATCAATTTTCACCCCTCTGTTAGAAATTGTCAAAAAAACTAAGAGATCCTAGAAAAATATGTGCAGTTCACGTGACTATCAATAAAAGTTTTTCTGTATAGTTTCATTATCTACTATAAAAAGCTCCTGAAAAAAATATTAAAAATATTGGACACCATTACTTGTTGAAACAAAAAGTGTTAGGAAAGTCTGAGGAAACATGATCTGCTCTTCTTATTATTTACCAACGGAAAGAAGCTGGAGCTTAATTATCTTCACCTTTTTCATAGCCAAATTGTAGTTAAATCAAATATTTTTTGGGGTAATATGATATTGATGCGATCAAAATTTTGATTATGTCTCGCATTCGAATTTCATTCTCCATTATTGAAAGTGGAAGTCTCCAACAAACACCGCTTCTAGCAAATTCAATTGAGAAGAAACATATTTCAACTGATAATTTTTTTAATATTAAAAAAATGTCAAATTAAAAGATTTTGCATAATGCTAGACTCAATTGTCGAAAAAATTCACGATAATATTTTTGGCATACTCAAAATAATAAATACGAAGAGGTGACTTGATTTTTGTAGGATCTGTTAGTTTTTTGGCAAATTCTAGTAGAAGGATGAAAGTTGTTAACTTTTAAATACTTAGAGGATGTTTTATGCTAAGAATGATATTTTAAGGATGTAATCTAAGTTTGGAGTATTGTTTAAGGATGATATTGGCCAAAAACTCGAAAATAAACATGAAATCCTCCGGAAAGCAAGGAGGCTCACCAAAGCTATCGAAAGCGCAAAGTGATCTCAACGAAACGTTTGTTGATGATCCTGAACACATGTATCTGCATCATAAAAAATACAGGTCAAATGACATCAGTACATTGAATGTACGAGTATGTAATATAGCCGATGCAAAATAACTGAATAAAAAGACTGCAATAGATATAGCATAAACTCAACTGAATGTAAAGAATTAAAGGAATTAATCCAAAGGACACCCATCCTGCGGACGACAAGTCTACATTTAGTCCAGCTCCAAGGACCTACTCAAAGCAAAAGAGCTTTGAAAAAACTGACACCAAGAGTCCACAAGCTACTTTCCACCGCAAATATGAACTAACAACCCTAGTCTAATAGAAACCAAGTCAGCATGAGGCATATCAACATAGTCAACTGGTCGATAGTGGCCCAAGGGTACCAACCCTATCACGAACCACACAAAAGCAAACCACGCATCCTAAACTAGAGCCAACACATAAATCCTATGGATTACTTTGACCCCGTCTTGAAGATTAACCTTCTTAGCAAATTTCCATTTTCCAACGGGGCTAAGGCCTGAAGCCACCGACGAACACCACCATTAGTACTCTAAATTACACACAAGCCTCAGGAGCAATAAAAACAGCAACAATGAACCAACAACAACGACGACAAGGCACAACAAGGCGTCACACCTCTAAATTCTTGCTAGCCATAACCAAACTCTCAAACCCCAAGAAGCAAATGGATTAAAAAGATTGAATGAGTGAAAACACAACTCCACAATCGAGAAAAGACTAAGAAAAAAGGGAGAAATCAACAAAAAAGGACTACCACAACTATAGAAGGGTACCTACCCTATGGACAGCTCCAGAACTAGCAATCTCCCGACTACTATTCAAAGGGACGGTACATAACTAGGCCAACTGGGTCCTACAACACACAAAACTCAAATCGGGCAAAGCTAGTCTAGCCACCTATATAACAACAATCGGCATCACAATAAAAATAGATCACAAGGGTGGAAAAAGGGAAACTAGCAATCCCAAGGCCACAACCTGTACAATAAGACTATCAAGGCAAAGCCACGTGGAGCTACCATTCTCTACTCCCAATCGACACGACACAGCCTAGTCATTCCACTACTAAAAGGAATTAACTACGGGGGTAAAACACATACACAATCCTCAAAACTAGCTGGCATAACGGGCCAATGATAGATAACAAGCAAAATAAACCCGAATGGGCATGAAAATCCTGAATCACACAAAATATGAACTAAAGGGAAAAACTACAAAATCACATCCAAAAAAGGGATACCTGAAGCCTCGGCCTCTGACCGGCCTGTAGAAGCATAGAATAGACCGTGTCTGACCTCAACCTGAACACTTGATGTAGTAATAGTAACACCAAAGGCACCACCTCTAACCGAAGGAGCCGATAACCCATTATGTTGTCCTAGCTAAATATGACTCATCATGGTCCCATGCTGGGGACAAGTTGTAGGCTGATGACCAAGTTCCCCAAAGGTACAACCATGTCCGACCACCTTAGCCTAGGGACTATCAGATGTCAGCAATACAAGGAAAAACAACTCCCACCTGGGCACTCTCTAGACTGGTGGCCAAACTCTCCACATTCATAGCAACCTCTATATTGTGAAGCCCGGTGTGAAGAACACGGTGATATTCCCTGTCTACCTCAGCCTGACTCAAAACCACCCAGCTAACTACACCAAGGCCTTCCGACAATCTCTACATAATGGCTTATCTCGCTGCACTTATAGCAACCATCACTAAGAGCAACTAGTTGTGAAGACCCAACTGGAGTAACTTAAGATCCAACACCTGAAGGTCCAAAATTATAACTATGAGAAGTTTGGCCTGAACTCTACCTGTCGTAAGATCCACGACCTACCTCAGAACCGCTTAGAACATAAGATGCTACCACCATTAGCCTTATAGGCTGAGAATGAAGATGGCCCTTGCTGAAATGGTAACCACCTCAAAGTGGAATGTTGTCAGTGTTGCACTAATGGCAAGGCCTGTTACCACTATCTCTAGAATTCTCAAGGTACATCTGCTCCACAACCCTGACATGACTAACAACCAGGGGAAAATAGATCTTATTGCTATCAGATGCTCCAACACCAATCGAAGTGGAAAGGACAACCCTCCGATAAACCGGGACTCAACTCCTGATATGAAGAAAGCATTGCAGGGCTATGCTCAGCCCACTCTAAAAATCCCATCACATACTCCAAAATGAACGACGAATCATGTTGGATACTGATCAACCCAACTCTTCTCTGTGAAGTACATGCTGCACCCATAACCGCACCTGAGGTGTATCCTCGAAGAAATTTAGACCTCCTAACATTGAATATTGAGGAGCCGAGGTAGCCAACGATCGTGTCAAAGCCTGGGCTGCACCCAAACTCTCAGAATGCTAAAAAAAAGCTTATGACCTTAAGGTCCATGCCCGATTGAGGCCTTCTAGCCTGATCACGTGCTAAAACTCTTGTGGAATATGATGATGCTCCATCTACATCCGTCGAATGCTTTGTGCTATCCATCTAAGAGGGAGTTTATTACAAAGAAGCAGTTTTAGAGGTTAATCAAAGCGAAAGTTCACGATAAGGAGTCAAGTACAAAATTTCCTAAGAATGCTCTATAGCCTTCCAAAGATTTGATACACATGTGTCTGCACCGATCCGTAGGACTCTACTAGGCATTTGTCCTCATACTAACGATGCCGGTCAACCTAGGGCTCTGATACAAAACTTTCACTACATGATTTCTCAAGTCATGGTGGAACCTACTACACCCCACAAGTAGGTTAGCCTAACCCTTATCCTAGAACCGTAAGCAACGGACTACCAAGCGGAAGACAACAACAAAAAGCAAGAGCTTAGAATGAGGCAGCGAAAGGATAATCAATAAAAACAATATAGGAACTATCCCAAGACCTCAGTATTTGAGCATCTAATCCAAAATACGAGTACAAGGCTTTTACAAATACAAGAAAAGTACAGGGTGTGTCTCTGAATACAATATAAAGACTAAGCCTAGACAAAACTGATGGAAACTAGTAGCTCTAGGTGCCAGGAGCTCACCCTAATCCCTGTAACTTTAAGAGGCTCTTCATGACTCCAAATCAACGGTGATAGCTCTACTGCATTCTATAGGGAGGGAGCAGAAGTGTAGTATGAGTACCAAAAATGGTACTTAGTAGGCAACGACTGATTGAGCTTAAAAGACAAAAAGAGTAAATTGCAAGTAACTAAACAAGAAATACACAAGTAGATAGGAAATAAAGAATAGAAACAGGAAACAAGGGGTAAGATGTCGAGTCAAGAATGTACCTGAAACGCAAGCCAGCAATCTAATCACAAGCAACTAAGATACGAAGTCAACTACCTAGGGCCAAGAGGGCCCATAACCACAATTCTACGGTCCAAGCCTATCAGTTAACAGTAAAACAATAACAAAGAACAAAATATAATCAAACAATAACCTAACCATACCCCATAAGTCCGCAAGGTACAAACACAAAACATAACCCAAGCGGCCCCCATAAACCGGAGGCTGCAATAAGCAAACAAGTATACTTGTGATAGGCAATGCATATCAATGTAGGGTGAACAATAGAACCTTCGGTAACCATACATACATTTGTGCAGAGGTAACAACCTCAAACCGTAAGCATCAACCTCGAATCTGAAGTATCAACCTTGAAACATGTGCATTAGCCTCAAACCGAAAGTAACAACCTTGAATCATGAGCATCAGCCTTGAACTGGAAGTAATGGCCTCGAACCGTGAGTAACCAATAATGGGGCCACCTAGACAGAAGGTAAACTATCAAGGGTACCAGCAAGACAAAAAATATGCACGAAAGGGTGTCAATTTTCCGACTAGTCAAGTAAAAATTGAGCACATCCTAGATGCCTCTAATATCTCAAGTAGAAAAGGAGCACGTCCCTCACGTCTCGTAGTCTAAAAAATCTAAAAGTCAAGTTATCCAGGTGGTACAACTCGCATTAAGACCAATTTAGAATAAAAATCGAGTAAAATAGTATCTCATCATGAATGATAAATATGCCAATGCATGGGCCAAGATTGTACCACAAAATTCATGAGAATGAGAAGAAAATGCAATGTATGCCATAACTAGCATTCAAACAAGGCACTCAAAATAAAATAAATTATACAAGCAACCAAACCACGCTTTGAAAGCGGATAGAACTAACTTGGGATCCAATTGGTCCTCACTTATGGCCTCAGGCACAACAATATAAACATGTTTAATAAAAGTATACAAGTCTACCGCTAAATAACAAGTGAAGGGACTAAAGAAGAGGTCTCAAATTAATAAAAATGGGAACAAACTCAAGGGACAACCCCCAATCATACCGCTCCAGTCCCTGACTAAGCATAGTTAGGTCCAACACAACTATGACAAGCCACCAAGGTTACAAGCACAAACGCCAGAAAAACAACCCAATACAAGCCCTATATGGTGCAAATCATAACTACGAGGGCGGTAAAACACAATTTAAAGCATCTAAGGTCCAACCTACTCTAAGGCCAAAAAGTACCAATCCTAACAAGGGTAAATAAGATTATCTACAACACAACCTAAGCTACAAGCCTAAACTAAGGATCTCAACACCCATACAATGCCCAAGGATCCTACAGAATCAAGAAAAGATGGAATAATAAGAGGAAAGCTAAATAGCTGACAATGACAATCCAAAAGTACATGAAATCAATACTAGGCGTTATATAAGAAGCTCAATAAAGAAAGTAGACCAAAGCCTACCTCAAAGACAACCACGAGTGCTCTGAATCCACCACACAGGGGCTATCAACTCCCGAAATGCCTTTGAACACCTCCAAACATTCAAATTATCGATCACGACGTCATTACGATTGCTAAGACATAAAATTCACAATACTCGAAAATGGACCAAAAAATCAGGTCAAAATAGGAATGTGGGACCCACATCAAGAATGCTAAGATTGACTCAAAACAGGGCTCAATTCCTTGCGCGGTACAGCCCGAACAACCACATGCAACAAAATCACCATTTGAAGAAAATAAAAGAGTGTTTGCAGCCCCTTCAGGGTGGTATATACCTCAAATGGAGAGCCCCTTACACTTCCCGAACACTCCAATGCGTAGCAATGTTGATTTTGGACGTCCACGACTTTGAATCACCTTTATCGGAGCTCCAAAGCTCGAGATATCACACTTTTAAAATGAGGGCTAAAGCTTAAATTTTGGGATTTAAATACCAGAAATTGGTTGCTAAAAGTAAACTCTAGTTGATAAAGGCCTAAATTTTGGTCGCTAAAAGCGTTCACCATATATCAGCACTTCAGCTAGTTTGCTCAAACTGTGAATTCTACGACGGGGAGTTCGGGATTCTTTCGGAACCCCATGCACACAAACGAGATATGCTTCCCCATTGAATTCGGCATTACGGACTCAACAGAACCATCAAAACTTCCATCCAAGATTGTTTTGATGAAAAGTGAGTCGCACACCCAAGTTCCATTTTAGGCTAAAAACCACAAGAAGGCTCAAAATTAGACTGAAAACCTAGGGAATAACACGAAAGGACTTTCTAGATCAAACTAGACATTCAGGAGCTAACCGCGCTAACAGAATTCTCATCCAAACACGTTTACCAAGATTGTTGAACAAAGTCAACCCTTGGCTTGAGCTTCAAAGTTTAAATGCCTAATGGCATAATCTTACACTGAATGTCTTGGGGCCTGAACCAACCATGGGCCTAGCGTAAATTGGCCCTTTCGGAGCTGATGAAACCATTAGAATTGCATTCTCAGGCCGTTTTCCTAAACTTTTGACTGAAGTCAACCATTTAAGTTTAAAAGGCTCCAAAATACGAAAAGTTGCACAAAATCAAAATGAATAACCCGGCGACCAAACTATTAGTCCCAGCAAATCATAAATTATTTGAGGTCGCTACAGAAAAACTCTAAATGCTAAAAAGATCGAAAACTAAAGAAAAAGACATGGAGGGTCATTGCACCATTATATCAACCCGCATATACTTTATTAATGATGGAGTGAAGATCTCATTAGTTTAACATAAGCCATGCACATGGAAAAGTATCGATGATGTTTATGGTCCATATATTATGACCAACACTGACAATAGTTAAATTTTCAAGTTTTACAACGGTTACAAATAATAAATTACTACTTTTTAAATGGTAACATCTGATTTTTTTTTGTATAAAACGAAGGCAATCCTTAATTTTTTATTCTTCAAGAACACTTCCATCTTATTCTATTTTTAAACAACTTAAACATCTCATTTTTACAATGCCTCAAGCATCTCAAACATTCTATACAAAAAGGTCTTACATTTTTCATTGTTGTAATCCAACTATGTTGAGGACGTCACCCACTGATACAAACCTAGCTCGACAATTCTTTAATTGTGCAATCGGCGCATGCTTTTTTTTAAGTGTCGTGAAAATGATTTATCAAGGAGAAGCCCATCAAAATTGAGCCTTGGACCCAAGACATCGAAATTTCAAGGCGTTGCCTAGTTTCAAATATTAGAGAGGCTTTGGTACTCCATAAAAATAGGGATCTACTAATGACTTTCTTCAAAGAAGCTGAAGATCAGAGGGATCACTTGAAATGGTTGCTAAAAGACACCAAAATAGATAGGGATCAACTAAAACAAAATTTGATTTTAGCCTAAGAAAAAGAGAAATGCCTTAAAATTATATTTTACGGTTTGTTGTTGGTGTTTGCTTTTAGGAAAGGTGTGATAGGGATGTAGTAGTACCGAATAAGTTAAAGTATTTCTCTAAATTTTTAACACTTTTATATCTTTTATTCATGATCATTAATATAATAAATCAACAGTAATAACAGTCTACTAATAAAAACAAAGTCGTTCTATGCTAGTAAGACAATAAAGTCTAAAGTATTAAACATACAGTTTAAAGTCGATAATTGACAATAATATAATTCTATAAATAATTAACAACACCTTCTATAATGGTAAGAAAGTACAGTTAAGCAAAAACCACACACCATGAAGAAACAGATTTATAAGGAATCTAGAAAACTTTCTTAATAAAATAGGTTAAATTGTTTGTCAAAACAACCATCCATAGAAAAAAAACAATAACCTTACATAATTCATAAAAAAACCAATCATTTCAAACACCACTTGTCTTAAAAACCACTAATCTCAATTGTTTTTCTCATCACCAATAACCTCACTTTTGAGTTTCACAACAATACCCATCACATCAACTAAATTTTCATCATTGTCTTCTTCATCTTTTTATCCCTTTTTTTCCTCATATGCCACATCAGTGGCCTAGCCTTCTTTTTTTTCTCCTCTTCATTCTCTTCTTCTTTCTCTTCTAGCTTCTCCTCTTCTTTTTCTTCTTCATTCTCTTCCATTTTGTCCTCCTCATGTTCTTTCTCTTCTTATTCATCTGGTATCTTTTCCTCTTCATTTTCTTCTTCTTCTTTCTTCCCTTCCTCATCTGCTACCTTCTCATTTTCTTTTTCTTCTTCTATCTTCTCTTTCTCATCTGTTGTCTTCTCCTTATCTTTTTCCTCTTCTTTTTTCTCTTCTACCACTTCAACAACTACTTTTGCAAGATATTCATCAACTGGTACAAGGTCTTCATCAACTACTGCAAGGTCTTCATCGACTATTGTAGTTGCAAGGTCTTCATCAACTGCTGCAAGGTCAGTGTTCAAGTGTTCATACAAATAAATTACTTTACAGCAAAAATAAATAAAGTGATTTTCCTTGGTTTTTCTTGTTCTTTTCAATTCTCCTCAATTTTTCATCATGTACATAAGTGATAACTTCCACCATTGATTGCTCGAGGGATGCAATACGCTCATGCAGATTTCCATCATTAGAAGTACTCAGTATATTTTTCTGTCCACTCGAAACAGAATTCTCACAAGGTTGGATAGGATTGTGATCACCCAAATATTAATCCTCCATGCTCTTGATAACGCTCAACTGCACCTATAGCGATTCAAGGTGTAGGCGGTCGCTAGCAAGTATAAACCCAACAAGGAGTTGGGGTCGATCCCACGAGGAGTGATCAAGTAAAGAATTCAACTACGGAGTACTATAGTGATCTAATCTTTTGTAGGTAATAGAAAAATGAGTAAAATGAAACTGAATATAAATCATCAAATTTTGATTAATAATAATAAAAGGATTTAGTGAATGATTGAAACAAACACAATTAACAAAGAACTCAAACAGGGGGATAAAGGACTTTAGGGATGTGTGAGTGTTCAATCACTAATTTCACTAGATGGGTCATTACGAATTGCTTAAATATGCTGAATCTCAGTGGGTAGGCAAGATCATAGCTATAATAGCCATTTTACAATCAGCTATCATGCATTCAATTGGGTTCTATCAAACCCCAACATGCAACACTAGAGAATAATCTTATACCTTGATTCAACCCACTTTAACATGCTGGGTAGTAAAAGCAACAGCTCATGCAATCATCAATTGTTGATTCCACTCAAATGCATCTTTTACAAGCATAAAAAAAGATATAGACTAAAACTTAATTTGCAACTTCAATTCATAAAATGAAAACATGAATCAACAAGTGAATCCATTCTAATTCAGCAATTCATAAGACCCACAAGCTAATTAAGCAATTGAACACATAATCACACCCCTAAGGCACTGGGTTTTAGCCAATCATAGCAATAGTGAAGAAATTGTTACCAAAGATGCTAGCCATTGATTCACAAGGTCTTCAAAAAGCAAATGAAACTAATTAAAATTTCACCAATGTCTTGAATCCAAACACCCACAAAAATTGTTCAAAAGTAATCCAAAAATATTCAAAGTGCAAGTGTACTCTTTTGCCTAAGTTCATGGTTCCTCACTCCATACCCACTCTCTTTATAAAAACTCTATTAATACTCTCACAAAAATTTTCAACATTTTAGCACGCGGGACCATTTGGCGGCTTAAGTCGGGTTTGCTGATCCACTCGGCAATTCGCCGAGATGCTCTCCTTCGCCTTTTGTTTCTTGATTTCAACATGAATTTGTACTGGAACTTTAGGCGATCGAGGTCTTCGTCGCCGATCTACTCGGCTATACGCCGATTTGCTCGTTCTCGCCCTTTAATTCTTGACTTCAACACTAAATCATCCTGGAACTTTAGGCGATAATAGTCGGGCTCACTATTTTGATCGGCGAGGCGCCGATTAGCTTCCATGCTCACCGACTTGACTTTATTCTTTACCTCGACTGCTGGACTTTTAGGTGAGTCGCCGAGTTGTCTTTTGCGAGCTCCAGCCTTCTTTTTCCTTCAATTCCTCAACTTTTAGCTTCTTTTCACATTATTTTGCCTTTTCCTCGTCCTCAAGTTTCCTTGCTGCATATAATTATTTAACATTAGTTTTGAGTGAAAAATAGGCATTGAGGACACTAGTTTAGTACAAAAGAAGCTCTAAATGAGTCAAAACTACCGACTCATCAACACCCCGAACTTAAACTTTTGCTTGTCCTCAAGTAAAACAAGAGATCAATCAGTTCAATAGGGATGTCTACAAGCAGTGCTCCTTGAGAATCCACACAAGGTTCAGTTTGAACATGAAATGATCAAATGTGAATTTGAAGTTTCAAACCCTGACTAGCCATCATCAAAAAGAGTTCATGCTCACAAATGCTTACTTTAAATGCAAATTCATGCCCAACAAAAGTAACTGAATGCCCTCACGCCAAAAAAAATGATTCCATGCTCTCACAAATTCCAACGAAGATCATTATTAAGGAATAAAAAAAACACTCACACTCACACTCCCAAATGAGAAAAACATGCACGACTCTACCCATATGCTTGCCCGTATTTTCCAACTAACACTCACAAGGCTTTTGTAGGATCAAAAAGGTTTTTCAAGGCTTGTAATAAGGCTGTGATTCAAGGTATGATCATTTTGGTTTAGTGTCTCTACCTTCATGAAGCATGGTTTCCATTTCACTTCTTTTACCCTTTCTTTCACACTTTTCAACTGCTCAACTCATCCTTGTCAATTCATAACACACAAAACATTTTAAGAACACCCTATTTTATTTTCATAATAATGCACAAAGGCACCATTTTATTTGAATCTTTTTCTTTCTTTTCTTTTAATCCCTTCCTCTTCTTTTTTTTATATGGAGGGGTTCAATCTTTTTCACACACAATCTTTCATAGGATCGAGTTCACGAACTTCTTGCTCCATTTCTTTCTTCATTCTTACCACACCCCCAACTTAGGCTTTTGGCCTAAGTTAGCTATTCAAACTAACCAATACTTCATGAAGGTTATAGGTGGGGAAGACATGGCAATTTCAAACAACCGGCTAAGGTCTTTGCATTCGTGTTTCAATCAAAGAAAAGGATAGGCTCAAATGGTGCCAAGTTAGGTTCACACAGTCACAAGGTGGCCAAACAAAGGTATAACAATTAGGTTCACCCTCAATAAATTCATGCCTAAGATCATTTCCTTCGTTTGCAAATGCTTAGTCAGTTGGACCAACGGGGCAAGTTCTAGGCATCATCATACACACCTTTCAAGTACAGCTAACCACACATGGTATTCCAACACAATTGTGGATCATAACTCTATGAGTCAAGCTTGCGTGCAACGGTCATTGCAAGACTCACCATCGACGATCGACTAGTCACCATGAGATGCTAAGAGTTCACACAAGACTACGCAACTCAAATTGCCTTGTTGGACTCACACTCACATGTTGTTCATCAAGAGCACTATTCAAGTCATCGATATTGATCACAACCGATACTCGAATGTACAAGCGAACTACAACTATTCAATCAACACACAATCGATAAAGATATGAAGAGAGAGATATCATAAGGAGCAAAAACCATTTCTTCAACTAAAATTTCATTATTCAAAACAAAACAACAATAAAAAAAACATACAATCAAACGGAGTTGGCAAAACCTCCACCCCACCAAAAAGAAAATGTAGTGTCCTCAATGCAACAGAAACGAAAATAAAAAAAAAGAAATCAAAGGGATGGGAAGAGGCCCCCTGGAAGGCTAGGCTGGAGCTGAACTCTGGGTCTGGGAATCAGTGCCCAGTGCATCTCCAGCTGGCTGTGCGACCCCATCAACAGTGGGCTGGGACCCACTCGTACCAATCTGTGATGTCTCTCGCAGGGATGCCAAAGTAGTAGCCTGCACCATGTAACTCTCCAAATCCTCCAGATCTGCATATATTGTGCTATCGCGTCTAGTAAGGTCCTCCTCGTCAGTTAACGGGGCGTCTGACTCGCCCTCAACATCTGTAGTCTCAGCAACTCCAGTGGGGGTAGGTGGGGGAACATCAAAACTAGTACCCTCAGGCACATCCACACTACCCCACAACATGGTAATGTGAGTGGACTTCAGCTCGTCCACATCTCTTCGCAATCCGGCAATATCAGCCCTGACGACTGTCAACTCCGTAGAAACACCCTCCTTCCTCTCACACTCCGCCACTCTAGATGTGAGGGCATTCAAAGCTTGCCTGTGAGCCTTGATCACTCGGCATTGATCCTCCAACTCTGCTTTAATAGGAGCAAGTACTACAACTGTGGCACACTCAATCATGGTCGGAATAGTTGCCTCGACTCGTGACGCCCGCACATTAGCTGAATGGGCCAGGTGACCCATCTTTATAATTATCGCCTGTGTCAAAGGGCGAGGGTTAGGAACTGGGGTAGGTGTAGGGATAGAGGAGGTGGATGGAGCAGAAGCAGAAGTAGCAAGAGCATCAGGGACAAGCATACCTGTCGGCTCAATTGCGGGAAGGGGAGAACCGGTCTCCATGGCGTAAACATCCATAGACGGAGACATATCTACTTGAGGTCTCCTCCTCCTCTCCATCTCATCCTTCAGATACTCAGCCTCAATCCGGTGGATGACACAAGACGAGGTTGAAGTGACCTTAATATCCTTCTTGGCTTCGAAGTGGACACCTGCACTCCTACACAATTCTGTGATTAATACCGGGAATGGTAGCGACGTCTCATTCTGTTTAGCCCTTATCATGATCTCCTGCTCAATAATCATCCCCAAATTGAGCATGTGACAGTCCATGATGCAACCCAAAAGTGCCGCCTTCGGGAGCCGGAGAATGGACTCGTTCTACGATGGCATGAGGATGCTGCTTATGAACCCGGACCAATATCTCACCGCTATGTTCAGGTCCTTCTTCTCAATTATCACATGGACTCTAGCCACTGGGGAGATGCATCACTAATCAGAGGGGCTGTAACATCCCAGATTCAAAAAGAATGAAAAACTTCAATTTTTGAAAAAATGAGGTGACCCACGACTTGACCTACTGCCCGTTGGTGGACCTACCAACCGTTGGTCAAGCGGGGGTGGGGGTCGTAGGTGCTACTGCCTAAGGGGAGGGAATTGAAAAAATTATTTTTTTTGGTGACCTACGACTTGACCTACCAATCGTAGGTCTGATCGTAGGTGAAGGGTTCAGGGAAATATTTTAAGGAATCTTTTTGTCTTTTCAGCCAATGACTTATTTACCTAATAAGGTAGGTTCCCTACTATCCCTAACACTATATAAACCTTTTTAAGTCTAAAATCAACCTTCTCTAATCACTTTTCAATTACTCTCAAAATCTCTCCAAATATTTCTCTCTCTAGAAGCTTGAAGAAAAAGAAGAAGAACCTAGGGTTTCAAGATCAAGCCTCCTAATCCTCCATTGATTTCAAGGTTTTGGAATTGAGGTATTAAGATCTTAATCTATGGAGCCCTTTCCTCCATAGAGTCCTTAAAATTCTCTATTTTTCAAGTTAGAAATCCTCCATTGAAGTTAGGATTTTTCTTCTATGTCATGGGTTTTTTTCAATGTTGATTTAATTGATTGCTTTATGAACTATGAAGCATGAATTGAGTTAAATTTCATGAATTAAGATGAATCCCCATGAACCCATGTGATTTCTCCAATTTCAAAATTAGGCTTGTTGATGGGTTGAATTGTGAAGAAGTTGAATTTTATGAAGTCTATATGAACCCATGCATGATTTACGATTTCTAAAAGCTATGATTTCATGGTGAATTATGAATCATCAAAAGATGAGTTTTATGAAAGTATGCATGTTCAATAATGAATATTATGATGATTTATGAATTGCTTTGAGATTGAAGCATGAAAGATGTTGTTGTTGAGTTGTGAAAGGGTTTCTCACATATTACTCAAACTATGAATGTGAAAGGATTTTTCTCACATAAAGGATTCATAACATGTTGAAAGGTTTTCTCAACTAAAGTTGAATCAAGATTTAAGGAGCTATTCTAAATGACGTAAGCTTGAACTAGTAAATGGAAGATGAAACGTCAATACTAATGAACTTTAGCTTGGATTGATAACTCTAGTTTTACCTTTTCATTTGTAATAAGATGAATAAGAATTATGACTAAACTCCGTGGTATTTATGCTTAGCACCGAGAGGATATTGAGATGGAAGCTCTCCCATAGTAGAGGACGGGTTTCTAGTGGAAGCTCTCCCATAGTTGAGGCCGGGTTTCTAGTGGAGCTCTCTCGTAGTAGAGGCCGGATTTCAAAAATCAATCTCTTGTCCCATAAACTATATGCCACCATAGGATGATTGTCTAGATAGACATTAGCTAGTGGATCCACGTAAGCTAGAAGTTTATGGTCTTACCTTGGCAAGTACGACACCTATTTTCGGTGTGGGGTAGACACCGGATTCCGTATTGGTAGCTCACATGGTCTTACATGTCGATTAAGGCTACTTTCCACAGTAATGAACTAAAGTGACTTTTAAGGTATTTTTAAAGTAAAGTAAAGATGTTTAGCTTGCATTGATCATGATTTACAACTTATGATTTCTAACCCTTTTTCTCATGGTTTAGCTTGATCATTGCATGATTATGAAAATGTCCCTTTTAGCATGTTTAAATATTTTTATGCGTGATTAATATACTTGGTACATTTTTTTACTAACGCATACCCTTGCCTACATTTTCTTATAAGTGTAGGGTCCGACTCATCCCCATCTTCTCATGGCTAGTTCATGATAGTAGAGATCTTGAAGAATTTGGTGAGTCCTCATATGTTCGAGGAAGTGGCTACATTTACTTTCATGTCATTTGCTTTCTTTTAAAGACTTTGTATGGGTTACGTTCCAATGTTCTTTCATTTCCTATGTTAGGTGGCTTTTGAGACTATATGTAGACTTCCGCTATTTCCTTAAACTCTTTTGATAAGGAATTGTCTTTTGAACTCTTAAATTGCTATTATCTGGTATGATGCATGCTAAGTGGCTTGTATGAGGCCTTTCGGGGTCTTGTACGCCATGTCACGTCTAGGGGGTACTTTGGGTCGTAACAAACTTGGTATTCATAGCACAAGGTTTTAGAAAGGTCCTAGGAAGTATCATAAGCCACGTCGAGTAGAGTCTTATTCATGAGTGTGAAGCGCACCACATTTATGAATGACAAGCTATAAGATGATTAGGAAATTCCACTTCTTTCATTATTCTTAAGTCGTGCGATAGAGTGTAACTCTATATGTCTCTCTCCTAATCCCTATCCTATGCGTTTCAGGATATGGCTACTCGAAGAGCTTATGCTAGCTAGAAGGAATGCGGGAGAGAATGTGGAACAAGAAGCTCCTCCTCAAGCTCCTCAAGTTTTGGTCGACCCTTTGATCAAACAAGTGACTAATGTGGAGTTCAGGACTGCTTTTCAAGTGTTGGGTCAAGCCATGATGGCTCAAGCCAATAGGGAGGTTTTGGCTCCAGTGAAACCAAATGTGGGTACGGCGGCATCTTGAGTGACGGACTTCACTAGAATGAATCCTCCGGAGTTTCATGGTTCTAAGATTGAGGAAGATCCTCAAAATTTTATTGATGAGGTGTATAAGGTGTTAATGATCATGGGTGTGATATCGGAGGAAAAGGTATAGTTGGCTGCTTATCAACTTAAGGGTGTTGCTCAAGTGTGGATTTAGCAATGGAAGAGTGAGAGGGCGGTTGATGCGGGTCCTCTTGATTGGAAAAAGTTTAAGGTTGCTTTCTTTGATAGGTTCTTTCCCCTTGAGATGAGGAAGGCAAGGGTGCTTGAGTTCATCAATCGTCGTAAAGGAAGCATGAGTGCGAAGGAGTATGCTTTGAAGTTCACAAAATTATCTCAATATGCTCCTACTATGATTGCCAATCCTAGGGCAAGGATGAGTAAGTTCGTTTCGAGAGTATCTGAAATGGTGGTCAAGGAATGTCGTACCGCCATGCTTGTCAATTAAATGGATATTTCTCGCCTAATGGTTCATGCTCAACAAATAAAAGAGGAGAAACTTAAGGAAAAGTCTAGAGAGGCAAAGAGGACTAAGACCGGTGATGGTAACTTCTCACATTCAAGGTCCGATGGACATGGTCGTTCTAGATTTTGACAAAAGTTCTCCGGTCAAGGTTCCTCCAATGCTCTTCCTAAGTTCAACAAAGATAGGGTGTCTAACCCTAAGCCTCAAGGAGGAAAAGGCGGTGGATTCTCATCGGCTACTTGTGCTAGGTGTGGGAGGAAGCATGAGGGCAAGTGCTTAACCGGTGCGGATGGTTGCTTCGGTTGTGGTAAGAGTGGTCATACGATAATGGATTGTCCTTCTCTCACGGCTAAAGGAAGAGAAGGTAAGCAATCTCCACCTAGTAGTTCGGGTTCAAATGATCCGAAGCAAAATTGATTTTATGCACTTCAAGCTCGCCATGAGCAAGAGGGTTCTCCCAATGTGGTTACCGGTATGTTGAAAGTCTTTCATTTTGATGTTTATGCTTTGCTTGATCTCGGTGATACCTTGTATTTTGTGACACCATTTGTGGCTATGAGGTTTGATGTTCTTACGGATGTGTGATTTACATCCCTTTTAAGCCTCTACTCCTATTGGTGAATCTACTGTGGCTAAGAGAGTCTATAGAAATTGTCCCGTCTCCTTATCCCATAAAGTCACTCATGTTTATCGTGTAGAGCTTGATATGTTAGATTTTGATGTTATTCTTCTGATGGATTGGTTGCATTCTTGTTATGCTTCTATTGATTGTAGGATCCGAGTGGTCAAGTTTCAATTTCCAAATGAGTCTATCCTATAGTGGAAGGGGGGAAATTCTATGCCTAAAGGTCAATTTGTGTCAAGTCTTAAAGCTAGAAAGATGATTTCTAATGGGTGTATATACCATCTTGTTAGGGTGAGGGATGTGGATTCCGAAACCCCTACTCTTGAGTCGGTCCACGTTGTAAATGAGTTTTCGAAAGTATTTCTCGATGATCTACCCGGTGTTTCTCCCGAAAGGGAAATAGACTTTGGTATTGATCTTCTCCTCGATACGTAACCTATTTCTATTCCTCCTTACCTAATGGCTCCGGCAGAACTTAAGTAGTCAAAAGAGCAATTGAAAGATTTGTTGGATAAGGGTTTCATCCGACCAAGTATATCTCCATGAGGTGCTCCAGTTTTGTTTGTTCGAAAGAAGGATGGTTCACTTCGTATATGCATTGACTATCGTTAATTGAACAAGGTTACCATTAACTATAAGTATCCTCTTCCAAGAATAGATGACTTGTTTGATCAACTCCAAGGGGCAAGTTACTTCTCTAAGATCGATCTTCGTTCGGGTTATCACCAATTGAGGGCGAAAGAAGATGATATTCCGAAAATGGCTTTTCGGACTAGATATGGCCATTATGAATTCCTAGTGATGTTGTTTGGGTTGACAAATGCTCCGGTCGCATTTATGGATTTGATGAATAGGGTGTTTAGACCATATCTTGATATGTTTGTGATTGTGTTCATTGATGATATTTTGATTTACTCAATGAGTGAGGATGAGCATGCCGATCATTTGAGGATTGTGTTGCAAGTCTTCAAGGAGCAACAACTCTTTGCAAACTTTAGTAAATGTGAGTTTTGGCTAAGGTCCGTGGCTTTTCTTGGTCACATTTTCTCCGGTAAGGGTATTGAGGTAGATCCTAAGAAGACGGATGCGGTTAAGAAATGGCCTAGACCTTTATCACCTTCGAATATTTAAAGTTTCTTGGGTTTGGCTGGTTACTATAGGAGGTTTGTTGAAGGTTTTTCTTCTATTGCTTCTTCATTGATGGCTTTGACTCAAAAAAAGGTTAAGTTCATAAAGTTCGAAGCGTGTGAGAAGAATTTCCAAGAGTTGAAAGATAGACTTACCTCAGCTCCGATATTGACTTTACCGGAAGGGTTCGATGGGTTTGTGGTTTATTGTGATGCTTCAAGGATTGGGTTAGAATGTGTTCTTATGCAAAATGTAAAAGTCATTGCTTATGCTTCAAGGAAACTCAAGATTCATGAAAAGAACTATCCTATGATGACTTAGAATTAGCGGCGGTTGTGTTTGCTTTAAAGGTTTGGAGGCATTATTTTTATGGTGAGCATGTTGATGTCTTTACCGACTATAAGTGTTTGCAATATGTGTTCAAACAGAAAGATCTAAACCTTCGCCAAAGGAGGTGGCTTGAGTTGTTAAAGGACTATGACATGAGTGTCCTCTATCACCTCGGCAAGGCGAACTTGGTGGCAGATGCTCTTAGTCGGTTGTCTATGGGTAGTGTTGCTCATGTGGAGGATGGTAAGAAAGAATTGGTTCATGATGTTCATAGATTGGTCCGATTGGGTATTCGGTTGATTGATTCTAGCGAGGGTGGTGTTATGATTCACAATGGTTTAGAATCGTCCTTCGTGTTAAATGTGCAGACTAAGCAAGATCTTGATCCTAATTTTGTTAAGTTAAAGGAAGCGGTGCTCAAGAAGTCTGTTGAGGTTTTCTCCCAAGGGGGAGATGGTGTACTTCGATATCAAGGTCGTTTATGTGTTCCCAATGTAGATGACCTAAGAGGAAAAATTTTGTAGGAAGCCCATAGTTCTCGATATTCCATTCACCTGGGAGTTACCAAGATGTACCGTGATTTGCGGGAGGTTTATTGGTGGAATGGGATGAAGAAGGATATTGCGGAATTTGAGGCTAAGTGTCCTAATTGTCAACAAGTGAAAGCTGAGCATCAAAAGCCGGGAGGTTTTTCCCAAGATATTAGTATTCCTACTTGGAAGTGGGAAGATTTGAATATGGACATTATTGTTGGGTTACCACGCACCTGACGTCAATATGATTCGATTTAGGTTATTGTGGATCATATGATGAAATTAGCCCATTTCATTCCCGTGAAGGTTTCTTATTCGGCGGAGGATTCTGCTAAGTTGTAATTGAGAGAAATGATTGGGTTACATGGAGTGCCGTTATCCATTATCTCCGATCGTGGCGCACA
Source organism: Solanum appendiculatum (assembly GCA_018342035.1). Taxonomy (NCBI): domain Eukaryota; kingdom Viridiplantae; phylum Streptophyta; class Magnoliopsida; order Solanales; family Solanaceae; genus Solanum; species Solanum appendiculatum. Next base: position 391,019 of record JAGDQO010000341.1, read on the forward strand.
ATTGACTTCTCAATTTTGGAAGTCTTTCCAAAAGGGTCTTGGTACTTATGTTAAACTTAGTACGACCTTTCATCCTCAAATCGATGGGCAAGCGGAGCGTACTATCCAAACTTTAGAAGATATGTTGACAGCTTGCGTAATTGATTTCAAGGGTAATTGGGATGATCATTTGCCTTTGATTGAGTTTGCATATAATAATAGCTACCATTCTAGTATTGGCATGACTCCATTTGAGGCACTTTATGGTAGGAGGTGTAGATCTCCTATAGGTTGGTTTGAAGTTGGTAAAGTTGCTTTGATAGGTCCCAAGTTGGTAATGGAAAAAGTTCGGCTTATTAGAGAAAAGTTGAAAATGGCTCAAAGTCGACAAAAGTCTTATGCCGATGATAGAAGGAGAGATTTAGAATATTATGTTGATGATTGGGTCTACTTAAAAATTTCACCCATGAAGGGTGTAATGAGATTCATAAAGATAGGGAAGCTTAGTCCTCGTTATGTGGGCCCATATCAAATTTTGAGACGTGTTGGTAAGGTTACTTATGAACTTAACTTGCCTAATGACTTGGCATAGGTGCATTCGGTTTTTTATGTCTCACTGTTGAAGAAATGTGTTGGTGATCCGGCATCAATAGTGCCATTGGAGAATCTTGGCATAAAGGATAGCCTTTTCTATGAAGAAGTTCCGGTTGAGATTGTAGACCGGCAAGTCCAAAAGATAAGAAATAAATAAGTTGCTTCCGTGAAGGTTCTTTGGAGGAATCAATTAGTTGAGGGTGCTACTTGGGGGGCCGAGGCCGATATGATGTCCCGATATCCTCATCTCTTTTCCTCCGACCCTACTCTAGCTTGAGGTATCTAGTTCCTCATAGTTCATTCTTTTGGTTTCATGTGTCTTTGTTGTTTCCATGATTCCTTGATTATGCATGTTCATAAAGAGCCTAATATTGAGAAAATGAGCTAGCTTGATTAATTTCTCTATGATTATGTGCATTTAAGTATGAGTTGCATAAAGCTTTTATCCAATGATGTTTTGAACACGCTTTAGCTTGGAGTTGATGTTTCCTCCTCGGATATGTGCATTTAAGTGATTGCATGCATGATGGGCTGTTAGATCTTGATCTTACCTTCCTTATGATGTTTTGAATCTCATTTGAGGACGAATGTTCCCAAGGGGGAGATAATGTAACACCCCGGTTGATAAGAAAGAAAAACTTTGATTTTTGAAACAATGAGGTGACCCACGACTTGACCTACTGCCCGTTGGTGGACCTACCAACCGTAGGTCAAGTGGGGGTGGGGGTCGTAGTTGCTACTACCTAAGGGGAGGGAATTTTAAAAAATATTGTTTTGGTGACCTACGACCTGACCTACGGTCAATAGGTGGACCTACCAACCGTATGTGAAATGTTCCGGGAAATTATTTTAGGGATCTTTCGGTTTTTTCACCCAATGACTTATTTACTTAATTAGGTCGGTTCCCAACTGTCCCTAATACTATATAAACCTTTTAAGTCTAAAATCAACCTTCCCTAAACACTTTTCAATTACTCTCAAAACCTATCAAAATATTTCTCTCTTTAGAAACTTGAAGAAAAAGAAGAAGAACCTAGGGTTTCAAGATCAAGCCTCCTAATCCTCCATTGATTTCAAGGTTTTGGCATTGAGGTATGATGATCTTCATCTATGGAGCCCTTTCCTCCATAGAGTCCTTAAAATTCTTTTTTTTTTGAAGTTAGAAATCCTCCATTGAAGTTAGGGTTTTTCTTATATATCATGGGTTCTTTTCAATGTTGATTTAATTGATTGTTTTATGAACTATGAAGCATGAATTGAGTTGAATTTCATGAATTAAGATGAATCCCGATGAACCCATGTGATTTCCCCAATTTCGAAATTAGGCTTGTTGATGGGTTGAATTGTGAAGAAGATGAATTTTATGAAGTCTATATGAACCCATGCATGATTTACGATTTCTAAAAGCTATGATTTCATGTTGAATTATGAATGATCAAAAGATGGGTTTTATGAAAGTATGCATGTTCAATGATGAATATTATGATGATTTATGAATTGCTTTGAGATTGAAGCATGAAAGATGTTGTTGTTGAGTTGTGAAAGGGTTTCTCACATATTACTCAAACTATGAATGTGAAAGGATTTTTCTCACATAAATGATTCATAACATGTTGAAAGGTTTTCTCTATAACACCCCAAGCTTCCAAAGGGATTTTAAAATTCAGAACTCACCTGGAGACAGTGACCTACGGAGGCCACCTACGGGCCGTAGATGGATTGACGGGCCGTAGGTGGGAACCGTCAATGGCACTGTGAAATTTCAGGATTTCCAATTTTCTGAACCTTGACCTACGGAACAGCAGGACGGTTCGTAGTCCAGTTGACGGGCCATAGATGGGTTCCGTAGATGCCTTCCAGACTTAGCCAAATTTTCAGCCCAAAATGAACTTTCTGAATCAATTGACGGAAGAGCAGGACGGTCCATCAATGGATGTACGGACCGTAGATCCCGTCCGTCGATTGGCCCCGACAGTTTTTAATTAAGGGCTTTTTGGTCTTTTTCCTAATTGATTACCTATTAAGCTAAGACGGTTATACCATTAATCTTAGACCTATAAATACTTTCTAAGACTAATTCCTTTCATTCTAATTTATTCCAAAACTCTCCTCTCACAAATATTTCTCTCTCTACGAAGAAACTCTCTCAAGTCTCAAGGAAGAAGAAGGAGCTTGAATCCTCCATTGAAGACCTTCAATCTTCTCCAATTTCTTGTAGATTGCTTTGAGGTATGATAATGTTCACCATTAGGAGTCTTTTCCTCCAATGGGCCCTTTCTCTTTTTCATGATTTTCAAAGGTTTACTCTAACCCAATTGAATTAGGGTTTGTGATCAATCATTGTGGGTTCTTCAATTGTGATTCCAATTATTGATTTTATGATTCCTAGTGCACGATTTAGCGTGATAAAGTAACTTAGTGTACGAATTAGCGTGAATTACTTGATTTGATGTAAAGATTGCATGAACCCCTATGATCCCAAGCTAATTCTCCCCAATTTGATAATCTATGCTTGAGTAATTCAGCAATACGAGTCCTAGACTCCTCAACTTACTCGCTCTCGAAATCAGTGGAAGTGAACTGGATGGATGTATCCTCGCTTTTCGAGGAGGGACTTTCTTTAATTACAGGTTGCTTCCCCTTCCCCTTGGGTTGGGACTTAGGCTGTTTAGGCCGGGGTTGTGCAACCTCTGAAGCAATCACAACCCCTTTTGCCTTCTTCCGAGGTGGTCATGTAGCAGGAACTTTTTGCCGAGGTATACCTATCAAACAAAACAAGCCAACACAAGATTCGAGCAAAACGGGTTAGAAATGGTTTCAGTCAGAAAAATTGCAGAAAGACTCGTCGGCCAGGTCGGCGAGTTGCCAAACCAATTAGGCGAGCAAGAGAAGCATCTCCGAAATCAACAGAATAAAATCAGGCAAAAATTTAGGTCAAAAGGGTGATGGAGGTGCCGATCGGCGGGTCGTCGAATCCACTCGGTGAGCAACAGGTAGCTCATCGAACGTCACAAACCCAAATAGTTACAAACACACTCCAAAAAGGCGATGGGGAATGCAATGGGCGACACGCCGAGTCAACTCGGCGAGCACAATGAGCTCGCCAAATCGACCAAGTGTATCACCCCCCCAAATTTTCAACAATTATCAAGTCTCAGTCTACAATACAATAATTAAAGATCAATTAGCAACAATCAAACATGACCCATACCCCAATTTTCACCCAGGGTATTCAGAATTACCCAAATGCATTCGAAATCAGCGAAATGATGAATTTTCCCTTAAGAAAGTCGTCACCCAATCCATCATTGGGAAATTTCAAGTCATTCGATAGAAATCGGGGTTACTCAGACTTCGCCCAACAACAAATCAACAACCCAAGATTACTAACGACAAATACCCAACACAATTAAGGACAAAATCACTAAAAATAGACATGCTCGAATTCAATTAACACAATTAGAGTAAAAGGCAACAAATGTAGACTTGCAATCTTTCAAACAACCAATTACCCATAACAAAACAAGTCATCAAAACAAAGAAATCGGCAGAGAAATTCCAAAACTAAAGAAACCAACCTCAATGAAGACAATACGAAGCAAATACAGAAACAGGGAAGGGAATCGAAGCTACGCACACTCCAAAATCACCAAAAATGATGCAAAATACGAGGATAAAAGTCTTAAGTATGACGGTATTTGAAGGGGAGTCGAAAAGTTCAAGTAAAATGAAGATTTGAATTTGATAAGCTTAAAACCGTTTAGTTATCGTTCCCTTCGTCAAAGAAACTAATGTCACCGAGTGGTTCGGCGATGCGCACAATGGGTAACAGCTTCGCCAAAATCAACAGGAGACCAGCTTCCAGGACTCTCCAGAAGGCGAGCTCGATCGGGCTCACCCAATCCACTTGGCGATCCGCCGAATGGAATTTCAGCTCGCCCAATCTTCCAGTCCATTCTTCAATGGTAGCTATCACTTGGCGATGCACTTAGGCGATCATAGGGATCATTAGGCAATACGCCAAGTGGTCCAACACCTCGTCTTTTGGCCTATGAAGAAAATTCAAACTCCAACCTACACAACTAACACACGTTATTCAAAACTACTAAATTAAAACTTGGGTTGCCTCACAAGAAGCACCTTATTTAACGTAGTGGCACGACGTGGACATGCTTTCAAGCATCATCCAAGTACACCTTATCAATCAATCTCACATTGGGAGCTTCTCAAAAGTAGACTTTCAGCCTTTGTCCATTCACTTTGAAGAACGACCCATTTTCACCTTCGACTTGGATCGCCCTGTTGTCAAGCACAAGATTCACCTGAAAAGGGCCCGACCACTTAGACTTGAGCTTTCCCGGAAAGAGTCTTAAACGAGAGTTGTAGAGTAACACACGATCATCCACTCTAAACTCTCGATGAAGTATCTTGGCATCATGCCACTTTTTCATTTTCTCCTTGTAGAGCAATGAACTTTCAAAAGCCCAAAGGCGAAATTCCTCTAAAGCATGTAGTTGGTCAACCCGATTCTTGGATGCATCATCCCAATTAAAATTCACGGTTTTCAAAGCCCACTAGGCCTTATACTCAAGTTCAACCGGTAGATGACATGCTTTACTGAACACAACTGATACGGTGATATACCAATTGGTGTCTTAAAATCAGTTCAATATGCCCAAAGAGCATCATCTAACCATCGACACCAATCAGATCAATTTTTATTAACGGTTTTGGCCAAGATCCTTTAATTTCCCAGTTTTACACTTCGACTTGCCCTCTTGTTTGTGGATGGTAAGGGGTAGCGACCTTATGCTTGACTCAATATTTGTTTAACAATGAAACAAAATTTCAGTTACAAAAATGAGAACCCCCATCACTAATAATAGCACGCGGAGTGCCAAACCCTATGAAGATGTATCTCTTAAGGAAAGTCACCACACTTCACCCTTCTTTGTTAGGTAAAGCCACAGCTTCCACCCATTTGAATACGTAATCAACGACCATCAAAATATATTTGTTCCCTTAAGAACTCACGAAAGGGCCCATAAAGTCAATTGCCCACACATCAATCAATTCAACCTCAAGGATCAGAGTAAGGGGAAGCTCATGTCTACGAGACACTCCTCTATGCCTTTTACATTGAATACACTTTCGGACAAGGGAGTTTGCATCTTGATACAATGTTGGCCAATAATAACCACTCTGCAATACCTTGGCAGTTGTACGCACTCCACTATAAAGTCCCCCAACCAGTGATGCATGTCATGCACTAAGAATAACATTTACATAAACCTCTGGTACACATCTCCTAATTATATGATCAGCGCATTCCCGAAACAGATACGGTTCATCCCAAAAATATTTCTCCACATCAAAAAGGAACCTTTTGTGTTGATAAAACTTCAACCCATCAAGAATAATTCCACACACCACATAATTGGAAAAATCAGAATACCAAGGAGTGGAACCCATTGATACAACCATCACCGCCTCATCGAGAAACCTTCTTCAATATCTTTGTCACCGAAAACAACCACACTTGTTTCAAGTCTGGATAAATGGTCAGCTACCTAATTCTCACATCCTTTTCAATCTTTGACCTCAAAGTCAAACTCTTTCAATAATAGCACCCATCAAATCAATCTCGGTTTTGCATCATTTTTGGCCATCGAGTAACGTACATCGTACACCACCACCATTAACACTTGTTCAGTAACAATGTAGTTCTTTTGAGCCAATTCAAGGTTTTGCTTGCATACTAGACCGGGTGGAATAACTGGCCTCTACGTTGACCAAATACAACACCAAAAGCCACACCATTAGCATCACACATTAACTCAAATGGGCTATTCCAATCCGGATCAACGATTATCGGGGCTTACACGAGCTTCTTCTATAGACACTCAAAAGCATTCATACAAGCCTCATCAAACGCAAATACACTGTCTTTCTCAAGTAGCTTGCAAAGACGATGGGCTATCTTAGAGAAGTTTTTTATAAACCTCTGGTAGAAACCCGCATGACACAAAAAACTTCTGACCCCTTTTACCAAAATAGGAGGAGGTAACTTAGCAATAACTTCCACTTTGGCTTGATCCGCTTGTATACCTTCCCCTGAAATTTTGTGCCCCAAGACAATCCTTTCTTTTACCATGAAGTGACACTTCTCCCAATTGAGTACAAGATTTGTTTTGACACATCTATGTAGGACCCTTCCCAAGTGTTCAAGGCATTCTTCAAAAGAGTCTCAAACAACCGAAAAATCGTCCATAAAAATCTCCATTGAGTCTTCAATCATATCTGCAAAAATAGAGAGCATACACCTTTGGAACGTTGTCGGTGCATTACACAACCCAAAAGGCATTCTTTTAAATGCAAATGTTCCATAGGGGCCGGTGAAAGTAGTCTTGTCTTGATCTTTCGGAGCTATAGATATTTGATTATAACCGGAGTAGCCGTCCAAGAAACAATACTGCGCCCGGCTAGTCGGTCTAACATTTGGTCCATGAAGGGTATAGGGAAATGGTCCTGTTCAGTTCTAGCATTTAGATTCCTATAGTCTAGGCATACCCTCAAACCAATAACGAGTTGCATGGGTACAAGTTCACCCTTCTCATTCGGGACTACCGTTATGCCTCCCTTCTTTGGAACACATTGTACCGAGCTTACCCACTTGCTATCGGTAATAAGGTAGACCACACTCGCATCTAACCATTTGATGATTTCCTTCTTAACCACCTCTTGCATCGAAGGATTCAACCTCATTTGGTGTTCAACGCTTGGTTTACAATCTATCTCCAATTGAATCTTGTGCGTGCAAATAACGGATGGAATCCCCACAATATCAGCAATTGTCCATCCAATAGCTTTTATGAACCTTTTTAGCACACTCACAAGGGCTTGGACTTGCCCTTCAATCAAGTCAACAGGAATAATAACCGGCAAAGTAATATTAGCTCCCAGGAATACACAATGAAGATGTGGGGGAAGTGCCTTTAAGTCAAGCTTCGGTGGCTCTTCAATGGACGGCTTCGCAGGAGGGCTTTCTCTATTCTTCAAGTCAATATCAAGCTTCAAAGGGGTTTTCGAAATGAACCAACGCCCAATAGAGCAGCCACCACCTCATCATAATCTTGGATCTCTTCTCTATCATAATTCAAAAGTATGGCAGCGAAAGATTCACCAATGCATGAAATTTCACCAATGCTTGCAACCGCTTCATCAATCACATCAATAATTGATACCACATGGAGGTCACTAGGTTGCTTCATAGATTTGCATACATTGAAAGTAACTTCCTCTTCATTAACTCTAAATTTCAAATCGCCACTTTCCACATCAACAAGAGCTCTCCCGATAGCCAAGAATGGTCTACTAAGAATAATAGGTATTTCGGCATCCATCTCAAAATTAAGAATAGCAAAGTCTATAGGAAATATGAATTTGTCGACCTTCACCAAAATATCATAAAGAACACTGATAGGCTGCTTTATAAAACGATCAGCCATGAGAAGACGCATTGTGATTGACTTAGGCTCACCTAGCCCAAATTGGTTGAAGATAACAAAGGGCATCAAGTTTATACTAGCCCCCAAGTCACACAACGCTTTGGCAAATTTGAACATCCCAATAGTGTAAGGGATACTGAACGCTCCTAGGTCATCCTTTTTAGCAACTACATCAGACATAATAGCGCTGCAATTATGGGACACTTCAATCGTCTCAAAGTCCATGCTTCTTATTTTCGTGACCAATTCTTTCATAAAATTAGCATAACCCGGCATTTCTAGCAAAGAATCCACCAATGGGAGATTGATAGAGAGAGACTTGAAAACAGAGAGGAACTTTTGGAATTTTTCATTGTCATCTCTCTTCTTCAACCTTTGTTGAAATGGTGGATAAACTTTAGGCAACGACTTTGGATAAACCGATATAGAAACATTCTCCGTGTAACACCTCAGATTTTTTAAAGAAGAAAAGTTGCAGGTTCTGGTGCCAGTGACGACGGAGGTCACCTACGATCCGTAGATGGACTGACGGACCATAGGTGGGAACCTTAGTTGGCCCACTGAATGTCTGTAAAATATCAAGTTTCAGAACCTTAACGACGGTCTGCCAGGATGGCTCGTCGATCTTTCAATGTGTCGTAGATGGGTCTCGTAGGTCTTCTCCAAACATAGAAAAATTCTTAAGCCATAAGTTCAGACCTACGATTGCCGTGTACGGTCCGTCGATTGATCCACAAGCCGTACATAGGATCCGTCGTTGCACGGTCAAAGGTTGACAGTCTCTGAACCCAACGACAGTTGACTAGGACGGTTCGTGGTTAGACCTACGAACCGTAGATCAAACCGTCGATAGGGTTTGGTAGTTGTTTTCCAAAGGGTCTTTTGGTCTTTTCACCCAACGACTTATTTATTTACTTAAGTCGGTTCCCTCTAAATCCTTACACTATATAAGACCTTCTAATCCAAAAATCTACCCTTTCCAATCACATTTACAAATTTCCCAAAAGCTCTCCTCTCTCAAATATTTCTCTCTCTAGAAGTTAGAAGAACAAGCAGAAGAAGAGGGAAAGCTAGAGTCAAGAAATCAAGCTTTCTTCATTAATTGCTTTAGAAATTGAGATCCTAAGGTATTATAGTGTTCATTCATGGAGCCCTTTCCTCCATGGAATCCCTAAAATCTCTAATTTTCAAGTTAGAAATTCCCAATTGAATTTAGGGTTTCCTTCCATGTTATGGGTTCTTTGTAATGTTTCTTCAATTGATTGTTTTATGAACATCGAAGTATAAATTGAGTGGAATTTCATGAATTTAGATGAATCCCCATGAACCCATGCCAATCCCCACACCCCCCGCCAATTTCAAAATTTATGCTTTATTGGTGGGTTGAATTATGAAGTGATGAATGTTATGAAATCTCTATGAATCCATGCATGAAATTATAATTTCTAAGTTAAGGCTTTAGTGATGAGATTATGAATGAACTCAGGATGGTTTTATGGAAGTAAGCATGTTCAATCAAAAACTATGATTTTCCTCTATTATGTGGATTCCTTCAATTATGGTCAAATTGCCTTGTTTATGGTTTTCTAAGCATGAGTTTGCCTTGAATTGCATGATTTAAGAGGAATTCTCATGAATCTATGTGAACCCTATGATTTTTAAGTTATGAGCATGATGAACTATGTAATTATGAAGTTTATGAAATTATGCATGTCTAATATGAAGTTAATGATGAATTAAGGGTGCTTTGAGATTGAAGCATCAAAGTTTATGATATGTTGATGTTGTTGTTGAGTTGTGAAAGGAATTCTCATATATTACTCAACCCATGGATGTGAAAGGTTTTCTCACATGTAATGATTCATAACTTGTTGAAAGGTTTGCTAAACTAAATTTGAATTAATGATTAAGGAGATATTTTAATGAAGGGACAAGAGGCGATCACCCATGTTTCCTATTGTAGACAAGAGGCGACTACCCATGTCTACTTATGATAATTGAACTATGACTAATTTGTGGAAATTATGCTTAGCACCGAGTGGACAAGTGTCGATTACCCATGTCCTATAAACTATGTGCCACCATAGGATGATAGTCTATGATAGACACTAGCTAGTTGATCCATGTAAGCTATATGTTAAGTAAAGGGTCCTACCTTGGCAAGTAGGATGGCTCTATCGGTGTGAGTTACACACCGAATTCCATGTTGATTTCTCACATGGTCTTATATGTCGGTTAAGGCTACTTCCCACAAGCAATGAACTAAAGTGTTGTTAAGATATTTCTCAAGTAGTGTAAAGATGTTTAGCTTGCTTGACCATGGTTTATGCTTTATGTTTCTAACCTTTATCATGTTTAGCTTGGTCATTGCATGTCATGAAAATGTCCTATTTTAGCATGTTTTAAATGATTTTTTGCATTGATATCATACTTGGTACTTGATTATACTAACACATACTCTTTCCTACATTGACTTGTCAATGTAGGGCTTGGCGATTCTCCATCTCCTCGTGGCTAGAGCTTAGTAGTAGAATTGTGGAAGACTTGGTGAGTCCTCATCCATTTGAGGACATAGCCTAGTTGTTCTTACTTTTATGTTCTTTCATTTTGGCTTTGTATTGGCTTTGAGACATGAGATGTAGACTTCCGCTATTTTCTTAAAACTTTTGATATGATATTGTCTTTTGAACTCTTAAATCTCTATGATCTTTTATGTATGTATGCTAAGTGGCTTGTATGAGGCCTTTCGGGGTCTTGTATGCCATGTCACGTCTAGGGGGTACCTTGGGTCGTGAGAAACATGGTATTCAGAGCACAAGGTTTTAGAAAGATCCTAGGATGTCTCATAAACCACGTCGAGAAGAGTCTTGTTCATGATAATGAAGCACGTCACATTTATGAATGAGAGTCTAGAAGACGTTTAAGAAACTTCACTTCTTTCATTACTCTTTAGTCGTGCCATATAGTTTAACTCTATATGTCTATCTCCTAATCCCTATCCTATGCATTTCAGGATATGGCGACCCTAAGAGCTTATGTTAGAAGAAATGCGGGAGAGAATGAGGATCAATAAGCTTCTCCTTAAGCTCCTCAAGTTCTGGCTGACCCTTTGGCCGAACAAGTGACTAATGCAGAGTTTAGGGCTGCTTTTCAAGTGTTGGCTCAAGCCATGGAGAATCAAGCCAATAGAGAGGTTATGGCTCCCGTGAACCCAAATATGGGTACGGTTGCATCAAGGGTGAGGGGCTTCACTAGGATGAACCCTCCATAGTTTCATGGCTCTAAGGTTGAGGAAGATCTTCAAGAGTTCATCGATGAGGTGTACAAGGTGCTAATGGTTATGGGTGTGACGCCGGAGGAAAAGGCGGAGTTGGCTGCTTATCAACTTATGGGTGTTGCTCAAGTTTTGGTCAACCAATGGAAGGAAGGGAGGGCGGTTAATGAGGGTCCTCTTGATTGAGAGAAATTCAAGGTTTCTTTTCTTGATAGGTTCTTTCCCCTTGAGATGAGGGAGGCAAGGGTGCTTGAGTTCATCAACCTTCGTCAAGGAAACATGAGTGTGAAAGAGTATGCCTTGAAGTTCACACAATTCTCCCGATATGCTCCTCCTATGATTGCCGATCCCAGGGAAAGAATGAGTAAGTTTGTTTTGGGAGTGTCCGAGATGGTGGTCTAAGAATGTCATACCGCAATGCTTATCCATGACATGGATATTTCTCATCTTATGGTTCATGCACAACAAATAGAAGTGGATAAACTCAAGGAAAGGTCTAGAGAGGTGAAGAGGGCCCGGACCGGTGATAGTAAGTTTTCACACTCAAGGTCCGATGGACATGGTCGTTCTATATTTCGACAAAGGTTTTCCGGTCTAGGTTCCTCCAGAGCTCCTCCTAAGTCCAACAAAGATAGGGTGTCTAACCCTAAACATCAAGGAGGAAATGGTGGTGGATTTTCATCGATTACTTATGCTAAGTGTGGGAAAAAACATGAGGGTAAATGTCTAGCTGGTTCTAATGCATGCTTTGGTTGTGGCAAGATGGATCACAAGATAAGGGATTGCCCCTTAGTGGATAAAAATGAAGGGGATTACCTTCGATGAACTCAACCTCAAAATCCATCAAGTTCTAGTGGAAATATGAAGCAAAACCGATTCTATGCACTTCAAGCTCGTCATGAGCAAGAGGGTTCTCCCGATGTAGTTACTGGTATGTTGAAATTCTTTTACTTAGATGTTTATGCCTTGCTTGATACCGGTGCTACTTTGTCTTTTATGATGCCATATGTGGCTATGAGATTTGATGTTGTTCCGGATGTGTTGTTAGATCCTTTGCATGTCTCTACCTCGATTGGTGAATCTATTATGGTTAAGAGAGTCTATAGAAATAATCCCGTCTCCTTATCCTATAGAGTCACTCATGTTGACCTTGTAGAGCTTGATACGTTAGACTTTGATGTTATTCTTGGGATGGATTGGTTGCATTCTTGTTATACTTCTATTGATTGTAGGACCCAAATAGTCAAATTTCAATTTCCGAATGAGGCTATCCTAGAGTGGAATGGGGGAAATTCTATGTTTAGAGGTCAATTTGTTTTGTCTTAAAGCTAGAAAGATGATTTCTAAGGGTTGCATATACCATCTTGTTAGGGTGAGAGATATGGATTCCGAAACCCATACTCTTGAGTCAGTCCCCATTGTTAATAAGTTTTCGAAAGTGTTTCTCGACGATTTGCCCGGTATTCCTCCCAAAAGGGAAATAGACTTCGGTATTGACCTTATCCCAGATACACAACCTATCTCTATTCCTCCTTATCGAATGGCTCCATTGGAACATAAGGAACTAAAAGAGCAATTGAAGGATTTGTTGGTTAAGGGTTTCATCCGACCAAGTATTTCTTCATAGGGTGCTCCGGTCTTGTTTGTAAGGAAGAAGGATGGTTCACTTCGTATGTGCATTGACTACCGTCAGTTGAACAAGGTTACCATTAAGAATAAGTATCCTCTTCCAAGGATAGATGACTTGTTTGATCAACTTCAAGGGGCTAGTTACTTCTTTAAGATCGACCTTTGTTCGGGCTATCACCAATTGAGGGTTAAAGAAGATTATATTCCAAAAATGGCTTTCCGGACTAGATATGGCCATTATGAATTCCTAGTGATGTCGTTTGGGTTGACAAAGGCTCCGGCCGCATTTATGGATTTGATGAATAGGGTGTTTAGACAATATCATGACATGTTTGTGATTGTGTTCATAGATGATATCTTGATTTACTCAAGGAGTGAGGATGAGCATGCCGATCATTTGAGGATTGTATTGCAAGTCCTCAAGGACCAACAACTCTTTGCGAAGTTTAGTAAATGTGAGTTTTGGCTAAGGTTTGTGGCTTTTCTTGGTCACATTGTCTCCAGTAAAGGTATTGAGGTCGATCCTAAGAAGACGGATGCACTTAAGAATTGGCCTAGACCTCTATCACCTTCAGATATCCATAGTTTCTTGGGTTTAGCCGGCTATTATAGGAGATTTATTGAAGGGTTTTCTTCGATTGCTTCCCCATTGACATTTTTGACTCAAAGGAAGGCTAAGTTCACTTGGTACGAAGTGTGTGAGAAGAGTTTCCAAGAGTTGAAGGATAGACTTACTTCGGCTTCGGTGTTGACTTTATTGGAAGAGTCCGATGGGTTTGTGGTTTATTGTGATGCCTCGAGAAATGGGCTAGGATATGTTCTTATGCAAAATGGGAAAGTTATTGCTTATGCTTCAAGGCAACTCAAGGTTCATGAAAAGAACTATCCTACTCATGACTTAGAATTAGCAGTGGATGTGTTTGCTTTAAGGATTTGGAGCATTATTTGTATGGTGTGCATGTTGACATTTTCACTGACCACAAGAGTTTGTAATATGTGTTTAAACAAAAAGATTTGAATCTTCGCCAACGGAGGTGGCTCGAGTTGTTAAAGGACTATGACATGAGTGTCCTCTATCACCCCGGCAAGGCTAATGTGGTGGCGGATGCTCTTAGTCAGTTGTCTATGGGCAGTGTTCCTCATGTTAAAGATGGTAAGAAAGAGTTGATCGTGATGTTCATAGATTGGCCCGATTGTGTGTTCGATTGATTGGTTCCACTAAAGGTGGTGTTATGGTTCACAATGGTTCCGAATCATCCTTTGTGCATGATGTAAAGGCTAAACAAGATCTTGATCCTAATTTGGTTGTGTTGAAGGAAGCGGTGCTCAAAAAGTTCGTTGAGGGTTTCTCCCAAGGGGAGATGGTGTACTTCGATATCAAGGTCGTTTGTGTGTTCCCGATGTAGATGACTTAAGAGGAAAAGTTTTATCAGAAGCCCATAGTTCTCAATATTCCATTCACCCGGGAGATACCAAGATGTACCGTGATTTGCGGGAGATCTGTTGGTGGAATGGGATGAAGAAGGATATTGCGGAATTTGTGGCTAAGTGTCCTAACTATCAACAAGTGAAGGTTGAGCATCAAAAGCTGGGAGGTTTGACCCAAGATATTAGTATTCCTACTTGGAAGTGGAAAGATTTGAATATGGACTTTATTGTTAGTTTACCACGCACCCGGCAACAATATGGTTCGATTTGGGTTATTGTAGATCGAATGATGAAGTTAGCCCATTTCATTCCCTTCAAGGTTTCTTATTTGGCGGAGGATTATGCTAAGATATATTTGAGAGAAATGATTAGGTTACATGGAGTGCCGTTATCCATTATCTCCGATCGTGGCGCACAATTGACTTCTCAATTTTGGAAGTCTTTCCAAAAGGGTCTTGGTACTTATGTTAAGCTTAGTACGACCTTTCATCCTCAAACCGATGGGCAAGCATAGCGTACTATCCAAACTTTAGAAGATATGTTGACAGCTTGCGTAATTGATTTCAAGGGTAATTGGGATGATCATTTGCCTTTGATTGAGTTTGCATATAATAATAGCTACCATTCTATAGTATTGGCATGACTCCATTTGAGGCACTTTATGGTAGGAGGTGTAATCTCCTATAGGTTGGTTTGAAGTTGGTGAAGTTGCTTTGATAGGTCTCGAGTTGGTACATGAGGCTATGGAGAAAGTTTGGCTTATTAGGAAAAGGTTGAAAATGGCTCAAAGTCGACAAAAGTTCTATGCCGATGTTAGAAGGAGAGATTTAGAATTTGATGTTGATGATTGGGTTTACTTGAAACTTTCACCCATGAAGGGTGAAAAGAGATTCAGGAAGAAAGGGAAGCTTAGTACCCGTTATGTAGGCCCATACCAAATTTTGAGACGTGTTGGCAAGGTCAATTATGAACTTGACTTGTCTAATGATTTGGCATCGGTGCATCTGGTTTTCCATGTCTCATTGTTGATGAAATGTGTTGGTGATCCGACGTCTATAGTGCTACTGGAGAATCTTTGCATAAAGGATAGTCTTTCCTATGAAGAAGTTCCGGTTGAAATTTTAGACCGGAAAGTCCGAAAGTTAAGAAATAAAGAAGTTGTTTCCGTAAAAGTTCTTTGGAGGAATCAATTAGTTGAGGGTGCTACTTGGGAGGTTGAGGCCGATATGATGTCCCGATATCCTCATCTCTTTCCCTCCGATCCTACTCTAGCTTGAGGTATCTAGTTCCTCATGGTTCATTCTTTTGGTCTCATGTGACTTAGTTATTTCCATGATTCCTTGATTATGCATGTTCATGAAGAGTCTAAAGTATGAAATTGAGCTAGCTTGATTGATTTATCTGTGATTATGTGCATTGAGTATGAGTTGCATAAAGTCTCCATGAAATGATGTGTTGAACATGCTTTAACTTGGAGTTGATGTTTTCCTCCTTGGATATGTGCATTTATGTGATTGCATTCTAGGTTGGGTTGTTAGTTCTGGATTCTTACCCTTCTTAAGATGTCTTGATTTTCATTCGAGGATGAATGTTCCCAAGGGGAAGATATTGTAACACCTCAGATTTTTGAAAGAAGAAAAGTTACAGGTTCTGGTGCTAGTGACGACGGAGGCCACCTACGAACCGTAGATGGACTAACGGACCGTAGGTGGGAACCGTAGTTGGCCCACTGAAAGTCTGTAAAATGTCAAGTTTCAGAACCTTAAAGACGGTCTGCCAGAACGACCCATCGATCTTTCAACGACTCGTAGATGGGTCTCGTAGGTTTCCTCCAGACTTAGAAAAATTCTTAAGCCATAAGTTCAGACCTACGGTTGCCGTGTACGGTCCGTCGATTGACCCACGAGCGGTACATAGGATCCTTCGTTGCAGGGTCAAAAGTTGACAGTGTCTGAGCCCAACGACGGTTGACCAGGACGGTCCGTGGTTGGACCTACGGACCGTAGGTCAAACCGTCGATAGGGTCTGGCTGTTATTTTCCAAAGGGTCTTTTGGTCTTTTCACCCAATGACTTATTTACTTACTTAAGTCGGTTCCCTCCAACTCCTAACATTATATAAGCCCTTCTAATCCCAAAATCTACCCTTTCCAATAACTTTAACAAATTTCCCAAAAGCTCTCCTCTCTCAAATATTTCTCTCTCTAGAAGTTAGAAGAAGAAGAAGAAGAAGAGGGCAAGCTAGGGTAAAGAAATCAGGCTTTCTTCATCAATTGCTTAAGGAATTGAGATCCTAAGGTATGATAGTGTTCTTCCATGGAGCCCTTTCCTCCATGGAATCCCTAAAATCTCCAATTTTCAAGTTAGAAATTCCCAATTGAATTTAGGGTTTTCTTCCATGTTATGGGTTCTTTGTAATGTTGCTTCAATTGATTGTGTTATGAACTTCAAAGTATAAATTGAGTGGAATTTCATGAATTTAGATGAATCCCCATGAACCCATGCCAATCCCCACCCCCCCCCGCCAATTTCAAAATTTATGCTTTATTGGTGGGTTGAATTATGAAGTGATGAATGTTATGAAATCTCTATGAATCCATGCATGAAATTATGAATTCCAAGTTAAGGTTTTCATGATGAGATTATGAATGAACTAAGGATGGTTTTATGGAAGCAAGCATGTTCAATCAAAAACTATGATTTTTCTCTATTATGTGGGTTCCTTCAATTATGGTAAATTGCCTTGTTTATGGTTTTGTAAGCATAAGTTTGCATTGAATTGCATGATTTAAGAGGAATTCTCATTAATCTATGTGAACCCTATGATTTGTATGTTATGAGCATGATGAACTATGTAATGATGAAGTTTATGAAATTATGCATGTCTCATATGAAGTTAATGATGAATTAAGGGTGCTTTGAGATTGAAGCATCAACGTTTATGATATGTTGATGTTGTTGTTGAGTTGTGAAAGGAATTCTCATATATTACTCAACCCATGAATGTTAAAGGTTTTCTCACATGTAAAGATTCATAACTTATTGAAAGGTTTGCTCAACTAAATGTGAATTTATGATTAAGGAGCTATTCTAATGAAGGGACAAGAGGCGATCACCCATGTTCCCTATTGTAGACAAGAGGTGACTACCCATGTCAACTTATGATAATTGAACTATGACTAATTTGTGGGAATTATGCTTAGCACCGAGTGGACAAGTGGCGATTATCCATGTCCCATTAACTATGTTCCACCATAGGATGATGGTCTATGATAGACACTAGCTAGTGGATCCACGTAAGCTATATGTTAAGTAAAGGGTCCTACCTTGGAAAGTAGGATGGCCCTATCGGTGTGGGGTTATACACCGAATTCCATGTTGATAGCTCACATGGTCTTATATGTCGGTTAAGGCTACTTCCCACAAACAATGAACTAAAGTGTTGTTAAGATATTACTCAAGTAATGTAAAGATGTTTAGCTTGCTTGACCATGGTTATGCTTTGTGTTTCTAACCTTTATCATGTTTAGCTTGGTCATTGCATGTCATGAAAATGTCCTATTTTAGCATGTTTTAAATGATTTTGTGCATTGATATCATACTTGGTACTTGATTATACTAACACATACTCTTTCCTACATTGACTTGTTAATGTAGGGCTTGGTGATTCTCCATCTACTCGTGGCTAGAGCTTAGTAGAAGAATTGTGGATGACTTGGTGAGTCCTCATCCATTCGAGGACATAGCCTAGTTGTTCTTACTTTTATGTTCTTTCATTTTGGCTTTGTATTGGGTTACGTCCCAAACCTTATTTCCCATTCTTATGTTAGATTGGCTTTGAGACATGAGATGTAGACTTCTGCTATTTTCTTAGAACTTTTGATATGATATTGTCTTTTGAACTCTTAAATCTCTATGATATTGTATGTATGTATGTTAAGTGGGTTGAATGAGGCCTTTAAGGGTCTTGTATGCCATGTCACATCTAGGGGGTACCTTTGGTCATGACACTCCGCCTTTGGCTTAGTAACTCCACCGGAAGTGATATCATTCAATACGTCATCGGCTTTGTTAGGAATGCCACCGTTCAAGTCATCAGCAAGGCTATCACCTTTAATCACTATAGGTTGTTCTTTACTTGAATCAGCCCCATCACCTTTGATCACATCGCTACCCACGATCTTGCCACTTCGAGTCATGATAGCCATACATTAAGCATTCTCATTCTTTGGGTTTGCTAAAGTGTAGCTGGGAAGGCCACCACTTGGTCTCTGATTCAATTGAGCTAAAATTTGGCCAATTTGTGATTCAAGATGCTTGATTAAAGATGCGTGATAAGTCAATATTTGATTTAGAGAAAAGAAATCAACTTGCATCTCCTTGAGCACCTAATCCTAACCTTCCGCCTTATTCAAAATACGAGCAAGCATATCTTCAGTCCGAAAACTCTCGGGATAGGCCTTTGGTTATTTAACTTTGAAATGATCATGTGGAGGCACATATCAATCTCTCTCACCATCCCTCCAATTGACACCTCTATCACACCATTCTCGACTCTCTCTCCAACCACCACCTTGATCTTTGTTCCAACCTTGATTCCTGCCCAACTTTGGATAGCTTGTATGAGAACCCCTCATTTTGTTAGACATGAATTGGACTTCCTCATTATGCATGGCTTCGAACTAAGAATCTTCTGGACTCATAGCAATTGTATTCACGGCTTTAGAATCAGCACCCATAACATGCTTTGTTAACAAGTCCATTTGGGTCATCATCTTAGCCATATTCTCATCACGTGCTTCGTCCTTCATGATGTCATCCCAACGGTAAGAGATGAAACTTGATCTTCTCTTGTGTGCCATGCCCGATTGATTTTAGTCATATCATCAAGAAAGATTGATGCTATAGGAAATGGCTGCCTCATGATACCCCCTGAATCAAACAATCAGCGATAGACTTGTTTATAGAGTCAAGGCTTCGTTAGAAGTATTGCAACAACACATTCTCGGGTAAACCATGATTAGGATATTGTAAAACTAGCCTTTGAAACCTAAGCCACGTTTCATGAATATGTTCACCCTCAATCCACTTGAAGTTTTGGATGCCATCTCTCAACTTCTCCATCTTCGAAGAGGGAAAGAAGCATTCATGGAATTCTTCTGTGAGCTCCACCCAAGAAGTAATTGAGTATTTTGGTAGTTTAGCCAACCACTTCGTTGCATTCCCTGTTAGAGAGAAGGGAAACAAACAAAGTCGAATCAACTCTTGAGAGATTTTCTTAAGTGAGAAAGAGACACACACATCCAAGAAGTTCCGAATGTGCTCATGGGGATCCTCATGAGCGAGTCCTCCAAAGAACCCTTTGATCTGCAACAGCTGAAGCATGGTCCCGGTCACATGAAAGATAGCATTACCCATAGTAGGGGGCAAGCGTATGGCACTAGCACTTCCTACTTGATCGACATTGAATTCATTAAAGTTACCAATGTCGTCATTTTGTCCAATGACACTACCAACTTCACTTCAATGGACACTCATGTCATCACCTGTTGACAATAAACAACAAAAAGACTAATAAGTAAATTTGACTACAACTAAATTAGTTCACTAAAATACTTCAATTCAAGAATTCTAGACACCACTCCCCGGCAACGGCACCATTTTTGATAACTCTCAACAATAGCTATAACGATTCAAGGTGTAGGTGGTCGCTAGCAAGTATAAACCCAACAAGGATTTGGGGTCGATCCCACGAGGAGTGATCAAGTAAAGAATTCAACTACGAAGTACTATAGTGATCTAATCTTTTGTAGGTAACAAAAAAAATGAGTAAAACAAAACTGAATATAAATCATCAAATTTTGATTAATAATAATAAAAGGATTTATTGAATGATTGTAACAAACACAATTAACAATGAACTCAAAGAGTGGGATAAAGGACCTTAGCGATGTGTGAGTGTTCAATCACTAATTTCACTAGATGGGTCATTACGAAATTCTTAAACATGCTGAATCTCAATGGGTAGGCAAGATCATAGCTACAATAGCCATTTTACAATCAGCTATCATGCATTCAATTGGGTTCTATCAAACCCCAACAGGCAATACACTAGAGAACAATCTTATACCTTGATTCAACCCACTTTAACAAGCTGGGTAGTAAAAGCAACAACTCATACAATCATCAATTGTTGATTCCACTCAAATGCATCTTTTATAAGCATACAAAGAGATATAGACTAAAACTAAATTTGCAACTTCAATTCATAAAATGAAAACATGAATCAGCAACTGAACCTATTCTAATTCAGCATTAAATTCAGCAATTCATAAGACCCACAAGCTAATTAAGCAATTGAACACATAATCACACACCCCTAAGGCATTGGGGTTTTAGCCAATCATAGCAATAGTGAAGAAATTGTTACCAAAGATGCTAACCATTGATTCACAAGGTTTTCAAAAAGCAAATGAAACAAATTAAAATTACACCCAATGTCTTGAATCCAAACACCCACAAAAATTGTTCCAAAGTAATCCAAAAATATTCAAAGTGCTAGTGTACTCTTTTGTCTAAGTTCATGGTTCCTCACTCCATACCCACTCTCTTTTCAAAAACTCTATTTATACTCTCACAGAAATTTCCAACATTTTAGCACGTGGGACCATTCGGCGGCATAAGTCGGGTTCGCCGATCCACTCGGCTATCTGCCGAGGTGCTCTCCTTCACCTTTTGTTTCTTGATTTCAACATGGATTTGTACTGGAACTTTAGGCGATCGTACCCTTAGAGTTATGAAAATATTTTTCATCAAATAGAAGTTTTCTTAAATAACAATAAACAATCATCCTTGCTCTTTCAAAAATCTTTGCTAGAAATGACCCTATCTCATCCATCCATGTCGTTAGATCATACGATTTACCAGAAATATCTCTTGAACAAATTGGCAAAGATAGGTTATCATCATCCTCATTTCCACTATGGGTATCTCTACCTCCTCATCCTCACTATCACTTTCCCCTTCACTATACTCAACATCATCAATAGCCTAGGCACTACTATACTGGTAGTTGTCAATCTCGGTCATTGTTTTTGATTTTGAGTTAGACTCGGGTTCTTCGACTAATTTTTTTTTCTTTTTGGATGTTTTGGAAACTTTTTCAGCCTTTCATTTCTTACATCTAGAAGTAGCAGGAGTAGATCGTTTAGTATTGTTGACTCTCGCATTGCGACATCGTTATTGGATGCGCAGGCCTTGGGCGATGCTGCCCGGCATCGGCCGACGTTGCTTGTTCGATGCGCGCAGGCCTTGGGTGATGCTGCCCGTCATCGACCGACATTGCTTGTCCGATGCTTTTAGCCATATAGTACAATCTATAAGAAAAAAATTATTTGTTGAATCAAAATATTGACCACTAGTCTATTAACACAACTATAATAATGCTTAAATAAAAAATGTAAAACAAGTAGTAGTTTCAACATAAATTGACAATGCTATTGACAGAAACACCAGACCAAAATTCAGTAAAAGTTTCAAAATATTTTTAGGCATTACCTACAACAAAACGTCATTAATGATGCAGTATAAAGAACATGAACTAAAACGGGTCAGACTTTCACTAACTTAAGAAAAAATCCAAGCTTCACTACATTACTGCAATATAAAAAACAACCAAATAGGGCTAAAAGTTGCCAAAAAATATGATTAAATTTACCCGAGAGGAAAAAGATTGAAGGATATTCAACTTACCAAGGATGCGAGCTTTGAACTTGGGGAAGAAGATTGAAGAATAAAAGACCAACTCTAGTAATGTTTCGGAATTTTGGGGAACATATAGGGAACATTTATGGGATCACACATTTGCTTATGGTTTCTAGAATGGAAGATAAAAAAGATTGGTTGTAGGAGAAAGGTGAGTTTATGCAGGTTTATGGTTTCGAGAAGGCGGGTAGATGGAAGAAGAAAAGGCACATTGGAGAAGAAAGGGAGAGATTTTTTCTCATAAAAGGTTTCTCCAAAAAGGTTTCAAGAATTGACATAACATTATTTAACTGTATTGGGATTCTAACATTTTTTTATAAACTTGTATTTTATCCCACCAAGTTCTCAAAGTGATGAAAAGGTCTATGACCCCCAACCCAACCCCACTTTTTCACTTTTTCATAACTTAACCCTAAAAAAAATCAAAAAGAAATTTCGTTGCTATTTGTCCAATTAAGTTTTGTTGGTGTCCTCCATTCCAATTAATCTCAAGTAAGTATCCAAAGTTGCTTAACTTTGTAGAAGACTAGAAGTTTATTCAAAGTTGCTCTCATCACTTTTTGTGTTAGATTTCGGGTAAAAATTCACGGGTCATGAATCACCCATGTCAACCGACCCAATTCGGACCCATTTTATTTTCTCTGAAAATAAGAGGATAAGATAAATTAGTTATCTGCGTTTTAAAAAGATTGGAGGGAACAATTACATTTTAACAGTTGCACTCCCTTTTAACAAGGGAGTGTTTCTTCCCTCAATAGAAGTGGAACGTAAGAAATAAAAAGTAGAAACAACAAAAAGAATAAGAAAGACAAGGAAAAATAGTTTTCTTTCTTGTCTTAACAAAAACACCAAAAAACATTTAGCTTTGTGAAATACACAGTCTTTGTCTCCTAGTGATTCAAAGAAAGGGTTTTGAGCAATACTTTCAGTTCATGATTTGATCCATTGCAATAAGGTACACAAATCATATATTGTTTCTATTTAAATTATTACATATTGCATCATCAACTACAAAACTTTAGCATTATTTGGTACACCCAAATTATGTTCACAAATGTTAGATGAATCCATATATGTAGAGAAGTGGAGTAAACATGAGAAATGAAGAATTGATATACTAACATAAATGTAGTAAAAGTGGAGATTGTTAATTAAAATGGAAGAGTTATGTTACGCAATTCAAGCTTTGTCCATTAAGAAGGTGATGTTTGGACTACCTTAACATATACTTGTAAAATTTAGTGTGGTTTAAAAAACATGATTAAAGTTTGTAACTTAAAAGGCTTAACGCATTATTATTTTAATATACTCTTTTATGTTATTTTACACCATTAGAATCTATGTTTACTTTTTTATAAAAAGATTATATAGGAATAGTCTTTGATTGAGAAACCCACCATAAATGCAAGATCTCTTCTATTACAAAAATTAAGTAGAGACTAATGACCTGAAAATGTATTTAAGACTATTCATTCATGTTGATTGTAGTTACTGATGTGCCGTGAACTCATAGCACATTTGATGCTCAAAACTAAGGATACGTGCGAGAAATCAAGTGTGTTTATGTGGATATGATGTTCTCTTTGATGATGTACATGTAAAACACTTGGATGCGAAAGATAGGAAAAAAGGAAGGAAATTGAACTGAAGCAAACACCAGGGAGCCATAGACGGGCCGTGGTCATGCTGACGAGCCGTCTGAGGGCTCATGGAAAAGAGGCAGTGGAGCCCTTCAAGCACTGACCATGTGAAGTATGAAGACCACAGAGACTCAGACGGGCCGTGGTCCATTTTACGAGCCATCTGAGCGCTCGTGGAAGAGAGGCAGAGAAGTCAATAGACACTCAAGTGAAGGCATAACTCCACGGAGCACTAGATGAGCCGTGATGCTTAAGACAGACCGTCTAGTTGCTCATGGCGACTACCAGTGAAGAACGTCCCACACTGTCTAAGTGTGGGATCATGAAGGGCTTGACGAGCCGTCTACCCTTAGACGAGCCATCAACTTGCCCGTGAATTGATGCGACAGTACAGTTCTACTTCAAGTAGAATTTGTTTTTCACAAAATATTTTAATTACTTAGGGTTTATTTTTGGACATTATCGTTTATCATCGATTACATTGAGACATTGGGAGCGTGGAGAAATGTGAGTTCTATTTTTGAACACATTTCTGATTGCTTAATTTGGATCAAAACTTCGTGTTCTTGTTTTATTGTTGATAAACAAGAAGCTTTTAGTTTGCTATTATTGTAAGTATATTTTCAAGTGACAAATTCAGCAGGCTTCTTTTTACATAGCTTTGAATCAATTGGTTTGCATTGAGTCTTGGGTCAGCAAGATTCAGAAAGATAAAGCCAAGAGAGAGAAAATGATTATGGAGGATAAGGGTGATTGCACAGATAATACTGGTCCAAAGAAGGTGAGAAGGCTCTTGAGGCACATTAATATTTTTGATGAAGTCTGCACCCATTTTAAAATTTAAGTACTTCATAACATTTGTTCTTCTTTTTTGCAGGATAATGGTATAAATGGATAACTAGGCCTAGCAGCTTCTGAAGATGCATTCCTCGATACACTATCTGAAAGAGAAGAGAAAGAAATTGTATTCGGCTGTTCCTGTGAAAGAAACTTGATTTGCCATTGCACACCTTTTCTTTCTAAACTTCGTTGGAATTACAGTTTGATGTAGAAGGTGACTGTTATGCCTACACTGTCTATGTTTTTGTTCTTTCAAATACAAGAACTATACCGACCTCTTTTGACTTCTGCTCCTTGTTTAACTCACATGAATCTCCATAATCAGATGGACCAGCATGAATTTGAAAAGCAGTTTCACTGACTGTGAATGATGCACTTTTTGTTCAGATTAAGTTAATAATTTTTAGTCGCTTTGGAGTTCAAATGTGAAATGTTTGTTTCATGTTCTATTGATATGTTACTTGGATGCTGTGGCTCTCTAAGAAAATATAACCTCCAAAACTTCATTAGTATACCCAAGGACAGTTTACTTCATTGTTCAATCAGTAGTCTCAATCAAACATCATTTAATGGATACTGACATATCTTTTGTATCTCTTCCAGTACCCTGAACTACAAGCATCTAGAATGTTGCTTTATGCCGATTTATGATCATTGATGCCGACTTCTGGTTAGCCTTTTTCTCAATTCCTCTTTTCTTGTTTTGTTGTTGAGTTCAGCTGCCAAGAGGTGAAAATTATGGTCTCTGGAGTAGGTCATTGCAAATATCTTTGCTCAGAAAAGGGAAGCTAGGTTTTGTGAATGGAACTTCCAACAGGGAGTCACTGAGAACTGAATTTTGAAATATGTAGGACAAATGTGATACTATTGTGCATTTGTGGATCATGAATTCCGTTTCGAAGAGTTTACTGAACGAGATAATATATGGATCAAATGCACATGCAGTGTGGGAAGATCTAAAGGAACACTTCAACAAAGTGAATCACATGAGAATTTTTCAGTTGCACAAAGAGATCACCAGACCATCTTATGGTACGAATTCTGTCTATTATTCGAGATTGAAGGAGCTAGGGATGAATATGAAATGATTGTGCCTGTATCGAGCTGTGGTCGTGATAAGTCGAAAGACTTGAACATCTCAGGAACATAGATTATTGCAGTTTCTGGCTGGTTTAAACGATTCATACTATCACACTAGGTGAAAAATTCAGTTCTTGATTGAGTTCCAGTACAATCTGAGGCAATTCTATGGATCATATGGGATTCAATTCTCCATATTTTAAGAAATTCTTTTCTTCCACATTTTTTTTGGTCATTCTACAAAGTTAGTTTTATTCGTGAATCCCACTTGTTTGATATTGAGACATAGTAGTTGTTATTGTTCCGGTTCCAAGTCCCTTTGAACACATTGTTTTCTATGCCAAGATCACGCTGATTACTAGGTTAAAAGTTGCTACAAGGCCTTTGCTTGCCTCCCATTGGCTAAGATCGGTTCATTATCTGCCTAGGTTATGGCAATTAAATATTTAATTTTGTTCCTATCCTCTTCATCTTCCCGCTCTCATACACCCACATTTACCATCTCAAACTCTAACCCCCACCCCACCCCCACCCCCACCCCGCCTCACTTCTTTATCACTTTATGAAAATTCAAAATCAAATCAAGAAATTCCCACCATTTTACTCTACAGAAATCTTCAAACCTTACTCTTAAATGGCTCAATCTTTCATATTTCCATAAAGTTCAGGCCCTCTTGAAGAGGAAGACTCAGATTGCAGGCGCCCCTCAGTTCAAAATCCCCGTCACACCCCAAGTCCCATTGAGACGGACAGGCACCCGATGCCCTAAAGGCCCGAGAGAACCAACTTATGACTTATGCTTATCGTACATGCAACTATGATAACTATAAATCTTTGATGAGTATAGGTCAAATACCTTGATAAAAGACCAACTTATATAGGCTCAAAATAAATGTACATGATAGGCCGTTGAGGCCTTAATTACTAGAAACAAGACATAACCACGCTTTACTTTGACATTTCGTCTACAGAGCCTCTAAAAGATGGACACTTAGCTTAGGTCGGGACAGGACCCCGCCATACCCTTGACAATACTATAACAACAAAAATATGTTTGAGACTCGGCAAGCCCCGAATCAACATAGAGCTCACCAAAGGCCGCTGAGAATCCTATTCTTATATTGGACTAATTCTATTAGCTTGAGTACCTATACCTGTGGCATGAAACACAACATCCCCATGAGGGACATCAGTACGAAATAATGTACTGAATATGTAAGGCATAAACTATCCATATGTAAAACACGAGCTCAAGTGAAATCAAGTATAAATGTACAAATAATCTGTATAGATAAGGATAAGAGACCACCTTTGCTTATACTCGTGGAATCACGTATATTACATTTACCTTTGCTTATAATTATGGAATCATGTACATTACATTCATCTTTGCTTATACTTGTGGAATCATGTACATTACATTCTTTGCTTTAGTTTACTCATCTTTGCTTTATAGACTTTGCAGCAAATGACACAATGACCAGCTGATCAGTGGTGGAAGAGGATGACCCATGCTAGGCATTTTAACCCCTACGATGTGGTCCTCATAAATATACAAATAGGGATCGACCCATGCTAGGCTTTTAGCCCCTGGGCTGCCACCCATAATAATATAGATTTGGATCGGCCCATGCTAGGTATTTTAACCCCTGAGCTGCCACCCATAATTAAATAGATTAACTTTACCTTGTCTCTTTAATCTTTGAGATTGTTCTTTTGATGTTCATAACACTTTTGAGATTTAGGATTATATATCAGTGATGTAGACATGTGAATAAATTAATTGAGGCAGAAACAATGATATAGGAAGAAAATGTAACTTTATTGTGATACTTAGGAACTTATATGACTCATGAACTTCATTGGGCACAAAGAGTATATACAGACGATCCATGAATGTGTGCAGCAAGTAAGGACTTATAGCAAATGAGTCATTAAGGTGTATAACAAGTGAGCACTGATTCTGCTTAGAAGATGCTTCATTTAAAGCACATTTGGACCTTTCACATGGGCATACATACATTTGTAATAGAGATGTAACTCCTCAAATGGAGAGGTAAAGACCGTATAAAATGATACAATAGTTAAACAATTAGTAGATGAAGTCAAATGAAAGATTGCATAAACATGTGAACTAACGAGGCACAGGGACAAATCCAACATAAAGAACAATTGTACATTCCACGTAAGGACATATAAAATGTATAATAGGCAGATTATGTATTTGGCATATGAAGACTTGTAACATGTGTAATGTAGTATCTTATTGACTCAATGAATCCGTATTTGACTTAGAGGATAACTCATGAAACTTACTTTTTGGAGTACCTTTGTCATACTAGTACTTGGAAGAGTAAAATTGCAGATCTAATAGTAATCACATATCGATGTACTTTGACACATGAGGAGGTGGGAAAAAGATCATTAGCTACATTGGATATTGTATGCTGTCACTATGCATCCTTTACTTTGAAGAACACCTAGGAACTCACTTGTTGGTAGTGATAGAAGTACTAGATGTCATGCCAAAGATATGGAATAGAATAGCCTTACATACCTTGTTTCCTGACAAATACAACTACCACGTTTCAGCCTCCTATTTAAGGTGCTAGTCTTAGATTATGGAAATTTATCCTCTAAACTTGTACTTCAAGAACATAAACTCTCCTTCAAACTTTTACTTGAAAAGGGGGATAATATTAAAGAACCTAAAGTGTTTAATGGTTGCTGTATAAAGCCAAGAAAGACCAAGAGAGAAACTTAACAAATGTGAAATTTTACAAGCTGAAAATGAAGCAAATGAACTGATATTTATCCCTTTAAAAGGAAGCTGCATTGGCCGACTTTCTTAGCTCATTTTGGGACACAAATTGTCAAGTAGGTGATTCACTTACTTGGCCTTTTAACTTGGACCTTTGTGGACTTCGACACTTGTTGGGCCTTGCTGCCAATTTTCCCTCTATTCCACTCAATTTGGGCCATAATTTATCAAGTAGGTGATCCACCTACTTGGACTTTTCACTTGGGCCCTTTTGGACTTAAGAATATTGGGCCTTGGCTGTCCATTTTCCCCTTATTCTTTTACTCAATTTTGGCCAGATTAATGAAAGTAGGTGGTAGTGTACTTGGCCCAATATAATATGGTCAAAGGAGTCTTAGTAGGTGATGCACCTACTTGGTCCTTTATGTTGGTCAATAAGTCATAGTAGGTGATGCATCTACTTTTCACCTACTAGCTTAGTTAAGTCAAGCAAGCAGCTCACTTATTTTATTTAATTTTCTAATACTTAATTCCTGTTGCTTTAACTTAACACTTCACTTTAAACTTTAAGCTCAAAACAACCTTACTATCTCGAGTTTAAATACTTTCGTCGAGGTTAAGTTGGAGTATATATGCTGAAACATGCAGGGCATTACAACATCTTTCAATCTATTTTAAACCAACACTACTCATCTAAGAAACATGGTCCCTCACCTATACCATGAGTCTATGTCAAGTGTGATATAAATAAAGGTAGCATATGGAGAACAAAGGGCGTTACATACTATCTTGAGTTCGAATTTTTTTTCCAGTTCACTTAGTCGTATATGTGTTGGAAGGTACGGGGTATTACATCATCCCCCCTTTTGGATCATTCACCCTTGAATGAGAGGTGTTGCTCAAAACAAGGTCAACTGTGAGTATTTTACAAAAAAAAAATTGCAAAAGTTTTTTTTTTTTTTCTGTAAATAGAGCTACCCTAAACATGTCAGCTGATCAAAAGCACGTATAGGCAATCCTCATATGGCGTTGCACCAGATGTAGCACATGTAATAATCAAATGACAAGTAAGTCTCCTCTTAATCACATATAATCAAGTAACAATTCTGTATAACAAAATTTATCGTTCTCTCCTTTTTATAAACCAGCCCAACAAGTACTTGGAATAGTAGAATTGCAAATATTAGAACAGGTTAAGCCATGTGAAACTAACCCATGAACAAGTTAATAGACACATAATATAGGGACTTCGTATAGGTTCTTTGAACAAATACACATAATTAGACTTAATAGAGCACTCATATTTCCTATAGGATGTTTCAATACTCTTACTCCTTCACTTTCTGATAGAGACTACATATGACATGTAGACAAGTGACTTATGATACATATAACCCATGAGCAAGTAATTTATAATTCCAATAGTATATGAGCCATCGATCTATAATGAATATAAAATATGGACAAGTGATTTGTGGCAAGTCATTGGTGAAATAAGGCTACATCTTATAAATTGTATAGCAATAAGAAAGTTTTGTTTTTATGAAGTAAATAACACCCATATGTGAAAATAATCCATAAAGGGTATATGATTAAAAATAGTTGAGCTATAGGATATATAGCATCTATAATATAGGCAACCAAATCCTCTGAAACCAGGAGACTTCCTATATAAACACTCCACCATATCTTAAGTAAAAAGATACTACCACTAGTTCTAATTCATGGGTGCAATTTCACTTGTGTTTTTTAATACTCACCTAAAAATATATGCAATTGATTTTCCATGTTGTCTTTTAACTCTTGAGAATTTTTCTCACGTGCTCCGACCATTAGAATCGAGCACCTTTCGGAGTAAATCAAACATTAGGACAAGGGTAGAAGAAGTCTCCTATAATCTTCTGTAATAATGGGGGTCTGAGACCAACTATGCCTTTGTTACTAGCCGACAATATATAGTCACACTTGATGTTTGATACCTTATTAAGCTTTACATAAGCAAATAAACAAATGAATATAGAGGGCATCATAATCAATGATCTTTTACACATTACCAATTACACATAATATCAAGTATATGCAAAGTCATATCCTGATTTATAACACATAAGGGTTAGCCACTTTGGCTCCACAAATTAAGTATGACCATTCCATTGGATTTTCTATTACGGTATAACGAGTGAGTGTGCTCCAACCCTTTTCCATGCAAAGGAACACAAATAAGAACAATTGGCATATGATCAACTGTCCTCTCTTTTTGTCGAACTATGATTGCAACTTTATTTAGTTGGCTCAATATATATGCATAGCCCATCTTTATTTTGTATGAGTGATGTAGATGCACCCCAGGGTACAACATTGGTCTATGTATCTTCTATCAGTGCAATCTTTTGATCTTCCTCTTTATTCTTGTAGCTATTAAGATTGGGTACTAAAAATTCACATTAATATTAAAATGATTTCTCTGTCTAATGAAACAGAAAACAAATTGTTTAGGGAGTTCTTCTGGTTTCCTTATATCTCTATCTCTCTCTCTCTCTTTTTCACTTCACATGCTTAATAAGAATCCTCTACAATAAGGACACATCCTATGTCACCTATTCTTCTAACACTCATATATGTCTTTTTCTTGTACTATCAGGGAAATTCACTCAGCTCATCCCTCCGTTCTATGGATATTCAATTGCCATTCTCCTTCATCTCCTATGTGGTACTCTTCTGCTAGTGCTTAATTTATATCACGCCTTCCTCTACTGTTAATGTTTTAATAGACCACAACTTTTGTTTAACCCTTCAACATTTTCAACCTTAATCTTTAGTTGCATTCTAATTCTATAACCAGAACATAGAGCACAACACAGAAAGAAAATACATATAGTTTTATATGAAACAATTGAAGTACTTATCCTGCTAGTTTTCTAACCACAAAAGGATCACACATTTCACGTAATTGGGGTGGTCTTATGCATCCATCTTGTAACTCCAGCTACTAACATACCTGTGATGATGAGTGAGCCTTTGGGTCCTATCAGTCAACTAAGAATATCTCTAGCCAAAACCATTGTGGTATACATTCACATACCAGACTATGATTCTGCCACATCTTTTAACTAATATAAAACTAAATCCATAATCCAAAAGATTTCATTTCTATTACTGAGAAGGTACTGAGTGCCCTCTATAGGATTAGATCCTAAAACCAATGAAGGGGTCATGTAGAGGAAATCTCGTACTTAAGAACCCATCACATCCTCCTAAGAACCTGTATTAGTAAATGTTGCAGCCCATATCTATGACTCGGTAACCATTTACTATGCAACATATGAATGACCCTATTACATATTACTTGGCTAAGCCAAGATGATCCAAGTAACACAAATGTAGCTGTAGATGCAAGTAACACAAAAACCTTTGCAAGCCTTTCTTTGATTTTGATAACATGAGACCTTTCTCTTAAACTTTCCTGTTGGATGATTCTTGTGTTGGCCTTTTATCCACCTTTGACCTTAACTGTGGAAGGCATAATCTGGATGAAAGAGATCATAATATGAGTGGGATAGACTTCTTAACATAGTGAAAGGTCACACTTCCTAAATGTCCAAGCAGCCCCTCAATTATAAATGAGGCGCGCAACACATTTATAAGTAAGGCTCTACTATACGCGGCTTTGTGGACACCCTAGGATGACCTGATCTGATACCACTTTTGTTACACCCCAAGTCCCATTGAGACGGACAGTCACCCGATGCCCTAAAGGCCCGAGAGAACCAACTTATGACTTATGCTTATCGTACATGCAACTACGATAACTATAAATATTTGATGAGTATAGGTCAAATACCTTTATAAAAGACCAACTTATATAGGCCCAAAATAAATGTACATGATAGACCGTTGAGGAATTAATTACTAGAAACAAGACATAACCACGCTTTACTTTGACATTTGGTCTATAGAGCCTCTAAAAGATGGACACTTAGCTTAGGTTGGGACAAGACCCCGCCATCACCATGAGGGACGTCACTACAAAATAATGTACTGAATATGTAAGGCATAAACTATCCATATGTAAAACACGAGCTCAAGTGAAATCAAGTATAAATGTACAAATAATCTATATAGATAAGGATAAGAGACCACCTTTGCTCATACTCGTGGAATCACGTATATTACATTTACCTGTGCTTATAATTATGGAATCATGTACATTACATTCACCTTTGCTTATACTTGTGGAATTATGTACGTTACATTCTTTGCTTTAGTTTACTCATCTTTGCTTTATAGACTTTGTAGCACGTGACACAATGACCAGCTGATCAGTGGTGGAAGAGGATGACCCATGCTAGGCATTTTAACCCTTGTGATGCGGTCCTCATAAATATACAAATCGGGATCGACCCATGCTAGGCTTTTAACCCCTAGGCTGCCACCCATAATAATATAGATTGGGATCGGCCCATGCTAGGTATTACCACCCCTGAGCTGCCACCCTTAAGTAAATGAATTAGGATCGGCCCATGCTAGGTATTTTAACCCTTGAGCTGCCACCCATAATTAAATAGATTATCTTTACCTTGTCTCTTTAATCTTTGAGATTGTTCTTTTCAAGTTCATAACTCTTTTGAGATTTAGGACTATATATCAGAGATGTAGACATGTGAATAAATTAATTGAGGTAGAAACAATGATATAGGAAGAAAATGTAACTTTATTGTGATACTTAGGAACTTATATGACTCATGAACTTCATTGGGCACAAAGAATATGTACAGATGATCCATGAAGGTGTGCATCAAGTAAGGACCTGTAGCAAATGAGTCATTAAGGTGTATAACAAGTGAGCACTGATTCTGCTTAGAAGATGCTTCATTTAAAGCACATTTGGACCTTTCACATGGGCATACATGCATTTGTAATAGAGATGTAACTCCTCAAATGGAGAGGTAAAGACCGTATAAAATGATACAATAGCTAAATAGTTAGTAGATGAAGTCAAATGAAAGATTGCATAAACATGTGAACTAACGAGGCACAGGGACAGATCCAACATAAAGAACAATTGTACATTCCACGAAAGGACATATAAACTGTATAATAGGCAGATTATGTATTTGGCATATGAAGACTTGTAACATGTGTAATGTAGTATCTTATTGACTCAATGAATCCGTATGGATAACTCATGAAACTTACTTTTTGGAGTACCTTTGTCATACTAGTACTTGGAAGAGTAAAATTGCAGATATAATAGTAATCACATATCGATGTACTTTGACACATGAGGGGGTGGGGAAAAGATCATTAACTACATTGGATATTGTATGCTGTCACTATGCATCCTTTACTCGAAAGAACACCTAGGAACTCACTTGTTGGTAGTGATACAAGTACTAGATGTCATGCCAAAGATATGGAATAGAATAGCCTTACATACCTTGTTTCCTGACAAATACAACTACCACGTTTCAGCCTCCTATTTAAGGTGCTAGTCTTAGATTATGGAAATTTATCATCTAAACTTGTACTTCAAGAACATAAACTCTCCTTCAAACTTTTACTTGAAAAGGTGGATAATATTCAAGAACCCTAAAATGTTTAATGGCTACTGTATGAAGCCAAGAAAGACCAAGAGAGAAACTTAACAAATCTAAAATTTTACAAGTTAAAAATGAAGCAAATGAACTGATCTTTATCCCTTTAAAAGGGAGCTGCATTGGCCGACTTTCTTAGCTCATTTTGGGCCACAAATTGTCAAGTAGGTGATTCACCTACTTGGCCTATTAACTTGGGCCTTTGTGGACTACAACACTTGTTGGGCCTTGCTGCCAATTTTCCCTCTATTCCACTCAATTTGGGCCATAATTTATCAAGTAGGTGATCCACCTACTTGAACTTTTCACTTGGGCCCTTTTGGACTTAAGAATATTGGGCCTTGGCTGTCCGTTTTCCCCTTATTCTTCTACTCAATTTGGGCTAGATTAATGCAAGTAGGTGGTAGTGCACTTGGCCCAATATATTATGGTCAAAGGAGACTTAGTAGGTGATGCACCTACTTGGCCCTTTATGTTGGGGAATAAGTCAAAGTAGGTGATGCATCTACTGGTCACCTACTAGCTTAGTTAAGTCAAGCAAGGAGCTCACTTATTTTATTTAATTTTCTAAATCTTAATTCCTTTTGCTTTAACTTAACACTTCACTTTAAACTTTAAGCTCAAATACCACCTTACTATCTCGAGTTTAAATACTTTCGTCGAGGTTAAGTTGGAGTATATATTCTGAAACGTGCAAGGCATTACAACACCTTTCAATCTAATTTAAAACAACACTACTCATCTAAGAAACATGGTCCCTCACCTATACCATGAGTCTATGTCAAGTGTCATATAAATAAAGGTAGCATATGGAGAACACAGGGCGTTACATACTATCTTGTGTTCGAATTTATTTTTCAGTTCACTTTGTCGTATATGTGTTGTACGGTACGGGGTATTACATCATCCCCCCCTTTGGATCATTCGCCCTTGAATGAGAGGTGTTGCTGAAAACAAGGTCAACTGTGAGTATTTTCCAAAAAAAAATTGCAAAAGTTTTTTTTTTTTTTTGTAAATAGAGCTACCCAAAACATGATAGCTTATCAAAAGCACGTATAGGCAATCCTCAGAGGGCGTTGCAGCAGATGTAGCACATGTAATAATCAAAGGACAAGTAAGTCTCCTCTTAACCACTTATAATCAAGTAACAATTCTGTACAACAAAATTTATCGTTCTCTCCTTTTTATAAACCTGCCCAACAAGTACTTGGAATACGAGAATTGCAAATATTAGAACAGGTTAAGTCATGTGAAACAAACCCATGAACAAGTTAATAGATGCATATGTTATAATCGTGTAGGAAAGACACATAATATAGGGACTTCTTATAGGTTCTTTGAACAAATATACATAATTAGACTTAATAGAGCACTCATATTTCGTAGTGGATGTTTCAATACTCTTACTCCTTCACTTTCTGATGGAGACTACATATGACATGTAGACAAGTGACTTATGATACATATAAAACCCATGAGCAAGTAATTTATAATGCTAATAGTATATGAGCCATCGATCTATAATGAATATAAAATATGGACAAGTGATTTGTGGCAAGTCATTGGTGAAATAAGGCAACATCTTATAAAATGTATAGCAATAAGCTAGTTTTGTTTTTATGTAGCAAATAACACCCATATGTGAAAATAATCCATAAAGGGTATATGGGTAAAAATAGTTGAGCTATAGGATATATAGCATGTATAATATAGGCAAATAGATCCTCTGAAACCAAGAGACTTCCTATGTAAACACTCCACCATATCTTAAGTACAAAGATACTACCACTAGTTCAAATTCATGGGTACAGTTTCACTTGTTTTTTTTAATACTCACCTCAAAATATATGCAATTGATTTTTCATGTTGTCTTTTAACTCTTTAGAATTTTTCTCACGTGCTCCGACCATTAGAATCGAGCAACTTTTGGAGTAAATCAAACATTGGGACAAGGGTAGAAGAAATCTCCTACAATCTTCTGTAATAATGGGGGTCTGAGACTAACTATGCCTTTGTTACTAGCCGACAATATATAGTCACACTTGATGTTTGATACCTTATTAAGCTTTACATAAGCAAATAAACAAATGAATATAGAGGGCATCATAATCAATGATCTTTTACACATTACCAATTACACATAATATCAAGTATATGCAAACTCATATCCTGATTTATAACACATAAGGGTTAGCCATTTTGGCTCCACAAATTAAGTATCACCATACCAATGGAATTTATATTACGGTATAACGAGTGAGTGTGCTCCAACCCTTTTCCATGCAAAGGAACACAAATAAGAACAATTGGCATATGATCAACTATCCTCTCTTTTTGTCGAACTATGAATGCAACTTTATTTAGTTGGCTCTATATATATGCATAACCCATCTTTATTTTGTATGAGTGATGTAGATGCACCCCAGGGTACAACACTGGTCAATGTATCTTCTATCAATGCAATCTTTTGATCTCCCTCTTTATTCTTGTAGCTATTAAGATTGGGTACTAAAAATTCAAACTAATATTAAAATGATTTCTCTTTCTAATGAAACAGAAAACAAATTGTTTAGGGAGTTCTTCTGGTTTCCTTATCTCTCTATCTCTCTCTCTCCCTTTTTCATTTCACATGCTTAATAAGAATCCTCGACAATAAGGACACATCCTATGTCACCTATTCTTCTAACACTCATATATGTCTTTTTCTTGTACTATCAGGGAAGTTCACTCAGCTCATCCCTCCATTCTATGGACATTCAATTGTCGTTCTTCTTCATCTCCTATGTGGTACTCTTCTGCTAGTGCTTAATTTATATTACGCCTTCCTCTACTGTTAATGTTTTAATAGACCACAACTTTTGTCTAACCCTTCAACATTTTCAACCTTAATCTTTAGTTGCATTCTAATTCAATAACCAGAACATAGACCACAATACAGAAAGAAAATACATATAGTTTTATATGAAACAATTGAAGTACTTATCCTGCTAGTTTTCTAACCACAAAAGGATCACACATTTCACGTAATTGGGGTGGTCTTATGCATCCATCTTGTAACTCCAGCTACTAACATACTTGTGATGATGAGTAAGCATTTGGGTCCTATCAGTCAACTAAGAATATCTTTAGCCAAAACCATTGTGGTATACATTCACATACCAGACTATGATTCTGCCACATCTTTTAACTAATATAAAACTAAATCAATAACTTCTATTTCCAATACATACATAATCCAAAAGATTTCATTTCTATTACTGAGAAGGTACTGAGTGCCCTCTATAGGATTAGATCCTAAAACCAACGAAGGGGTCATATAGAGGAAATCTCGTACTTAAGAACCCATCACATCCTCCTAAGAACCGGTATTAGTAAATGTTGCAGCCCATATCTATGGCTAGGTAACCATTTACTATGCAACATATGAATGACCCTATTACATATTACTTGGCTAAGCCAAGATGATCCAAGTAACACAAATGTAGCTGTAGATGCAAGTAACACAAAAACCTTTGCAAGCCTTTCTTTGATTTTTATAACATGAGACCTTTCTCTTAAACTTTCCTTTTGGATGATTCTTGATTTGGCCTTTTAGCCACCTTTGACCCTAACTGTGGAAGGAATAATCTGGATGAAATAGATCATAATATGTGTGCGAATAGACATCTTAACATAGTGAAAGGTCACACTTCCTAAATGTCCAAGCAGCCCTTAAATTATAAATGTGGCGCGCAACAAATTTATAAGTAAGGCTCTACTAGAAACAGCTTTGTAGACACCCTAGGATGACCAAGACTGATACCACTTTGGTCACACCCCAAGTCCCATTGAGACGGATAGGCACCCGATGCCCTAAATGCTCGAAAGAACCAACATATGACTTATGCTTATCGTACATGCAACTATGATAACTATAAGTCTTTGATGAGTATAGGTCAAATACCTTGATAAATGACCAACATATATCAGCCCAAAATAAATGTACATGATAGGCCGTTGAGGCCTTAACTACTAGAAACAAGACATAACCACACTTTACTTTGACATTTCGTCTACAAAGCCTCTAAAAGATGGACACTTAGCATAGGTCGGGTCAGCACCCCGCCATACCCTTGACTATACTATAACATCAAAAATATGTTTGAGACTCGGCTAGCCCTGAATCAACATAGAGCTCACCAAAGGCCGCTGAGTATCCTGTTCTTATATTGGACAAATTCTATTAGCTTGAGTACCTATACATGTGGCATGAAACTCAACATCCCTATGAGGGACGTCAGTACGAAATTATATACTGAATTTGTAAGGCATAAAGTATCCATATGTAAAACAAGAGCTCAAGTGAAATCAAGTATAAATGTACAAATAATCGGTATAGATAAGGATAAGAGACCACCTTTGCTTATTCTCGTGGAATCACGTATATTACATTTTCCTTTGCTTATAATTGTGGAATCATGTAAATTACAATCACCTTTGCTTATACTTGTGGAATCATGTACATTACATTCTTTGCTTTAGTTTACTCATCTTTGCTTTATAGACTTTGTAGCATGTGACACAATGACCAGCTGATCAGTGGTGGAAGAGGATGACCCATGCTAGGCATTTTAACTCTGGGATGCGATCCTCATAAATATACAAATCGGGATCGACCCATGCAAGACTTTTAGCCCCTGGGCTGCCACCGATAATAATATAGATTGGGATCGGCCCATGTTAGGTGTTACCACCCCTGAGCTGCCACCCTTAAGTAAATGAACTAGGATCGGCCCATTCTAGGTATTTTAACCCCTGAGTTGCCACCCGTAATTAAATAGATTAACCTTACCTTGTCTCTTTAATCTTCGAGATTGTTCTTTTGATGTACATAACTCTTTTGAGATTTAGGACTATATATCAGTGATGTAGACAAGTGAATAAATTTATTAAGGCAGAAACAATGATATAGGAAGAAAATGTAACTTTATTGTGATACTTAGGAACTTATATGACTCATGAACTTCATTGGGCACAAAGAATATATACAGACGATCCATGAAGGTGTGCAGCAAGTAAGGACCTGTAGCAAATGAGTCATTAAGATGTATAACAAGTGAGCACTGATTCTGCTTAGAGGATGCTTCATTTAAAGCACATTTGGACCTTTCACATGGGGCATACATACATTTGTAATAGAGATGTAACTCCTCAAATGGAGAGGTAAAGACCGTATAAAATGATACAATAGCTAAATAGTTAGTAGATGAAGTCAAATGAAAGATTGCATAAACATGTGAACTAACGAAGCACATGGACAGATCCAACATAAAGAACAATTATACATTCCACGTAAGGACATATAAAATGTATAATAGGCAAATTATGTATTTGGCATATGAAGACTCGTAACATGTATAATGTAGTATCTTATTGACTCAATGAATCCGTATGGATAACTCATGAAGCTTACTTTTTGGAGTACCTTTGTCATACAAGTACTTGGAAGAGTAAAATTGCAGATCTAATAGTAATCACATATCAATGTATTTTGGCACATGAAGGGGTGGGGAAAAGATCATTAGTTACATTGGATATTGTATGCTGTCACTATGCATCCTTTACTTGGAAAAACACCTAGGAACTCACTTGTTGGTAGTGATACAAGTACTAGATGTCATGCAAAAGATATAGAATAGCCTTACATACCTTGTTTCCTGACAAATACAACTACCACGTTTCAGCCTCCTATTTAAGGTGCTATTCTTAGATTGTGGAAATTTATCCTCTAAACTTGTACTTCAAGAACATAAACTCTCCTTCAAACTTTTACTTGAAAAGGGGGATAATATTCAAGAACCCTAAAGTGTTTAATGGCTGCTGTATGAAGCCAAGAAAGACCAAGAGAGAAACTTAACAAATCTAAAATTTTACAATTTAAAAATGAAGCAAATGAACTGATCTTTATCCCTTTAAAAGGAAGCTGCATTGGCCGACTTTCTTAGCTCATTTTGGGCCACATATTGTCAAGTAGGTGATTCACCTACTTGGCCTTTTAACTTGGGCCTTTGTGGACTTCAACACTTGTTGGGCATTGCTGCCAGTTTTACCTTCTATTCCACTCAATTTGGGCCATAATTTATCAAGTAGGTGATCCACCTACTTGGACTTTTCACTTGGGCCCTTTTGGACTTAAGAATATTGGGCCTTGGCCGTCCATTTCCCCCTTATTCTTCAACTCAATTTGGGTCAAATTAATGCTAGTAGGTGGTAGTGCACTTTGCCCAATATAATATGGTCAAAGGAGTCTTAGTAGGTGATGCACCTACTTGGTCCTTTAGGTTGGTCAATAAGTCAAAGTAGGTGATGCATCTACTTGTCACCTACTAGGTTAGTTAAGTCAAGCAAGCAGCTCACTTATTTTATTTAAATTTCTAAATCTTAATTCCTTTTGCTTTAACTTAACACTTCACTTTAAACTTTAAGCTCAAATACCACCTTACTATCTCGAGTTTAAATACTTTCGTCGAGGTTAAGTTGGAGTATATATGCTGAAACGTGCAAGGCATTACAACACCTTTCAATCTATTTTAAACCAACACTACTCATATAAGAAACATGATCCCTCACCTATACCATGAGTCTATGTCAAGTGTCATATAAATAAAGGTAGCATATGGAGAACACAGGGCGTTACATACAATCTTGAGTTCGAATTTTTATCTGTTCACTTAGACGTATATGTGTTGGAAGGTACGGGGTATTAAATTATCTTCCCCTTTGGATCATTCACCCTCGAATGAGAGGTGTTGCTCAAAACAAGGTCAACTGTGAGTATTTTACAAAAAAAATAATTGCAAAAGTTTTTTTTTTTTTGTAAATAGAGCTACCCAAAACATGTCAGCTGATCAAAAGCACGTATAGGCAATCCTCATAGGGCGTTGCAACAGATGTAGCACATGTAATAATCAAATGACAAGTAAGTCTCCTCTTAACCACATATAATCAAGTAACAATTCTGTACAACAAAATTTAACGTTCTCTCCTTTTTATAATCCAGCCCAACAAGTACTTGGCATAGTAGAATTGTAAATATTAGAACAGGTTAAGTCATGTGAAACAAACCCATGAACAAGTTAATAGATGCATATGTTATAATCGTGTAGGAAAGACACATAATATAGGGACTTCTTATAGGTTCTTTGAACAAATATACATAATTAGACTTAATAGAGCACTCATATTTCCTAGTGGATGTTTCAATACTCTTACTCCTTCACTTTCTGATGGAGACTACATATGACATGTAGACAAGTGACTTATGATACATATAAAACCCATGAGCAAGTAATTTATAATGCTAATAGTATATGAGCCATCGATCTATAATGAATATAAAATATGGACAAGTGATTTGTGGCAAGTCATTGGTGAAATAAGGCAACATCTTATAAAATGTATAGCAATAAGCTAGTTTTGTTTTTATGAAGCAAATAACACCCATATGTGAAAATAATCCATAAAGGGTATATGAGTAAAAATAGTTGAGCTATAGGATATATAGCATGTATAATATAGGCAAACAGATCCTCTGAAACCAGGAGACTTCCTATATAAACACTCCACCATATCTTAAGTACAAAGATACTACCACTAGTTCTAATTCATGTTGTCTTTTAACTCTTTAGAATTTTTCTCACGTGCTCCGACCGTTAGAATCGTGCAACTTTCGGAGTAAATCAAACATTGGGACAAGGGTAGAAGAAGTTTCCTAATATCTTCTGTAATAATGGGGGTCTGAGACTAACTATGCCTTTGTTACTAGCCGACAATATATAGTCACACTTGATGTTTGATACCTTATTAAGCTTTACATAAGCAAATAAACAAATGAATATAGAGGGCATCATAATCAATGATCTTTTACACATTACCAATTACACATAATATCAAGTATATGCAAACTCATATCCTGATTTATAACACATAAGGGTTAGCCACTTTGGCTCCACAAATTAAGTATGACCATACCAATGGATTTTCTATTACGGTATAACGAGTGAGTGTGCTCCAACCCTTTTCCATGCAAAGGAACACAAATAAGAACAATTGGCATATGATTAACTTTCCACTCTTTTTGTCGAACTATGATTGCAACTTTATTTAGTTGGCTCAATATATATGCATAACCCATCTTTATTTTGTATGAGTGATGTAGAGGCACCCCAGGGTACAACACTGGTCAATGTATCTTCTATCAATGCAATCTTTTGATCTCCCTCTTTATTCTTGTAGCTATTAAGATTGGGTACTAAAAATTCACATTAATATTAAAATGATTTCTCTGTCTAATGAAACAGAAAACAAATTGTTTAGGGAGTTCTTCTGGTTTCCTTATATCTCTATCTCTCTCTCTCTCTTTTTCACTTCACATGCTTAATAAGAATCCTCTACAATAAGGACACATCCTATGTCACCTATTCTTCTAACACTCATATATGTCTTTTTCTTGTACTATCAGGGAAATTCACTCAGCTCATCCCTCCATTCTATGGATATTCAATTGTCGTTCTCCTTCATCTCTTATGTGGTACTTTTCTGCTAGTGCTTAATTTATATCACGCCTTCCTCTACTGTTAATGTTTTAATAGACCACAACTTTTGTTTAACCCTTCAACATTTTCTACCTTAATCTTTAGCTGCATTCTAATTCTATAACCAGAACATAGAGCACAACACAGAAAGAAAATACATATAGTTTTATATGAAACAATTGAAGTACTTATCCTGCTAGTTTTCTAACCACAAAAGGATCACACATTTAACGTAATTAGGGTGGTCTTATGCATCCATCTTGTAACTCCAGCTACTAACATACTTGTGATGATGAGTAAGCATTTGGGTCCTATCAGTCAACTATGAATATCTCTAGC
This sequence comes from Solanum appendiculatum, assembly GCA_018342035.1. Classification (NCBI taxonomy): domain Eukaryota; kingdom Viridiplantae; phylum Streptophyta; class Magnoliopsida; order Solanales; family Solanaceae; genus Solanum; species Solanum appendiculatum. The sequence goes on from JAGDQO010000341.1 coordinate 434,020, forward strand.
AAAAACCATTGTGGTATACATGCACATACCAGACTATGATTCTGCCACATCTTTTAACTAATATAAAACTAAATCAATAACTTCTATTTCCAATACATACATAATCCAAAAGATTTCATTTCTATTACTGACAAGGTACTCACTGCCCTCTATAGGATTAGATCCTAAAACCAACGAAGGGGTCATGTAGAGGAAATCTCGTACTTAAGAACCCATCACATCCTCCTAAGAACCTGTATTAGTAAATGTTGCAGCCCATATCTATGACTCGGTAACCATTTACTATGCAACATATGAATGACCCTATTACATATTACTTGGATAAGCCAAGATGATACAAGTAACACAAATGTAGCTGTAGATGCAAGTAACACAAAAACCTTTGCAAGCCTTTCTTTGATTTTGATAACATGAGACCTTTCTCTTAAACTTTCCTGTTGGATGATTCTTGTGTTGGCCTTTTAGTCACCTTTGACCTTAACTGTGGAAGGCATAATCTGGATGAAATAGATCATAATATGAGTGGGAATAGACTTCTTAACATAGTGAAAGGTCACACTTCCTAAATGTCCAAGCAGCCCCTCAATTATAAATGTGGCGCGCAATAAATTTATAAGTAAGGCTCTACTAGACACGGCTTTGTAGACACCCTAGGATGACCTGATCTAATACAACTTTTGTCACACCCCACATCCCATTGAGACGGACAGGCACACGATGCCCTAAAGGCCTGAGAGAACCAACTTATGACTTATGCTTATCGTACATGCAACTATGATAACTATAAATCTTTGATGAGTATAGGTCAAATACCTTGAGAAAAGACCAACATATATAGGCCCAAAATATATGTACATGATAGGCCGTTGAGGCCTTAATTACTAGAAACAAGACATAACCTCTTTACTTTGACATTTCGTCTACAAAGCCTCTAAAAGATGGACACTTATCTTAGGTCGGGACAGCACTCCGCCATACCCTTGACTATACTATAACATCAAAAATATGTTTGAGACTCGGCAAGCCTCGAATCAACATAGAGCTCACCAAAGGCCGCTGAGTATCCTGTTCTTATATTGGACAAATTCGATTAGCTTGAGTACCTATACATGTGGCATGAAACACAACATCCCCATAAGGGACGTCAGTACAAAATAATGTACTGAATATGTAAGGCATAAAGTATTCATATGTAAAACAAGAGCTCAAGTGAAATCAAGTATAAATATACAAATAATCTGTAGAGATAAGGATAAGAGACCACCTTTGCTTATACTCGTGGAATCACGTATATTACATTTACCTTTGCTTATAATTGTGGAATCATGTAAATTACATTCACCTTTGCTTATACTTGTGGAATCATGTACATTACATTCTTTGCTTTAGTTTACTCAACTTTGCTTTATAGACTTTGTAGCACGTGACACATTGACCAGCTGATCAGTGGTGGAAGAGGATGACCCATGTTAGGCATTTTAACCCCTGGGATGCGGTCCTTATAAATATACAAATTGGGATCGACACATGCTACGCTTTTAGCCCCCAGGCTGCCACCCATAATAATATAGATTGGGATCGGCCCATGATAGGTATTACCACCCCTGAGCTGCCACCCTTAAGTAAATGAATTAGGATCGGCCTATGATAGGTATTTTAACCCCTGAGCTGCCACCCATAATTAAATAGATTCACTTTACCTTGTCTCTTTAATCTTTGAGATTGTTCTTTTGATGTTCAAAACTCTTTTGAGATTTAGGACTATATATCAGTGATGTAGACATGTGAATAAATTAATTGAGGTAGAAACAATGATATAGGAAGAAAATGTAACTTTATTGTGATACTTAGGAACTTATATGACTCATGAACTTCATTGGGCACAAAGAATATATACAGACGATCCATGAAGGTGTGCAACAAGTAAGGACCTGTAGCAAATGAGTCATTAAGGTGTATAACAAGTGAGCACTGATTCTGCTTAGAAGATGCTTCATTTAAAGCACATTTGGACCTTTCACAGTGGGCATACATACCTTTTGTAATAGAGATGTAACTCCTCAAATGGAGAGGTAAAGACCGTATAAAATGATACAATAGCTAAACAGTTAGTAGATGAAGTCAAATGAAAGATTGCATAAACATGTGAACTAACGAGGCACATGGACAGATCCAACATAAAGAACAATTGTACATTCCACGAAAGGACATATAAAATGTATAATAGGCAGATTATGTATTTGGCATATGAAGACTTGTAACATGTGTAATGTAGTATCTTATTGACTCAATGAATCCGTATGGATAACTCATGAAACATACTTTTTGGATTACCTTTGTCATACTAGTACTTGGAAGAGTAAAATTGCAGATCTAATAGTAATCAAATATCGATTAACTTTTACACATGAGGGTGTGGGAAAAAGATCATTAGCTACATTGGATATTGTATGTTGTCACTATGCATCCTTTAATTGGAAGAACACCTAGGAACTCACTTGTAGGTAGTGATACCAGTACTAGATGTCATGCCAAAGATATGGAATAGAATAGCCTTACATACCCTGTTTCCTGAGAAATACAACTACCACGTTTTTAGCCTCCTATTTAAGGTGCTAGTCTTAGATTATGGAAATTTATCCTCTAAGCTTGTACTTCAAGAACATAAACTCTCCTTAAAACTTTTACTTGAAAAGGGGATAATATTCAAGAACCCTAAAGTGTTTAATGGCTACTATATGAAGCCAATAAACACCAAGAGAGAAACTTAATAAATCGAAATTTTACAAGTGGAAAATGAAGCAAATGAACTGATCTTTATCCCTTTAAAAGGAAGCTGCATTGGCCGACTTTCTTAGCTCATTTTGGGACTCAAATTTTCAAGTAGGTGATTCACCTACTTGGCCTTTTAACTTGGGCCTTTGTGGACTTCAACACTTGTTGGGCCTTGCTGCCAATTTTCCCTCTATTCCACTCAATTTGGGCCATAATTTATCGAGTAGGTGATCCACCTACTTGGACTTTTCACTTGGACCCTTTTGGACTTAAGAATATTGGGCCTTGGCTGTCCATTTTCCCCTTATTCTTCTACTCAATTTGGGCCAGATTAATGCAAGTAGGTGGTAGTGCACTTGGCCTAATATAATATGGTCAAAAGAGTCTTAGTAGGTGATGCACCTACTTGGTCCTTTAGGTTGGTCAATAAGTCAAAGTAGGTGATGCATCTACTTGTCACCTACTAGCTTAGTTAAGTCAAGCAAGTAACTCACTTATTTTATTTAATTTTCTAAATCTTAATTCCTTCTGCTTTAACTTAAACCTTCAGTTTAAACTTTAAGCTCAAATACCACCTTACTATCTCGAGTTTAAATACTTTCGTCGAGGTTAAGTTGGAGTATATATGCTGAAACGTGCAAGGCATTACAACACCTTTCAATCTATTTTAAACCAACACTACTCATATAAGAAACATGATCCCTCACCTATACCATGAGTCTATGTCAAGTGTCATATAAATAAAGGTAGCATATGGAGAACACAGGGCGTTACATACAATCTTGAGTTGAATTTTTTTTCTGTTCACTTAGTCGTATATGTGTTGGAAGGTACGGAGTATTAAATTATCCACCCCTTTGGATCATTCACCCTCGAATGAGAGGTGTTGCTCAAAACAAGGTCAACTGTGAGTATTTTACAAAAAAAATAATTGCAAAAGTTTTTTTTTTTTTTTTGTAAATAGAGCTACCCAAAACATGTCAGCTGATAAAAAGCACGTATAGGTAATCCTCATAGGGCGTTGCAGCAGATGTAGCACATGTAATAATCAAATGACAAGTAAGTCTCCTCTTAACCACATATAATCAAGTAACAATTCTATACAACAAAATTTAACGTTCTCTCCTTTTTATAATCCAGCCCAACAAGTACTTGGCATAATAGAATTGTAAATATTAGAACAGGTTAAGTCATGTGAAACAAACCCATGAACAAGTTAATAGATGCATATGTTTTAATCGTGTAGGAAAGACACATAATATAGGGACTTCTTATAGGTTCTTTGAACAAATATACATAATTAGACTTAATAGAGCACTCATATTTCGTAGTGGATGTTTCAATACTCTTACTCCTTCACTTTCTGATGGAGACTACATATGACATGTAGACAAGTGACTTAAGATACATATATAACCCATGAGCAAGTAATTTATAATGCCAATAGTATATGAGCCATCGATCTATAATGAATATAAAATATGGACAAGTGATTTGTGGCAAGTCATTGGTGAAATAAGGCAACATCTTATAAAATGTATAGCAATAAGCAAGTTTTGTTTTTATGAAACAAATAACACCCATATGTGAAAATAATCCATAAAGGGTATATGAGTAAAAATAGATGAGCTATTGGATATATAGCATGTATAATATAGGCAAACAGATCCTCTGAAACCAGGAGACTTCCTATATAAACACTCCACCATATCTTAAGTACAAAGATACTACCCCTAGTTCTAATTCATGGGTGCAGTTTCAATTGTTTTTTTTAATACTCACTTCAAAATTTATACAATTGATTTTTCATTTTGTCTTTTAACTCTTTAGAATTTTTCTCACGTGCTCCGACCATTAGAATCGAGCAACTTTCGGAGTAAATCAAACATTGGGACAAGGGTAGAAGAAGTCTCCTATAATCTTCTTTAATAATGGGGGTCTGAGACTAACTATGCCTTTGTTAGTAGCCGACAATCTATAGTCACACTTGATGTTTGATACCTTATTAAGGTTTACATTAGCAAATAAACAAATGAATCTAGAGGGCATCATAATCAATGATCTTTTACACAATACCAATTACACATAATATCAAGTATATGCAAACTCATATCCTGATTTATAACACATAAGGGTTAGCCACTTTGGCTCCACAAATTAAGTATGACCATTCCAATGGATTTTCTATTACGGTATAACAAGTGAGTGTGCTCCAACCCTTTTCCATGCAAAGGAACACAAATAAGAACAATTGGCATATGATCAACTGTCCTCTCTTTTTGTCGAACTATGATTGTAACTTTATTTAGTTGGCTCAATATATATGCATAACCCATCTTAATTTTTATGAGTGATGTAGATGCACCCCAGGGTACAACACTGGTCAATGTATCTTCTATCAACGCAATCTTTTGATCTCCCTCTTTATTCTTGTAGCTATTAAGATTGGGTACTAAAATTTCACATTAATATTAAAATGATTTCTCTGTCTAATGAAACAGAAAACAAATTATTTTGGGAGTTCTTCGGGTTTCCTTATCTCTCTATCTCTCTCTCTCTCTTTTTTCACTTCACATGCTTAATAAGAATCCTCTACAATAAGGACACATTCTATGTCACCTATTCTTCTAATACTCATATATGTCATTTTCTTGTACTATTAGGGAACTTCACTCTTCTCATCCCTCCATTCTATGGATATTCAATTATCGTTCTCCTTCATCTCCTATGTGGTACTCTTCTACTAGTGCTTAATTTATGTTACGCCTTCCTCTACTGTTAATGTTTCAATAGATCACAACTTTTGTCTAACCCTTTAACATTTTCAACCTTAATCTTTAGTTGCATTATAATTCTATAACTAGAACATAGACCACAATACAGAAAGAAAATACCTATAGTTTTATATGAAACAATTGAAGTACTTATCCTGCTAGTTTTCTAACCACAAAAGGATCACACATTTAACGTAATTGGGGTGGGCTTATGCATCCATCTTGTAACTCTAGCTACTAACATACTTGTGATGATGAGTAAGCATTTGGGTCCTATCAGTCAACTAAGAATATCTCTAGCAAAAACCATTGTGGTATACATTCACATGCCAGACAATGATTCTGCCACATGTTTTAACTAATATAAAACTAAATCAATAACTTCTATTTTCAATACATACATAATCCAAAAGATTTCATTTCTATTACTGACAAGGTACTAACTACCCTGTATAGGATTAGATCCTAAAACCCTCCAATGGGGTTATGTAGGGGAAATCTCGTACTTAAGAACCCATCACATCCTCCTGAGAAGCTGTATTAGTAAATGTTGCAGCCCATATCTATGACTAGGTAACCATTTACTATGCAACATATGAATGACCCTATTGCATATTATTTGGATAAGCCAAGATGATACAAGTAACACAAATGTAGCTGTAGATGAGAGTAACACAAAAACCTTTGCAAACCTTTCTTTGATTTTGATAACATGAGACCTTTCTCTTAAACTTTCCTGTTGGATGATTCTTGTGTTGGCCTTTTAGCCACCTTTGACCTTAACTGTGGAAGGCATAATCTGGATGAAATGGATCATAATATGAGTGGGAATAGACTTCTTAACATTGTGAAAGGTCACACTTCCTAAATGTCCAAGCAGCCCCTCAATTATAAATGTGGCGCGCAACATATTTATAAGTAAGTCTCTACTAGACACGGCTTTGTAGACACCCTAGGATGACCTAATCTGATACCACTTTTGTAACACCCCAAGTCCCATTGAGATGGACATGCACCCGATGCCCTAAAGGCCCGAGAGAACCAACTTATGACTTATGCTTATCGTTCATGCAACTATGATAACTATAAATCTTTGATGAGTTTAGGTCAAATACCTTGATAAAAGACCAACATATATAGGCCCAAAATAAATGTACATGATAGGGCGTTGAGGCCTTAATTACTAGAAACAAGACATTACCACGCTTTACTTTGACATTTCGTCTACAAAGCCTCTAAAAGATGGACACTTAGCTTAGGTCGGGACAGGATCCCGCCATACCCTTGACTATACTATAACATCAAAAATATGTTTGAGACTCGGCAAGCCCCGAATCAACATAGAGCTCACCAAAGGCCGCTGAGTATCCTGTTCTTATATTGGACATATTCTATTAGCTTGAGTACCTATAAATGTGGCATGAAACACAACATCCCCATGAGGAACGTCAGTACGAAATAATGTACTGAATATGTAAGGCATAAAGTATCCATATGTAAAACAAGAGCTCAAGTGAAATCAAGTATAAATGTACAATAATCTGTATAGATAAGGATAAGAGACCACCTTTGCTTATACTCGTGGAATCACGTATATTACATTTACCTTTGCTTATAATTGTGGAATCATGTACATTACATTCACCTTTACTTATACTTGTGGAATCATGTACATTACATTCTTTGCTTTAGTTTACTCAACTTTGCTTTAGTTTACTCAACTTTGCTTTATCGACTTTGTAGTATGTGACACAATGACGAGCTGATCAGTGGTGAAAGAGGATGACCCATGCTAGACATTTTAACCCCTGGGATACAGTCCTCATAAATATACAAATTGGGATCGACCCATGCTAGTCTTTTAGCCCCTGGGCTGCCACCCATAATAATATAGATTGGGATCGGCTCATGCTAGGTATTACCACCCCTGAGCTGCCACTCTTAAGTAAATGAATTAGGATCGCCCCATGCTAGGTATTTTAACCCTGAGCTGCCACCAGTAATTAAATAGATTCACTTTACCTTGTCTCTTTAATCTTTGAGATTGTTCTTTTGATGTTCATAACTCTTTTGAGATTTAGGGCTATATATCAGTGATGTAAAGATGTGAATAAATTAATTGAGGCAGAAACAATGATATAGGAAGAAAATGTAACTTTATTGTGATACTTAGGAACTTATATGACTCATGAACTTCATTGGGCACAAATAATATATACAGACGATCCATGAAGGTGTGCAGCAAGTATGGACCTGTAGCAAATGAATCATTAAGGTGTATAACAAGTGAGCACTGATTCTGCTTAAAAGATGCTTCATTTAAAGCACATTTGGACCTTTCACATGGGGCATACATACCTTTTGTAATAGAGATGTAACTCCTCAAATGGAGAGGTAAAGACCGTATAAAATGATACAATAGCTAAACAGTTAGTAGATGAAGTCAAATGAAAGATTGCATAAACATGTGAACTAACGAGGCACATGGACAGATCCAACATAAAGAACAATTGTACATTCCACGTAAGGACATATAAAATGTATAATAAGCAGTTTATGTATTTGTCAGATGAAGACTTGTAAGATGTGTAATGTAGTATCTTATTGACTCAATGAATCCGTATGGATAACTCATGAAACTTAATTTTTGGAGTACCTTTGTCATACTAGTACTTGAAAGAGTAAAATTGCAGATCTAATAGTAATCACATATCGATGTACTTTGACACATGAGGGGGTGGGGAAAGGATCATTAGCTACATTGGATATTGTATGCTGTCACTATGCATCCTTTACTTGGAAGAACCACTAGGAACTCAATTGTTGGTAGTGATACAAGTAATAGATGTCATGCCAAAGATATGGAATAGAATAGCCTTACATACCTTATTTCCTGAAAAATACAACTACCACGTTTCAGCCTCCTATTTAAGGTGCTAGTCTTAGATTATGGAAATTTATCCTCTAAACTTGTACTTCAAGAACATAAAGTCTCCTTCAAACTTTTTCTTGAAATGGGGGATAATATTCAAGAACCCTGAAGTGTTTAATGGCTTCTGTATGAAGCCAAGAAAGACCAAGAGAGAAACTTAACAAATCTAAAATTTTACAAGTTAAAAATGAAGCAAATGAACTGATCTTTATCCCTTTAAAAGGAAGTTGCATTGGCCGACTTTCTTAGCTCATTTTGGGCCACAAATTGTCAAGTAGGTGATTCACCTACTTGGCCTTTTAACTTGGGCCTTTTTGAACTTCAACACTTGTTGGGCCTTGCTGCCAATTTTCCCTCTATTCCACTCAATTTGGGCCATAATTTATCAAGTAGGTGATCCACGTACTTGGACTTTTCACTTGGGCCCTTTTGGACTTAAGAATATTTTGCCTTGGCTATCCATTTTCCCCTTATTCTTCTACTCAATTTGGGCCAGATTAATGCAAGTAGGTGGTAGTGCACTTGGCCCAATATAATATGGTCAAAGGAGTCTTAGTAGGTGATGCACCTACTTGGTCCTTTAGGTTAGTCGATAAGTCAAAGTAGGTGATACATCTACTTGTCATCTACTAGCTTAGTTAAGTCAAGCAAGAAGCTCACTTATTTTATTTAATTTTCTAAATCTTAATTTCTATTGCTTTAACTTAACACTTCACTTTAAAGTTTAAGCTCAAATACCACCTTACTATCTCGAGTTTAAGTACTTTTGTCGAGGTTAAGTTGGAGTATATATGCTGAAACGTACATGGCATTACAACACCTTTCAATCTATTTTAAACCAACACTACTCATCTAAGAAACATGGTCCCTCACCTATACCATGAGTCTATGCCAAGTGTCATATAAATAAAGGTAGCATATGGAGAACACAGGGCGTTACATACTATCTTGAGTTCGAATTTTTTTTTCAGTTCACTTAATCGTATATGTGTTGGAAGGTACAGGGTATTACATCATGCCCCCCTTTCGATCATTCACCCTCGAATGAGTGGTGTTGCTAAAAACAAGGTCAACTGTGAGTATTTTACAAAAAAAAAAATTGCATAAGATTTTTTTTTTTTTGTAAATAGAGCTACCCAAAACATGTAAGCTGATCAAAAGCACGTATAGGCAATCTTCATAGGGCGTTGCAGCTGATGTAGCACATGTAATAATCAAATTACAAGTATGTCTCCTCTTAACCACTTATAATCAAGTAACAATTCTGTACAACAAAATTTATCGTTCTCTCCTTTTTATAAACCAGCCCAACAAGTACTTGGAATACGAGAATTGTAAATATTAGAACAGGTTAAGTTATGTGAAACAAACCCATGAATAAGTTAAAAGATGCATATGTTATAATCGTGTAGGAAAGACACATAATATAGGGACTTCTTATAGGTTCTTTGAACAAATACACATAATTAGTCTAAATAGAGCACTCATATTTCCTAGTGGATGTTTCAATACTCTTACTCCTTCACTTTCTGATGGAGACTACGTATGACATGTGGACAAGTGACTTATGATACATATAACCCATGAACAAGTAATTTATAATGCCAATAGTATATGAGCCATCGATCTATAATGAATATAAAATATGGACAAGTGATTTGTGGCAAGTCATTGGTGAATTAAGGCAACATCTTATAAAATGTATAGCAATAAGCAAGTTTTGTTTTTATGAAGCAAATAACACCCATATGAGAAAATAATCCATAAAGGGTATATGAGTAAAAATAGCTATAGGATATATAGCATGTATAATATAGGCAACCAGATCCTCTGAAACCAGGAAACTTCCTATATAAACACTCCACCATATCTTAAGTACAAAGATACTACCACTAGTTCTAATTCATGGGTGCAATTTCACTTGTTTTTTATTATACTCACCTCAATATATATGCAATTGATTTTCCATGTTGTCATTTAACTCTTGAGAATTTTTCTCACGTGCTCCGACCATTAGAATCGAGCACTTTTCAGAGTAAATCAAACATTAGGACAAGGGTAGAAGAAGTCTCCTATAATCTTCTGTAATAATGGGGATCTGAGACTAACTATGCCTTTGTTACTAGCCGACAATATATAGTCACACTTGATGTTTGATACCTTATTAAGGTTTACATAAGCAAATAAACAAATGAATCTAGAGGGCATCATAATCAATGATCTTTTACACATTACCAATTACATATAATATCAAGTATATGCAAACTCAAATCTTGATTTATAACACATAAGGATTAGCAACTTTGGCTCCACAAATTAAGTATGACCATTCCAATGGATTTTCTATTACGGTATAACAAATGAGTGTGCTCCAACCCTTTTCCATGCAAAGGAACACAAATAAGAACAATTGGCATATGATCAACTGTCCTCTCTTTTTGTCGAACTATGATTGCAACTTTATTTAGTTGGCTCAATATATATGCATAACCCATCTTTATTTTGTATGAGTGATGTAGATGCACCCAAGGGTACAACACTGGTCAATGTATCTTCTATCAATGCAATCTTTTGATCTCCCTCTTTATTCTTGTAGCTATTAAGATTGGGTACTAAAAATTTACATTAATATTAAAATGATTTCTTTGTCTAATGAAACAGAAAACAAATTGTTTAGGAGTTCTTCTGGTTTCCTTATCTCTCTATCTCTCTCTCTCTCTTTTTCACTTCACATGCTTAATAAGAATCCTCTACAATAAGGACACATCCTATGTCACCTATTCTTCTAACACTCATATATGTCTTTTTCTTGTACTATTAGGGAACTTCACTCAGCTCATCCCTCCATTCTATGGATATTCAATTGTCATTCTCCTTCATCTCCTATGTGGTACTCTTCTGCTAGTGCTTAATTTATATTACGCCTTCCTCTACTGTTAATGTTTTAATTGACCACAACTTTTGTCTAACCCTTCAACATTTTCAACCTTAATCTTTAGTTGCATTCTAATTCTATAACCAGAACATAGACCACAATACAGAAAGAAAATACATATAGTTTTATATGAAACAATTGAAGTACTTATCCTGCTAGTTTTTTAACCACAAAAGGATCACACATTTAATGTAATTGGGGTGGTCTTATGCATCCATCTTGTAACTCCAGCTACTAACATACTTGTGATGATGAGTAAGCATTTGGGTCCTATCAGTCAACTAAGAATATCTCTAGCAAAAACCATTGTGGTATACATTCACATACCAGACTATGATTCTGCCACATCTTTTAACTAATATAAAGCTAAATCAATAACTTCTATTTCCAATACATACATAATCCAAAAGATTTCATTTCTATTACTGACAAGGTACTAACTGCCCTGTATAGGATTAGAACCTAAAACCACTGAAGTGGTCATGTAGAGGAAATCTCGTACTTAAGAACCCATCACATCCTCCTGAGAAGCTGTATTAGCAAATGTTGCAGCCCATATCTATGACTAGGTAACCATTTACTATATAACATATGAATGACCCTATAACTTATTACTTGGATAAGCCAAGATGATACAAGTAACACAAATGTAGCTGTAGATGCAAGTAACACAAAAACCTTTGAAAGCCTTACTTTGATTTTGATAACATGAGACCTTTCTCTTAAACTTTCCTGTTGGATGATTCTTGTGTTGGCCTTTTAGCCACCTTTGACCTTAACTGTGGAAGGCATAATCTGGATGAAATGGATCATAATATGAGTGGGAATAGACTTCTGAACATAGTGAAAGGTCACACTTCCTAAATGTCCAAGCAGCCCCTCAATTATAAATGTGGCGCACAACACATTTATAAGTAAGGCTCTACTAGACACGGCTTTGTAGACACCCTAGGATGACCTGATCTGATACCACTTTTGTCACACCCCAAGTCCCATTGAGACGGACTGGCACCCGATGCCCTAACGGCCCGAGAGAACCAACTTATGACTTATGCTTATCGTAAGTGCAACTATGATAACTATAAATCTTTGATGAGTATAGGTCAAATACCTTGATAAAAGACCAACATATATAGGCCCAAAATAAAAGTACATGATAGGCCGTTGAGGCCTTAATTACTAGAAACAAGACATAACCATGCTTTACTTTGACATTTCATCTACAAAGCCTCTAAAAGATGGACACTTAGCTTAGGTCGGAACAGGACCCCGCCATACCCTTGACTATACTATAACATCAAAAATATGTTTGAGACTCGGCAAGCTCCTATCAACATAGAACTCACAAAGGCCGCTGAGTATCTTGTTCTTATATTGGACAAATTCTATTAGCTTGAGTACCTATAAATGTGGCTTGAAACACAACATCCCCATGAGGGACGTCAGTACGAAATAATGTATTGAATATGTACGTCATAAAGAATGCATATGTAAAACACGAGCTCAAGTGAAATCAAGTATAAATGTACAAATAATCTGTATAGATAAGGATAAGAAACCACTTTTGCTTATACTCGTGGAATCACGTATATTACATTTACCTTTGCTTATAATTGTGGAATCATGTACATTACATTCACCTTTGCTTATACTTGTGGAATCATGTACATTACATTATTTGCTTTAGTTTACTCATCTTTGCTTTATAGACTTTGTAGCATGTGACACAATGACCAGCTGATCAGTGGTGGAAGAGGATGACCCATGCTAGGCATTTTAACCCCTACGATGCGGTCCTCAAAAATATACAAATCGGGATCGACCCATGCTAGGCTTTTAGCCCCTGGGCTGCCACCCATAATAATATAGATTGGGATCGGCCCATGCTAGGTATTACCACCCCTGAGCTGCCACCCTTAAGTAAATGAATTAGGATCGGCCAATGCTAGGGATTTTAAGCCCTGAGCTGCCACCCATAATAATATAGATTGACTTTACCTTGTCTCTTTAATCTTTGAGATTGTTCTTTTGATGTTCGTAACTCTTTTGAGATTTAGGACTATATATCAGTGATGTAGACATGTGAATAAATTAATTGAGGCAGAAACAATGATAGAGGAAGACAATGTAACTTTATTGTGATACTTAGGAACTTATATGACTCATGAACTTCATTGGGCACAAAGAATATATACAGACGATCCATGAAGGTGTGCAACAAGTAAGGACCTGTAGCAAATGAGTCATTAAGGTGTATAACAAGTGAGCACCGACTCTTCTTAGAAGATGCTTCATTTAAAGCACATTTGGACCTTTCACATGGGGGCATACATACATTTGTAGTAGAGATGTAACTCCTCAAATGGAGAGGTAAAGGCCGTATAAAATGATACAATAGCTAAACAGTTAGTAGATGAAGTCAAATGAAAGATTGCATAAACAAGTGAACTAACGAGGCACATGGACAGATCCAACATAAAGAACAATTGTACATTCCATGTAAGGGCATATAAAATGTATAATAGGCAGATTATGTATTTGGCATATGAAGACTTGTAACATGTGTAATGTAGTATCTTATTGACTCAATGAATCCGTATTTGACTTAGTATCTTATTGACTCAATGAATCCGTATTTGACTTAGAGGATAACTCATGAAACTTACTTTTTTGATTACCTTTGTCATACTAGTACTTGGAAGAGTAAAATTGCAGATCTAATAGTAATCACATATCGATGTACTCTGACACATGAGGGGGTGGGGAAAACATCATTAGCTACATTGGATATTGTATGCTTTCACTATGCATCCTTTACTTGGAAGAACACCTAGGAACTCACTTGTTGGAAGTGATACAAGTACTAGATGTCATGTCAAAGATATGGAATAGAATAGCCTTACATACCTATTTCCTGACAAATACAACTGCCACGTTTCAGCCTCCTATTTAAGGTGCTTGTCATAGATTATGGAAATTTATCCTCTAAACTTGTACTTCAAGAACATAAACTCTCCTTCAAACTTTTATTTGAAAAGGGGGATAATATTCAAGAACCCTAAAGTGTTTAATGGCTGTTGTATGAAGCCAAGAAAGACCAAGAGAGAAACTTAACAAATCTGAAATTTTACAAGTTAAAAATGAAGCAAATGAACTGATCTTTATTCCTTTAAAAGGAAGCTGCATTGGCCGACTTTCTTAGCTCATTTTGGGCAACAAATTGTCAAGTAGTTGATTCACCTACTTGGCCTTTTAACTTGGGCCTTTGTGGACTTCAACACTTGTTGGGCCTTGCTGCCAATTTTCCCTCTATTCCACTCAATTTGGGCCATAATTTATCAAGTGGGTGATCCACCTACTTGGACTTTTCACTTTGGCCCTTTTGGACTTAAGAATATTTGGCCTTGGCTGTCCATTTTCCCCTTATTCTTCTACTCAATTTGGGCCAGATTAATGCAAGTAGGTGGTAGTGCACTTGGCCCAATATAATATGGTCAAAGGAGTCTTAGTAGGTGATGCACCTACTTGGTCCTTTAGGTTGGTCAATAATTCAAAGTAGGTGATGCATCTACTTGTCACCTACTAGCTTAGTTAAGTCAAGCAAGCAGCTCACTTATTTTATTTAATTTTCTAAATCTTAATTCCTTTTGCTTTAACTTAACACTTCACTTTAAACTTTAAGCTCAAATACCACCTTACTATCTCAAGTTTAAATACTTTTGTCGAGGTTAAGTTGGAGTATATATGCTGAAACGTGCAAGGCATTACAACACCTTTCAATCTATTTTAAACCAACACTTCTCATCTAAGAAACATGGTCCCTCACCTATACCATGAGTCTATGTCAAGTGTCATATAAATAAAGGTAGCATATGTAGAACATAGGGCGTTACATACTATCTTGAAATCGAATTTTTTTTCCAGTTCACTTAGTCGTATATGTGTTGGAAGGTACGGGGTATTACAATCCCACTATAGTTCGTGCTTTTCATCCTTTTGAATTGGAAGAATTCATCGTATGTTTTTCCCATCTTGGGTTTTCACCTTACCGAAACTCCCAAGACCAAATTTTCAATCTCTTTTGAAATTCTCCATCTGGGTTCTCATACTTTTTTCCAATTTTCCTACTTAGTTCACATTCCTTGCCATTTTTCCATCTGGGTTCTCTTCTTTTTGTTTTCTTTTCAACATTTCTTGTCATTCTTTTTCGATTCTTCCAACTAATTTCTCTAAATTTGCTATTTTTTGTTTGCAATTTAACAGGTGTCTCCTTTGACTTATCTGAAATAGAGTTATTCTTTGTGTAGGAGCAGGATGTGTTCGATATTGTGTATTCGTTAGTGAAGGAGTTTCCTTGCCTTACTCCTGGCTGTAAGCTCTATCTTGTGGAGTCACTTAAGACAAATCTCAGTGTTCTGCTCCCTACTGTGGATTCTCTCTGGAGGGTGTCTCAGCAGAAGGATTGAAATGCTGATGAAGAGAAGAATGAGAGTGAGGAGGATGAGTGTTCGCTTTCTGATTGAGTTGCATCATATCGAAATGCTTTCCAAATATACACTTTCTTCCTCATTCGCATTGTTCTCATTGAGGAGTCTAAATCTAGTTCTAACAACATTAAAAAAGTAAGCTCCTTTCTTTATCTGATAGTGTGTGTGTATGAGTGAGAGAGTGAGAGATGCCTGTAGTATATTCCCAAGTAGTGCAATTTTATGAATTGCTTTTACTGAATTTACTGTTTTTAGTCAATGCAACTGCATGTTTGAATGTGTCTTCTTGCTGGTAATGGAATATCGTAATCCTGCATGTATAGTTGATACTAAAAATGATCAAAGGTTGTTACTCCCTCAGTTTCAATTTGTTTATCTTTGTTTGACTTGACACAAAGTTTAAGAAAAGTAAAGAGTACTTTTGAATTTTGTAGTCTTAAAACTAAAATTGTATACTGTACCGAAATGTTCTTTGATTTTCTGGTCTCAAACATGCCATGCGGGATAATGAAATTAAGGAGTTGTCAAATTAAGAAAGAGGCATTCTTTTTTAAAAAGCCTAAAAAGGATTGACAAACAAATTGAAATAAAGGGAGTTCTAAAAATGATCTTAGGCCAGGTTTCAAGGGATTCTATAGAATTTGAGTTTAGTTGATTTTGTGATGTCCTTGTGTGTATTTTGTTTACCTTTGTAGCTCTTCTTGAAAGTATATGTTCCTTTTTGTATCATACTGAAATTTCGAGGGCAATTAAGAGTACGTTTGATTTGCTTTAGGTGGTCGCCAGTAGTTGAAATAAGCAACTTGTTAGTGCATGGAATTGGGAGTCACAAAGGGCAAGGATACTGAACTCAGTTGCAAATTCATTAGAGATCAACCTCTCGGTCCTCCTTGGATCATCAGACCCTGATGAAAATTACTTGTCCTTCATTGTGAAGTAAGGTTTTTTATTTTTTTTGAGCTGATTATGTTTTTTTATCTTTTAGTGGATCAAAATACTAACTCAATCTAATGATGTGGTTTGCTGTAAAAATGCTTTATCGGTGTTTGAGAATGCGATTATCTTAAAAGATTCAGAGACAAAAGATGCCTTGACTCGCATAATCAGAACATGTGCTACCAATTAAAAAATACCACTATGCTGCACAATCATGTGCTTCAATTTTGCATCTAGTTCACAAATATGATTTTGCAGTTTCCCATTTGGCTGATACAGTTGATTGGGCTGAAAAGAAGTATGCTGATGGTAGCATGGCTTCTTCGCTTATCAGAGAAATAGGAAGGATAGCCTCAAAATATTATGTGAAGGATACAGTAGGGGCTGAAAATGTTTGGCGCTTTCTTGTAGAGCTCGCTGATAGATTGCCTAAGTTGGTCTTAACTAGTATTGGCTTATTAATCCCACATTTTGGAGGTGAATCTTATAAGATGAGAAATGTTCTTGTTGGGATGTTGGGTAAGTTGGTCATGAAGGCTTTTGATGATAGTGAAGTTGATTGAGTTCTAAACTGATTCATCTCCGAACCAAGCAGGCCATGTTGGAAATCTTATTTGTAGGGGTGTGTCAGCCTATACAAGGCTAGTGCTTCAGGTCTGGACTAAATTATGTGAAGAACACTCAGTTTCATTTGGCATGTGGAATGAGGTTGCAGAAGCAGCGGCTGGGAGGTTAGAGGATAAGAGTGTAATTGTCAGAAAATCTGCACTGAATTTACTTATTATGATGTTGCAGCACATTCCCTTTGGACCCTAGCTCCAAGCAGCATATTTTGAAGCAACCTTAGAACAATACAAGAAAAAGTTAGATGACCTAGGACCAAAGGGTCAGCCAACAAGTGTTTTGGATGGATTGTCTTCCTGTGATGAAATTAGCAATGAAGATGGAGAGGTCCTCAATGTGGGTGAAGAGATGAACAAGGAACAGGATGACAGTCTAACAGACAGTAGCTTGCCTCATGAGGAAGATATGATAGGCCTAACAGATGATTCTGTGCCAAATTTTGGGAATTTGGAGCAAAGAAGGACCTAGGTTACATTGCTGGAGGCAGGCTTCAGATTATCCAATTGTGTGTCTGCCACAATGTGAACCCTTGTCCAATTAATGGCTTCATCTCCTGCCACAGATGTGGAGAATACAATTCTTCTACTGATGAGATGCAGACATTTCCAAATAGATTGTTCAGAAGCCTGCCTCCGAAAAATGTTGCCACTGGTAATGTTAACTTTGTATAATCGGAGCAACAACTGATTTCAATATGTTTTATTAGTGAGGTCTTATTAAACATTTTGACCTAATAAACACATCTGCAGGTATTTTCACAAGACAAAGCAATTTATGAAGCTGTTGAGAATGCTTTCATTACAATATATGTTAGGAAGAACCAAGAGGTAACTCCTAAGAATCTCTTGAATCTTACTATCAATTCAAATATTTGAGATCTTGCTTCACTGGAGTTCCTAATTGGAGCCTTAATGTCCAAGGGCGACTTAACGAGTAACGTGGTATGTAAACTATAAAATCATTCCAATTATTTTTCTTTTGAATTGCTAAATAAGAAATATAGTGAGGCGTGACTCAAGAAGTTATAAATTTTGTTTTGAAGCATGGTAGAATGGTTGCACTTATTTTTTTGAGGAGCTCATGGTGGAGAGAACATGAAACGAATATCAGATGTTTATTTTGGTACTGGGTGATGTGTGCTGATTTAGTAGCTTCAGAGATTGTTGTCAAGCATGAGCTATAGAGAGATGGGTTAAGTGTTATAGTGTGCATTTTATTTGGAATACTTAAGCATTGCTGAAATCTACCTCCACGAGGTGGTGGCAAGGTATGCGTACACTCTACCCTCCCCACACCCTACTTAGTGGGATTTTACTGAGTATATTGTTGTTTTTGTTATAGCGTGGCTGAAGATAATCATTATATCAGATATAAAGTGTAATTTATCCTTCAATCCAGATTGGAGTATAAGTGGTTATTTCAAACATTTAAACCAACATCATTGCTGATTTGCTGGAATGGTTATGTCTTTTGTGGTAATATGGGATAATTTGACTGTCTTAACAAATTCAGGATTTGAGAAGAAGCAATGAGTCTTTCATATAATATGAAACTTGATATTTGTTAAATTAGGTCTTAGACCTAACTCATACCCCAAAGCCAGTTCGAAGGAAGGAGGATTGCCGAAGCCTAATAAGGACTCGACCCATCTCATTAACCACCAATATGGGACTTTTGTCATTCTTTAACACCCCACTTGGCAAATTGGCTATTTGAGTCATCCTTTTCCCTTCATAAGAGGCGTTTTTAATGTTAGAAAAGAATGATGCTAACAACTTTATATCTCTGGTGTGAATGGAAAGTGACTACTCTGTTGACTTCAATAAGCTATATTGCCTTTGCTTAACTCACTTTGACTTAATGTCAACTAACCCATTGTCATTAAAAATAGATTAGCTTTACTTATCTGATGCCTAACTCATCCATCTTTTGACCCTAGAGCTTAAATAGAAGCTTTAATTGTGATTCTGTTAATATTGTAGTTGTCAGCATTATGGGATTTCTTCTGTTTCAATATTGCTGGAACAACTGCATAGCAAAGTCGTGGTGCTTTATCTATTTTATGCATGGCAGAAAACACATCAACTTATGTTCTCAGCTCTTACTTACAAGACTTCATATTGACATAGGCTTTGGGCGTTGGGAAAAAGTGGAATCTTTACTTGCTAGGGCAACATGCCTTGCTCTTCAGAGGCTGTCTGAAGAGGACAAGAAAAAATTGTCAACCACTAATGGAAATCGGGTTTTCAGTATCTTAGAAAGCTTAGTTACTAGATTTTGGCTTCCTGAACATATATGGTATGCTGTTGCAGATAGAGCAATAGCTGCCATATATACTATCCATCCGTATCTTGAAAAAATGGTTGCTGATCTGGTGAAGAAAGCTCTTGGTTCTGTATTTGATTGTAGTGGAGTGGATGATCTACAAAATGGTAGCTCCAACATGCTAACCATAGTTCAAGTGACAAAACTCAACAAGCTTCTGTTTACATAGCTTTGAATCAATTGGTTTACATTGAGTCTTGGGTCCGCAAGATTCAGAAAGATAAAGCATAGAGAGAGAAAATGATTATGGAGGATAAGGGTGTAACACCCCGTAACATGGAGTTGGAGAAAATGCAGAAAACTGCTGCAGCACTGATCTACAGAGGCCACCTATGGACCGTAGGTGGAACGACTGGCCGTAAGTGGGAACCGTCGTTGGCACTGTCAGCTTTCAGGATTTCGAAGTTTCTGAACATTGACCAATGGAGCAACGGGATGGGCCGTCGTTCAGTTGACGGACTGTAGATGGGTTTCGTAGGTTCCCCTCCAGACTTAGTCAAATTTTCAGTTCTAAGGCCTTACCTACGATGGCCATGTACGGACCGTAGGTCAAACGACGGACTGTACATAGGTATCGTCATTGGAAGGCCAAAGTTGAGAAAGTTTTGAATCAAATGACGGAGGAACAGGACAGGCCGTAGGTCGACTTACAGACCATAGGTCACAATCGTAGGTCGCTTCAGACAGTTTTAATGAAGGGTATTTCAGACTTTTCTCTTCCCTTCTAAGCCCAAAATTTGACCCTTTTCCTCTTAGTTAAGGTTTATATCAGTGTTAAATCATATTAGAACACTTTTAACACTTAGAATTTTGGAGAGAAGATTCAAGAGGAGAAAAGCTAAGGTTTTCAGTGTTCATCCAATTTCTTCAAGATTCGTCAAGATCCTTGATCTTCCAGGTATGTAAGGCTTTTAGTGTTGGGTTTGTTCGCCCTCACGCCCTACATATGTCATAAATTATACAAAAGTAATCTAGGGTTTTGTTCCTTGATTTCCAGCAAGGTTGAGTTAATCCATTGATTGTATCTAATTCTATTCTTGAGTAATTGTATTCATATTGTTGAATATTTTGTGGTATTGTTCATGCTCCTATTTCAGCATGAGCCTTATTCCATTGAGTTAATTCTAAGTTACTTATAAGAAGTCTTTTAAACTATTTAACTATTTTAAATTGATTTCTTAAAGAATAGACTTGAGAAGAGCTTAAAGAAGAGTTTTGAGAAAAGTTTAAAGAAGGAAGTTTTGAGAAGCATTTGGGAAACTAAGTATTTTCCCCAGGATATCAGTATTTTAGGAATAGAAACAATGATTTCTAAAGTAAGTTATTGAGTATTGAGATACTCCAGAAAACAGTTACCTCTTTAATGGGATTAGTTGAATAATTACCTCAACCCAGAAAAGATAATGTTTTAAAATATTTGAGATGAGCAAAGTAAAAGATTTTGGGAGTAGTATTGAGCACCGATATAAGGGAGAGTTCAAATAACTCCCAGCCTCTATAAACCATGTAGCCAACATAGGTAAAGGATTCATACTTTTTAGATGATTTCCTTCCATATAGTACTTAGTGGATTCACTTAGTGAGTTTGAGAGTCCTATGCATGGTAAGTATAGGACCGTTCTGGCAGCGTGGATGTTACGCTATATCATCACATAGCTCATAGTGATTGTTGTCGGTTAGAGAAACTCCCTAGAGTAAAAATATATATTATTTTCATATTACTTGAAATGTTGAGTTTCAGAGATGAGTTAGCCTTGTGAAGTGTTAAATTGACTTTATTCATTTAATTCTTTACATTCAGTTTTGAGTTCAAGGTAAAGTTAAAGTATTTTCTATATACTTATGAGTTTTATGAAAACAGAGTTGAGTAAGTGTATTTGTAAAGCTTTAATGGTTTTGTTCCTTATCTCTTTGCATCCAGTTGAGTTACTCATATCATTATTTGCCTTCAGTACTTTCATTTAAGTTATTTGTCTACTCAGCTATATTGCATACTCGTACATTCCATGTACTGATGTCATTCGACCTGCATCTTTGTTGATGCAGATACATGTGTTTAGGATCATCAACAAGCGTTCGTTGAGGATCATTTGCACTTCCTAGTTAGTGGTTTTGGTGAGCCTCCTAGCACTCTCGGAGGATTCATCTATATCTTTTCATTTCAGTTTTGTTGAGGTGTTGTGGGGTCTGTCCCAACATCCGTCTTAGTTATTTAGAGGCTTCATAGGCAGGTCTAGAATTGATGGGTCCCTTAGACATTATTTTTATTTCCTTGCATTTGAGTTTTGACTGATGTTCTAGTAAGTTTTTAAAGTATTTTCAAACAGTAATTGACTTGGAAAATTAAGTTAAGTTTTATGAGTTATCTATGTCAGGATAAGAGCCCTGTATGATCAAGTAAAGTCTTTCGCTAAGTAGTAGACCAGGCCAAGGGTTCGCTTGGGATCAGCAATGGTTCTCAAGTACCGGCCACATCCAGGGTGTAGGCTCGAGGCGTGACAAACTTGTTATCAGAGCACAGAGTTCAAGAGTCCTAGGGAGTCTATGAAGCCATGTCAGTAGAGTCCTAGTTATCGGTGTGAAGCGCGCCACATCTATAATTAGGAGGCTACGACATTTAGGAACCTTTCACTTTCTTCTTACTCCACTTCGTGTAATAGAGTCCATCTCTATAGAAGTCTTTCCTCTAATTCATGCTTATGCGTGTCTTTTCAGATATGCCTCCACAAAGAGCTGTTCGGGGACGTTCCGCTAGGAGAAATGTGGCTTCAGAGAATCAGGAAGCTCCAGTTGTACCTGAAGTGCAAGACCCTCAAAGGGATGTCACTAATGCTGAATTCAAGAATGCAATTTAGATGCTTACTAAGGTAGTGACTAACCAAGCCAGGCAGCAGAGAGTGGATCGACAGGATGTGGCTGATACATCCAGAGTCCGTGAGTTCTTGCGAATGAATCCCCAAGAGTTCACTGGGTCGAAAGTTGCTGAGGACCCAGAGGGCTATGTTGAAGAGCTTCAGAGGGTGTTCGAGGTTATGAGGGTTACAGATATTGAACGTGTGGAGTTGACCTCATACCATCTCAAGGGTGTTGCTAGGATCTGGTACGATCAGTGGAAGAAGAGTAGGGCAGAAGGAGCCCCACCTCTGGGCTGGACTAAGTTCGAAAATGCTTTCTTGGGACGCTTCTTCCCTCGAGAGTTAAGAGAAATAAAGATGAGAAAGTTCTTGAACTTGAAGTAAGAAGACATGAGTGTGCAAGAGTACAGCCTTAAGTTCACTCAGCTGTCCCGTTATGCTCCGGAGATGGTGGCAGATATGAGGAGCCAAATGAGCTTGTTTGTGTATGGGTTGTCTCGTCTATCTAGCAGGGTAGGTAAGGCGGCGATGCTGATCGGAGACATGGACATAGCTAGGTTGATGATTCATGTGCAGTAGGTTGAGGAAGACAAGTTAAAGGATAGGGAGGAGTTTCGCAGCAAGAGGGCCAAGACTACAAGTCAGGAGACTGGCCATCAAAAGATCGACAATGGGAATCGATCTAATTTTCAGCAGAGATCATCTGGACCTGCTCTATCTTCAGCTAGCGCACCTGCACCTAGGAATAGGAATGATCGCAAGAGCCAAGGGTCCCAAAATTTTAGGGCCCAAGGTACTCAGTCACAGGGAAGTGTAGCACAAAGAACTGATCAGGTTCCCGCTTGTGCTAGGTGTGGCAGACGTCATAGGGGAGAATGTCGTGATGGCTCTAACGGTTTCTTCAAATGTGGTCAGGCAGGTCACTTCATGAGAGAGTGCCCAAAGAACAAGTAGGGTAATGGGGGCAATAGAGCCCAGTCTTCTTCAGCAGCTCCAGTAGATAGGAGCAATCAGAGAGGAGCTACTTCAGGGATAGGTGGTGGTACAAACCGTCTATATGCTATGGGTACTCGACAGGATCAAGAGAACTCGCCAGACGTCGTCACTGGGATGCTTCAAGTTTTTACCATCAATGTTTATGCCTTAATTGATCCAGATGCGAGTTTGTCTTTTGTGACTCCTTTTGTAGCTACGAAGTTCGGCATTTCCCCCGAACAACTTCATGAGCCTTTCAGTGTTTCCATACCTGTTGGTGAGTCTATTCTAGCAGAAAGAATCTACCGTGATTGTACCATCTCTGTCTATCACAAGGACACCATGGCTGACTTAGTTGAGTTAGATATGGTGGACTTTGATGTTATTCTAGGTAAGGACTGGTTTCATGCTTGTTATGCCTCAGTCGATTGCAGAACTCGAGTAGTCAAGTTTCAGTTTCCTAATGAGCCTGTTTTAGAGTAGAGGAGTAGTTCAGCAGTGCCT
This sequence comes from Solanum appendiculatum, assembly GCA_018342035.1. NCBI lineage: Eukaryota > Viridiplantae > Streptophyta > Magnoliopsida > Solanales > Solanaceae > Solanum > Solanum appendiculatum. Next base: position 458,142 of record JAGDQO010000341.1, read on the forward strand.
AAGGGTCGTTTCATCTCATACCTTAAGGCCATAAAGTTAGTTTCCAAGGGATTCATCTACCACTTAGTCCAAGTTAATGACTATAGTGTTGAGACACTGCCTATTCAGTCAGTTCCAGTTGTGAATGAGTTTCCAAAGGTCTTTCCTGATGATCCTCCCGAAGTCCCTCCTAAGAGGGAAATAGACTTCAGAATAGATATTCTTCCCGATACTCAACCTATCTCTATTCCACCATATAGAATGGCTCCAGCTGAATTAAAGGAATGAAAGAGCAGTTGAGAGATCTTCTTGATAAGGATTTCATCCGACCAAGTATCTCACCTTGGGGCGCTCCGGTCTTGTTCGTGAGAAAGAAGGATGGGTTCCCTTAGGATATGTATCGATTATCGTCAGTTGAACAAGGTCACAATAAAGAATAAATATCCCCTTCTGAGAATTGATGACCTTTTCGATCAACTTCAGGGTGCCACTTGTTTCTCTAAGATAGACCTCAGATCTGGTTATCATCAATTGAGAGTGAGAGAAAGTGACATCCCAAAAATGGCTTTCAGAACCCGTTACGGTCATTATGAGTTTCTTGTTATGTCTTTTGGTCTGACTAACACTCCTACAACATTCAAGGATCTGATGAATAGAGTATTTAAGCCATATTGGACATGTTTGTTATCATGTTTATTGATGACATACTGATTTATTCAAGGAATGAGGAGGACCATACTAGTTATCTCAGAATAGTCCTTCAAACTCTCAAGGATCGAGAGTTATATGCCAAGTTTTCTAAGTGTGAGTTGTGGCTCAAATCCGTGGCATTCTTAGGCCACATTTTATCTTGTGAAGGAATTCGAGTTGACACTCAGAAGATTGAGGCAGTGCAGAATTGGCCAAGGCCCACCTCTCCAACAGATATAAGGAGTTTCTTGGGATTGGTTGGTTACTACAGAAGGTTCGTTGAGTGGTTCTCATCTATTTCATCTCCATTGACTAAGTTATCTCATAAAACAACTAAGTTTCAATGGTCTAAAGCTTGTGAAAAAAGCTTTCAGGAATTGAAAACTCAGTTAACTACAGCTCCAGTGTTGACCCTACCAGAAGGTACAGAGGGTTTTGTCGTCTATTGTGATGCGTCCAGAGTTGGGCTTGGTTGTGTATTGATGCATAATAGTAAGGTTATAGCCTATGCCTCCAGACAACTTAAGATTCATGAGAAGAACTACCCAACTCATGATCTCGAGTTGGCAGCAGTAGTCTTTGCTCTCAAAATATGGCGTCACTATCTCTATGGTGTTCATGTGGATGTGTTCATGGACCACAAGAGTCTCCAGTATGTTTTCAGTCAGAAAGAACTCAATCTCAAACAAAGGAGTTGGTTAGAGTTGCTCAAGGACTATGGCATGAGCATCCTCTATCACCCAGGTAAGGCTAATATGGTTGCTGATGCTCAAGTTAAGTCTGTATGCTCAAGGATAAGAGACATGTATGCTCAAGTTAAGTCTTCTGCTAAGTAGTAAACCAGGCCAATGGTTCGCTTGGGGATTAGCAATGGTTCTCAAGTGCCGGCCACGTCTTGGGTGTAGGCTCGGGGCATGACAAAGGGTGATTGCACAGATAATACTGGTCCACAGAAAGTGAGAAGGCTTTTGAGGCACACTGATATTTTAAAATAAAGTTTGCACCCATTTTAAACTTTAAATACTTCATAACATTTGTTCTTCTTTTTTGCAAGATAATGGTATAAAGGCAGAACTAGGCCTGCAGCTTCTGAAGATGCATTCCTCGATACACTATCTGAAAGAGCAGAGAAATAAGTTGTATCCGGCCGTTCCTATGAAAGAAACTTGATTGGCCATTGCACACCTTTCTTTCTAAACTTTGTGGGAATTACAGTTTGATGCAGAAGGTGATTGTTATGCCTACACTGACTGTGAATGATGCACTTTTTGTTCAGATTAAGTTAATAATTTTTAGTCGCTTTGAGTTCAAATGTGAAATGTTTGTTTCGTGTTCTATTGATATGTTACTTGGATGTTGTGGCTCTCGAAGAAAATAGAACCTCCAAAACTTCATTAGTATACCCAAGGACAGTTTACTTCATTGTTTAATCAGTAGTCTCAATCCAACACCATTTAATGGATACTGACATATCTTCTGTATCTCTTCTAGTAGCCTAAACTACAAGCATCTGGAAAGCTTGCATTATGCTGATTTATGATCATTGATGCCGACTTCTGGTTAGCCTTTTTCTCAATTCCTCTTTTCTTGTTTTGTTGTTGATTTCAGCTGCTAAGAGCTAAAAATTATGGTCTCTGGAGCAGGTCGTTGTGAATTGCTTTGCTCAAAAAAGGGAAGCTATGTTTTGTAAATGGAACTTCCAAAAGGGAGTCACAAAGAACTGAATTTTGAAATTTCTGGGACAAATGTGATACTATTGTGCATTTGTGGATCATGAATTTCGTTTCGAAGAGTTTACAGAACGAGATAATATATCGATCAAATGCACATACAGTGTGGGAAGATCTACATGAACGCTTCAACAAAGTGAATCACATGAGAATATTTCAGTTACACAAAGAGATCACCAGACCACCTCAAGGTACAAATTCTGCCTCTTTCTATTATTCGAGGTTGAAGGAGCTGTGGTATGAATATGATATGATTGTGCTTGTACCGAGCTGTGGTTGTGATAAGTCGATAATGATTCAATCCAGATTACCTCAAGGTCATTCACTCAAAGCCAAGTTTGGGAACTTCAAGGTATGGTAGGGTTGTTCACATAGGTGGAGGTTCTTGAGCTTGAGTTGATGACAAATAGGGGATTCCATGCCTTGAATCGTAACATATGCTCTTGGAAGAAGCTCCCAGTTCATCAATACCATGTTTGGATGATAGCTTGGAGTGTGGGAGGTCTAACGAAGTAAGGAAGAGCAAGTTAAGAAGCTGCCACATTTGGCAAGCTAATCGAACTCGGTGACTCGCCGAACAGATTCGGCGATGGCTTCTAAACTCACCAAAACTTTAGAGATTTCGACGCCCAAGTTTCAGGTTCGATCGGCGATGAAGGGGGAGAATCGGCGACTCGCCAAACTGATTCGACGATGACGACTCTGCTCGCCACTTGCATTTTATGGGCCACTTTTGGGCCTTGTAGCCTAAAACTATAAATAGGTAGTCTTTTATTTCATGAAGGAGTTTTTTTGATGAATATTGGTGATTGATGAATTGGATCTCCTTTGAGAGACTTGAGAGCTTGGTGAAGCTTCTATTGAACTTTGTTTAGAAACGTTGGTTGCGGGGTGAATCAATTTCCCTCGAGGTCATCGTAAGAGTTAGATGCTTCTTGAAGGATTAATGGATTGAGGTATTAAGGTTTAACATACCTTTTGGTTACTTTCTATTTCCTCTTTTTGTGTCTATCTATCTATCTTTACTTTCATGTCTTTAATTTACGCATTTTGTTCATAATTCATGGAAGGAATTACATCATTTGGTATCAGAGCTGAGCTTAGATTCATCTTCACGATTCTAGTCTTCGGTTGTGGTATTGAAAGAAAATCGAAAATAAAAAAAAAGAGTCAAAATTCGTTTTCAAGAAAACCCAAAAATATTTTTGTTTATTTGAGTCTTGTTTGAAGTTGCTAATGCTAGATTTGAGTTCCCTAGCATTAAATGAGTCTAAATCTGAAATTTGGTTGAGTTTGGAGTAAGATTGAAGAATCCACCGTTGTTGAGTGAAGAAGCTTGAAGAAGATGCAAATGGGTTTTGAAATCTGAAAGATTTGGCAAGGAATTGAAAGATAAAAAGTATTGGGGATTGTTCCCTAAATCAAGAGGAATCTTAATCTCAAATTTCATGAAATTTTGAGCCAAAATCATTAAGGGTTTTATTTTGGATATTCATCTTGTTCATAGTGTTCTTGAAGGATATTCAAATCTTCAAGAAGAAGGAATCTACAAAAAGGAGGTGTTTAATCCAAAAAGAAAGGACAGAGAAGGTGGATAAGTGTTAGTGCACAAGGGAATTTACAAAAAAGGGGTAAGGAAAAAAGAAAGAAGTACAAGGGGGACAACAAAAGCACAAAATTCGGAGGTCTTCAGGTGCACACACTGGTCCATTCGGCGAGCCCGACTTTGCTCGCCAAAGTCCATTCGGTGACTCGCCAAAATGCCCTCCAGATCACCGAATTACCTGAACTTTCTGTCAAATTTGGAGAGCTAATCTTCAAGTTGGTGAGCTGAACTTCAACTTTGGCGAAGAAAACATTGAATTTGGTGACCCGAACATTATTTTATGTAACCAATCTCAGGTTCTTATTCCTTAGTTTCCTTTTCTTGATTCTAGTTCATTCTCGCGATTCCTAAACTAATTTTCAACTCGTAATTGATCTACTTGTTGATTATTGGTTCTTGAATTCTCTTATTTGCTAGTGCCACTTCTTTTCGTGCTTTTATTCATTTTACTTCGTAGTTAACTTCTTGATTCAAGTCCGTTTGTTTTAATCGAGTCGTCCATCTTTTTTTTTCTTTTGAAACAAGAATCCATTCCGGCCAAGAGTAGCAAATTGACACTTGTGTACCACCGGATTGAAACAAGGTTCAATATTAGCCAAGCCAATTTGTGAGGCATTCAAAGGTGAGAAACTGCGAGTGTTGGTGAGGAGCTTTTACTACTAACCTTGGTTGCTCATTTTGTAGGTACAAAGGAGTTATAAGGAAGCATGACATCAATAGCCTCGGATCCATGTGACTATGATATGGGAAACTACGATTGTAGTGATGGAGGCTATGGATGTGAGGATGGTGGTGATTATGGAGGTTATGATGATAGCCATGATCTAGAGCCGAATGGAAATGAGAGCTACTATTCCGGAGGAGAGTATGAGGAAAATGGTGATCATAGCTCTTATGGAGAAGATGGAGAGGACGAAGAGCCTTGTGATGATTCCTTTGATGATTATGGAGCATGTGAGGAATCTTACATTTCCCACTCCGAGAATGAAGATGACGTGAGATATAATGCTTTCTCCAATACACCTTATAAGAATTATGGTGAGAATGTCCATAAGGTTTGTGAAGATTTGTATTATTTGCCTTGTGGTAATCCTTGTCCTAGTTGAAGTGGTGTGTACGGTTGTGCTAGTTCAAGTCGAAGTCATCTGATGGGAAGAAGAGAGTGTGCCTCTCTAATGTCTAAGGATACTACATCCTACACTTCTCATTTCAATGCACACTTTTCAGGATATAGGAACCAAGGAGGATATGGGGGAGGTGCTAGGGGTCTCAATTCCAATAAGATTATTCTTCCATACTTCGAAGGAAAGTGTGATCCCGAGGCCTACCTTGATTGGGAGTGGAAATGTGAATGGAATTTTCAAAGCCATGATGTGGTTGACATAGAGAAAGCCATGTATGACATTGAACACTTTAAAGGGGTTGTATTGAGTTGGTGGGTATCCGTGAGAAACAGCTGAAAGAGTCTTGGTTACACAGCCATTCCATTATGGGATGATTTGAAAAGGGCTATGAGGTTCAAATATGTTCCAAAAGGGTACACAAGGCTTTATAATGTTGACCCAAGAAGACAAGTTCTTAGATAAAGGTTGACATTTATGGAACTTCAGGGTTTGATCTTATCCTCGACGATTTGTGTAACCTAAACTACATCACTCCATCTACGGTAGACTACTTAAGACTACCTCGAATACCAAGGTGTTATCCATACACCATGGATGGATGTAAGGTGTCGGAAGTTGTAAAGGTCTCTTTCACACGTGGTGAATACTATGAGGAAGTTTGGTGTGATGTAATACCCATGGACTTTTGTCACTTATGTTTGGGAGCCAATTGGTTTAACAAACATAGGGTTCCAAATGAGCAAAATTGGTCCAAGTATGTTGTGGATCAATGGGGAACACATCTATTTCCTCCTCCTAAGGTGAAAAATGAGAGACAAAAGATAGAGAGGAAGAAGGGAGAGCAAAGTGGCAATCTAAGAGTGGAAAAAGGAGAGGTTGGCTGGAGTGAAGTGAGGGGGTTGTCACAATCTCCATCTAACCTTCTTCTTTATTCTTCACTTTGTAAGGATTCTTGTGTAGGTACAAGCATGAAAAATGGAGGAACACAAGTTCCCAACAAGGGGCCTACCCATGAAGGTGTGAAGAATGCACTTTTGGGGTGTTCCAACATTCCTAAGGGAGTGTCATTCCAAGGTAAAGAAGATCTTTCTTGCAAGCGTCAAGGTACAATAGTAAACTTAACACTTTTACCATTGCAAATGAACAAAGTGTGAGTGATAACTTGTCTTTATGTGAGCCTAATGTTTCTTTACCATGTGTTGATAATGTACATGTTGAGAGTGTGAATACACTAGTTGATCCTATTGATGACCGAATTGATTCTTCTAGTAAGATCAATTTGTGTCCACCTAGTGTTGACACCCGTGCTTTGAATGATAGTTCATTATCATGTGATAATTGTGTTGATCAACTTGCGTTTGAGTGTGGTTCACTAATTGAGGAATCTTGTGATGTGATCAATGAACCTCAATTTGGTGATAATGATGATGATGTTGATCATTTGAATAGGAGTGACTCTTTGAGCATATCTTTTGTTGAAGATCCTATTACTTCTTTTGCTCATACAGATCATGTGCTTGAAAATGCTTCGAAAAATGATATGTGTCTTTTTGAGAGTGAACTTTCATGTTTTAATTCTCCCGTGGTGGTTGATCATTCTCTCTTTAAGTACAATATCTTGTTTGAAGATGATGAGATCACTCCTAGTGAAGTGCCTAGTGGTGTGAATCATGAGAGTAGTGTAGCTCGTGAGAGCTATACTTTTTATAGTAACTCACTTTGGTGTGAAGATTTGCCTCCCAAAGATGGAAATCTCTTCTTGGAAGATGAAAGTTTTCTTATGGGGAAGGATTATGATGAGAAGGAAGGTGGTATTTGTTTCCCCATTACCTCTTCTTCTTGGTGTGTTCCAATTCTTGATGGTATGACCAATGATTTTGAGCTTAATAGTATTCTTACCCATGAGAACACCTTGGATGAAGTTGTTTTGTGGGGCACTTTTCTCTACTACCTATTTGCATATGATGATACTTGTGCTTGTGCTGAGAGTATATGTTATGCTAATAGTAGTATCAATAAGGCAAATGGGTGTCTCTTTGGCTCAATGCTATGTTCTCCCTTCCCATTTGACCTCGGTGTTGGACTAAATTGTGATGAGTATAGTTGTATCACTTTGTTTCTTTCACATGATTCTCACTTGGTGTTTTTACTTGATCCTATGTGCTTGAATGAGATATTTGTCCCAACTTGTGTGGGGAATACATTTGTATTTGACCCTGGTGATGAATTGGGAGTAATCACATTCTTGAAGTTAGCTAGTGCATTGGGTGGAGTCTTAACTTGGGTTAACCTTGTTTATGACCTTGTACTTAGCTATGAGGGTGTTCATGTGCTACCTGACTTAAAAGGGAAATTGTGCTTGTTGAAATGTGGAACTAATTAGGGTTTACATGTGTGGTTGCCCAAGTGTAATGGTTCCTTCGCTTTACCCCATGGTCAAAGTGTCTTGAATAGCCAAGTATCTCTTGTTTTGATGGGTTACACACCCTTTGTTGATCATTATGATGATTGGTTATATGTTCAGTTTGTGCATCCTGGGCATGGTGATAGAATAATTCTTGCTAACGCTAACCCTCATGCCATGAGGATCTTTTTGTTATTTGCTTTCCCTATGGTTTTGCAAGGTTTGGATTCGAGGACAAATCCTTTTCAAGAAGGGAAGAATGATGCAATCCAGATTGCCTCAAGGTCATTCACTCAAAGCCACGTTTGGGAACTTCAAGGTATGGAAGGGTTGTTCACAAAGGTGGAGGTTCGTGAGCTTGAGTTGATGACAAATAGGGGATTCCATGCCTGGAATCGTAACATACGCACTTGGAAGAAGCTTCCAGTTCAGCAATACCATGTTTGGATGATAGCTTGGAGTGTGGGAGGTCTAACGAAACAAGGAAGAGCAAGTTAAGAAGCTGCCACATTCGGCGAGCTAATCCCACTCGGTGACTCGCCAAACTGATTCGGCGATGGCCTCTAAGCTCGCCAAAAACTTCAGAGATTTCGATGCCCAAGTTTCAGGCTCGATCGGCGATGAAGAGGGAGAACCGGCGACTCGCTGAACTGATTTGGCGATGATGACTCAGCTCGCCAACTTGCATTTCATGGGCCACTTTTGGGCCTTGTAGCCTAAAACTATAAATAAGCAGTCTTTTATTTCATGAAGGAGTTTTTTTTTTATGAATATTGATGATTGATGAATTGGATCTCCTTTGAGAGACTTGAGAGCTTGGTGAAGCTTCTATTGAACTTTGTTTAGAAACGTTCGTTGCTGGGTGAATCAATTTCTCTCGAGGTCATCGTAAGAGTTAGGTGCTTCTTGTAGGATTAATGGATTGAGGTCTTAAGGTTTAACATACCTTTTGGTTACTTTCTATTTCCTCTTTTTGTGTCTATCTATCTATCTTTACTTTCTTGTCTTTAATTTCCGCATTTTGTTCATAATTCGTAGTAGGAATTACATCAGATAGACTATATTGAACATCTCAGGAACATAGATTATTGTAGTTTCAGGCTGGTTTAAACGATTCATGCGATCACACTAGGCGACAAATTTTGCTCAAAACAAATCCTCTAACTGTGAATCAAGCGTATGCAATGATAATTGAAGTTGAGAGTGATAAGTCCATTGCTGTGAAATCTAATATTGATGTTAGTCCTAATGACCCATTGGCTATGCATTTTGGTGGTGGAAGAGGACATATCTATCGAGGTTTCACGACCCAATTCCTTGAGTCATGATGACATATCTAACCCACCAGTTTCTAAGCCAACTCGTAACCCAAAACTACAAGCAGTGTATATAAGGGTAGAACAGTTGCGGAAACAAAATTTAAACAACAGAGCAAGATAATAGGTGGAAGCAAACCAAAACTATATACATAAAAGATCCCTCCCAGAACCTTCTAGAACCTGGAAGTTACAAGTACATAGTTGTTCTAACAAAAGAGTACAAGTCCCAAAAGTAGACCAAAACAAAACTTGTCTCACAAAGCAAAAGATAGCTATACAGAATACAGAATACAAAAGGAGATAGGTAGGTTCTAGATGCCAAGTGCTCACCCTCACCTCCGATAAGCAGCCGCAATAGGCTTGAACGATTACCGCTAATAGCTAATACCGAGTCCTACATCACGAAATAGATGCAAAGTATAGCATGAGTACCAAAGCACTAGGTACGCAGTAGGTATCATAGGCCGATTAAGCAAGAAAGGTACAGACTATATAAAAAGATAGAACCTAGACACAAACAGAGGTCAAAGCAGAATGTAAAGGAAAGTATATGAGCGTACCAAAATATAAGGAACTAAATACAGCTAAACTACACCTAATTGGACCCATAAGCCCAGAAGGTACACTTGTGCACAACTTTAAGTAAACCCTTAATGGATCCCCATAAGCCCAATAGGTACACAAAATAACTATAACTAATAAGAATGAAGTACAATGAATTCAGATCCAGGAAGCAAAAGCCAAACTCCCAATCACAGGTGGACCTCTAACCGTAAGCACCCAATAAATGTCTCGCCCAGCCAACAGTAAACTCCCAGGGGCACTCGTCCAACTAGCAAGAGTAAACCCGGGGGTCGCCCAGCCAGACATTAAATCTCTAAGGGCACTTACCCAATTAGTAAGAGTAAGCCCGAGGACACCAGTAATATCACCCGCCCAGCTTGCAAGAGTAAACCCAGGGCCTCAATAATATCATCCGCCCAGCCAGATAGTAAACTCCCAAGGGAGCTTGCCCAGCTAGCAAGAGTAAACCCGGGGGTCTCAACAATATCATCGAAAGAGTTTCAAATCATCTAATAAAAATACCGTGTTGAATGACGCCTACTCCCAAATAAACAACATAACGCTTCAAGCTCGAACCAATTCCAATCCAAAGTCGCCTAATGAAGCGCAAAACCTCAATATCACAACAAGGCCATAGAAAGAGGGAGAGAAAGCAGAAGGTCACCAAAGCAGGGACAACGCCTAAACTAAGGCTCTTTCTATAAGACTCAAGTTTGCTACACCAGTCTACAATGATCTAAGCTGTTCGAATTGGCGTCGAGGAATAAACAAGGCTTAAGGGCCATAAATGTCGTGAGTCTAAGGCAAGCACTAGTCTAAGCCTAGACTAAAGCCAATCATCCTCATTTAAACAATAACGACGACATACAAGTCAATCACAAGTTAAAGACGATCACATAACCCAACTAGCATGGTTCTAATCCCAAAATAATATCAAATCAAGCCTAAAACATGGTTTCTAAAAAATGTAATAAGAACAAGAAGGTACACGCCCCCAATTCATTCTAATCAACATGAATTCAAACATGCAAGCTCAATATAGGGAAAGGAAAGTCGTTACCTACCTTTAGGCCGATAACGCACTCTCTCAATTTACTTTTTCGGAGCTTTCCTTTCCTAACAGCCTCAGAATGTTGCCATGCTATCAAAAATAGGATCACAACATTAATATGGTAGTTTAGACACGAAAAAACAAATAAAACAAAGATGGACCAATTTTGGAGTAAATAGGGAATCGAGGGACCCACTCCAGAATATCTGGAAATGACTCTGTCAAAAGGTCCAATTAGTACCCCGAACTTGTGTTCCAAAGTGGAACACAATTCGGGGCTCGAAACAGCAAGAACAACCAACATGCAAATTAACCTCAATGAAAACACCATAAAGAAGTCATGGCTGCGCCTATTAAAACACGAATTTACCTCAAACGAAGAGCCCTCAACAACTTTTGATCACCACGAGTTCATAGGACTTCGAATCACCTCAATCATAGCTAAAATGAAGGAGAAGTCATAATGTTAAAGTGGAAGTGAACTGCTGATCGAAGTCTATTTTAATTTAAAAAGATAGACAAAAGCTGCTCTCTATGAATGTGGTGGGGCCCCATAATGCGGATAAGAGAGAGCCGAGACCCTGCGAACGCAGCCACCAGGCTGTCTGGACTCCATGAAGCAGTCCAAGGCCTGCGAACGCAAAAGCCATTTTGGACTGCATCAGCTGGTTTTTGGCAACATCAAATCTCCGATGGGGTGTTCAGAATTCGTTCGGAACCCCGTTCACACAAATGAGATATGCAAATGATAGTTAGCAAAAGAATAACTTCAATTTGTTGATTTTGTGAGGAGATTGTTGCCGGGGATGTCATATATGGCGGTTCTGATCGGCTGCTGTCACAAGTTGTTCTAAAAGCCATGATTGGGTGAAGTTGGTATCTCTTTTATCGATGTAATTTTTTTTTCAATTAAGTTATTAGAATCTTGATTGTCATCTTATTTGTATAGGCGAGTGGATACCACTAACTTAGATGAGGTTACTTCTGTGAGTCCAACCAACCCTCTTCAACAAATTTTTGATATTCGTGTGGTTGATTGACAGTGGCATATGTAGATTATGCACATATAGTTTCAGCTTTTACTGTTGCTGATAGATAGTAATATATTGATCTTAAAAAGATAATGATTTTTTTGTCTCATACTGTTGTCTCTTCTGATTTATTACAGAAAATTGCCAAGATGGCTCATGCACATGGGACTCTTGTGTTGATAGATAACAACATTATGTCCCCAGTACTGTCCCAACCTTTGGAGCTCAGAGCAGGTATTTCGCAAATACTTTTTGTTCCGCTAACTGGGATACTCTCCAATAACATGCATCGGATGTTAGCTTACTTGTCCATGGTTTTGTAGATATTGTGATGCATTCAGCTACTAAGTTCATATCCCGATCATAGTGATCTCATGGATGGTGTACTTGCTAGCAGCGGAGAAAGGTTTTTCCTCTATTTCGCATACGTTTCATATTTTGATTTATTGTTATGTTATTGTTGTATATTCTAAGCTTTCTTGGGTCTTTTTTTGGTGGCTTAAACCAATAATCACATTATGAGCTTGACTGTAGTGAACATGAGTTTGTAAGTAGACCCATTATTGGTTTCTCTATCAATGAATCACTTACCCAGCCCATAGTGAAACTCTAGAACTGTTCAATAATAGGTAGCAAATGCTGATATGATCATGCTTCCTTTTCCTCTTCCACTTCTTATAAAATAAGATTTCTATTTTCTTTGGATTGGATTAAAAGGATGTAAAGGACGATAGTCTCGCGACTCCCATTATTCTTTACTTTAAATAAGGGCCTTCACTGAGGCCTGAGGATGAGCCTTCACACAATCTTAATATACTTACTCGGGTTGTATGCAAGTCAAACATGGATCCCTTCAATATGGCTTAAGGCGTATACAAGAAGTCCTCTCTATGCTGCCTATAGACCTGCAATGCACAAATGTGTGCAATACTTCGTAACATTGAAATTCTTTTCCAGAATGCATTAACTGACCTAATAATTGACCTTGAAGTTTAAGAATTCTTTTTGTTATTGTTGAAGTTAAAGTAAAGTTTAAGAAATCAGTTCTTTTTTTAATAATCGAGAATTCTCTTTGACCCGCCTCTTGGACCAATCACAACCTTCTAAACTCGGTGGATAATGAGCCCGCCCCTCTACCCTTCTCCACTTAAATACCGGGCTTCACTTTGCATGGTGTGGGGCTTGAACCTGCGACCTAAGCCACAAATCCTCCACCGTTTGCCACTCGAGCTAGGCCTTGGTGGCTTAAGAAATCAATTCATTGACAAGTCTATAACTGAAAATCTTTAGTTAGTTATGTATAGCATTTTGAACGTAAATGATGTCTGATGCCTTGTTTCTCTTTGAACATCTCAAGTGCCTTTCTGATAATTTGCTTATAAATTTTCCTACTTAACCAGCTTGGTGAAAGAGGTGTACTTTCTACAAACTACTGGAGGTGGAGGGTTTAGCACCATTCGATTGTTGGCTTTGTTTAAGAGGAATAAAACAATGTGTAACATCTCGGATTTGAAAAAGGCTAAAAAGTGGAAATGGGAAAGGTCCACGAATAAAAAATGGACCATGGACCCTTCACGAGATCTTAGAGGGCTCGTGGAGGGGACCATGGCCCGTATAGGGAATCATGAAGGACTGCCCAAGGAAGCCAAGGTGAAGTCACGCACCACAAGCCACTAAACAGCTCGTGGTGCATTGTACGATTCGTACAGTGGCCCGTACAATGTCATCCATCAGATTTTGAGTTTAGGGCCAACTTCAAACGATCATATCTTTTAGTGCAAACTGAATAAGGTAACCCATGACATATAAAATTAAAGGGATTTAACTCCTCTTTCCAACGCCACCAAATTTGCTCCATTTGAAGTTCGGAGTAAAACGTTATGTCCTTTTTAGTGAAGCACTGTCAGGCTGCTCAAGCTTTACAACCCACTGTATGAGCCGTGAAGCATTGTACAACTGGTGAAGCCTATCTTGAAAGCTTCATGACCCACTGTACGAGCCGTGAAGAATTGTACGGCTCATGAAGCCTGTCTTGAAGTCAATGCGACAACTTTTAAGTCAGGGTCATATTGGTCTTTTCCCCTAGGCGTTGGGCACTCAAACTACGTCGTTTGATGCCTAAACTACGTCGTTTGATGCCTAAACTACGCCATTTTACTTAGTTTAAGTCTAATAAACTAGTTAGAAACTACCTAGAACTCTCATTCTCCAAAATCATCCAACTTAGAAAGAAAAGAGAAGAAAGAAGCGATAGTTTTCTCCCAAGAACTAGCAGAAGAGTTCTTCAAGTTCAGCCCCAAATCGAAAGGGGTTCTCCGGATTTTTCGTCACCAGGTATGTGGGATTTCACTAGTGGGTTCCTTTCACCCATTAGGTCCCTAGAATTCAGCCAGTTCTTCAATTTCTCATAAATTGTTCAGACCTAGGGTTTCCATTATCTTGGATATTCATTGAATTTTAGCTGCTATAGTTTCCATGATCTAAATACCATGCTTTCTTGGAAAATTTGCATAGTCCCATGTATAGAATTCAGAACCCTAACTTGAATAAATTATCAGTATTTCGAGAATTATACTTGCTAGACAGATCAGTCAGAAAATCATGCTCCAGTAATTGAATGCCATATCTTTCAGTATGTTTATGTGCATTCCCAGATAGCATGTCAGTATTTTGAGCTACTCACTATATTAGTTGCATTTTAGCTTTGCATATTCAGTTGGGAGTAGACTTAGCACCGAGTTGGACTAGGCTTCAGCGTACCCACAAAGTCCTAGAGCTACGTGCCAACATAGGTTCAGAAGTCCCCTCTGTTGGGCATCAGTTTTAGTGATCATGCCACATTCATGCCTTTATACCCTGGCAAGGTATATTGTGTCCTCTCAATGGGCATATACATCGGACTCCACGTTTAGCTCACGTGGTTTATGTCAGTTAACAGTAGCTCCCATAGTCATACTATTAGTGCATTTACCATATTATCAGTATTTACTTCAGTATATAGTTCAACATGTTATCTTCATGATTATTACTTGGTCATTGCATCTTGCTCAGTTTTCAGTTATACTTCAGTACAGCCTATTTCCATGTTCAGTTTATATTGTACGTTCTTATATTGTTCAGTTTAGTATCTATATCGTGCATGCTCAATACATTCAAAGTATTGACGCATACTTTTGCACTACAATCGTTTCATGATGTAGGTTTAGGCGCTCAGCATCCAGATCGCGCTTAGCTCGATCTCCAGTCCGTACTCAATAGCTTCAGTGGTGAGTCCTCATAGTTCGAGTACGGTAGACATGCTTTATATTTAAACTTTTACTATTCAGTTTCAGTCTTGTTAGGGTTAGCTGGGGGCATGTCCCAGCAACTCAAGTCAGTTAGAGGCTTTCAGACATAGACATAGAGTCAGTATTCAATATTTGGGTCGTTCCACATTGAACTCAGTTATAATTTCAGTTGAACTCTTTCAGATTTACTCAGCTTTCAATATGCTTCCGCTTACATAGAATTATTTTAGTATGCTTGTGATATGCCAGATTCAGGGTTAGCTTGGGGTCACTTGTTACACTAAGCACCGTGTTGCACCTAGGCGGTAGTCTCGGGGCGTGACAAACTTGGTATTAGAGTATCAGGTTTAAGAGTCCTAGGGTGTATGCAAGCCGCACTAAGTAGAGTCTCTTTCATGAGTGTGAAGCGTGCCACACCTATGAGGGAGAGGCTACAAAGTGTTCTAAGAAAAAATTCACTTTCTTTGCTATCTTTATCATGCGTTGTTTTGTGAGTCAACTTCTCCCTTCTAATCCATCGTTATGCATTTCAGATCATGCCTTCTCGCAGAGCTAACGCACGAAATGCTAACGCAGTTCGTTCAGTCCTGAACCATGAGGTTATGAATGTAGAGTTCCGTACTGCGATTCAGATGTTGGCTCAGATCGTAGCCAACCAGAATAATCAACAGGCCCCAGTTCCTGCAAACCACACTGGTGGATCAACTGCAGCTAGGGTTCAAGACTTTGTTCGTATGAATCCACCAGAGTTTCTAGGGTCGAAGGTTGGTGAGGACCCAGAAAACTTCATTGATGAGATCAAGAAGATTCTTAAGGTAATGTAAGTGACTGGTACTGAGAGTGTTGAGCTGGCATCCTACCAACTTAAGGATGTGGCTCATATCTGGTTCACGCAGTAGAAGGACAACAGGGGTGCAGATGCAGCTCCTTTGACGTGGGATTATTTTACTGGAGCATTTTTTGACAGGTTCTTTCCTAGAGAGTTAAGGGAGGCTAAGGCTCATGAGTTGATGAACTTGAGGCAGGGTTCGATGTCCGTCCAAGAATATGCATCCCTCCAGGTATGCTCCACATATGGTTACCGATCCAAGAAGCACAAATGAGCAAGTTCTTATTTTGGGTATCCGATCTGGTGAAGACCGAATGCAAGAATGCTATGATATTAGGGGATATGGACATCTCCAGACTAATGACCTATGCTCAGCAGGTTGAGGATGATAAGCTTAGGAAGATGGCTAAGGATAACAAAAAGGCTAGACCAGGCAACTATGAATACTCTCAGCATAGGTCGGGCGGTGGAAATCGCTCACAAATTCAGCAAAGGTCTACAGCCCCAGCGCCTTCATCTGCTAGCGCTCCGTCCCCCAGGTTTCGACAAGATCAGAAAGGAAGGGCATCAGGCTCTAAGTCTCACGAAAGTGCTTCAGGTAACCAGACTTTTCCATCTTGCCCAAAGTGTGGTAAGAACCATCCGGGCGAGTGTCTTGCTGGCAAAGAGGGGTGTTTTTGGTGTGGTCGTCTGGTCATAGGGTGAAGGGTTGCCCTTCTGCCAGGCAAGGGAAATGAGGTAACACGGCTCAGTCTACAACTTCAGCAGCGCCAGCAGGTCGCCCTACTCAGCCTGTGCCTAATCTTGTACAGGTGGTGGTCAGCGCCAGAACAGGTTGTATGCTCTTCAGGCTCGCCAGGACCAGGAAGATTCTCCTGATGTAGTCACTGGTACGTTACAAGCCTTCATTTTAGATTTTTATGCATTGTTAGATCCAGGGGCTACACTTTCGTTTGTTACTCCTTATATAGCAGTAAACTTCGGTGTAAGTCCAAAAACTCTCTCAGAAGCCTTCTCAGTATCTACTCCAGTTTGTGACCCAGTAATAGCTAGACGGGTATACAAAAATTGCCCTGTCACAGTTTCCCAGAAAGTCACCTCAGCAGATCTTGTAGAGTTAGAAATGATAGATTTTGATATCACTCTAGGCATGGATTGGTTACATTCTTGTTATGCCTCAGTCGATTGTAGAACTAGGATCGTTCGATTTCAGTTTCCAAACGAGCCAGTCTTAGAGTGGAAAGGTAGTAACTCAGTGCCTGCAGGTCGATTTATCTCTTACCTTAAGGCCAGGAAAATGATTTCCAAAGGGTATATTTATCATCTTGTTCGGGTTAAGGACTCAAACTCTAAAACCCTAACTCTTCAATCAGTCCCAGTGGTGAATGAGTTTCCAAAAGTGTTTCCAGAAGATCTTCCCGGAGTTCCTCCCGAAAGGGAGATTGACTTCGGTATAGATCTCCTTCCAGATCCCAGCCTATCTCAATTCCTCCTTACAGAATGTCTCCAGCTGAGCTTAAGGGACTGAAGGAACAGTTAAAAGACCTTCTAGATAAGGGCTTCATCAGACCCAGCATCTCTCCATGGGGTGCTCCAGTTTTGTTCGTGCGTAAGAAAGACAGTTCTCTCAGGATGTGCATTGACTATCGTCAATTGAACAAAGTCACAATCAAGAAAAAATATCCCATCCCAAGGATTGATGACTTGTTCGACCAGCTTCAGGGTGCTAGTTGCTTTTCTAAGATAGACCTTAGATCCGGCTATCATCAGCTTAGAGTCAGAGATAGTGACATCCCAAAGACAGCCTTCAGGACTCGGTATGGTCACTATGAATTTGTAGTTATGTCTTTTGGACTAACAAATGCTCCTACAGTTTTCATAGACTTAATGAGCAGGGTGTTCAAGCAGTATTTGGACTTGTTCGTAATCGTCATTATTGAGGATATCCTCATTTATTCTCGGAATAAGGAAGAGCATGCGACTCATTTGAGAGTGGTTCTGCAAACCCTCAAAGATCTCCAACTATTTGCTAAGTTCAGCAAATGTGAATTCTGGTTACAGTCAATCGCTTTCTTTGGTCATGTGGTATCCAGCGAAGGGATCCGAGCGGATTTTCAGAAAATTGAGGCAATAAAGCACTAGCCCAGACCCACCTCTCCGACAAATATCAGAAGTTTCTTGGGTTTGGCCGGTTACTACCGGAGGTTTGTTGAAGGATTTTCATCCATCCCATTGACCAAGTTGACTCAGAAAAAGGTCAAGTTTTAGTGGTCACACGAGTGTGAGAAAAGCTTCTTAGAATTGAAAACCAGGTTGACTACAGCTCCTGTCTTGACTCTACCAGAGGGTTCAAACGGTTATGTGGTTTAATGTGATGCATCCAGGGTCGGCCTAGGTTGCGTGTTGATGCAGCAGGGTAAGGTCATAGCTTATGCTTCAAGACAGCTTAAGGTCCATGAGAAAAACTACCCGACTCATGACCTCGAGCTTGCAACCATAGTGCTCGCCCTAAAGATTTAGAGACACTACTTGTATGGTGTTCATGTTGATGTGTTCACAGATCATAAGAGCCTTCAGTATGTGTTCACCCAGAAAGAGTTGAATCTTCATGAGATGATAGCATACAAGGAAGCTCTACTACATTGAAGGACAAGGATGAAGCTTTACAAACTCCAAGGAGGCCCATAACAAGATCTCAAAACAAGGAGTTCAATGAAAAGCTCAACGGGCTTCAATCGCTGATCCAAAGGAGTCTTGTTGGGGAAGAAGAGCCCAAGCTCAAGGGAGATGAATTTTCCAAATGCTACAATTATTTGGTGGTCCAAGTTGAAGTCCAAGAGGAAGAATATTGGGGTCCAATGTTCAGCCTTGAAGAAGTCTAAAGTGGTGCAGAAAGAGGCTCAAAATCAGCCCAAAAGGAGGCCAATTTCAGCCCTTAAGTGCAGCTGAAATCAGCAGCCCAATAAAGGCCCAACAGGGGCTCAAAATCCATGACCAATGGGGCCCATAAAGGCCTTAAATCAGCCACAATTAGCAGGGTTTTCGTTATTTTACCTTAGCCTCCAAGCTAGGATTTTATTTTATTAAGTTCAAGATTATTCTTTTAGGGTTTTATTAGGGCTAGCAGCCAACTTATTTATTCTATAAATAAGAGTGCTTTTTCATTCCTTAAAAAAACATGAGATTGATATTAATAATATTTAAGAGAGTTCTTTTGAACCTTTGTGACTTGTTCTTTGAGAATTTATCTTTAAACCTTTACTAGTTTCATAGTTTAAGGTATAAAGTAATTTCTCCTTGTGATATCTGTGATTTCTTTTTGGTATTCTTTAGAAGGTGATTAGTTTATTATAATTATTGTCTTTAGTTACTCATAAAGCGGTCAAGATCCATTTCTATTGTTTTTGATTCATTTTCTCAAGTAAAGGCGTTAGATTTCTTTCATAAATCTATATGTTGTTACTTGGATCTTGTCAAGGCCTTAGATTATAAATTCCTTTGAAATTCTTAGATATTTCCTTAGAATTTCCCATATCTTTTTTTATTAGTTTCTGTTTCTTTTTTTTTCTATTATTGCTTCCGCACTCTAATATTCAACTCTATATTTGTGATCTCCATAACCTCGCTGCTATCAAATGGTATCAGAGCGGTTCTATCAAGGTTCCGTTCTTGATAAATCTTGGGATTTCTTCAAAAAACAGAGCAAAAAAAAACAAAATCTGAACGTGAACTGTAACGTGAACAGTACGCCCTTTTTTTTTTAAAAAAAAAAGTAAAGTTCTAACTTGCTCTCCAAGAAATCTGATTACTTGCATTAGTTTGTTTCCAAACCCAAGTAGGAAACAAGAAGAGGGGATTCTAGATCTTAAGGATAAGAAGAGTTATTTTTTCTTGTTCTTATAATTCTAAATAAGTTCCTTTTTTATTCGTGTTTTGTTTCAACTAAAATCCTATTTGTTCTATGACTAGTTCTTTACTTTTTTCAGTGCCCCAAAAATCTATACTTTATTACTATGAACTTGATACACGTTTTGGTTTAATTATAAATCTACAAAGTATTCTTGTTCAAAGGTCATTTTGAGGGGGAAAAGACAAGTGTGGGTGACTTTAAAAGAGGGTAAAAGCCATATTAAAAGTGTGATACTTGATAATTATTTTCCTTTTGTTTAGATGTCTAATTCAGGTGGTGATGAGGAAAGGGATCGTCTAGAAGCCGAGATCCAAGGAAGGAACAACGTCACCCTTCAAGCTATGCACCAACAATTCAAGAGATGGAATTTGCAATTTCAAGAGATGAGGAATATGATTACCGAGTAGAATGATACCATAGCTGCATTTAGGAGGGAGAATAATGTTGAACAACCCCCTGTTAGGCCCCAAGTTAGAAGGAATGTACCCCATATCCCTTTTGTAAATCTTGAATATGATAATGATAATATTGATGTTGAATTTAATCTAGAAAGGAGAGATAGGAGGGGACAAAGAGGTAGAGTAGAAGATGATAATATAAGTAGTATAAAGATGAAGATGCCATCTTTCAAGGGGACAAGAGACCCAGATTTGTACCTTGATTGGGAGAGACGAGTTGAAGCCATCTTTGACTGCCACAACTACTCCGAGGTTAAGAAAGTTAGACTTGCTATTGTTGAGTTTTCTGATTATGCTGCTTCTTGGTGGCAAAAGCTTGCTAGGGACAGGTTGCAAGATGAGCTACCACCTATAGCTACTTGGGCAGAGATGAAGAGAGTGATGAGGAAGAGGTTTGTGCCATCATATTTCTAGCGAGATCTACAGTCTCGCCTTCAACACTTGAAGCAAGGCTCCATGTCGGTGGATGAGAACTTCAAAAGCATGGATATGGCTATGATCCAAGCTAACTTCATGGAGGAAGAAGAGGCTACAATGGCTAGATTTTTAAATGGTTTAAATGTTGAAATAGCTGATGTAGTAGAAATACAACAATATGTAACTTTAGATGAGTTAGTTGATTTGTCTATTAAAGTAGAAAAACAAATTAAGAGGAAGCAGCAAAATAACTCATGGAGAAGTCGTCCAAATACCATGTCTAAGAAGCCATGGTCAAATCAAGCGGGAAAAGTTCCTTCCAAACCTCAAGAAGATAGAGGTAAAGGTAAAGTTGAAGAGGGAGGTAAAACCTTTAATCCTAAATCTTCTAAACCTTCTAGTTCTATTCAATGTCACAAATGTCATGGAAGGGGACATATGATGCATGAATGTCCAAGTAGAAGAAACATCATACTTAAGGACAATGGAGAATATGAGAGTGAGAAAAGTGAGAGGGAAGAAGAAGAGGGCCTGTAAGTAAGGAAGATGATCTAGAACTGCCTAATGATGGTATAATTGGGGTGGTTAGGAGAATTATGGCTATCAATTTGAGTAGTATGGATGAAGGGCAGAGGGAGAATTTGTTCCATACTAGGTGTGGGATAAAAGGAAAGACTTATTCTATGATTATTGATGGGGGAAGTTGTGCAAATGTGGTGAGTTCATACTTGGTGGATAAAATAGGAATTACATGCATGAAATGCTCTACCCCATATAGGTTCCAATGGTTGAATGATAGTGGAGAAGCAAAAGTAAACAAATAATGCATGATTTCATTTAATGTTGGTAGGTATGAAGATGAAATTCTCTGTGATGTAGTTCCAATGCAAGTATGTCATGTTTTACTTGGCCGACCTTGGCAATATGATAGGGATACTACTCATCATGGAAGAAAGAATAGGTATAGTCTTCTACATAATGGTAAGAAGTTTACTCTCACACCATTATCTCCTTCTCAGGTGTTTGAAGATCAAAAACGATTAGAGGAAACAATGGGAAAACAAAGGGGAGAGATAACAAGTGAGATTGAGAGAAAAGAAAAGGGCCAAAAAAACTACTCAATGAAATAAAACACTACCTATTTATAGTATTAGGCTACAAGGCCCAAAAGTGGCCAATAAAATGCAATTTGGTGACCTGAGTTGTCATCGCCAAGTCAATTCAGCGGGTCATCGATTCTCCCCCTTTATCACCGATCAAGCCTGAAACTTGGGTGTCAAATTCTCTGAAGATTTTGGCGAGCTTAGAAGCCATCATCAAATCAGTTCGGCGAGTCGCCAAGAGGGATTAGCTCGCCGAATGTGGAAGCTTCTTCACATGTTCTTCCTTGCTTCGTTAGACCTCGCACACTCCAAGCTATCATCCAAACATTGGTATTGCTCAACTGGGAGTTTCATGTTACTATTCAAGGCATGGAATCCCCACTTTGTCATCAACTCAAGCTCTAGCACCTCCATCTTTGTGAACAACCCTTCCATACTTTGAAGTTCCCAAACTTGGCTTTGAGTGAATGACCTTGAGGCAATCTGGATTGCATCAGATAAGATACACATACACCTCCCATGAGAGTTGGGTTTCCCGGTACCAAAATATTCTATGACCTAGTGTTTATGTCTCCATCTTCTCACCAGATTTTTTTGATCAGATGATGCCTCTTTGAGAATAAAGCATATCCAATCCAAGCTCTTCTCATTGAGCGTGACCCCGTCATCATATTCCTGCGTCTCTCTACCCAATCGTACCATGAAATATTACCGGAGATCCATCTGGTGATGCCTGAAGATTTGACCTATAACCAATAAACAACCAGGAATGAGTGTTTATCTCAATTGGGCTAGAATCCACATACAATGATATGCATCTTTCCGGGAAAAATAGCAAACAAGGATATGCATCTATGTTATAAGCATGACATTTTGCCAATCCTAGCTCCTTGAATTATAACTACAACCAACTCAAACACACCCCATGAACAAGAATAATATACGCCGACAATATTTCAACAACAAGCCTTGGAGCAATGGTAAAGTTGTGTCAGTGTGACTGACCTATAGGTCACCGATTCAAGCAGTGGAACCAGTCACTGATGCTTAGGTCAGGGTAGGCTGCTTACATACATATATCCCTCCCCCTCTCTTTGAATGTGGCTCTTCCCCTGAGCCAACGTGAATGGTGATGCTTCATGCACCGGGCTCCCCTTTTTTATACAATCAGTCAACCAAACATTTTAACCAGATTATTATCAATTTTTGAAGTAAGACCTCTCTTCTGCAATTTCATAAAAAAGTTCAGTAGAAATTGGAAGGCCGGCCTTCCCGGTGAAAAAAATAAAGCAGGAATCATCTAAGTTATCAAGTAGCGATGCACACCCTTTTTAGTGCCTCTAGGAACAAAAATGCAACATCTGCACCGTTATTTCATAACATTGTTAGAAAATGCTTAATAACCACATATACACTTATCCCATGCATTGAAAGATGAGATAGTATCTCTGGAGCAATATATTCCTGTAGATATAGGTTACAATGATGATATATGTTAGCAGCGGATAAAGAAAAGTAACGATAAAATGGAGAGACATCAATAATGAAGCTGGTAATTGGGGTTCAAATTAAAGCCATTAAAAGTACGAGAAAAAATGGGCCAAACGGTTGACGTTGGGGGCATTTGAGGTCCGATTGTTACACGAAGGGTAGTTTTGTACCAATTTGCGTAGGTGAGGGGTAGTTTGTGTTTTACCCCGAATTCGAAAGGGTGGAAAATTTCTGATTTCTGGGTTGGTGCAAGTAACGACGGAGGCCACCTACAGACCGTAGGTTGACTTATGGCCCGTAGTTGAAAACTGTGGGTGGCAAATTAGTGATCTCAAAATTTCAAGTTGCAGAACCCTAACGACGGCTTATCAGAACGGCCCGTCGACCAATGTACGAGCCGTAGATGGATCCCGTCATTGCAGGGTCCAAAGTGACTGTCTTTGAATGACGGTTGACCAAGACGGCTCATGGTTGGACCTACGGACAGTAGGTCAACCCGTCAATGGGGTCCGACAATTAATTTTTAAAGGGGTCTTTTGGTCTTTTCACCTAATGACTTATTTATCAACCAAGGTCGGTTCCTAACTATACCTAACACTATATAGGCCTTTTTAATCGTAAAATCTACCCTTAAAATCACTTTGCAAATTTCCCCAAACTCTTCTCCCTCAAATAGTTTTCTCTCTAGAAGTTAGAAGAAGAGGGCAAGCTAGGGTTCAAGAAATCAAATTTTTCTTCATCAATTGCTTAAGGAAATTGAGCACTAAGGTATGATAGTCTTCATCCATGGAGCCCTTTTCTCCATGGAATCCCTAAAATCTCCAATTTTCAAGTTAGAAATTCCAAATTGAGTTAAGGGTTTTCTTCCATGTTATGGGTCCTTTACAGAGTTGTTTCAATTGATTATTTTATGAACTTTGAAGTATAAATTGAGTTGAATTTCGTGATCTTAGATGAATCCCCATGAACCCATGCCAAATCCCCCAATTTTAAAATCTATGCTTTGTTGGTGGGTTGAATTATAAAGTGATGAATTTTATGAAATCTCTATGAATCCATGCATGGATTATGATTTCTAGACTAAGGTTTTCCATGATGATGTTATGAATGACCTAAGGATGGTTTTATGAAAGTAAGCATGTTCAATCAAAAACTATGATTTTCCTCTATTATGTGGGTTCCTTCAATTATGGTCAAATTGCCTTGTTTATGGTTTTCTAAGCATGAGTTTGCATTGAATTGCATGGTTTAAGAGGAACTCTCATGAACCCATGTGAACTCTATGATTTTGTAAGTTATGAGCATGATGAACTATGTAAAGATGAAGTTTATGAAATCATGCATATCTTTTATGAAGCTAATGATGAATTAAGGGTGCTTTGAGATTGAAGCATCAAAGTTTATGATATGTTGATGTCGTTGTTGAGTTGTGAAAGGAATTCTCATATATTATTCAACCCAAGAATGTGAAAGGTTTTCTCACATGTAGTGATTCATAACTTGTCGAAAGGCTTGCTCAACTAAATTTGAATCGATGATTAAGGAGCTATTATAATGAAGGGACAAGAGGCGATCACCCATGTTCCCTAGGCAAGAGGCGATTACCCATGTCTACTTATGATAATTGAACTATGTCTAATCCGTGGGAATTATGCATAGCACCAAGTGGACAAGTGGCGATTACATGTGTCCCATTAAACTATGTGCCGCCATAGGATGATGGTCTATGATAGACACTAGCAGTGGATCCACGTAAGCTATATGTTAAGTAAACGGTCATACCTTGGCAAGTAAGATGGCCCTATCGGTGTGGGGTTAGACACTGGATTCCATGTTGTTAGCTCAGATGTTCTTACATGTCGGTTAAGGCTACTCCCCACAATAAAGAACTAAAGCGCTTCTAAGATATTTCTCAAGTAAAGTAAAAATGTTTAGCTTGATTTGACCATGGTTTGTGACTTATGTTTCTAACCTTCATCATGTTTTAGCTTGGTCACTGCATGTCATGAAAATGTCCCGTTTTAGCATGCTTTAAGTGATTTTGTGCATTGCTATCATACTTGATACTTGATTGTACTAACGCATACTCTTGTCTATATTGAATTGTTAATGTACGGCTTGGCGATTCTCCAACTATTCATGGCTAGAGCTTAGTAGAAGGATTATTGAAGACTTGGTGAGTTCTCATCCATTCGAGGACGTAGCCTTGTTGAGTCCTCATTCATTCGAGGACATAGCCATGTTGTTCTTACTTTTATGTTCCGTTGCTTTGACATTGTATTGGGTTACGTCCCAAATGTTATTTCTCATTCTTATGTTAGATTGACTTGAGACATTTGATGTAGACTTCCGCTATTTTTTAAAAGCTTTGATATGAAATTCTCTTTTGAAATCTTGTATCTCTATGATCTTGTATGTATGTATGCTAAGTGGCTTGTATGAGGCTTTTGGGGGTCTTGTACGCCATGTCATGTCTAGGGGGTACCTTGGGTCGTGACAAACTTGGTATTCTGATTGCAAGGTTTTAGAAAGATCCTAGGATGTCTCATAAGCCACACGAGTAGAGTCTTGTTCAGGAGTGTGAAGCGCACCACATTTATGAATGTGAGGCTACAAGATGTTTAGGAAACTCCACTTCTTTCATTAATCTTAAGTCGTACGATAGAGTGCAACTCTATATGTCTCTCTCCTAATCCCTATCCTATGCGTTTCAGGATATGGCTACTCGAAGAGCTCATGCTAGAAGAAATGCAGAACTGAATGTGGAACAACAAGCTCCTCCTCAAGCTCCTCAAGTTTCGGCTGACCCTTTGGCCGAACAATTGATTATAATGCGGAGTTTAGGGCTGCTTTTCAAGTGTTGGCTCAAGCCATGACAGCTCAAGCCAATAGAGAGGTTGTGGCTCCCATGAACCCAAATGTGGGTACGACGACATCAAGGGTGAGGGACTTCACTAGAATGAACCCTTGAGATGAGAGAAGCAAGGGTGCTTGAGTTCATCAACCTTTATCAAGCAAACATGAGTGTGAAAGAGTATACTTTGAAGTTCACACAATTGTCTCGAAATGCTCCTTCTATGGTTGCCGATCCTAGGGTAACAATGAGTAAGTTTGTTTTGGAAGTGTCCGAAATGGTTGTCAAAGAGTGTCGTACCACTATGCTTGTTAATGACATGGATATTTCTCGTCTCATGGTGTATGCTCAACAAATAGAAGAGGAGAAACTCAAGGAAAGGTCTAGAGAGATAAAGAGAGCTAGGACCGGTGATGGTAACTTTTCACACTCAAGGTAAGATGGACATGGTCGTTCTAGATTTTTACAAAACTTCTCCGATGAAGGTTCCTCCAATGCTCCTCCTAAGTCCAACAAGGATAGGGTGTCCAACCCTAAGCCTCAAGGAGGGAATGGTGGTGGTTTTTAATCGACTACTTGTGCTAGGTGTGGGAAAAAGCATGAGTGTAAATGTCTAGCCAGTTCTAATGCATGCTTTGGTTGTGGCAAGATGGATCACAAGATAAAGGATTGTCCCTTAGTGGCTAAAAATGAAGGGGATAACCGTCGACGAACTCAACCTCAAAATCCATCGGGTTTAGTGGAAATCAGAAGCAAAACTGATTCTATGCACTTCAAGCTCACCATGAGCAAGAGGGTTCTCCCGATGTGGTTACCAGTATGTTGAAAGTCTTTCACTTTGATCTTTCTGCTTTGTTTGATCCCGGTGCTACCTTGTCTTTTGTGACGCCATATGTGGCTATGAGATTTGATGTTCTTCCAAAAGTGTTGTTAGATCCCTTCTGTGTCTCTACTCCCATTGGTGAATCTATTGTGGCTAAAAGAGTCTATAGAAATTGTCCCGTCTCCTTATCCCATGGAGTCACTCATGTTGATATTGTAGAGCTTGATATGTTAGATTTTGATGTCATTCTTGGGAGGATTGGTTGCATTCTTGTTACGCTTCTATTGATTGTAGGACCCGAATGGTCAAGTTTCATTTCGGAATGAGCCTATCCTAGAGTGGAAGGGGGGAAATTCTACGTTTAGAGGTCAATTTGTTTCTTGTCTTAAAGCTAGAAAGATGATTTCTAAGGGGTGCATATACCATCTTGTTAGGGTGAGGGATGTGGATTCCAAAACCCCTACTCTTGAGTCGGTTCCCGTTGTAAAAGATTTTTCGAAAGTGTTTCCCGATGATCTACCCGGTGTTCCTCCCGAAAGGGAAATAGACTTTGGTATTGATCTTCTCCCCGATACGTAACCTATCTCTATTCCTCCTTACCAAATGGCTCCTTAGAGCTTAAGGAGTTAAAGGAGCAACTAAAAGATTTGTTTGGTAAGGGTTTCATCCGACCAAGTATTTCTCCATGGGGTGCTCCAGTCTTGTTTGTAAGGAAGAAGGATGGTTCACTTCGTATGTGCATTGACTACCGCCAATTGAACAAGGTTACCATTAAGAATAAGTATCCTCTTCCAAGAATAGATGAATTGTTTGATCAACTTCAAGGGGCTAGTTACTTCTCTAAGATCGACCTTCGTTTGGGTTATCACCAATTGAGGGTGAAAGAAGATGATATTCTAAAAATGGCTTTTCAGACTAGATATGGCCATTATGTATTCGTAGTGATGTCATTTGGGTTGACAAATGCTCCAGCTGCGTTTATGGATTTGATGAATAGGGCGTTTACGCAATACCTTGATATGTTCGTGATTATGCTCATTGATGATATCTGGATCTATTCAAGGAGTGAGGATGAGTATACCAATCATTTGAGGATTGTGTTGCAAGTCCTCAAGGACCAATAACTTTTTGTGAAGTTTAGTAAATGTGAGTTTTGGCTAAGGTCCGTGGTGTTTCTTGATCACATTGTCTCCGGTAAAGGAATTGAGGTAGATCCTAAGAAGACGGATGCGGTTAAGAATTGGCCTAGACCTCTATCGCCTTCGGATATTTGTAGTTTCTTGGGTTTAGCCGGTTATTATAGGAGATTTGTTGAAGGGTTCTCTTCAATTGATTCTCCATTGACGGCTGTGACTCAAAAAAAGGTTACGTTCACATGGTCCGAAGCGTGTGAGAAGAAAACCCAAGAGTTGAAAGATAGACTTACTTTGGCTCTAGTGTTGACCTTATCGGAAGGGTTCGATGGGTTTGTGGTTTATTGTGATGCCTCGAGTATTGGGCTAGGATGTGTTCTTATGCAAAATGGGAAAGTCATCACTTACGCTTCAAGGCAACAGAAGATCCATGAAAAGAACTATCCTACCCATGACTTAGAACTAGCGGCGGTTGTGTTTGCTTTAAAGATATGGTGGTATTATTGTATGGTGTGCATGTTGATGTCTTTACCGACCATAAGAGTTTGCAATGTTTGTTTAAACAAAAAGATCTAAATCTTTGCCAAAGAAGGTGGCTTGAGTTGTTAAAGGACTATGACATGAGTGTCCTCTATTACCCCGGTAAGGCTAATGTGGTGGCGGATGCTCTTAGTCGGTTGTCTATGGGTAGTGTTGCTCATGTTGAGGCTGGTAAGAAAGAATTGGTTCGTGATGTTCATAGTTTGGCCTGATTGGGTGTTCAGTTGATTGATTCTAGTAAGAGTGGTGTTATGGTTCACAATGGCTCGGAGTCATCCTTTGTGTCCAATGTGAAGGTAAGCAAGATCTCGATCCTAATTTGGTTGAGTTGAAAGAAGCGGTGGTCAAGAAGTCCATTGAGGCTATCTCCAAAGGGGGGGAGATGGTGTGCTTCGATATCAAGGTCGTTTATGTGTTCCCGATGTAGATGACCTAAGAGGACAAATTTTGTTGGAAGCCCATGGTTCTCGATATTCCATTCACCCAGGAGCTACCAAAATGTACCGTGATTTGTGGGAGGTCTATTGGTGGAATGGGATGAAGAAGGATATTGCGGAATTTGTGGCTAAGTGTCCTAATTGTCAACAAGTGAAAGTTGAGCATCAAAAGCTGGGAGGTTTTTCCTAAGATATTAGTATTCTACTTGGAAGTGGGAAGATTTGAATATGGACTTTATTGTTAGTTTACCACGTACCCGGTGACAATATGATTCGATTTGGGTTATTGTAGATTGAATAATGAAATCAGCCCATTTCATTCCCGTCAAGGTTTCTTTTCAGCACAGGATTATGCTAAGTTGTACTTGAGGGAAATGGTTAGGTTGCATGGAGTTCCTTTACCATTATCTCCGATCGTGGTGCACAATTTACTTCTCAATTTTTGAAGTCTTTCCAAAAAGGTCCTGGTACTCGTGTTAAGCTTAGTACGGTCTTTCATCATCAAACTGATGGGCAAGCGGAGCATACTATCCAAACTTTGGAAGATATGTTGAGAGCTTGTGTAATTGATTTCAAGGGTAATTGGGATGATCATTTGCCTTTGATTGAGTTTGCTTATAATAATAACTACCATTCTAGTATTGGCATGGCTCAATTTTAAGCTCTCTATGGTAGGATGTGTAGATCCTCTATAGGTTGGTTTGAAGTTGGTGAAGTTGCTTTGATAGGTCCCAAATTGGTACACGAGGCTATGGAGAAACTTCAGTTTATTAGAGAAAGGTTGAAAATGGCTCAAAGTCGACAAGAGTCCTATGCCGATGTTAGAAGGAAATATTTAGAATTTGATGTTAATGATTGGGTCTACTTGAAAATTTCACCCATGAAGGTGTGTAATGAGGTTTGGAAAGAAAGGGAAGTTTAGTCCACATTATGTGGATCCATATCAAATTTTTGAGACATGTTAGTAAGTTGCTTATGAACTTGACTTGCCTAATGATTTGGCATCGGTGCATCCGGTTTTCCATGTCTCATTATTGAAGAAATGTGTT
Organism: Solanum appendiculatum; assembly: GCA_018342035.1. Taxonomy (NCBI): domain Eukaryota; kingdom Viridiplantae; phylum Streptophyta; class Magnoliopsida; order Solanales; family Solanaceae; genus Solanum; species Solanum appendiculatum. The sequence continues at coordinate 487,971 of JAGDQO010000341.1, forward strand.
GGTGATCCCGACCTCTATTGTGCCATTGGAGAATCTTAGCATAAAGGATAGTCTTTCCTACGAAGAAGTTTCGGTTGAGATTTTAGACCGGCAAGTCCGAAAGTTAAGAAATATAGAAGTTGCTTCCGTGAAGGTTCTTTGGAGGAATCAATTAGTTGAGGGTGCTACTTGGGAGGCCAAGGCCAATATGATGTCCCGATATCCTCATCACTTTCCCTCCGATCCTACTCTAGCTTGAGGTATCTAGTTCCTCATGGTTCATTCTTTTGGTTTCATATGTCTGAGTTATTTCCATGAATCCTTGATTGTGCATTCATGAAGAGTCTAATTTTGAGAAAACTAGCTAGCTTGATTGATTTATCCATGATTATGTGCATTGAGTATGAGTTGCATGAAGTCTTCATGAAATAATGTGTTGAACATGTTTTAGCTTGGAGTTGATGTTTTCCTTCTCGGATATGTGCATTTATGTGATTGCATTCTAGGTTGGGTTGTTAGCTCTTGTTTCTTACCATCCTTATGATATGTTGATTCTCATTCGAGGACGAATGTTCGCAAGGGAGAGATAATGTAATGCCCCGAATTCGAAAGGGTGGAAAATTTCTGATATCTGTGTTGGCGCCAGTAACGACGGAGGCCACCTATGGACCGTAGGTTGACAAACGGCCCGTAGGTGGGAACCGTGGGTGGCAGGTTAGTGATCTAAAAATATCAAGTTGTAGAACCCCAACGATGGCTTGCTAGAACAACCCGTCGTCAAGTGTACGAGTCGTAGATGGATCCCGTCGTTGCAGGGTCCAAAGTGACTGTCTCTGAACCCAACGATGGTTGACCAGGACAGTTCGTGGTTGGACCGTAGGTCAACCCGTCAATGGGGTCCGACAGTTAATTTTTAAAGGGGTCTTTCGGTCTTTTCACCTAATGACTTATTTATCAACCAAGATCAGTTCCTAACTATTCCTAACACTATATAAGCCTTTTGAATCCTAAAATCTAACTTTCCAATCACTTTGCAAATTTCTCCAAACTCTTCTCCCTCAAATATTTCTCTCTCTAGAAGTTAGATGAAGAAGAAGAGGGCAAGTTAGGGTTCAAGAAATCAAGTTTTTCTACATCAATTTCTTAAGGAAATTGAGCACTAAGGTATGATAGTCTTCATCCATAGAGCCCTTTTCTCCATGGAATCCCTAAAATCTCCAATTTTCAAGTTAGAAATTCGAAATTGAGTTAAGGGTTTTCTTCCATGTTATAGGTCCTTTGCAATGTAGCTTCAATTGATTGTTTTATGAACTTTGAAGTATAAATTGAGTTGAATTTCATGATTTTAGATGAATCCCCATGAACCCATGCCAAATCCCCCAATTTCAAAATCTATGCTTTGTTGGTGGATTGAATTATAAAGTGATGAGTTTTATGAAATCTGTATGAATCCATGCATGAATTATGATTTCTAAACTATGGTTTCCATGATGATATTATGAATGACCTAAGGATGGTTTTATGAAAGTAAGCATGTTCAATCAAACACTATGATTTTCCTCTATTATGTGGGTTCCTTCAATTATGGTCAAATTGCCTTGTTTATGGTTTTTTAAGCATGAGTTTGCATTGAATTGCATGGTTTAAGAGGAATTCTCATGAACCCATGTGAACTCTAAAGTTATGAGCACGATGAACTATGTAAATATGAAGTTTATGAAATCAATCATGTCTCTTAAGAAGCTAATGATGAATTAAGGGTGCTTTGGGATTGAAGCATCAAAGTTTATGATATGTTGATGTCGTTGTTGAGTTGTGAAAGGAATTCTCATATATTACTCAACCCAAGAATGTGAAAGGTTTTCTCACATGTAATGATTCATAACTTGTCGAAAGGCTTGCTCAGCTATATTTGAATCGATGATTAAGGAGCTATTCTAATGAAGGGATAAGAGGTGATCACCCATATTCCCTAAGGTAGGAATGAAGTGATTACCCATGGCTACTTATGATAATTGAACTATGTCTAATCTTTAGGAATTATGCTTAGCACCGAGTGGACAAGTGGCAATTACCCATGTCCCATAAACTATGTGCCACCATAGGATGATGGTCTATGATAGAAACTAGCTAGTGGATCCATGTAAGCTATATGTTAAGTAAAGGGTCCTACCTTGGCAAGTAGGATGGCCCTATCGATGTGGGCTTAGACACCGAATTCCATGTTGTTAGCTCACATGGTCTTACATGTTGGTTAAGGCTACTCCCCACAATAAAGAACTAAAGTGCTTTAAAGATATTTCTCAAGTAAAGTAAAGATGTTTTGCTTGCTTTGACCATGGTTTGTGACTTATGTTTCTAACCTTCATCATGTTTTAGCTTGGTCACTATATGTCATGAAAATGTCCCGTTTTAGCATGTTTTAAATGATTTTGTGCATTGCTATCATACTTGGTACTTGATTGTACTAACGCATACACTTGCCTACATTGACTTGTTAATGTAGGGCATGGCGATTCTCAATCTATTAGTGGCTAGAGCTTAGTAGAAGGATTATTGAAGGCCTGGTCAGTCCTCATCCATTCGAGGACATAGCCTTGTTGTTCTTACTTTTATGTTCCGTTGCTTTGACATTGTATTGGGTTACGTCCCAAATGTTATTTGTCATTCTTATGTTAGATTGGCTTGAGGCATTTGATGTAGACTTCCGCTATTTTTTAAAAGCTTTGATATGAAATTCTCTTTTGAACTCTTAAATCTCTATGATCTTGTATGTATATATGCTAAATGGCTTGTATGAGGTCTTTCGGGGTCTTGTATGCTATGTCACGTCTAGGGGGTACCTTGGGTCATGACAGTTTGGTCCGTTTTTCATTGAAACAATTAAACTTAGCCATAGTGCTTTAATGGCAATCTAACAAGCAAGTATAGATCAGGACTACATGGCTTCCCAATTCTAATTCATGTTTCTTTAATAATTAAAAGTGCTATAATATGAAGCATGATAGTAAAAGTAACTGTTCTAGATGTAGCCTTTTTTACAGTTTAAAAATAAATAATAGTGTTAGAGCCATACTATTATTCCTTCATACAACAGTAAGATATGATCTAGAGTTGCGACGAATTTAGAGAAAACAATGAATGGGAGAGTAAAAACCACCTGGAATACGTAGTTGGCGTTCACAAAGTTTCCAGAACTTTTCATCTCGAGAGGAACCCAAAGATTTTAGCTCTGTGGAAGCAAATGTTGCTTTACGAAACAGCCACCAATGTTCTGAAAAAATAACACAAACCTAGACCAAGAAAAACAATAAACTCAATTAACCAAAAGAGAAAAAGAAGGAACTAACAGGAGATACGTGAACATAGATGTATTAACTAATTCTTACTCTACATGCAAGTTGACTTGCACGAAGACCTTCCGGAGAGTTAGTAGTCAGGAAGGACTCAAGTATTTCAAAAAAGGTACTGCGCCTAGAGATTATGGAAGATATAGATTGATCAGGATTGTGCCAAAGTTTATGATAGAGTGTAGGCACCAGCATACATGAATATGCATGTTAAGAAGCAGAAATCCAATAATCTGAACAGTAAGCCAAAGTTGTTATGTATTGGCAATAAAAAACAATTGTCCCCTTCAATTTGTTAAGGGCACATACATGAACTTCTTTTATTGCAGATTTAAGTTTGATAATGAGCTCATCTTTAATCCCCTTCAATTTGTTCAGGGCAAAGTCCTGTAACTCCCCACGACTCTCAGTAGCACAGACGTTCAGAGCTTTTACACAAGATCTCAGAACTTCCTTCTCAACATGCTTAAAAAATTCCTATTTCATCAGAAGGACAACAGATTTAAAATTCTTGAAAAGCAAAAGAAAACAACATTTAGTTACCAGTACAAAAAAATTACTTCATATTAGCAATCCCCTATATAGTTCATAATCGTATTAAGTTCCACAAATGCACCTGAAGGAAGCCTTGGCAGACATCTGTGGGGAGCCTTGTCCATCTTAAATGCTACACTTCTCCAAGCTGCACTTGCTTTTGGAACAATGATACGGTTATAACTGATCTGGCTTCTCCCTTCAGTGATAAGATATACACCTCCCATGAGAGTAGTGTTTCCTGGTACTAAAATATTCTTTGACCTGGTGTTTATGTCTCCATCTTCTCACCAGATTTTTTTGTTCAGATGATGCCTCTTTGAGAATAATGCATATCCATTCCAAGCTCTTCTCATTGAGTGCGACCCCATCATCATATTTCTGCCACTCTCTACGCAGTCGTACCATGAAATATTATTGGAGATCCATCTAGTGATGCCTGAAGATTTGACCTATAAACGATAAACAGCCAGGAATAAGTGTTTATCTCAAGTGGGCTAGAATCCACACACAATGATATGCAGCTTTTAGGGAAAAATAGCAAACAAGGATATGCATCTTTGTTATAAGCATGACATTTGCCAATCCTAGCTCCTTGAATTATAACTACAACCAACTCAAACACACCCCATGAACATGAATAATATACTCCGACAATATTTCAACAGCAATCCTTGGAGCAATGGTAAAGTTGTGTCTGTGTGACTGACCTATAGATCACCAGTTCAAGCAGTGGAACTAGTAACAGATGCTTGGGTCAGGGTAGGAAGCTTACATACATACATCCCCCCTCTCTTTGAGTGTGGCTCTTCCCTTGACCCAGCGTGAATGGTGATGCTTCATGCACCGGGCTCACCTTTTTCAAACAATCAGTCAACCAAACATTTTAACCAGATCATTATCAAATTTTGAAGTAAGACTTCTCTTCTTCAATTTCATCAAAAAGTTCACTAGAAATTCGAAGGCCGACCTGCCAAGAGACAAAAATAAAGCAGGAATCATCTCAGTTATCAAGTAGCGATGCTCACCCTTTTTACTGCCTCTAGAAATAAAAATGCAATATCTGCACTGTTATTCCTTGACACGGTTAGCAAATGCTTAATAACTACAGATACACTTGTCCCATGCATTGAAAGATGAGATAGTATCTCTAGATCAAGATATTCCTATAGATATTGGTTATAGTGATGATATAGTTAGCAGCTGATAAAGAAAAGTAACGGTAAGACGGAGAGACATCATTAATGAAGCTGGTAGTTGGGGTTCATAATAATACCGTTAAAAGTTAGGGCAAAAAAAGGCCAAACGGTTGACGTATGGGGCATTTGAGGTCCGATTGTTACATGAAGGTTAGTTTTGTACCAATTTGCGTAGGTGAGGGGTAGTTTGTGTAATACCCCGAATTCGAAAGGGTGGAAAATTTCTGATTTCATGGTTGGTGCCAGTAATGACGGAGGCCACCTATGGACCATAGGTTGACTTACGGCCTATAGGTGGGAAACGTGGGTCGCAGGTTAGTGATCTCAAAATGCCAAGTTGCAGAATCCCAACGACGGCTTGCCAAGATGGCCCGTCGTCCAATGTACGAGCCGAAGATGGATCCTATCATTGTACGGTCCAAAGTGATCGTCACTGAATGATGGTTGACCAGAATGGTTCGTGGTTTGACCTACAGATCGTAGGTCAACCCGTCAATGAGGTCTGGCAGTAAATTTTTAAAGGGGTCTTTTGGTTTTTTCACCTAATGACTTATATATCAACCAAGGTCGGTTCCTAACTATTCCTAACACTATATAAGCCTTTTTAATCCTAAAATATACCCTTCCAATAACTTTTCAAATTTCCCCAAACTCTCCTCCCTCAAATATTTCTATCTCTAGAAGTTAGAAGAAGAAGAACAGGGCAAGCTAGGGTAAAAGAAATCAAGTTTTTCTTCATCAATTGCTTAAGGAAATTGAGAACTAAGGTATGATAGTCTTCATCCATGGAGTCCTTTTCAGCATGGAATCCCTAAAATCTCCAATTTTCAAGTTAGAAATTCCCAATTGAGTTAAGGGTTTTCTTCCATGTTATGGGTCCTTTGCAATGTTGCTTCAATTGATTGTTTTATGAAATTTGAAGTATAAATTGAGTTGAATTTCGTGATTTTAGATGAATCCCCATGAACCCATGCAAAATTTCCCAATTTCAAAATCTATGCTTTGTTGGTGGGTTGAATTATAAAGTGATGACTTTTATGAAATCTCTATGAATCCATGCATGAATTATGATTTCTAAACTAAGGTTTCCATGATGATATTATGAATGACTTAAGGATGGTTTTATGAAAGTAAGCATGTTCAATCAAAAACTACGATTTTCCTCTATTTTGTGGGTTCCTTTAATTATTGTCAAATTGCCTTGTTTATGGTTTTCTAAGCATGAGTTTGCATTGAATTGCATGGTTTAAGAGGAATTCTCATAAACCCATGTGAACTCTATGATTTTGTAAGTTATGAGCATGATGAACTCTGTAAATATGAAGTTTATGAAATCAATCATGTCTCTTATGAAGCTAATGATGAATTAAGGGTACTTTGAGATTGAAGCATCAAACTTTATGTTATGTTGATGTCGTTGTTTAGTTGTGAAAGGAATTCTCATATATTACTTAACCCATGAATGTGAAAGGTTTTCTCAGATGTAATGATTCATAACTCGCCGAAAGGCTTTCTCAACTAAATTTGAATCAATGATTAAGGTGCTATTCTAATGAAGGGGCAAGAGGAGATCCCCCATGTTCCTTAAAGTAGACAAGAGGCGATTACCCATGTCTACTTATGATAATTGAACTATGTCTAATCCATGGGAATTATGCTTAGCCCCGAGTGGACAAGTGGCAATTACCCATGTCCCATAAATTATGTGCCACCATAGGATGATGGTCTATGATAGACACTAGCTAGTGGATCCACGTAAGCTATATGTTAAGTAGAGGGTCCTACCTTAGCAAGTAGTATGGCCCTATCGGTGTGGGGTTAGACACCACATTCCATGTTGTTAGCTCACATGGTCTTACATGTCGGTTAAGGCTGCTCCCCACAATAAAGAACTAAAGTGCTTTTAAGATATTTCTCAAGTAAAGTAAAGATGTTTAGCTTGCTTTAACCATGTTTGTGACTTATGTTTCTAACCTTCATCATGTTTTAGCTTGGTCATTATATGTAATGAAAATGTCCCATTTTAGCATGTTTTAAATGATTTTGTGCATTGCTATCATACTTGGTACTTGATTGTACTAACTCATACACTTGCCTACATTGACTTGTTAATGTAGGGCATGGCGATTCTCAATCTATTAGTGGCTAGAGCTTAGTAGAAGGATTATTAAAGGCTTGGTCAGTCCTCATCCATTCGAGGACATAGCCTTGTTGTTCTTACTTTTATGTTCCGTTGCTTTGACATTGTATTGGGTTACGTCCCAAATGTTATTTGTCATTCTTATGTTAGATTGGCTTGAGGCATTTGATGTAGACTTCCGCTATTTTTTAAAAGCTTTGATATGAAATTCTCTTTTGAACTCTTAAATCTCTATGATCTTGTATGTATATATGCTAAATGGCTTGTATGAGGTCTTTCGGGGTCTTGTACGCTATGTCACGTCTAGGGGGTACCTTGGGTCGTGACAGTTTGGTCCGTTTTTCATTGAAACAATTAAACTTAGCCATAGTGCTTTAATGGCAATCTAACAAGCAAGTATATATCAGGACTACATGGCTTCCCAATTCTAATTCTTGTTTCTTTAATAATTAAAAGTGCTATAATATGAAACATGATAGTAAAAGTAATTGTTCTAGACGCAGGCTTTTTTACAGTTTAAAAAAAAATAATAGTGTTAGAGCCATACTATTATTCCTTTATACAACAGTAAGATATGATCTAGAGCTACGACGAACTTAGAGAAAACAATGAATGGGAGAGTAAAAACCACCTGGAATACGTAGTTGGCGTTCACAAAGTTTCCAGAACTTTTCATCTCGAGAGGAACCCAAAGCTTTTAGCTCTGTGGAAGCAAATGTTGCTTTACGAAACAGCCACCAATGCTCTGAAAAAATAACACAAACCTAGACCAAGAAAAACAAAAAACTCAATTAACCAAAAGAGAAAAAGAAGGAACTAACAGGAGATACGTGAACATAGATGTTTCAAATAATGTTTACCATACATGCAAGTTGACTTGCACGAAGACCTTCCGAAGAGTTCGTAGTCAAGAAGGACTCAAGTATTTCAAAAAAGATACTGCGCTTAGAGATTATGGAAGATATAGATTGATCAGGATTGTGTCAGAGTATATGATAGAGTGTAGGCACCAGCATACATGAATATGCAAGTTAAGAAGCAGAAATCCAATAACCTGAACAGTAAGCCAAAGTTTTTGTGCATTGGCAATAAAAAACAATTGTCCCCTTCAATTTGTTAAGGGCACTTACAAGAACTTCTTTTATTGCAGATTTAAGTTTGATAATGAGCTCATCTTTAATCCCCTTCAATTTGTAAAGGGTAAAGTGATGTAACTCCCCACGACTCTCAGTAGCACAGACGTTCAGAGCTTTTACACAAGATCTCAGAACTTCCTTCTCAACATGCTTAAAAAATGCCTATTTCATTAGAAGGACAACATATTTAAAATTCTTGAAAAGCAAAAGAAAACCACTTTTAGTTAGCAGTTCAAAAAAATTACTTCATATTGGCAATCCCCTATATAGTTCATGATCGTATTAAGTTCCACAAACGGACCTGAAGGAAGCCTTGGCAGACATCTGTGGGAACATATAATGAAATTATCCCTCTTAAATGCTACACTTCTCCAAGCTGCACTAATGCCTGCTTTTGGAACAATGATACGGTTATAACTGATCTGGCTTCTCTCTTTAGTGATAAGATATACACCTCCCATGAGAGTTGTGTTTCCTGGTACTAAAATATTCTTTGACCTGGTGTTTATGTCTCCATCTTCTCACCAGATTTTTTTGTTCAGATGATGCCTCTTTGAGAATGATGCATATCCAATCGAAGCTCTTCTCATTGAGCGCGACCCCATCATCATATTTCTGCCACTCTCTACCCAGTCGTACCATGAAATATTATCAGAGATCCATCTAGTGATGCCTGAAGATTTGACCTATAACCAATAAACAGCCAGGAATAAGTGTTTATCTCAAGTGGGCTAGAATCCACCCACAATGATATGCAGCTTTCAGGGAAAAATAGCAAACAAGGATATGCATCTTTGTTATAAGCATGACTTTTGCAAATCCTAGCTCCTTGAATTATAATTACAACCAACTCAAACACACCCCATGAACATGAATAATATAAACTGACAATATTTCAATAGCAATCCTTGGAGCAATGGTAAAGTTGTGTATGTGTGACTGACCTATAGATCACCAGTTCAAGTAGTGGAACCAGTCACTGATGCTTGGGTCAGGGTAGGCAGCTTACATACATACATCCCCCCTCTCTTTGAGTGTGGCTCTTCCCTTGACCCAGCATGAATGGTGATGCTTCATGCACCGGGCTCCCCTTTTTCATACAATCAGTCAACCAAACATTTTAACCAGATCATTATCAAATTTTGAAGTAAGACTTCTCTTCTTCAATTTCATCAAAAAGTTCACTAGAAATTCGAAGGCCGACCTGCCAAGAGACAAAAATAAAGCAGGAATCATCTCAGTTATCAAGTAGCGATGCTCACCCTTTTTACTGCCTCTAAGAATAAAAATGCAATATCTGCACTGTTATTCCTTGACACGGTTAGCAAATGCTTAATAACTACAGATACACTTGTCCCATGCATTGAAAGATGAGATAGTATCTCTAGATCAAGATATTCCTGTAGATATTGGTTATAGTGATGATATATGTTAGCAGCTGATAAAGAAAAGTAACGGTTAGATGGAGACATCATTAATGAAGCTGGTAGTTGGGGTTCATATTAATACCGTTAAAAGTTAGGGCAAAAAAAGGCCAAACGGTTGACGTAGGGGGCATTTGAGGTCCGGTTGTTACACGAAGGTTAGTTTTGTACCAATTTGCGTAGGTGAGGGGTAGTTTGTGTAATACCCCAAATTCGAAAGGGTGGAAAATTTCTGATTTCTTGGTTGGTGCCAGTCACGACGGAGGCCACCTACGAACCATAGGTTGACTTACGGCCTGTAGGTGGGAACCGTGGGTGGCAGGTTAGTGATCACAAAATGTCAAGTTGCAGAACCCCAACGATGGCTTGCCAAGACAGCCCGTCATCCAGTGTACGAGCCGAAGATGGATCCTGTCATTGTAGGGTAAAAGTGACTGTCTCTGAATGATGGGTGACTAGGATGGTTCGTGGTTTGACCTATGGATCGTAGGTCAACTCGTCAATGGAGTCTGGCAGTTAATTTTTAAAGGGGTCTTTTGGTTTTTTCAAATAATGACTTATATATCAACCAAGGTCGGTTCCTAACTATTCCTAACACTATATAAGCCTTTTTAATCCCAAAATCTACCTTTCCAATCACTTTGCAAATTTCCCCAAACTCTCCTCCCTCAAATATTTCTATCTCTAGAAGTTAGAAGAAGAAGAAGAGGGCAAGCTAGGGTAAAATAAATCAAGCTTTTCTTCACCAATTGCTTAAGGAAATTGAGTACTAAGGTATGATAGTCTTCATCCATGGAGTCCTTTTCTCCATGGAATCCCTAAAATCTCCAATTTTCAAGTTAGAAATTCCCAATTGAGTCAAGGGTTTTCTTCCATGTTATGGGTCCTTTGCAATGTTGCTTCAATTGATTGTTTTATGAAATTTGAAGTATAAATTGAGTTGAATTTCGTAATTTTAGATGGATCCCCATGAACCCATGCCAAATTCCCCAATTTCAAAATCTATGCTTTGTTGGTGGGTTGAATTATAAAGTGATGAGTTTTATGAAATCTCTATGAATCCATGCATGAATTATGATTTCTAAACTAAGGTTTCCATGATGATATTATGAATGACTTAAGGATGGTTTTATGAAAGTAAGCATGTTCAATCAAAAACTACGATTTTCCTCTATTATGTGGGTTCCTTTAATTATTGTCATATTGCCTTGTTTATGGTTTTCTAAGCATGAGTTTGCATTGAATTGCATGGTTTAAGAGGAATTCTCATAAACCCATGTGAACTCTATGATTTTGTAAGTTATGAGAATAATGAACTCTGTAAATATGAAGTTTATGAAATCAATCATGTCTCTTATGAAGCTAATGATGAATTAAGGGTACTTTGAGATTGAAGCATCAAAGTTTATGATATGTTGATGTTGTTGTTAAGTTGTGAAAGGAATTCTCATATATTACTTAACCCATGAATGTGAAAGGTTTTCTCAGATATATTGATTCATAATTTGTCGAAAGGCTTGCTCAACTAAATTTGAATCAATGATTAAGGAGCTATTCTAATGAAGGGACAAGAGGAGATCACCCATGTTCCTTAAAGTAGACAAGAGGCGATTACCCATGTCTACTTATGATAATTGAACTATGTCTAATCCATGGGAATTATGCTTAGCCCCGAGTGGACAAGTGGCAAATACCCATGTCCCATAAATTATATACCACCATAGGATGATGGTCTATGATAGACACCAGCTAGTGGATCCACATAAGCTATATGTTAAGTAAAGGGTCCTACCTTAGCAAGTAGTATGGCCCTATCAGTGTGGGGTTAGACACCACATTCCATGTTGTTAGCTAACATGGTCTTACATGTCGGTTAAGGCTACTTCCCACAATAAAGAACTAAAGTGCTTTTAAGATATTTCTCAAGTAAAGTAAAGATGTTTAGCTTGCTTTGACCATGGTTTGTGACTTATATTTCTAACCTTCATCATGTTTTAGCTTGGTCACTATATGTCATGAAAATGTCCCGTTTTAGCATGTTTTAAATGATTTTGTGCATTGCTATCATACTTGGTACTTGATTGTACTAACACATACACTTGCCTACATTGACTTGTTAATGTAAGGCATGGCGATTCTCAATCTATTAGTGGCTAGAGCTTAGTAGAAGGATTATTGAAGTCCTGGTCAGTCCTCATCCATTCGAGGACATAGCCTTGTTGTTCTTACTTTTATGTTTCGTTGCTTTGACATTGTATTGGGTTACGTCCCAAATGTTATTAGTCATTCTTATGTCAGATTGGCTTGAGGCATTTGATGTAGACTTCCGCTATTTTTTAAAAGCTTTGATATGAAATTCTCTTTTGAACTCTTAAATCTCTATGATCTTGTATGTATATATGCTAAATGGCTTGTATGAGGTGTTTCGGGGTCTTGTACGCTATGTCAGGTCTAGGGGGTACCTTGGGTCGTGACAGTTTGGTCCGTTTTTCATTGAAATAATTAAACTTAGCCATAGTGCTTTAATGGCAATCTAACAAGCAAGTATAGATCAGGACTATATGGCTTCCCAATTCTAATTCTTGTTTCTTTAATAATTAAAAGTACTATAATATGAAGCATGATAGTAAAAGTAATTGTTCTAGATGCAGGCTTTTTTACAGTTTAAAAATAAATAATAGTGTTAGAGCCATACTATTATTCCTTTATACAACAGTATGATATGATCTAGAGCTATGACGAATTTAGAGAAAACAATGAATGGGAGAGTAAAAACCACCTGGAATAGGTAGTTGGCGTTCACAAAGTTTCCAGAACTTGTCATCTCGAGAGGAACCCAAAGCTTTTAGCTCTGTGGAAACAAAGGTTGCTTTCCGAAATAGCCACCAATGTTCTGAAAAAATAACACAAACCTAGACTAAGAAAAACAACAAACTCAATTAACCAAAAGAGAAAAAGAAGGAACTAACAGGAGATACGTGAACATAGATGTTTTGAATAATGCTTACCATACATGCAAGTTGACTTGCACGAAGACCTTTCGAAGAGTTTGTAGTCAGGAAGGACTCAAGTATTTCAAACAAGGGACTGCGCTTAGAGATTATGGAAGATATAGATTGTTCCAGGACTGTGCCAGAGTTTATGATAGAGTGTAGGCACCAGCATACATGCATATTCATGTTAAGAAGTAGAAATCCAATAACCTGAACAGTAAGCCAAAGCTGTTATGTATTGGCAAGAGAAAACAATTGTCCCCTTTAATTTGTTAAGGGCACTTACAGGAACTTCTTTTACTGCAGATTTAAGTTAGATAATGAGCTCATCTTTAATCCCCTTCAATTTTTTAAGGGAAAAGTCCTGTAACTCTCCACGACTCTCAGTAGCACAGAAGTTCAGAGCTTTTACACAAGATCTTAGAGCTTCTTTCTCACCATGCTTTAAAAATGCCTCTTTCATCAGAAGGACAACAGATTTAAAATTTTGGAAAAGCAAAAGAAAACATCTTTAAGTTACCAGTTCAAAAAAAATTACTTCATATTAGCAATCCCCTATATAGTTCATGATCGTAATAAGTTTCACAAACGCACCTGAAGGAAGCCTTGGTAGACATCTGTGGGGAGCATTTAATGAAATTGTCTATCTTAAATGCTGCACTAATGCCTGATTCTGGAACAATGATACGTTGATAACTGATCTGGCTTCTCCCTTTAGTGATAAGATACACACACCTCCCATGAGAGTTATGTTTCCTGCAACCATAATATTCTGCGACCTGATGTTTATGTCTCCATCTTCTCACAAGATTTGTTTGATTAGATGATGCCTCTTTGAGAATAAAGCATATCCAATCCAAGCTCTTCTCATTGAGCGCGACCCCGTCATCATATTTCTGCTTCTCTCTACCCAGTCATACCATGAAACATTATCGGAGATCCATATATCTTTCAGGGAAAAATAGCAAACAATGATATGCATCTTTGTTATAAGCATGACATTTGCCAATCCTAGGTCCTTGAATTATAATTACAACCAACTTAAACACACCCCATGAACATGAATAATATACACCGACAATATTTCAACAGCAAGCCTTGGAGCAATGGTAACGTTGTGTCCATGTGACTGACCAATAGGTCATAGGTTCAAGCAGTGGAACCAGTCACTGATGCTTGGGTCAGGGTAGGCTGCTTAGATACATACACCCCCCTCTCTCTTTGAGTGTGGCTCTTCCCCTGACCCAGCGTGAATGGGGATGCTTCATGCACCGGGCTCCCCTTTTTTATACAATCAGTCAACTCTACATTTTAACCAGATCATTATCAAATTTTAAATTAAGACTTCTCTTCTGCAATTTCAGTTAACAAGTAGCGATGCCCACCCTTTTTATTGCCTCTAGGAACAAGCATGCAACATCTGCACCGTTATTCCTTAACACGGCTAGCATATGCTTAATAACCTCAGATACACTTGTCCCATGCATTGAAAGATGAGATAGTATCTCTGGAGCAAGATATTCCTGTAAATATAGGTTACAGTGATGAAATATGCTAGCAGCTGATAAAGAAAATTAATGGTAAGATGTAGGAGACATCACTAATGAAGCTGGTAATTGGGGTTAATATTAAAGACGTTAAAAGTTTATGAAAAGAAGGGCCAAACAATTTACATTGGGGTATTTGGGGTTCGGTTGGTACACGGAGGGTAGTTTTGTACCAATTTGCGTAGGTGAGGAGTAGTTTTTTCCCTTTTCTATTGAAACAGTTAAACTTAGCCATAAGGCTTTAATAGCCATCTAATAATAAAGTATAGATCAGGAATACATGGCTTTCCAATTCTAGTTGTAGTTTCATTAATAATTTAAAATGCTATAATATGAAGCATGATATTAAAGTAATTGTTCCAGACGCAGGCTTTTCTACAGTTTAAAGATAAATAATAGTGTTAGAGCCATACTATTAGTCCTCCATACAACAGTAAGATTCGAGCTAGAGCTGCGACGAATTTAGAGAAAACAATGAATGGGAGAGCAAAACCCACCTGGAATATGTAGTTGGCATTCACAAAGTTTCAAGAACTTTTCATCTAGAGAATACCCCAAAGCTTCAGGCTCTATGGATGCAAAGGTTGCTTTCTTGAACAGCCACCACTGTTCTTAAAAAATAACACAAACCAATACCAAGAAAAACAACAAACTCAATTAACCAAAAGAGAAATTAGAAGGCACTAACAGGAGATAGGTGAAAATAGATATTTGGAATAATGCTTATGTAATGACCCTCCAGGTCATTTTCTTCATTTTCGATCTTTTCAGCATTTAGAGCTTTTCTATAGTGATAACAAGTCATTTATGACTTGCTGGGACTGAAAGTTTGGTTGCCGAGTCGTTTGTTTGGATTTTGAGCAAGTTTTCATATTTTGGAGCCTTTGAAACTTGAACGGTTGACTTCAGTCAAAAGTTTAGGAAGACGGCCTCATAATGCAATTCTAACGGTTTCATCAGCTTCGGAAAGGCCATTTTAGTCTAGGGGCGTGGTTATATCGGGCCTCGAGACTTCTGGTGTGAGTTTGTGCCGTTAGACATTTTAACTTAGAAGCTTAAGTCAAAGGTTGATTTTGGTCAACATTCTTGGTAAACGTGCTCGAATGAGAATTTCGTCACTCAGGAATGTCGAGTTTGGTCTAGAACAATCTTTCGTGCGGTTCCCTAAGCTTTCGATCTCATTTTGAGCCTTTTTGTGGTTTTAACATAAAATGGAACTTGGGTGTGGGATCCACTTTTCATCGAAATGACCTCGGATGGAAGTTTCGATGGTTCCACTGAGTCCGGAATGCTGAATTTAGTGGGGTAGCATATTTGGTTTATTTTTATCGGGTCTCGAACGAATTCCGAGGGTCCGTCGGATACTTTGAATAATAGCAAAATCTGGTGTTGCTGGTGCTGCAATTTAACGACCAGAATTCAGTCTTTTAGCGACCAGAATCGCTGCTATTTAAATAGTGAAATAATAGCTTCAGCCCTCATTTTAAAAGTTCGATATCTCGAGCTAGAAAGCTATGTTTTGGGTGATTCAAGTTGCGTTTCATCTGAAATTGGCGTGGCTACGTGTAGAACTGATCGGGGAAGGGTGGAAGTCGGCGTATTGAGGTAATTTCTGTCGGAAGGGGCTGCTCAAGTCCTTTCATGGTGTTTTTCTTGTGTTTTGTTGTATGGACTATTTTAGCCTATTTTCGAGCTCAGATTGTGCCCGTTTTTGAGGTATAAGTTCTTGAGCTATTTAGAACCTTTCGACGGAGTCAATTTTGAAATTCCCAGCGTGGGTCCCACATCCCCGTTTTGACTCAATTTTGTGTCCATTTCCAATTGTTGCGATGTTAGTGTCAAAACATCCATAATGACGTTGTGATTTATAATTTAATAGTTTGGCGATTTTCGGAGGCGTTTCGGATGCGGAAAGCTCCTGTGTTGTGGATTCAGAGCGCTCGTGTTCGGCATTGTTGTAGGCTTCGGTCTACTTTCTTGATTGAGCTTCTTAGATAATACCTAAGTATAGACTTCATGTAATTTTTGATGGTATTTGCCGGGTATGTAGCTTTCCTGTTGTTATAAAAAAAATTCTTGATCTCGTAAGAGCCTTGGGCTTATTGTGGGTGTTGGGATCCTTAGTGTAGGTTGTGGCTTTGCTTGTGGTGTAGATGATTTTACTTGTACTTGTTAGGATTGATTCGTTGTAGCCTTAGACTAGGCTGGATATAAGATGCTTTAGATTGTATTTTATTGCCTCGTAGTTATGATTTGCTCTATTTAGGGCTTGTTTTGGGTTGTTCTCCTTTCGTTGATGCTTGTGACCTGGTGGCTCGTCTTAGCTGTGGGTTGGTCCTAGTTGTGCTCAGTCTGGGACTGGAGCAGTTTTATTGGGGTAGGGCTTCGTCCCTTGAGTTTGCTCCCTCTTTTATTATTTTGAAATTTCTTCTTCATCCCTTTGCTTGTTGATTAGCGGTGGGCATGTTGTATCCTTATTGAGCTTATGATTATCTTGTTGGGCCTGAGGCCGTATGGGAGGACCAGTTGAATCCTAGGTTAGTACTCTCTGCTTGGGTAGGGTGGTTTCATTGGCTGTATCATTATTTGATTTTGAGTGCCTTGTTTGAATGCTGGTGATGGCATGCATTGCATTGTTTGCTCATTTTCATGAATTTTGTGCTACGATCCAGCCCATGCATTGGTATATTTATCATTCACGATGAGATATTGTTTTCCTTGATTTTTATTCTATACTGGTTTTATGGGAGTCGTACCACCTGGATCACTTGATTTACTGAATTTTGAGATTACGAGGCATCATAAACGTGCTCCTTTCCTACTTGAGATATTAGAGGCATCTGGGATGTGCTCAGTTTTCACTTGACTACCCGGCGTGTCGATGACCTTTCTTGCATGCTTTTGGTTTTACTTACGCCCCCGGGCAACTCTTTCTAGCTTGGCAGCTTACGTCCCTGGAGTGGACTGGTTGGCTGGGCGGCCTTGATACTTGAGATCCTCTTTTGAGTCGATACATCCCCGAGCACTCTTGTTGCTAGCTGGACGGCTGACACCCCTGGGAATGGGCTGACTGGTCGAACTAGATATCTGAGATCCTCTATGGAGTTGACACGCCCCCGAGGCACTCTTGCTAGCTAGGCAATTGACGCCCCTGGGAGTTGATTGTATGGCTGGGCGGGTTAGGTTTATAGTCACTCTTGCTAGCGGGGCTGGGAGTTGACTAGTTGAGTTGATTGTCACTCTTGCTCGCTGGGCTGGGAGTTGACTGGAGTCCTATGGTTATGGTTTCAGATGGTCACTGATGGTTCTGCAGCTCTTACCCTACATTCATATGCATTGCCTATCACCAATATACTTGTTTGTTGTTTGTACCCTCTGGTTTATGGGGGCCGATTGGGTTATATGTTTGTTGTTTATACCTTCCGGTCTTATGGGGGTCCGGTTAGGTTATTGTTTGACTATATTCTATTCTCTGCTGTTGTTTTATTGTTACCTAGTAGGTTTCCACTTTAGCATTATAGTTGTGGGTCCTCCGAACACAAGGTAGTTGACTTGGTATCTTAGGTTCTTGTGATAAGGTTGTTGGTTTGCGATCCAGGGACGTCCTTGACTCGACTTTTTACCCCTTGTTTTTCTATTTCTATCCTCTATTTTCTTGCTACTTTAGTATCTCCTATTTAGTTACTTGTGTCATGCTTTCCTCATAACGTGTTGTTTATGCTTGTGCTATCTTTTGAACTCATTCAGCCAATGCCTGCTGAGTACCATTTTTGGTACTCATAATACACTTCTACCCCCTGCAGATTGCATTTGAGTTATCACCGTTGATTTGGAGTCGTGCGGAGGACCTTGGGATTTCAGAGATTAGGATGAGCTCCTGGCGTCTAGAGCTACCGGTTTCCGTCTTTTTTTGATAGGCTTAGTCTTTATATTGCATTCAGAGACAGCCTATACTTGTCTTGTAATTGTGAAAGCCTTGTACTCCTATTTTGGATTAGATGCTCAACTACTAACTGATGCCAGGTCTTGGGATGGTTCCTGTATTGTTTTTGTTGATTATCCTTTCTCTACTTTGTTCTAAGCTCTTACTTCTTGTTATTGGCTTTTGTTCGGTAGTCTGTTGTTTATGGCTCAGGGCTAAGGGAAGTTTACCTACTAGTGGAGTGTAGAAAGTGCCATCATGACCTGAGAAATCGGGCCGTGACAACTTACCCTACATGCAAGTTGACTTGCACGAAGACCTTTTCGAGATTTAGTAGTCAGGAAGTACTCAAGTATTTCAAACAAGGCACTGAGCTTGGAGATTAAGGAAGATATAGATTGTTCCAGGATTGTGCCAGCTTTCACTGGAAATTTGCCTTGACAATTGAAGTTCATATGACCTTTTCAAGTAAACAAGCAATGAATATTCATCATCACCATCCTGCAGCAACAAAAATCGCACATTTGACCAAAATGCATCAATAAAACACAAAGTCTCCTATAATTTAGTAAGGACACATACAACAACTTCTTTTATTACAAATTTACGTTTGATAATGAGCTCATCTTCAATTCCCTTCAATTTGTTAAGGGAAAAGTCCTGTAACTCCCCACGACTCTCAGTAGCACAGAAGATCAGAGCTTTTACACAAGATCTCAGAGCTTCCTTCTTACAATGCTTAAAAAATGCCTCTTTCATTAGAAGGACAACATCTTTAAAATTTTGGAAAAGCAAAAGAAAACAACTTTTAGTTACCAGTTCAAAAAACAAATTACTTCATATTGGCGACCCTATATTGTTCATGATCGTAATAAGTTCCACAAACACTACTGAAAGAGGCCTTGGAAGACATATGTGGGGAGCATTTAATGAAATTTTCTATCTTAAATGCTACACTTCTCCATACTGCACTAATGCCTGTTTCTGGAACAATGATACGTTGATAACTGGTCTGACCTCTCCCTTCAAGGATAAGATACACATACACCACTCATGAGAGTTGTGTTTCCTAGTAACAAAATATTCTGTGACCTGGTGTTTATGTCTCCATCTTCTCACCATATTTTTTTGATCAGATAATGCCTCTTTGAGAATAAAGCATATAGAATCCAAATAGGAGATACATGAACATAGATGTTTCGAATAATGAATGGGAGAGTAAAAACTACCTGGAATATGTAGTTGGCGTTCACAAAGTTTCCAGAACTTTTCATCTGGAGAGTAACCCAAATCTTCTAGCTCTGTGGAAGCAAAGGTTGCTTTCCTTAAACAGCCACCACTGTTCTGAAAAAATAACACAAACCTAGACCAAGAAAAACAACAAACGCAATTAACCAAAAGAGAAAATAGAAGGAACTAATAGGAGATACATGAACATAGATGTTTCGAATAATGCTTACCCTACATGCAAGTGGACTTGCACGAAGACCTTCTAGAGATTTAGTAGTCAGGAAGGACTAAAGTATTTCAAACAAGGGACTGCGCTTAGAGATTATGGAAGATATAGATTGTTCCAGGACTGTGCCAGAGTTTATGATAGAGTGTAGGCACCAGCATACATGCATATGCATGTTAAGAAGCAGAAATCCAATAACCTTAACAGTAAGCCAAAGCTGTTGTGTATTGGCAAGACTACAAAAAAGAATTATTCAAAATATAGTATACCCACCTCGTCACCAATACTTCTGAAGTTTCTTAGAGTCTCTGCAAGATCTTTATGCAAGCTTTCAATGGAAATTTGCCTTCAATTGAAGTTCATACAACTTTTTCATGTTAACAAGCAATGAATATTCATCATTACCATCCTGCAACAACAAAAATTGCATATTGGAACAAAATGCATCAATAAAAAGCATTGTCCCCTTCAATTTGGTAAGGGCACTTATAGTAACTTTTTTATTGCAGATTTACGTTTGATAATGAGCTCATCTTTAATCCCCTTCAATTTGTTAAGGGCAAAGTCATGTAACTCCTCACGACTCTCAGTAGATAAAAAGCTCAGAACGTTCACATAAGATCTCAGAGCTTCCTTCTCATCATGCTTAAAAAATGCCTCTTTCATCAGAAGGACATCAGATTTAAAATTCTGGAAAAGTAAAAGAAAACAGCTTTTAGTTAACAGTTCAAACAAATAACTTCATATTAGCAATCCCCTATATAGTTCATGATCGTAATAAGTTCCACAAACGCACATGATGGAAGCCTTGGTAGACATCTGTGGGATGCATTTAATGAAATTTTCTATCCTAATTGCTACACTTCTCCATGCTGCACTAACGACTGCTTGTGGAACAATGATACGTTGATAATTGATATGGCCTCTCCCTTCAGTGATAAGATACAGATACACCTTCCAAGAGAGTTGTGTTTCCTGGTACCAAAATATTCTGCGACCTGTTGTTTATGTCTCCATCTTCTCACTAGATTTTTTTGATTAGATGACTCTTTGAGAATAAAACATATCCAATCCAAGCTCTTCTCATTGAGCGCGACCCCGTCATCATATTTCTGCTTCTCTCTACCCAGTCGTACAATGAAACTTCACTGGAGATCCCTATGGTGATGACATAAGATTTGACCTATAACCAATAAACAACCAGGAATGAGTGCTTATATCAAGCGGGCTAGAAACAACGTACAATGATATGCATCTTTCAGGGCATAATAGCAAACAAGGATATGCATCTTTGTTATAAGCAGGACATTTGCCAATCCTAGCTCCTTGAATTATAACTACAACCAACTCAAACACACCCCATGAACATGAATAATATACACTGACAATATTTCAACAGCAAGCCTTGGAGCAATGGTAAAGTTGTGCCCGTGTGACTAACCTATAGGTCATGGGTTCAAGCAGTGGAACCAGTCACTGATGCTTGGGTCAGGGTAGGCTGCTTACATACATACATCCTCCCCTTCTCTTTGAGTGTGGCCCTTCTCTTGATCCAGCGCGAATGGAGATGCTTCGTGCACCGGGCTCCCCTTCTTTATACAATCAGTCAACCAAACATTTTAACCAAATCATTATCAAATTTTGAAGTAAGACTTCTCTTCTGCAATTTCATCAGAAAGTTCACTAGAAATTGGAAGGCCGACCTGCCAAGTGACAAAAATAAAGCAGGAATCATCTCAGTTATCAAGTAGCGATGCTCACCCTTTTTAGTGCCTCTAGGAACAAACATGCAACATCTGCACCGTTATTCCTTAACACGGTTAGAAAATGCTTAATAACCACAGATACACTTGTCCCATGCATTGAAAGATGAGATAGTATCTCTTGAGCAAGATATTCCTGTAGATATAGGATATAGTGATGATATATTTTAGCAGCTGATAAAGAAAAGTAACGGTACGATGGAGAGACATCATTAATGAAGCTGGTAGTTGGGGTTCATATTAATACCGTTAAAAGTAAGGGCAAAAAAGGGCCAAACGGTTGACGTAGGGGGCATTTGAGATTCAATTTTTACACGAAGGGTAGTTTTGTACAAATTTGCGTAGGTGAGGTGTAGTTTGGGCCATTTTCCATTGAAATAATTAAATTTAGCCATAGTGCTTTAATGGCAATCTAACAAGCAAGTATAGATCAGGACTACATGGCTTCCCAATTCTAATTCTAGTTTCTTTAATAATTAAATGTGCTATAATATAAAGCATGATACTAAAAGTAATTGTTCTAGATGTAGGCTTTTTTACAGTTTAAAAATAAATATGTGTTAGAGCCATACTATTATTCCTCCATACAATAGTATGACATGAGCTAGATCAGCGACGAATTTAGAGAAACCAATGAATGCGAGAGTAAAAACCACCTGGAATATGTAGTTGGCGTTCACAAAGTTTCCAGAACTTTTCATCTGGAGAGTAACCCTAAGTTTCTAGCTCTGTGGAAGCAAAGGTTGCTTTCCTAAACGGCCACCACTGTTTTGAAAAAATAATACTAACCTAGACAAAGAAAAAATACAAACTTAATTAACCGAAAGAGAAAATAGAAGGAACTAACAAGAGATACATGAACATAGATATTTTGAATAATGCTTTCCCTACATGCAAGTTGACTTGCACAAAGACCTTCCAGAGATTTAGTAGTCAGGAAGGTCTCAAGTATTTCGAACAAGGGACTGGGCTTAGAGATTATGGAAGATATAGATTGTTCCAGGACTGTGCCAGAGTTTATGATAGAGTGTAGGCACCAGCATACATGCATATGCATGTTAAGAAGCAGAAATCCAATAACCTGAACAGTAAGCCAAAGCTGTTGTGAGGCAATAAAAAACAATTGTCTCCTTCAATTTGTTAAGGGCACTTACAGGAACTTCCTTTATTGCAGATTTAAGTTTGATAATGAGCTCATCTTTAATCCCCTTCAATTTGTTAAGGGCAAAGTCCTGTAACTCCCCACGACTCTCAGTAGCACAGAAGTTTAGAGCTTTTACACAAGATCTCAGAGCTTCCATCTCACCATGCTTAAAAAATGCCTCTTTCATCAGAAGGACAACAATTTTAAAATTCTGGAAAAGCGAAAGAACACAACTTTTAGTTACCAGTTAAAAAAAAATTACTTCATATTAGCAATCCCCTATATAGTTCATGATCATAATAAGTTCAAAAAATGCACCTGAAGGAAGCCTTGGCAGACATCTGTGGGGAGCATTTAATGAAATTGTCAATCATAAATGTTACATTCTCCATGCTGCACTAATGCCTGCTTTTGGAACAATGATACGTTGATAACTGATCTGGCCTCTCCCTTCAGGGATAAGATACACATACACCTCCCATGAGAGTTGTGTTTCCTGGTACCAAAATATTCTGCAACCTGATGTTTATATCTTCATCTTCTCACCAGATATTTTTGATCAGATGATGCCTCTTTGAGAATAAAGCATATTTTGCCAACAATATTTCAACAACAAGCCTTGGAGGAATGGTAAAGTTGTGTCCGTGTGACTAACCTATATAAGTCACGAGTTCAAGCAGTGGAACCAGTCACTGATGCTTGGGTCAGGGTAGGCTGCTTACATACATACATCCCCCCCTCTCTTTGAGTGTGGCTCTTCCCCTGACCCAGCGTGAATGGAGATGCTTCATGCACCGGGCTCCCCTTCTTTATACAATCAGTCAACCAAACATTTTAACCAGATCATTATCAAATTTTGAAGTAAGACTCTCTTCTGCAATTTCATCAAAATGTTCACTAGAAATTGGAAGGCTGACCTGCGAAGGACAAAAATAAAGTAGGAAACATCTCAGTTATCAAGTAGCGATGCTCACCAATTTAGTGCCTCTAGGAACAAACATGCAACATCTGCACCGTTATTCCTTAACACGGTTAGCAAATGCTTAATAACCACATATACACTTGTCCCATGCATTGAAAGATGAGAGATAGTATCTCTGGAGCAAGATATTCTTATAGATATAGGTTACAGTAATGATATATGTTAGCAGCTGATAAAGAAAAGTAATGGTAAGATAGAGAGGCATCATTAATGAAGCTGGTAATTGGGGTTCATATTAAAGCCATTAAAAGTAAGGCAGAAAAGGGCCAAATGGTTGATGTTGGGGGCATTTGAGGTTCGATTGTTACACGAAAGGTAGTTTTGAACCAATTTGCATAGGTGAGGGGTAGTTTTGGCCATTTTCCACTGAAACAATTAAACCTAGCCATAGTGCTTTAATGGCAATCTAATAAGCAAGTATAGATCATGGCTATAAGTTTGAGGAAGATCCTCAAGAGTTCATCGATGAGGTGTACAAGGTGCTAATGATCATGGGTGTGACGCCGAAGGAAAAGGCAGAGTTGGCCGCTTATTAACTTAAGGGTGTTGGTCAAGTTTGGTTCAACCAATTGAAGGAAGGGAGGGCAGTTAATGAGGGTCCTCTTGATTGGGAGAAATTCAAGATTGCTTTTCTTGATAGGTTCTTTCCCCTTGAGAAGAGGGAGGCAAGGGTGCTTGAGTTCATCAACCTTCGTCAAGGAAACATGAGTGTGAAAGAGTACGCTTTGAAGTTTAGACAATTGTCTCGATATGCTCCTTCTATGGTTACCGATCTTAGGCCAAGAATGAGTAAGTTTGTTTCGAAAGTGTCCGAAATGGTTGTCAAAGAGTGTCGTACCGCTATGCTTGTCAATGACATGGATATTTCTCGTTTCATGGTATATGCTCAACAAATAGAAGAGGAGAAACTCAAGGAAAGGTCTAGAGAGACAAAGAGGGCTAGGATCGGTGATGGTAACTTTTCACACTCAAGGTCCGATGGACATGGTCGTTCTAGATTTCGATAAAAGTTCTTCGGTCAAGGTTCCTCTAATGCTCCTCCTAAGTCCAACAAGGATAGGGTGTCCAACCCTAAGCCTCAAGGAAGGAATGGTGGTGGTTTGTCATCAACTACTTGTGCTAGGTGTGGGAAATAAAATGAGGGTAAATGTCTAGCCAGTTCTAATGCATGCTTTGGTTGTGGCAAGATGGATCACAAGATAAGGGATTGTCCCTTAGTGGTTAAAAATGAAGGGGATAACCGTCAACGAACTCAACCTCAAAATCCATCGAATTCTAGTGGAAATCAGAAGCAAAACCGATTCTATGCACTTCAAGCTCGCCATGAGCAAGAGGGTTCTCCCGATGTGGTTACCGATATGTTGAAAGTCTTTCACATTGATGTTTATGCTTTGCTTGATCCCGGTGCTACCTTTTCTTTTGTGACGCCATATGTGGCTATAAGTTTTGATGTTCTTTCGGAAGTGTTGTTAGATCCCTTTTGTGTCTCTACTCCAATTGGTGAATCTATTGTGGCTAAGAGAGTCTATAGAAATTGTCCCATCTCCTTATCCCATAGAGTCACTCATGTTGATCTTATAGAGATATGTTAGATTTTGATGTTATTCTTGGGATGGATTGGTTGCGTTCTTGTTTGCTTCTATTGATTGTAGGACCCGAATGGTCAAGTTTCAATTTCCGAATGAGCCTATCCTAGAGTAAAAGGGGGGAAATTCTATGTTTAGAGGTCAAATTGTTTCTTGTCTTAAAGCTAGAAAGATTATCTGAAGACTCTGTGATGGATAATTTTCAAACTATTACCAATAAGGTAAGATTGGCTGTGGCATCACGCTTGGTCTAGTTTTCGGTAGTTATTGGGAATTCATTTCACTGTGTTAAAGCATTATCTGCCTATTTGAATGTCTTCATTTAGGGGGAAAAGTTTGCAAAACCTGAACTCAAATCATGCATTGAAGAGTTTGAAGAAAAGTTGAATAAATTCAACATTGAGAGGAAAGAACAAGAAATTACTGGCAAAAATGCTAAAAGCCATCACTAGAAAGTGGAGAGCTTGGAGATCATCATGGTGACTGAAAAAGAAGAAGAGGAAATCAATGAGGTAGTTTTCTCCAAGTCTATTGCTTGTTCATTCAATTATTACTGTTTCATGTTTTATTTACAAGGTTCTCATTTTGGATAAATTTATGTAGGAGGGAACTAGAGCTTCATGCTTCTCTCTTTCATTTATACAGGTCATTTATGCTTTTATTCAGCCAAAGAATTTAAAAACAATGTAGATGAGGTAGTAGCTGTTAACAAGACATTATGTGGTAGTAACTTATATAAATGGTTGATCCTTCACTACCAAAAAAAGTTCTAAAGTCATTTTGGCAAGAGAGTTGGGGTTATATAAAGAGGCTAGTGGCGAAATGGGAGTGAAGCCAACATGATGCAGGATTGTTGTATCTATTCCGTTTCATATGATATATAATGGAAAGGAGTGGGCTTAGTGCCTGATTTGGTTATCTTGAAAAGTCGAGATTGGGTGAAGTTGGTATCTCTTTTAACGATGTAACTTTGTTTTCAATTAGGTTATTAGAATCTTGATTGTCATCCTATTTGTACAGGCGATTGGATACCACTTACTTAGAAGAGGTTTCTTCTGCGATTAAACCATGGACAAAGCTTGTTTGGCTGGAAAGTCCAACCAACCCTCATCAACAAATTTGTGATATTCGTGTGGGTATGTAGATTAAGCATGTATTGTTTCTAGCTTTTACTGTTGCTGATAGATAGTAATAGATTGATCTTCAAAAGATGATTTTTTTGTCTCATACTATTGTCTCTTCTGATTTATTATAGAAAATTGCCAAGATGGCTCATGCACATGGGGCTCTTGTGCTGGTAGATAACAACATTATGTCCCAGTACTGTCCCATTCTTTAGAGCTCGGAGCAGGTATTTTGCAAATACTTTTTGTTTCGCTAACTGGAATACTCTCCAATAACATGCATCGGATGTTAGCTTACTTGTCGATGATTTTGTAGATATTGTGATGCATTCAGCTACTAAGTTCATATTCGGTCATAGTGATCTCATGGCTGGTGTACTTACTGTCAGAGGAGAAAGGTTTTTCCTCTCTTTTGCAAACGTTTCATAATTTGATTTATTGTTATCTTATGGTTGTATGTTCTTAGTTTTCTCGGGTCTTTTGGTTGGCCTAAACCAATAATCACATTAGGAGCTTGGCTGTAGTGAATGTGAGTTTGTAAGTAGACCCATTACCGATTTCTCTAGCAATGAATCACTTACCCAACTTGTCAGGCCCCAAGTCCCATTGAGACGGACAGGCACCCGATGCCCTAAAGGCTCGAGATAACCAACTTATGACTTGTGCTTATCGTAAATGCAACTATGATAAGTATAAATCTTTGATGAGTATATGTTAAATGCCTTGATAAAAGACCAACATATATTGGCCCAAAATAAATGTACATGGTAGGCCGTTAGTTGACTCACCAAGATGTTCCCTTTGTGTGGTCGGAAGAGTGTGAGAGGAGCTTTCTAAGACTTAAGGAGTTGCTTACCACCGCTCCTATATTGACTCTTCCAGTTGAGGGCGAGGGCTTCACGGTCTATTATGACGCATTCGCCATTGGTTTGGGTTTTATTTTGATGAAGCAGGGCCGGGTTATTGCTTATACGTCAAGGCAGCTTAAGCTGCATAAGCGCAACTACCCCACTCATGACTTGGAGTTGGCGATGGTAGTTTTCGCACTTAAGATCTGGAGGCATTACTTGTATAGAGTTTATTGTGAGATTTCTAATGATCACAAGAGCCTTCATTACATTATGAGCCAGAGGGATCTTAATTTGAGGCAGCGCCGTTGGATTAAGCTCCTGAAGGACTATGATCTCTCTATTCTTTACCATCTCGGCAAGGCAAATGTAGTAGCGGATGCCTTGAGCCAGAGGGCAAGGAGTATGGGTAGTCTAGCCTTCATTTTTACCTCGGAGCGATTCTTGGCTCGAGAAATCCAGTTCCTAGCCAATCAGATGATTAGGCTTGATGTTTCAGATTCCAATCGAGTGTTAGCTTATGTGGGAGTTCAGTCATCCCTGCTTGATTAGATTCGTAGTCGTCAGTTCGAAGATGAGTCATTGGTGGCACTTAGAGATAGAGTTTTGGCAGGTGATACCAGGCAGGCTACCTTAGATTCAGATGGGGTTTTGAGGTTTGCTGGCTGTTTGTGTGCTCCAAGAGTTGGGGAGTTGATTCAGCTGATCCTTAGTGAGGTCCATGATTCGAGATATTCTATCCATCCGGGCACCGCTAGGATGTATCATGATTCGAGGTAGCATTACTGGTGGAGTGGTATGAGGAGGGACATCTCAGACTATGTGTCCCATTGCTTGTGTTGTGAGCAGGTAAAGACCGAGCATTTGAGGCCTGGTGGGGAGTTGTAGAGATTACATATTCCTGAGTGGAATGGGAGCGTATCACCATGGATTTCACTATGGGGTTGCCTCAGACTTCTAGTGGTGTCGACAGCATTTGGGTCATCGTGGATTGATTGACCAAGTTAGCACACTTCCTTCCAGTTCATACTTCCTTCAGTGATGAGAGGTTAGCTCGTATCTACATTCGGGAGGTATTCCATCTTCATGGTGTACCTATTTCTATAATTTCAGACCGGGGTTCACAGTTCACATCCTACTTTTTGAGGATATTTCAGGAGGAGTTGGGCACCCGTGTCGATCTTAGCATAGCATTTCACCTACAGATCGATGGCCAGTCAAAGCGTACTATTCAGGTTCTTTAGGATATGTTGCGGGCCTTTGTGTTGAACTTTGGAGGTTAGTGGGACCAGTTCTTGCCTTTGGCAGAGTTTGCATACAACAACATCTACCACTCTAGCATTCAGATGGCCTTGTTTGGGGCTATGGTAGGCGTTGTCGCATTCCAGTTGGTTGGTTTAAGTCTATGGAGCCTAGGCCGCGGGTATAGACTTATTTCAGGAGGCATTAGAGCATGTGAGGTTGATTCAGGATAGGCTCAGAGTAGACAACAGAGTTATGCGGATCGTAGGCGTCGATCATTGAGATTTTTCGTTGGTGATAGAGTATTCCTCCGTGTATCGCCCATGAAGGGCATGATGAGATTTGGGAGGTGGGGCTAGCTTAGTCCCAGGTATATTGGGCCTTTTGACATTTTGAGGATAGTTGGTGAGGTGGTCTATGGTTAGCTTTACCTCCAGCATTCTCAGCTATTCATCCAGTTGTCCATGTTTCGATGCTGCTCCGGTATGTTCCAGATGATTCTCATGTGCTCCAGTATGATGCCTTTGAGTTGGATGATCGCCTGACCTATGTTGAGGAGCCAGTTGCTATTTTGGCCAGAGATGTGAGGCAGCTGAGGTCTAGAGCCATTCTTGTGGTAAAGGTCCATTGGAGGCATCATCAAGTCGAGGAGGCTACCTGAGAGACCGAGCGGGAGATGCGGGAGAAGTTCCCTAGCTTATTTGAGCCCTCAGGCACTTCTTGACTCTTACTTTTGCAGACAAAATTCCTTTTAGTAGTGGATATTGTAATGACCCTCCAGTTCATTTATGTGTTTATGCCTTCTTCCTGTCAATTAGAGCATTCCTGTAGGGACCCCAAGTCATTTATGACTTGCTGGCACTGACTATTCGGTCTCCTGGTCGTTCGTTTGGGTATTATGCCTGTTTTCCTATTTCGGAGCTTTTGAACCATGAAAAGTTGATTTTGGTGATAACCTCAGGTAAACAACCTCAAATGAGAATTCTGACGATTCCATTAGCTCCAGAGCAACCAAATTAGGCTAGAAGCATGATTGGCATTAGTCTCGAGGCTTTTGGTGTGACTTTGGGGTCATTTGGCGCTTTAGCCTTTGAAATTTGGCATAAGTTTGACTTTAGTCAACATTTTTTGTAAACACGCTCGGATGAGAATTCCATCAGCACGGTTAGTTCTGGAATGCCGAGTTTGGTCTAGAATGACCCTTCGTGTGCTTCCCGGGGTTTCTGATCTAATTCTAGGGCTCTCGGTGGAATTTGGCTAAATGGTGCTTTGGGTGACCCACTTTTTGCCGGAAAGAGTATGGAAATTTCGACTGCGCCATTGAGTCTAGAATGTCGAATTTGATAGGGTAGCATATCTCATTTGCGTGCACGGGGTTCCAGACGAATCCCGAGCACCCCATCGAAGTTTTGGGAATGCCCAAAATTAAACTGGTGAACAGCTGAAGTTGCAGGCCCATTCCTTCTCCACATTTGCGGATGGGCTCCACGTTCACGAGGGTGTGGGTCTCTCTTCTCCGCGTTCACGGGTAGGGTTCCGCGTTTGCGAAGGTCTGTGGAGTTTTCTTCTCCGCGTTCGCGGATGAGGTTTCATGTTCGCAGAGGTGTGGATCTTTTCCCTCCGCATTTGTAGGCCCCTGGCCGCGTTCTCGGAGTGGTGGATGGTTTCCCTCTGCGTTCGTGGGCAAGCGGGCGCGTTCGCAAACGTCTTAGCGCCTAGCAGTATATAAGTGGTCGAGGTTCATTTGGAGGAAAGTTTGAAAATTCATATCTCTCTCAATTTTAATTGATTTTCAGTGATTCAAAGGCCCAGGTGCTCAAAATCTTGTTGGCTGTGTGGGTCTTGGCTCGGAGAGCATTGGGTGTTCCTCGATTTCCATGAATTCGAGGCGTAAGTTGCTATCTTGAGCTAATTGTGTAAAGTTTTGCATTTCTTGTTTGAGTTGCATGGAGCTGATCTGAGTCCCAAGGGGTGTTCCATTTTTGAACACAAGCTCGAGGGAGGGTTTGGAACCTCTTCATGGAGTCAAATCTGGAAAATTTAGAGCGGGTCGCACATTTCCCGATTTTGACTCCAAAATTGGTCTGTCTTCGATTTTGATGATTTTAGTGACTAAACGACCGTATTGACGTTGTGATTCTTTTTTTGATAGCGTGGCAGCATTTTGAGGCCGTTCAGAAGGGAAAAGCTCCGGCAGAGTGATTTGGAGCGCGCACGGTCGGTCTTCAGGTAGGCTACGACTTCCTTTCCTTTAGATTGGACCTGAATGTGTAAATGCATGCTGATTAGTCTGAATCTGGGGTGGGTAGCTAGTATTTCTTCTCTTCTTCTCATAAACCATGCTTTATGGTTAATTTTTGGTCTGTTTCGAGGTTACAACCATGCTACCGGAGGGATTATTTATCTGTGGATATTTGTGAATTATCTGTTGGGCTGTTTATTCGTTGTTGCATGTGTAGTATCTGGTTGGCTGTTTATTTATGTTGAGTTATATTTTTTGCCTTAGTTTAGGATAGACTAGTGTTAAATTAGACCCATGCACCTGATTGACTTTGGTATGTATCCGATGTCGATTCGGATGGACTAGGTCCTTGTAGACTGGCATAACAGGCTTTGGTCTGATAGTTGCGCCTAGTTTGGGGCTTGGTGTTGTTTGCGATCCTTCTGTCTTCTCTCCCCTTTTCTTTGGTGCCGATGCGTTATCAAAGGCGTAGTATCTTCCTAGTTTGGGTGCTTCGAGGTTTGTTTCCTTGAGTTGCAATTGGTAGTAGACGTCGATCCATAATTCTTTTGAATTTAAGATCCTCTACCGAGTTGATATGTCCGCATACTCTGTCTGGCTGGGTAGGGCCCCCGGGAGTGATAGCTAACGCACTCGTCTTGCTTGGACAGACCCCCGGGGTGGTTTGCTGGCTGTGCAACTGGATATGAGCTGTTTGAGATCCTTTCAGGAGTCGACACGTCCGCACACTCTGCCTAGCTGGATAGGGCCCCCGGGAGTGATTGCTATCGCACTTGTCTGGCTGGGACAGGCCCCCGGGGTGGTTAGCTGGGCAACTGGATAGCCTTTGGGCAGTTGGATGTCAGGTCATTGGAGAGGTCGTCGCACCCCCCCCGCAGCACTTGTTTGGCTGGGCAGGGCCTCCGGAGTTGCTAGCGGATTAGGTGAGTTGAATTGGAAGTTAGATTTGTTGATTTTGTAATACTTGGAGTTGGCTGATTGTTTCGGTGGATTTGAGTGCTGGTTTCGGTTTGCAGTTGGGTCTTTTGTCGATCTCACAGAATTAGTTTTTCTGTGTACCTGTCAGGCTTATGGGGTTCGTTCGGGTTCTTGTTTGTCTGTGCTTGAGTGTACCCTCTAGGTCTTATGGGGGGGAAGCTGGGTTTAGTTTAGATATTCTTAGATTTACTTTCTATTGTTCTGTTGTTGATCTCTTGACCTCTATTCGTGTTTGACTATATCCTTTCTGTTTTTTTTTACCTTTCTTGCTCAGTCGGCCTATGATGCCTACTGGGTACCTATTGTTTTAGTACTCATGCTACACTCTGCATCTGTTTTCATGATGCGGGTCCGATCACCAGCTTCCAGCATTGAGGTCGAGCTTGCAGTAGTCTGTTCTAGAGATGAGGATTAGCACATGGCATTCTGGGATTACCTCTCTCCTTCTTTAAATATGTTTTGGCGTGTCTTTTGTTTTTGAGACAGTCTTGTTTCTGTGGTCCACTTCTGGGACTTGTACTCTTGTTAGTAGTTCTGTACTTGTGGCTTCAAGGTTCTAGGAGGTATCTTTTATATAGTTTTGTGTTCGCTTCCGCTTTCTCGTGTGTGTTCTTTTATTTATGCTTTCGCTTAGTGAGTTAGTTTCCCCCTTAGTCCCAATACTCTCAAGTTCCGGGATAGGTTTTGGCTTGCCTACAAGTGGGTTGGTAGGTGCCATCATGACTCGAGATATCGGGTCGTGACAAGTTGTTATCGGAGCCCCGGGTTCGTCGGTCTCACTTGTACAGAACTAGCATTTAGTAGAGTCCTACGGATCGGCGTGGAGACGTTCGTGACTTATCTTTGAGAGGCTATAGGATGTCCTTAGGAGGTTTTCCATTTTGTATCCTTTTCGTGCGTCGTTGTCTGATTGGTTTCATGAAATATTACTTATTTCACTTTGTCGTAGGATGCTCGCACGCGCAGTGGTGCTGCAGCACCAGGCTGAGTTCAAGCAAGGACTCCAAAACTAGAGGCGGAGCCTCAGATAGATCAAATTTCTCCTGAGCTAGTGGGGCCAGGACTAGCCCAGCCACAACCCGCACTAGTTGTCGCCCTTGATCTTCATGCAATGCTTGCGTAGATTCTAGCTGCGATAAGGGGCATTCAGCAGCAGTAGGCCCCAGCACCAGTTCTAGATCCAGCTCCAGCATGCAGGGTCAACCTGCAGCAACAGCTCCAAAGGTTCAGCATCCGTCGGCACCGGCCGTCGTCCAGCCGGAGGTCTTAGATGGAGTCATGCCTCTGCGAGAGCAGAAGATGCTCGGGGTGTTCCTGAGATTATCACCGTCGAGGTTCTTTGGGGCAGTTGGGGAGGATGCCCATGAGTTTATTAAATCCTACCGGGAGCGTTTTCATGCCTTGGGGTTGGTGGAGTCGAGGGGAGCCGACTTCATTGCTTACTAGTTAGATGGACCAACCAAGCAGTGTTGGGTTCTTTTATGGAGACCAGAACAGCTGGGTCCCCGCCGGTGTCGTGGTCAGAGTTCTCAAAGGCTTTCCTGGCTATGTTTATTCCACGGAGCGTCAAGGATTGGCTTCGTGATAAGCTCTCGAGGTTGGAGCAGGGCTTCATGACGGTGTCAAAGTACGAGGCAAGATTTCGTGAGTTATCCCGTCATGCCACCATGATCTTGCCTCATGAAGAGGAGAGAGTCAGGTGCTTTGTTAAAGGGTTTGTAGCTGCATATTGAGTTGCAATCGATGGTTTCAGCGGGCCTCTCTATTCTGGATGTAGTGGACCATGTCCGCACGCTTGAGCACCTCCATCGCGAGGCCCACGGGGGCAGCGGCAAGAGGGACAGAAAGGATGATAGAGCTAGTGGGTCCCGTTCCAGGCCTAGAGTTACTCGGGACCAGGGCTAGTAGAGGTTCCAGCCAGGTTAGGCTAGTCGCCTGTTTCAGGCATCGTTGCAGATATCAAAGGGTGACTAGCACCGTCAGAATGGGTATAGTGCCGATCCGAGTCAGGATCAAGGTGGTTTCAGGACGGGTTCCTCAGTTCAGGGTGGTCGGCCTCCAGTGGGGAGCAGATCCTCTCAGGGTTGTTTCACCTGCGGGGCACCTGATCATTGGTCTAGGGAGTGCCCTATCTCCGGACCAGCCCAACCAACTCCTCAGGCAGCGAGACCGGTAACAGCAGTAGCACCTCTAGCTAAAGGAGGGGGTCAGTATCAGGGTTGTTGGGGAGGTCCCTGGGGATGCAGGACAAGTAGCTTAGTGGATGCTCTAGGTAGAGGATCCCACGGCCATTTCTATGCAGCTCCAGCAAAAGCAGAGGCCGAGGCGTCGGATCATGTGATCATAGGGACGGTTCTTTTATGCCATCAGTTCACCTCAGCTTTATTTGATCCTGGTTCTACTTATTCATATGTGTCTACTTATTGTGTTTCTCGGTTGGAGGTGAGTCCAGTGCCTTTGGTGGTACCTTTGCGTGTTTCGACCCCACTAGGGGATTCTTTAGTAGGGGATCAGGTTTGTAGATCCTGTGTGGTGACTATTTGGGAGCAGTCACTCAGACTGACCTTATTGTGCATAGTATGCTGGATTTTGATTTGATTTTGGGCATAGACTAGTTATCCCCTTATCGAGCGGTCTTTGATTGCTATGCCAAGACCATTACTTTAGCCATTCCTGCTATTTCGCCGGTGGTGTGGCAGGGTTCTTGCTATTCCACGGGGACAGCAGCAAGAGGGACAGGCAGGATGATAGAGCTAGTGGGTCCCGTTCCAGGCCTAGAGTTACTCAGGACCAGGGCTAGTAGAGGTTCCAGTCAGGTCAGCCTAGTCGCCCGCTTCAGGCATCATTCCAGATATCAAAGGGTGACCAGCACCGTCAGAATGGGTATAGTGCAAGTTCGAGTTAGGGTCAAGGTGGTTTCCAGATGGGTTCCTCAGTTCGGGGTGGCTGGCCTCTAGTGGGGAACAGATCCTCACAGGGTTGTTTCACCTGCGGGGAACCTGATCATTGGTCTAGGGAGTGCCCTATCTCCGGACCAGCACTACCAACTCCTCAGGCAGTGAGACCGGTATCAGCAGTAGCACCTCCAGCTAGAGGAGGGGGTCAGTATCAGGGTAGTTGGGGAGGTCCCCGGGGAAGTAGGACAAGTGGCATAGTGGATGCGCGTGGTAGAGGATCCCAGGGCCATTTCTATGCAGCTCCAGCTAGAGTAGAGGCTGAGGCGTCGGATCATGTGATCATAGGGACGGTTCTCTTATGCCATCAGTTCACCTCAACTTTATTTGATCCTGGTTCTAGTTATTCATATGTGTCTACTTATTATGTTCCTCGGTTGGAGGTGAGTGCAGTGCCTTTGGTGGTACCTTTGCGTGTTTCGACCCCACTAGGGGATTCTTTAGTAGTGGATCAGGTTTGTAGATCCTGTGTGGTGACTATTTGGGAGTAGTCACTCAGGCTGACCTGATTGTGCTTAGTATGGTGGATCTTTATTTGATTTTTGACATGGACTGGTTATCCCCTCACCGAGCGGTCTTTGATTGCTATGCCAAGGCCATTACTTTAGCCATGCCTGCTATTCCATCGGTGGTGTGGTAGGGTTCTTGTAGTCGCACGCCGCTTGGGGTGATTTCTTATGTTCAGGTTCAGAGGCTTGTGGCTAGCGGATGTTTGGCATATTTTGCGTAAGTTAGAGATGTTGGTAGGGAGGGCCCTACAGTTGATTCAGTTCCTATAGTTCGAGAGTTGGCTGATGTGTTTCCTGCCGACCTTCCTAGCCTACCCCTTGACCGGGACATTGACTTCGCCATTGATTTGGAGCTGGGTACTCGTCCTATTTCCATCCCACCGTACCGTATGGCCCCTGCAGAGATTTGGGAGCTCAGTGTTCAGTTTCAGGATCTCTTGGGTAAGGGATTCATTCGGCCTAGTGTATCACCTTGGGGTGCCCCAATCCTGTTTGTGAAGAAAAAGGGCAGACTATGCGGATGTGCATTGATTACAGGCAGTTGAATAAGGTGACGGTGAAGAACCATTACCCCATGCCTCGTATTGATGATCTATTCGATCAGCTTTAGGGTGCCGCAAGGTTTTCTACGAATGACTTGAGATTCGGCTACCATCAGTTTAGGATTAGAGTAGCGGACATCCCTAAGACAGCCTTTAGGACTTGTTATGGCCATTTTGAGTTCCTGGTGATGTCTTTTGGGTTGACTAATGCCCCTGCCGCCTTCATGGACTTGATGACTCATGTATTCAGGCCTTATCTATACTCCTTCATCATAGTCTTCATTGATGATATCTTGGTGTACTCGCGGAGCCATAGTGAGCATGAGCAGCATTTGAGGATAGTGCTCCAGACTTCGAGAGATCATTGGCTTTTGACAAGTTCTCAAAGTGTGAGTTTTGGTTTGAGTCTGTAGCATTCTTGGGGCACGTGGTGTCCAAAGATGACATTATGTTGGATCCGGTGAAGATTGAGGCTATTCGTGATTGGGCTAGGCCCACCTCTGTGACTGAGATTCAGAGCTTCGTCGGATTGGCAGGGTACGACTGGCACTTTGTCGAGGGTTTCTCCACTATAGTGGCGCCTTTGACTAGGTTGACTCGCCAGGATGTTCCCTTTGTGTGGTCGGAGGAGTGTGAGAGGAGCTTTCTGAGGCTTAAGGAGTTGCTTACCACCGCTCATATATTGACTCTTCCATTTTAGGGTGAGGTCTTCACGGTCTATTATGACGCATCCGACGTTGGTTTGGGTTGTGTTTTGATGTAGCAGGACTGGGTTATTGCTTATGCATTGAGGTAGGCTTAGCTGCATGGGCACAACTACCCTACTCATGAGTTGGAGTTGGCGGCGATAGTTTTCGCGCTTAAGATCTGGAGGCATTACTTGTATGGAGTTCATTGCGAGATTTATATTGATAACAGGAGCCTTCAATACATTATGAGCTAGAGGGATCTTAATTCGAGGCAGCGCCATTGGATTGAGCTCCTGAAGGACTATGATCTCTCTATTATTTACCATTCAGGCAAGGCGAATGTAGTAGCAGACACCTTGAGCTGGAGGACAGGGAGTATGGGTAGTCTAGCCTTCCTTTCTATTTCGGAGCGACCCTTGTCTTAGGACATTCAATTCCTAGCCAATTAGATGATTAGGGTTGATGTTTCAGATTCTAGTCAGGTGTTAGCTTATGTGGGAGTTCAGTCATCCCTGCTTGATCAGATCCGTAGTCGTCAGTTTGAGGATGAGTCATTGGTGGCAATCAGAGATAGTGTTTTGGCCGGTGATGCCGGATAGGCTACCTTAGATTCAGATGGGGTTTGAGGTTTGTTGGCCGTTTGTATGTTTTGAAAGTTTGGGAGTTGATTCAGCTGATCCTTTGTGAGGCCCATGATTCCAGATATTCTATCCATCCGGGCATTGCAAGGATGTATCGTGATTTGAGTCAGCATTACTAGTGGAGTGGTATGAGGAGGGACATCTCAGATTATGTGACTCATTGCTTATGTTGTCAACAGCTGAAGGCTGAGCATTTGAGGCCTGGTGGGGTGTTGTAGAGATTACCCATTCCTGAGTGGAAGTGGGAGCGTATCACCATGGATTTCACTGTGGGGTTGCCTCAGACTTCTAGAGGTGTCGACAGCATTTGGGTCATCATGGATCGATTGACCAAGTCAGCACACTTCCTTCCAGTTCATACTTCCTTCAATGCTGAGAGGTTAGCTCATATCTACATTCAGGAGGTAGTCCGTCTTCATGGTGTGCTTGTTTCTATTATTTCAGACCGGGGTTCACAGTTCACATCCAGCTTTTTAAAGGTATTTCAAGAGGAGTTGGGCACCTGTGTCGATCTTAGCACATCATTTCACCCGCATATCGATGGCCAGTCAGAGTGTACTATTTAGGTTCTTGAGGATATGTTGCGGACCTGTGTGTTAGATTTGGAGGTCAGTGGGACCAGTTCTTGCCTTTGGCGGAGTTTGCGTACAACAACAGCTACCACTCTAGCATTCAGATGGCCCCATTTGAGTCTTTATATTGTAGGCGTTGTTGCACTCGAGTTGGTTGGTTTAAGTCTACAGGTCCTGTGTCGTGTGGTACAGACTTGTTTCAGGAGGCATTAGAGCATGTGAGGTTGATTCAGGATAGGCTCAGGACGGCTCAGAGTAGACAGTAGAGTTATGCAGATCGCAGGTGTCGACCATTGAGATTTGTCGTTGGTGATAAAGTATTTCTTCGAGTATCGCCAATGAAAGGCATGATGAGATTTGGGAGGCAGGGCAAGCTTAACCCAGGTATATTGGGCCTTTTGAGATTTTGAGGACAGCTGGTGAGGTGGCCTATGAGTAAGCTTTACCTCAAAAATTCTCAGCTATTCATCCAATTTTACATGTTTC
The DNA here is from genome assembly GCA_018342035.1 of Solanum appendiculatum. Taxonomy (NCBI): domain Eukaryota; kingdom Viridiplantae; phylum Streptophyta; class Magnoliopsida; order Solanales; family Solanaceae; genus Solanum; species Solanum appendiculatum. Next base: position 525,953 of record JAGDQO010000341.1, read on the forward strand.
GATGCTGCACCAGTATGTTCCAGATGAGTATCATGTGCTCCAGTATGATGCCGTTAAGTTGGATGATCGCCTGACCTATGTTGAGGAGCCAGTTGCTATTTTGGCCAGAGATGTGAGGCAGCTAGAGCTATTCCTGTGGTGAAGGTCCGTTAAAGGCATCGTCCAGTCGAGGAGGCTACCTGGGAGACCGAGCGGGAGATGCGGGAGCAGTTCCCTAGCTTATTTGAGCCCTCAAGTACTTCTTGACTCTTACTTTCGTGGACGAAAGTCCTTTTAGCAATGGATGTTGTAATGACCCTCCAGGTTATTTATGTGTTTATGCCTTCTTCCTGTCCTTTAGAGCGTTCCTGTAGTGACCCCAAGTCATTTATGACTTGCTAGCACTGACCTTTTGGTCGCGTGGTCGTTCATTTGGGTTTTATACGTGTTTTCCTATTTTGGAGCTTTTGAACCTTGAAAAGTTGATTTCGGTCATAACCTCAGGTAAACGACCTCAGATGGGAATTTTGATGGTTCCATCAGCTCCGAAAAGGCCAAACTAGGCTAGATGAATGGTTGGCACGAGTCCCGAGGCTTTCAGTGTGACTTCGGAGCCATTTGGCGCTTTAGCCTCTGAAATTTGGAATAAGTTTTACTTTAGTCAAAATTCTTGGTAAACGTACTCGGATGAGAATTTCGTCTGCGCAATTAGTTCCAGAATGCCGAGTTTGGTCGAGAATGACCCTTCGTGTGCTTCCTGGGGTTACTGATCTAATTTCGAGGCCCTCGTTAGAATTTGGCTAAAATGGTGCTTTGGGTGTGGGACCCACTTTTTACCGAAATGATCTCGTATGAAAATTTTGACTGCGCCATTGAGTCCAAAATGTTGAATTTGATTGGGTAGCATTTCTTGTTTGCGTGCACGGGGTTCCAGACGAATCCCGAGCACCCCGTCGGAGTTTTGGGAATGCCCAAAACTCAGCTGGTGCATAGCTAAAGTTGCAGGCCCATTCCTTCTCCGTGATCGAGGATGGGCTCCGCGTTCATGGAGGTGTGGGTCTCTCTTCTCCGCGTTCGCAGAATTGCTTCTGCGTTTGAGGAGGTCTAAGATCTTCTTCTCCGCTTTCGTGGGTCCCCTCCGCGTTCGCAGAGGTCTGGGGAGTCTTCTTCTCTGTGTTCGTGGAGGTGTGGATCCTTTCCCTCTGCATTTGTAGTCCCCTGGCCGCGTTCTTGGAGTGGTGGATGGTTTCCCTCCGCTTTCGTGTGAGAGAGGGCACGTTCACGGAGGTCTCAGTGCCTGGCAGTATATAATTGAGGTCGAGGTTCATTTGGAGGAAACTTTGAAAATTCATCTCTCAATTTTAGTCGATTTTCAGTGATTCGAAGTCCCAGGTGCTCGAAATCTTGTTGGTTGTGTGGGTCTTGGCTCGAAGAGTGTTGAGTATTCCTTGATTTTCATGAATTTGAGGCATAAGTTGCTATCATGAGCTAATTGTGTAAAGTTTTGCATTTCTTGTTTGGGTTGCATGGAGCTGATCCGAGTCCCGAGGGGTTTTCAATTTTGGAACACAAGCTCGGGGGAGGGTTTTGGACATCTTCACAAAGTCAATTCTAGAAAATTCAGAGTGGGTCCCACAATTCCCGATTTTTATTCCAAAATTGGTCTGTCTCCAATTTTGATGAGTTTAGTGTCTAAGCGACCGTACTGACGCTGTGATTCTATTTGATAGCGTGACAGCAGTCTGAGGCCGTTCAAAAGGAAAAAGCTCTGGCAGAGTGATTTTGAGCGCGCAGTTGGCCTTTAGGTAGGCTACGGCTTCCTTTCCTTTAGATTGAGCATGAATGTGTAAATGCATGCTGATTTGTGTGAATCTAGGGTGGGTAGCTAGTATTTCTTCTCTTCTTCTTAGAAACCATGTTTTAGGGTTAATTTTTGGGCTGTGTCGGGGTTAGAACCATGCTACCTGAGGGATTATCTATCTGTGGATATTTGTGAATTATCAGTTGGGCTGTTTATTCGTTGATGCATGCGTAGTATCTGGTTGGTTGTTTATTTATGTTCAGTTATATTTTTGGCCTTAGTTTAGGATAGACTAGTGTTAACTTAGACCCGTGCACCTGGTTGACTTTGGTATGTATCCGACGTCGATTCAGATGGACTAGGTCCTTCTAGACTGGCATAGCAGGCTTGGGTCTGATGGTTGAGCCTGGTTTATGGCTTGGTGTTGTTTGCGATCCTTCTGTCTTCTCTCCCCTTTTCTTTGGTGCCATGCATTATCGAAGGCATAGTATCTTCCTAGTTTGGGTGCTTTGAGGTTGATTTCCTTGGGTTGCGACTGGTAGTGGACATTGATCCACAATGGTTTGGAATTTAAGATCCTCTATGGAGTTGATATGTCCGCACACTCTATCTGGCTAGGTAGGGCTCCCGGGAGTGATAGCTAATGCACTCGTCTGGCTGGGACGGGGCCCCCAGGGTGGTTACAACTGGATATGATCTATTTGAGATTCTCTTCAGAGTCGACACGTCCGCACACTCTGTTTAGCTGGGTAGGGCCCCGAGACTGATAGTTATCGCACTTGTCTAGCTCGGACAGGGCCCCCGGGGTGGTTAGCTGGCTGGGCAACTAGATAGCCTTTCACCGTTGGATGTCAGGTCGTTTGGAGGGGTCGTCACACTCCCACCCCCCCGCAGTACTTGTCAGGCTGGGCAGTTCCCCCGGATTTGCTAGCGGACTAGGTGAGTTGATTTGGAAGTCAGATTTGTTGATTTGGTTATACTGGGAGTTGACTGATTGTTTCACTTGATTTGAGTGATGGTTTCGGTTCGCAGCTGGGTCTTCTGTCGATCTCGTAGAATTAGTTTTTTTGGTACCTGTCGGGCTTATGGGGGTCCGTTCGTGTTCTTTTTTAGCTGTGCTTGAGTGTACCCTCTGGGTCTTATGGGGGCCCAACTGGGTTTAGTTTAGATATTCTTAGATTTACTTTTTGTTGTTCTGTTCCTGTTCTCTTGACCTCTGTTCAAGTTTGATTCTTCTATCCTTTCTATTTGTTTTACCTTTCTTGCTCAGTCGGCCTATGAGGCCTACTGGGTACCTGTTGTTTTGGTACTCATGCTACACTCTGCATCTGTTTTCGTGATACAGGTCCAAGCACCAGCTTCCCACATTGTGGTCGAGCTTGCAACAGTCTATTTTGGAGACGAGGGTGAGCACATGGCTTTCTGGGATTACCTGTCTCCTTCTGTATGTATGTTTTGGCTTGTCTTTTGTTTTTGAGACAGTCTTGTTTCTGTGGTCCACTTTTTGGACTTGTACTCTTATTAGTAGTTCTGTACTTGTGACTTCCAGGTTCTGAGAGGCGTCTTTTATATATAATTTTTTCGTTCACTTCCGCTTTCTCTTGTGTGTTCTTTTATTTATGCTTTCGCTTAATGAGGTTAGTTTCCCCCTTAGTCCCATTACTCTCAAATTTTGGGACAGGGTTTGGCTTGCCTACTGGCGGGTTGGTAGGCGCCATCATGACTCGAGAAATTGGGTCGTGAAAGTTTTAGGTGTCAAGGATGGGGTCACAGGATGAGCGAATGCCCGAACCAGAGAAACATCGTTCTTCGAGAAGGCAAGCCTTACTATGAGGAATAAGGGGAGAGTGAAGACAATTCTCAAGAAGAAGGTGGTTCCGGAAGTTAAGAAGAGGGTGAAAGGGAGCCATTTGAAGAGGATGTCACCATTCCTAATGGGCTAATGAGGAGGGCTCCAATTGAAGAGGTCTAGCCTCAAGAAGGAGAACTTACAATTCTGAATTATGTGGTGAGGTGGGTAATGATTAGCAAAGCCATGGATGATCCAAGCCAATGGGAAAGTCTTTTCCATTCCAAATGCCTCATCAAAGGGAATATTTGTTCGTTGGTCATAGATAGTGGGAGTTGTGCTAATGTTTCTAGTTCCACTATGGTGAAATTCTTGAAGTTGCCCACTTCCCAACATGCCACACCATACAAGCTCCAATGGTTAAGTGAATGTGAAGAATTGAGGGTCCAAAGACAAGTGTTGATCAAATTCAAAATTGGGAACTACCAAGATGAGGTCCTATGTGATGTGGTTCCAATGCAAGCTTGTCATGTATTATTTTGGAGGCCGTGGCAATATGATCATTCAACAAAGCATGATGGGAGAACCAACAAGTATTCACTAGTGTTGGATGGTCGTAAGTATGTTCTTCATCCCATGCACCTTCCCAAGTTAATGAAGTGTATCAAAAAATGAGAGAGTTGAAAGAAAAAAGGAAGGGTGAAGAGGGAGAACAAGTTGAAAAGTAGGTTGATGAAGGAGAAGAGAGGAGGGAGTTGAAAGGAAAGGGGAAAGTATTGTTGGCGACATACAAAGAGATTAGGGAGGAGGTTGAAGCTCAATGTTCTTTGATCCTTATCACACATAGGGATCATGTTTTGCAAGCTAACCCATCTATTACTTCTCTTCCCCATTATATTTCTTGTCTTTTGAAGGATTATGATGATGTCTTTCCCAAGGAGCTCCCAAGTTGATTACCCCCTCTTTGGGGAATTGAACACCAAATTGATTTTGTGCCGGGTTCTCAATTAACAAACAAACCGGCTTACAGAAGTAATTCGGAGGATACTAAAGAGCTTCAAAAGCAAGTTGAGGAACTCCTCATAAAAGGCTATGTGAGAGAAAGCATGAGTCCGTGCGCCGTCCCGGTTATTTTGGTTCCAAAGAAAGATGGAACATGACGAATGTGTGTTGATTGTCGATACATCAACAAAATCACGATAAAGTATCGTCATCCTATCCCTAGATCAGATGATATGCTTGATGAGCTCAATGGCTCTTGGGTGTTTTCAAAGATTGATCTTAGGAGTGGTTATCATCAAATCCGAATGAACCTTGGTGATGAATGGAAAATCGCATTCAAGACCAAGTTTGGTGTTTATGAATGGTTGGTGATTCCCTTCAGTCTCACCAATGCTCCTAGTACTTTTATGCGCCTCATAAATCATGTGATGAAACCTTTCATAGGGAAGTTTGTGGTTGTCTATTTCGATGATATCTTGATTTATAGAAAAACCAGGAATCAGCATGTAGAGCACTTGAGGTGTGTGTTTGATGTGCTTAGGAAGGAACCACTTTATGCTAATCTTGAAAAGTGTTCATTCTATGTTGATGAAGTTGTTTTCTTGGGATTTGTTGTGAGCTCAAGGGGCGTTGAGTTTGATGAGTCTAAGATAAACGCTATTAAGAATTGGTCAATTCCAAAATCCATAAGCGATGTTAGAAGCTTTCATGTGTTGGTTAATTTTTATCGGCGGTTTGTCAAAGGATTTAGTACTATAGCCGCTCCCTTGACCGATGTAATTCGAAAGGATAAACCTTTTAAGTGGGGTGAGAAGCAAGCAAAAGCTTTTGAGACTTTGAAATCAATGCTTAGCTCCACTCCTTTGTTGCAATTACCCAATTTTGAGAAAATGTTTGAAATTTAATGTGATGCTAGTAAAGTAGGCATTGGAGCCGTCTTAATGCAAGACCAAAAGCCCATTGCTTATTTTAGTGAAAATCTTAAAGGTGCAACTTTGAATTATTCAACTTATGATCTTGAATTGTATGCTTTGATTAGAGCATTGGGTAATTGGAAACATTACTTGTGGCCCAAAGAATTTTTCATTCGAACCGATCATGAGTATTTATAGCATATTCGAGCCCAAGGAAAGTTAAACAAAAGACACGCCAAATGGATTGAATTCCTTGAAACTTTCCCTTATGTAATCCAATACAAAAAGGGGAAGGAAAATGTGGTGGCTGATGCCTTGTCTAGAAAGCATGTGTTGATAACTACTTTGTCTTCTAAATTGCTTGGTTTTGAATGTTTGAAGACAATGTATCCCAAGGACCCCATTTTTGCTCAAATCTTCCAAGATTGTGAGGAATGGGAAAGGGAAAGATGGCTTAGGGATAGATCTTCTACTCCCTATTCTAAATTTGGTGGTTTCTTGTTCAAAGGCAAGAGACTATGTGTGCCTATGAGCTCTTGGAGAGAACTATTTGTGAGGAAGGCACACGATGGGGGATTGATGGGTCATTTTGGTGTTGATAAAACTAGGAAAATTCTAGAGAAGCAATTCTATTGGTCTAAGATGCACAAAGATGTGGCTCGAATTTGTGGCCAACGTATTGAATGTCTTAGCGCTAAGTCACGTCTCCTTCCCCATGGTTGTACACTCCACTCCCCACCCCTCAAAGACCTTGGGTTGACATTTCTATGGATTTCATTTTGGGTTTGCCAAGGACAAAAAGAGGTCGAGATAGCATCTTTGTAGTTGTTGATCGATTTTCAAATATGGCTCTTTTCATTCCATGTCATAAATGTGATGATGCTTCCAATGTTGCATCTTTGTTTATTGAAAATGTTGTTAAATTGCATGGAATTCCTCAAACCATTATAAGTGATAGGGATCCAAAGTTCCTTAGTCACTTTTGGAAAGAATTGTGGGGTAGACTTGGTACCAAGTTGTTGTTCTCAACTTCTTGTCACCCACAAACCGATGGCCAAACTGAAGTTGTGAATAGGACATTGGGTTCTATGCTTCGTGCCGTGGTACATGGAATGTTGGCCTCTTGGGAGGAACATTTTCCATTTGTTGAATTTGCTTATAATCGAGTTGTTCATAGAACTATTGGCATGACTCCATTTGAAGTGGTGTATGGTTTTAACCCCCAATCCCCTTTAGATCTCACCCTTCTTGCTCAAGATGTTGTTTTAAGCTTAGATGGGAACAAAAGAGCGGAATCTATGAATAAACTTCATGAAAAGGTGAGGCTTCACCTTGAAAAGAAAAACTAAGAAGTGGCTAAGAAGGCGAATAAGGGTCGCAAGAGAATTGTGCTTGAACCGGGTGAATAGGTGTAGGTGAATTTTCGCAAGGAGCATTTTCCCACTCATAGAAGGACTAAGTTGATGCCTAGAGGTGATGGCACATTTCAATTGCTTGAAAGGCTCAATGACAATGCATACAAGATTGACCTCCCTTCGGAGTATCAAGTTCACAACACCTTCAATGTTTGTGACCTTTCTCCATTTCCACTCTTGATGATGATGATTCGTTGAATTTGAGGTCAAATTCTTTTAAAGAAGGAGAGAATGATGCAATCCGAATTGCATCAAGGCCGTTCACTCGAAGTCAAGCTCGGGACCTTCAAAGAATCCAAGGGTTATTCATGAAGTTAGAGGTTTTGGAGCTTGTGTTGATGACAAACAAAGGAATCCACGCCTTAGAGATCGCTTGGAGAGGTGAAGAGAAGGCGATGGGAGATGTCGCCACACTCGGCGATGGTGCTCCTCATTCGACGATGCACCGAAGTCACCCTAGCTCGCCGAATTTAACAGTAAGGAACAAGAGCTAGGCAAGGAAACTATTCCATTCGGCGATGGGTCCTAAGCTCGCCAATTTGCATTTCGTGGGCCACTTTTGGGCCTTTTTGTAATAAATAGCCCAAAACTATAAATAGCTAGTTTAGGTTCTTATTTTGGGAGATTACTTTGGATATTGAATATTGTTATTGTGAACCTCTTGAGATTGTGAGCTTGGTACAAGCTTTTGATTGAAAACTTACTTAGAAACGTTGGTTGTGGGGTGAATCAATTTCCATCGAGGTCATCGTAAGAGTTAGGTGCTTCTTGTAGGATTAATGGATTGAGGAAATAAGGTTTAACATACCTTTTGGTTGCTTTCTATTTCCTATTTTTGTGTGTATCTATCTATCTTTACTTTCTTGTCTTTAATTTCCGCATTTTGTTCATAATTCATGGTAGGAATTACATCAGACTTTCAAGCCAAACAAGCTTTGTCCATGGCTTAATCACAGAAGCAAGCTCTTCTAAGTGGTATCCACTTGCCTGTAAAAATAGGATGACAATCAAGATTCTAATAACGTAGTTGAAAACAAAGTTACATCGATAAAAGAGATACCAACTTCACCCAATCCCAACTTTTCAAGATAACCAAATCAGGCACTAAGCCCACTCCTTTTCATTATACTTCATATGAAACGGATCAGATACAACAATCTTGCATCATGTTGGCTTCACTCATTTTGTCTTTACAGTTTGCACATTGACTTTGAAAGTTTTATCAATCCATTTCGCCACTAGCCTCTTTATATATCTCCAGCTCTCTTGCCAAAATGACTTTAGAGCTTTTTTATCAGTATCTACTCTTAAATGTACAATTCTGATTTTACCCATCATTTAAATTTTATATGGATTTTTTAAAGAGAAGTTGTAGTGAAGGATCAACTATTTATATAAGTTACTACCACGTAATGTCTTGTTAATAGCTACTACATCCTCTACATTGTTTTTAAATTCTTTGGCTAAATAAAAGCATAAATGACCCGTATAAATTAAAGAGACAAGCATGAAGCTCTAGTTCCCTCCACCATAATTTTTTTCAAAATGAGAACCTTGTAAATAAAACATGAAATAGTAATAATTGAATGAACAAGAAATAGACTTGGAGAAAACTACCTTCAGTAATTTAAGATTCATCGATTTCCTATTCTTCTTTTTCAGTCACCGTGATGCTCTCCAAGCTCTCCACTTTTTGTTAATGGCTTTTAGCATTTTTGGCAGTAAGTTCTTGTTCCTTCCACTCAATGTCGAATTTATTAAGTTTTTCTTCAAACTCATCAATGCATGATTTGAGTTCGGGTTTAGCAAACTTCTTCCCCTAAATGAAGACTTTCAAATAGGCAGATAAGGCTTTAACACGATGAAATGAATTCCCAATAACTACCGAAAACTAGTCCAAAGCCTTGTGATGCCACAACCGATCTTACCTTATTGGTAATAGTTCTAAAATTATCCATCACAGAGTCTTTAGATAAGGCATATTCATAAGTCTTAAACAACTCTATCAACTTTCTCATGCTCTTATCAATGTACGATAGCAATCTATGAAGGTTTTTGGAAAGTCAGGACATTAGGACATGCAACATGGTTCATTTAAAACACGTTTGGACTTTTCAAATGGGGGCATACATGCATTTCAAATGGAAGTGTGTAACTCCTCTAATGGAGAGGTAAGGACTGTATAAGATGTAAAGATATCTAAACACTTAGTAGTCTATCCCAAATGAAAGGTTGCATAAACATGTGAACTAATGATGCACATGGACAGATCCGAAATAAGAGATACGTGTAAATTCCTTGTAAAGACGTATAAATTGTATAATGGACATAATATGTATCCGGCATATGAACACTCATAACATGTGTAATGTAGGATCTTATTGACTCAATGACTCCTCATTTGATTTAGAGGATAAACTCATAATTTAAATCAAATTTCATGCTAGCAAGTCTTTGTTTTCTACCTTCTGCTCAAAAAGTTAACCAAATAAAGCAACTAAGTAAGTTAATTATGGTGAAAATACATGTTTGAACTCTACTGGTCTCAATTGGGTGTGAAAATTTGACACTACAGCCAACTTTATTCCTTCCGTTCAAAGGGTCTGGTGTACCTTCTCAGCTTTTGGATCACAAAGATACCAAGCCTATTGAAGAATGACAAACGAAAAGTAAAATTATTGAGTGTCTTCTTATTATTGTAGATTTTATGTTGTCAACTTGAAGAATAAACCAATATGCTGTAAACAGAAATGGTAATTCAAAACTGAGAGAACCTTTTCAATGTTTACTGAGTGTAAGAACAGCCCGTCGAATTGAGATACATAGAGCAGAAATAAGAACTTACAAATTGAAATCTAATTATAAGTAATGGTATTAGGAAAGAAATATTTCAGGAATAACCAACCAAAATCTATCGCAGCTACATTCCTATTAAAACTAACAGTCCCCCAACTCACGATGTTCAGAGTATCTTTTAGCTTGATCAACTACAAAATCTGTTAACCTTTTGGATCCGTATTTTACCCGTGCACATCTAATAATTTCCCCTTTTTGGCCTAGCTGTCATCCACCGTGGCATCTGACATGGACTTAGGCTCCATGTCATTCAAAACAAGTAGATTCTATCCAAAATCATTAACTGGTTAACAAAGAAATTGCACGGACAATTTGATTTGGAACAAGAAATATGGAGCTGATATGATTGAAATAGCAAAACAGTATAATATCATCCAATCATAGTCCCATAATTTCATTAAAAAACTAGAGAAATATCACCCAATCTGATATATATATTGAGATGAAATTGGGCAGCAAGATTACCTAATTTTTTGCAAATTTAGACCTTGACTTTCAGTCCTTCAAACTTGACTTTAAAAGAGGAGGATTTCTTGAAGAATCCTAGGAATAATTTGAGGCAGATGCTTGAAGTTGAGAGGTGAATAGATAAAGCTTGAGAGAACTCATACAAATATGTATGTAAATAGTGAGAGAACATCAGCCAAGTCATAGGCTTAAAAAAATCTTAGCCGCCTCTATTTTTCTCTTTATTTTGGACCACAAAAATGGCTAAGTAAGTGATGCACGTACTTGGCCCTTTGAGCTGGTCAAGGAGTCCAAGTAGGTGATGCACCTACCCGGTCCTTTTGGCTGGTCATTAAGAGTTAGTAGGTGATGCACATAGGTGAAGCAAGTAGGTGAAGCAAGTAGGTGAAGCACGTAGGTGAAGCACGTAGGTGAAGCACATAGTCCAAGCACATAGGTGAAGCTAGTCTGTCATTTCCTTGATTCAAATTTTCATTTCAGCCCAAATCATTCATTTTAACCTTATCTTAGCTCATTGTATATATAATTGAACCCTTGTTATTTAGGCTCGATTACGACCTCATTCTCCTAAATAATAATAGGTTCGTCGATGTGAACTTAGTCGTACACACGATGGGGGGCATGGGGTGTTACACAGGCTCCATACTAAAGGAAATAAAATTTAACTACACTAAAACACATTTAGAAGAGTAACAAAGCTAAACAAAATCGATCAGTTTATACTATGAAGAATCAAAATGGATGAACTCAAATCAGAATATCCTTCTCGCCTATCACGAAATGAATTTTGTACCATACTCATTGGCTGGAATAAAATGTTAAATGAAACCAACGAATCACATGAAAAGAATATTCCAACGGAGTAAAACATAATGTAATGAAACCAGTGTGAATGACAGAAGTGTCAAAACTTCGTCATAGACGGAGAACAGATAAGCAAGAAAGACTCACATAGTTTCGCTTTAGCAAAATTATAAGGTGAATGACTCTCTCAAGCCCTTTAAGAATGAAATATCTGTGAATACACCCAAAAAATATTTCTGAGTTACAAAAATATGACAGATTCTTCACAAGTTTTATAATTCCTAATGGAAAAAGATAGGACTCCCAAAACTAGCAGAGAAAAGGAGCTGAATAGAGTGGGGATAAAGAGATTGATCATTAGAATTTCAGCTCTAGCCCATCCATTTCTGATGGGCCTTCCTTGTAAGCAATTAACTTTTTGGAGTCATCAGCAGCTCTCAAGTGACATAGCTTTGACTAAAAGAAGGAAAATGAACAAATAAAGGCCATACAAGCATTAACAATAGTATTGTCATTAAAAAGGAAAAAAAGGAGGCAACACATTTCGTATTGGTGGTTCTACGATTGATCGCTTACTTAAAACCTCTGTGTCCTTCAAACATATAGTTGATTCATGAGATACAAATCTAAAATATATGGCCTTAAACTAAGCTAGATAGTTAAGTAAAAACCAAGAAGCTCTTATTTTTAGACACACCACAAAGCAGTTTCCCTTTCTCAATTAAGCACAAAGGTAATGGCTTCGGTTGGTACTAACAAATAGTCCACGTGCAAACTTTTCACAATAGAAATCCTCTCATTCTCATGAAACATTTTCAAAAACAAAGAATCATTTAAGTGACAACAACTCAAACTAAAGAAATGACTCAACTCAATTACTCTTTCACACGCTTACTTGATTCAATTAGGAATTTTCAAAATCACCACTTTTTCAACGTACATGCCCTAACAAGAAAGAAGTGTCCCAAAACCACACTCACATATAAACAATACAAGGGACAAAGATGCAACACTCACACTCACAAAGAATCATCTCATGCACACAAATTTCACACCATAGGCTAGCCCATATTTTAGATCAACATTGACTCAACTCCATTTCGTTAGAAATCTCAAATGACTTTGGTAGGCTTGTAATATAGGCTTAGGGAAGGTTAGGATATCATTTAGGTATAAGTGACTACACCAACCTCCTTGAACAGTACAAAACGGTCACACCCAAAGTCCCATTGAGACGATAGGCACCCGATGCCCTAAAGGCCCAAGAGAACCAACTTATGACTTGTGCTTATCGTACATGCAACTATGATAACTATAAATCTTTGAAGAGTATAGGTCAAATACCTTGATAAAAGCTCACCATAGATAGACCCAAAATAAATGTGCACACTAGGGTTGTTGAAGCCTTAATTACTAGAAACAAGACATAACCACTCTTTACTTTGACATTTATTCTACAAAGCCTCTAAAAGATAGATACTTAGCTTAGTTCAGGACATGACCCCGCCATACCCTTAACTATAATATATATCAAAAATATATCAGAGAATTGGCAAGCCCCGAATCAATACGGAGCTCACTAAAGGCCACTGAGTATCATGTGCTTATATTGGATAGATTCTATTAGCTTGAGTACCTGTACCTGCGGCATGAAACACAACGTCCCCATGAGGGATATCAGTATGAAATAATGTACTGAATATGATAGCATCCAAGGAAGCTCTACTCCATTGAAGGACAAGGATGAAGCTTTACAAACTCCAAGAAGGCCCATAACAAGATCTCAAAACAAGGAGTTCAATGATAAGCTCAACGGGCTTCAATCGCTGATCCAAAGGTGTCTTGTTGGGGAAGAAGAGCCCAAGCTCAAGGGAGATGAATTTTCCAAATGCTACAATTATTTGGTGGCCCAAATTGAAGTCTAAGAGGAAGAGTATTGGTGTCCAATGTTCAGCCTTGAAGAAGTCCAAAGTGGTGCAGAAAGAGGCTCAAAATCAGCCCAAAAGGAGGCCAATTTCAGCCCTTAAGTGCAGCTGAAATCAGCAGCCCAATAAAGGCCCAACAGGGGCTCAAAAGCCACGACCAAGGGGGCCCTTAAAGGCCTTAAATCAGCCACAATTAGTAGGGTTTTGGTTATTTTACCTTAGCCCCCAAGCTAGGGTTTTATTTTATTAAGTTCTAGATTATTCTTTTAGGGTTTTATTAGGGCTAGCAGCCAACTTATTTATTCTATAAATAGGAGTGCTTTTTCATTCATTAAAAAAACATTAGATTGATATTAATAATATTTGAGAGAGTTCTTTTGAACCTTTGTAACTTGTTCTTTGAGAATTTATCTTTAAACCTTTATTAGTTTCATAGTTTAAGGTATAAAGTAATTTCTTCTTGTCATATCTGTGATTTCTTTTTGGTATTCTTTAGAAGGTGATTAGTTTATACTAATTATTGTCTTTAGTTACTCATAAAGCGGTAAAGATCCGTTTCTATTATTTTGATTCGTTTTCTAAAGTAAAGGCGTTAGATTTCTTTCATAAATCTATATGTTGTTACTTGGATCTTGTCAAGGCCTTAGAATATAAATTCCTTTGAAATTCTTGGATCTTTCCTTAGAATTTCCCATATCTTTATTATTAGTTTCTGTTTCTTTTTTTTCTATTATTGCTTCCGCACTCTATTCAACTCTATAATTGTGATCTCCGTAACCTCGCTGCTATCAAGTGGTATCAGAGCATTTCTATCAAGGTTCTGTTCTTGATAAATCTTGGGATTTCTTCAAAAAATAGAGAAAAAAAAATCTGAACGTGAACAGTACGTTTTTTTTAAATAAAAAGAAAAGAGTAAAAGTTATAACTTGCTCTCCAAGAAATCTGATTACCTGCATTAGTTTGTTTCCAAACTCAAGTAGGAAACAAGAAGAGGAGATTCTAGATCTTAAGGATAAGAAAAAAAATTTTTACTTGTTCTTATAATTCTAAATAAGTTCCTTTTTTATTCGTGTTTTGTTTCAACTAAAATCCTATTTGTTCAAGGACTAGTTCTTTACTTTCTTCATTGCCCCAAAAATCTATACTTTATCACTACGAACTTGATACACGTTTTGGTTTAATTATAAATCTACAAAGTATTCTTGTTCAAAGGTCATTTTGAGGGGGAAAAGGCGAGTTTGGGTGAGTTTAAAAGAGGGTAAAAGCCATATTTAAAGTGTGATACTTGATAATTATTTTCCTTTTCTTTAGATGTCTAATTCAGGTGGTGATGAGGAAAGAGATCGTCTAGAAGCCGAGATCCAAGGAAGGAACAACTTCACCCTTCAAGCTATGCACCAACAATTTGAGAGATGGAATTTGCAATTTCAAGAGATGAGGAATATGATTACCGAGCAGAATGATACCATAGCTGCATTTAGGAGGGAGAATAATGTTGAACAACCCCCTAATAATGTTAGGCCCCAAGTTAGAAAGAATGTACCCCATATCCCTTTTGTAAATCCTGATTATGATAATGATAATATTGATGTTGAATTTAATCTAGAAAGGAGTGATAGGAGGGGACAAAAAGGTAGAGTAGAAGATGATAATATAAGTAGTATAAAGATGAAGATTCCATCTTTCAAGGAGACAAGAGACCCAGATTTGTACCTTGATTGGGAGAGACGAGTTGAAGCCATCTTTGACTGCCACAACTACTCCGAGGGTAAGAAAGTTAGACTTGCTGTTGTTGAGTTTTCTGATTATGCTGCTTCTTGGTGGCAAAAGCTTGCTAGGGACAGGTTGCAAGATGAGCTACCACCTATAGCTACTTGGGCAGAGATGAAGAGAGTGATGAGGAAGAGGTTTGTGCCATCATATATCCAGTGAGATCTACAGTCTCGCCTTCAACACTTGAAGCAAGGCTCCATGTCAGTGGATGAGTACTTCAAAAGAATGGATATGGCTATGATCCAAGCTAACTGCATGGAGGAAGAAGAGGCTACAATGGCTAGATTTTTAAATGGTTTAAATGTAGAAATAACTGATGTAGTAGAAATAGCTGATGTAGTAGAAATACAACAATATGTAACTTTAGATGAGTTAGTTGATTTGTCTATTAAAGTAGAAAAACAAATTAAGAGGAAGCAGCAAAATAACTCATGGAGAAGTCGTCCAAACACCATGTCTAAGAAGCCATGGTCAAATCAAGAGGGAAAAGTTCCTTCCAAACCTCAAGAAGATAGAGGTAAAGGTAAAGTTGAGGATGGAGGTAAAACCTTCAATCCTAAATCTTCTAAACCTTCTAGTTCTATTCAATGTCACAAATGTCATAAAAGGGGACATATGATGCATGAATGTCCAAGTAAAAGAAATATCATACTTAGGGACAATGGAGAATATGAAAGTGAAAAAAGTGAGGGGGAAGAAGAAGAGGGAGGTGTAAGTGAGGAAGATGATTTAGAATTGCCTAATGATGGTATAATTGGGGTGGTTAGGAGAATTATGACTATCAATTTGGGTAGTATTGATGAAGGGCAGAGGGAGAATTTGTTCCATACTAGGTGTGGGATAAAAGAAAAGACTTATTCTATGATTATTGATGGGGGAAGTTGTGCAAATGTGGTCAGTTCATACTTGGTGGATAAAATAGGAATTACATGCATGAAATGCTCTACCCCATATAGGCTCCAATGGTTGAATGATAGTGGAGAAGTAAAAGTAAACAAACAATGCATGATTTCATTTAATGTTGGTAGGTATGAAGATGAAATTCTCTGTGATGTAGTTCCAATGCAAGCATGTCATGTTTTACATTGCCGACCTTGGCAATATGATAGGGATACTACTCATCATGGAAGAAAGAATAGGTATAGTCTTCTGCATAATGGTAAGAAGTTTACTCTCGCTCCATTTTCTCCTTCTCAGGTGTTTGAAGATAAAAAACGATTAAGGGAAACAATGGGAAAACAAAGGGGAGAGATAACAAGTGAGATTGAGAGAAAAGAAAAGGGCCAACGATAACAAAAAAAAGAGATGGCCGAAAGAAAGCGAGAGAGGGCAGCAATCTAAGTAAAGAGGTAAAAGAGGGTTTGAGTGAAAAAATGAAAGATTTTGGTGAGAGGAAAGAGGCTAAGGAAAAGAAAAATGAGAGTCTTTATATAAAAGCCAAAGAGTGTTTAACTGCTAGAAAAGAAGGAGTGCCCATAATACTGCTTACTTACAAAGAAGTGTTAATTAATTTTGAACAACTAACTTCTTCTTTGCCAAATAGTGTTTCTTCTCTTTTGTAGAGTTGTGAAGATGTTTTTCCTGATGACACTCCAAATGGATTGCCACCTTTGAGAGGGATTGAACACCAAATAGACTTCATGCCTGGGTCTCAAATTCCTAATAGGCCTGCCCATAGGAGGAATCCTGAAGAGACCAAAGAATTACAAAAACAGGTTGAAGAATTGCTTGAAAATGGTTTTGTTCGAGAGAGCATGAGCCCATGCTCTGTTCCCGTCCTATTGGTACCCAAAAAGGATGGAACGTGGAGGATGTGTGTAGACTGTCGAGCCATCAACAAGATAACGGTAAAGTATCGCCATCCTATTCCTCGTCTTGATGATATGTTTGACCAATTATATGGTTCCAAAATCTTTTCTAAAATTGATCTAAGAAGTGGTTACCATCAGATTCGTATGAATCTCGGAGATGAATGGAAAACTGCTTTTAAGACCAAATATGGACTTTATGAGTGGTTAGTTATGCCCTTTGGTTTGACTAATGCACCAAGCACTTTCATGAGACTAATGAATCATGTTTATAAAGATTTCCATGGAAAACTTGTTTTGGTGTATTTTGATGACATCTTGATCTTTTCTCAAAATCTAGATGAACACCTAGAGTGTAAAACAAGTTTTTGAAGTTCTTAGAAATCAATGCTTATTTGCTAATCTCAAAAAGTGTACTTTCTGTGTGGATCGTGTTGTTTTCTTGGGTTTTGTGGTCAGTTCTAAGGGAGTTGAAGTAGATGATGATAAAATCAAGGCAATAAAAGAATGGCTTAAGCCTAATAGTGTAACTGAAGTTAGGAGTTTTCATGGACTTGCTAGTTTTTGTAGGAGGTTTGTGCGAGACTTTAGCACCATTGCTGCTCCTTTAACTGAAGTTATTAAGAAAGAAAAGGTTTTTACATGGGGAAAGGACCAAGATGATGTATTTAACTTGCTGAAGGATAAATTGTGTTCTGCTCCTCTTTTGCAATTACCTGATTTTTCTAAGTCTTTTGAAGTTGAGTGTGATGCCTCTGGTAAGGGCATAGGTGTTCTTTTGATGCAAGACTCTAAGCCAATTGCCTACTTTAGTGAAAAGCTAAGTGGAGCAACATTGAACTATTCAACTTATGATAAGGAGCTATATGCCTTGGTAAGGGCGTTAGCTACGTGGCAGCACTACTTGTGGCCCCGAGAATTTGTGGTTAAGACTGATCATGAGTCATTAAAGTACTTGAAGAGCCAAGGTAAACTTAGTCGTAGGCATGCTAAATGGGTGGAGTTTATTGAAATTTTTCCTTATGTAATTGCCTACAAACAAGGTTAGGAGAATGTGGTTGCTGATGCACTCTCAAGAAGGTATGTTTTGATCTCTACTCTTACTTCAAAGTTGTTGGGTTTTGACCAAATCAAGTTACTCTATGCTAATGATTCTGATTTTGGTGATATTTTTGCTGAATGTAAGTTGGGTCCTTTTGAGAAATTTAATCTTCAAGACGAATTTCTATTCAAGGAAAATAAATTGTGTGTTCCTAATTGCTCTTTGCGTGAACTATTTGTTAGGGAAGCACATTATGGAGGGCTAATGGGACATTTTGGTGTACCCAAAACTCTGGAAATACTTTCTGAACATTTTTATTGGCCTAGCATGAGAAAGGAAGTCAAAAAAGTGTGTTCTCATTGTCTTGAATGTAAACAAGCTAAGTCTAGAACACTGTCGCATGGTCTTTATACCCCTTTACCTGTTTCTAATTCCCCTAGGATTGATATTTCTATGGATTTCATATTGGGGCTGCCAAGGACTAAATATGCTAAGGATAGTATATTTGTGGTAGTTGATAGATTTTCTAAAATGGCTCGCTTTATCCCATTTAAAAAGACTAATGATGCATCTCATGTGGCTGACTTGTTTGTAAAAGAAGTGGTTAAATTGCATGGAATACCTAGAACTATTGTTAGTGATAGGGATGCTAAGTTCTTAAGTCACTTTTGGAGAATTTTTTGGGGAAAGTTGGGAACTAAATTGCTATTTTCTACATCTTGTCACGCACAAACTTATGGGCAAACAGAAGTGGTTAATAGAACTCTAGGGAATATGTTGAGGGTTGTTTTGAAAGGAAAGTTGACTTCTTGGGAAGATTACTTACCTATTGTGGAATTTGCTTATAATAGGACCTTTCATTCTTCTACTAGTATGACTCCTTTTGAAGTTGTATATGAATTCAACCCCCTTACTCCCCTTGATTTACTGCCTTTGCCTACTAATGATTTTGCTAATCTTGATTGAAAGAAGAAGGCTGATATGATGAAGAAAATTCATTAACAAACAAGACTTGCAATTGAAGAAAACAATAAGGAAGTTGCATTGCGAAGGGAATAAAGGAAGAAAATATATTGCTTTTAAACCTGGGGACTTAGTTTAGGTGCATATGAGAAAAGACAGATTTCCTTCCAAAAGAAAGAGCAAGCTAGATCCTAGAGGAAGTGATCCATACAAAGTCCTTGAAAGGATTGAAGACAATGCTTTTAAACTTGATCTTCCTGGGGAGTTCCAAGTTAGTGCTACTTTTAATGTTTCTGATCTTTCCCATTTTGATGCAGACTTGAATTCGAGGACGAATTCTCTTCAAGAAGAGGGGAATGATAGCATCCAAGGAAGCTCTACTCCATTGAAGGACAAGGATGAAGCTTTACAAACTCCAAGGAGGCCCATAACAAGATCTCAAAACAAGGAGTTCAATTATAAGCTCAACGGGCTTCAATCGCTAATCCAAAGGTGTCTTGTTGGGGAAGAAGAGCCCAAGCTCAAGGGAGATGAATTTTCCAAATGCTACAATTATTTGGTGGCCCAAGTTGAAGTCCAAGAGGAAGAATATTGGGGTTCAATGTTCAGCCTTGAAGAAGTCCAAAGTGGTGCAGAAAGAGGCTCAAAATCAGTCCAAAAAGAGGCCAATTTCAGCCCTTAAGTGCAGCTGAAATCAGCAGCCCAATAAAGGCCCAACAGGGGCTCAAAAGCCACGACCAAGGGGGCCCTTAAAGGCCTTAAATCAGCCACAATTAGTAGGGTTTTGGTTATTTTGCCTTAGCCCCCAAGCTAGGGTTTTATTTTATTAAGTTCTAGATTATTCTTTTAGGGTTTTATTAGGGCTAGCAGCCAACTTATTTATTCTATAAATAGGAGTGCTTTTTCATTCATTAAAAAAACATTAGATTGATATTAATAATATTTGAGAGAGTTCTTTTGAACCTTTGTAACTTGTTCTTTGAGAATTTATCTTTAAACCTATTGCTACAAGCGTATTCACTAATGTCATCTCCACAATATTCGGAAGTTATGGATGTCGTTCTTCCTTGTAATCAACTTCGGTATCTACAAAACTTAGCAAACAAGGTTAGTGACAAAATTCCTCAGACCTCTCGTGTTTGATCTCACACTCACCTTCCTAAAGTGTCTTCCCAAAGTTGATAGAGAACTACCTTTGCCCAATCAATTCACAAGATCACTAATTCTTTGTGGTGGAGTGGATTCTTGTGACTCTTGAAAGAAGGATGACCCAAAAAGCTAAAGGACTTGAATCAAGAAGGTTATCAATGAATTAACATGAGAAAAGTAGAAGAAAGAAGCACCAAAAGATTCGGACTCAAAACAAACTAAGTAACAAAAGTAGAAGAATTACGTGTTGTTACTTAATTGGAAGGAAATAAATGATTGGATGATTAAAAACTAGTTAACAAGTAATTAAAGATGTTAATTAATTGTTAAATAGTTGAGAAATAGAAGAAAAAAGAGTGTTGAAGAAGAAGAAGTGAATTTCGACACTTAGAAAAAAATTTAAGTCTTAAAGAAGTTCATCACTTGTAAGACTTTGATTGGATGATTTGATGATTAAAACTAGTTAACAAGTAATTAATGATGTTAATTATTTGTTATATATTTGAGGAATTGAAGGAAAAAGTGTAGAAAAAAAATTAACGAAGTTCGGACATTTACAAAAAATTTTAGGTCCAAAAAACTTCCCATACTTAGCCAAATTTTGGCCCCTTAAAAGCCTGCACAAAACAGCCTCTGAAGTTGTTGTACACGGGCCATGTGGCACGTCAGAGATGTGCTGGCAGCCTGCTGATGCTGTGGCGCTGACATGGCGCTATGTTGGCACTGAGGTGGCTGCGTGTTGGCAGTTTACTGCTGACATGGCAGTCCACGTGAAAATTAATATTTTATTTTTTTGAAATTCAATTTTTTTGTTGTTTGAATTTCGAATTTTTTAATTTTAATTTCCACTAGTGGATCCAAAAACACCTAGACCCACTTTTGACTTGAAAATATTGGATGAAAAGTAGTTTCTTTCTTCTTCTTCTTCAAGAACAACTTGAAGAACACCAAGAACACATACTAATTTCAATACCTTCAAAACAACTCCGAATTAGCTGAAACTTTAGGATTATCTTCCCCTTGACATAGAGAACAAACCGCAGTGGTTATTAACCTCCAATATCTCCTCAATCACAAGACCCACTTTCAAAATTTGAAAAGTTTCAAAAGCTCAAAACCTTTTAATGGCAACTTCACTTCTACAACTCCAAATTGAACGAAATTTGAAATATACACTCAAAAAACACTAGGGAACAAAAATCTAGTGTCAAAAACAACAAATCAAAACAAAATTTTTTATGGAATTTTTTTGGATTTTTAGTTTGTTTTTTGATTTTGCAAACCAAGACTATATTTGTAGGAACAAATCTAAACCTAGTCTCTTGATACCAAATGATAACCAAAAAAAGGGACAATTGAAAGAAAATGTAGAATTAAACAACAGAAAAGTAAGATAGGTGAGAAATAAGAGATGAGAAGTGAAGAAAGAAAGGCTAATTGAATAAACAATCAACCAAGGAAGAAGAGAAACTTGAATTCGAAAAGAAACAACTCAAATGGAACCACAAATGAGAAATCTCAAGTGAAATCAAGGTTAAGAAGTCCTAAATCAACAATGGGAATCCACCCATCACTAATCTAGATTTAGCTACACTAAACTACACTAAACTAAAGGGATTCCACCCTTAAACTACACTCTTAAAAGAGTTTCTTCATTCAACATTCAAAATCTTTATAATCTAAGTCTTCCAAAATGAAAAAGACTACTATTTATACTACTAAAATAAAGAAGACACTTTCTTTACAATTTTACCCTTAATGAGATAAGGGTCTTGTTTGGTTGTCTTCTTTTGTGAATTCTTGAATTTATAAAATGACCATTTACACAAATGGCCTCTTTCTTCTTTCTCTTCACTTTGATGGACCATCCACACATTGTATGTCTTTACTTTGTGTCCATCAAGCTCCTCTAAAGCTTTCATGTGATCCATGCTATCTGTGTCGTTATCACCTTGCTTTATGAGCAGGGGCCTACCGTTGTGTAAGGGCATCATCCAATATCGCTCTACCGATGTGCGTAGGGGTTCACCAATGCTTCTTGGGAGATGCACGCAGGGGTCTACCATTGTGCGTAAGCCTCGGCTGATGTCGCTTGGCCGAAGTGCACAGCAGTCTGTGATTGTGTGCGAGATTTAGCTAGTATCATTTAGACGACATGCACAAAGGTCTGTCGATGTCACCTATGTGATGGACACTGCATAAGGGCCTGAGCTTATGCACAGGCATCGACTGATGTGGCTTGGCTGATGTGCGCAGGGCCTGTCATTGTGTGCGGGCCTCGACCGATGTCGCCTGGCCGATGTGTGTAGGAGTCTACTAATGTCACCCTTGTGATGCACGCAAGGGTATGACATTTTTCATGGGCCTCGATCGATGTCGCTTGTCCAACATTCATAGGGGCCTACCAATGTTGCCTAAGCGATGCACGTAGGGGCGTGATCTTGTGCGCGGGCATTAGCCGATGTCACTTGGCTGATGTGTGCAGAGGCCTGCCGTTGTGTGCGGGCATCAACTGATGTGTACAGGGTCTTTCCGTTGTGTACGGGCGTTGACCTATGTCGCATGGCTGATATGCCTAGGGGTTTGCTGATGTCGCCCTGCGTTATGCGCAAGGGCATGCCATTGTGCACAGGCTTTGGGTGATGTCGCTTAGCCGATGTCTGCATGGGTCTGTCGTTGTCACCTAAACAATGCACTCAAGGGCCTGATCTTGTGTGCGGGCATCAACCAATGTGCGCAAGGGCATCTTATTGTGTGCGAGCTTTAGCCGATATTGCGTGGCAGATATGAGTAGGGTCCTGCTGTTGTGTGTGGGCCTGAGCCGATGTCGCCAGGTCTATATGGGCAGGGGTCTATCGATGTCTCCTGGGTGATGTGCGCAGCGACCCACCGATGTCACGTGGGATTTAAGTGATGTGTGCAAGGGGCTGTCGATGTCACCTGGATGTTGCCGAGTTCGCAGGTGCATTGACATATTCCTACGCTTCCCAACATGTCACTTTCCATTAGAATTGCACTCGACATCCCAAAGTACCAATAATAGTGACATCGTTATTTGGAAAAAAATTTCCCTTGGCAAATGATAAGGCATTAGAAATGCACTCGACGAAATGGAAAACATCTAATTTCTACAACGGTATTGGGTGCGGGCATTGCATTCCACAAGTTATTGGTCAACATAGTTCAAGACTTAGCAGTCGCTGATGTCGAAATAGCTCAACCTTGGTGCTGCCCGATGTCTCCTAGGCGTTGCCAAGGTCGCATGTGTGTTGACATCTTCCTACGTGTCACCATTTGCATGGCAAGCGCATGCGTCGCTTCAAGCCGAGGAAGCAGACGACTGGCTTGAAGCCCGGGCAGACGTGCCCTCGGACTAATGGCTTCGGGTGCAACTTGTGTTCAAAATATAAATGATTTATTGGATTCTGCAATTCACAACAAGTATCGTTATTCACTACGTTCTACATTGATGCAAGAGCTGAGATATCGGTTGTCGAGAGTCGTTTGTGTTTCAAAAGAAGTACATATCCCCCAACGCACTCTACAGATTGGGTGCGAGGAGCGGGCTATCAATTTACAATCCTTGGCGCTTTATGCGTTAGGATTCGTTAGTCGCTCGACGGGTGCGCGAGCGCGCATGATAGGGACTGGAGGGAGATTTCAAACATGTTCGCGGGTCATTCTACTTTGTAAGTTTCAATGATGATCCTTCTGCATATTCACCTATGTAAACCTTGTTACGACTTCTCATTCCTCTATAAAATAAGGTTCAATGGACTTCTCGCGACGTTATAGACAACAAATCGCCCATGTCACTGCAATCTAAACGTTTCGCCAGATCATTCGATTGGTAAGAGCAACGGACGGTGTGTACAAAGGGCAGGGACGTAGTCAAACACAATTTCGCTTGCACAAATGAGTTTCAAGTATAAAAAATAATAATTTTTTTAAAAAAAATATTTTTATATATGTCGAAATTTTCCAAAAAAATAATTAAATAGAAAAAGAATTTAAAAAAACCACCAAACATAGCTTCGCTCGCACAAATGAGTTTCAAATATCAAAAATAATAGTTTTGAAAAAAATATGATTTTCTTTATGTCAAATTTTCCGAAAAAAATAATTAAATAGGAAAAAACTAAATACAAATATGAAAAACTCACTAAACACAATTCCACTTACACAAATAAGTTCAAAATATAAAAAAATAATAGTTTTCAAAAAAATTATTTTTAAATATGTCGAAGTTTTCGTAAAAAGTTAAATAGGAAAAATAAAAGAAGATTAAAACAACAACCAAACACAATTACCCTTGTACAAATGAGTTTCGAATGTCAAAAATAATAGTTTTCAATTAAAAAATTAATTTTTTTATATATAGAAATTTTCCCAAAAAATAAAAGAGAATACAAAAAACTCACAAAACATAATTTCACTTTCACAAATGAGTTTCAAGTGTCAAAAATAATAGTTTTCAATAAAAAGTTAATTTTTTTATATATCAAAATTTTTAGAAAAGATAAAAGAAAATATAAAAAACAGCCAAACACAATTTCTCTTTCACAAATGGGTTTCGAATGTCTAAAATAATAGTTTTAAATAAAATAATTTGATTTTTTATATGTCAAAATTTTCTGAAAGAAATAAAAGCAAATATAAAAAAACCACCAAACACTATTCCGCTTGCACAAATGAGTTCGAAGTATAAAAAATAACAATCTTCAAAAAAAAATTATTTTTATATATGTCAAAAATTTTCAAAAAAACTAATTAAATAAAATAAATTATAAAAAACCACCAAACACAATTCTTCTCGCACAAATGAGTTCTAGATATAAAAAATAATAGTTTTCAACAAAATATTTGGATTTTTTATATATCAAAATTTTCTAAAAAAAAATTAAAAAAACATGCAAACACAATTCCGCTTTAACAAATGAATTTCAAATGTAAAAAATAATAGTGTTCAATTAAAAATTTTGATTTTTTTATATGTCAAATTTTCTGAAAAAATAATCAAATAAAAAAAATCACCAAACACAATTTCTCTTTCACAAATGAGTTTCAAATGTCAAAAGTAAAAGTTTCCAATAAAAACCAAAAAAAATTAATAGGAAAATTTTTTAAAAAAAATAAACAAAACCACCAAACAGAATTTTACTTGCACAAATGACTTTCAAATATAAAACTTAGTAGTTTTCAAAATGAAAAATTAATTTTTTAAATATCAAAATTTTCAGAAAAAAATAATTAAATAGGAACTTTTTTTAAAAAAATAAAAGAAACACCATCAAACACACTTCTGCTAGCAAAAAAGACTTTCACATAACAAAAATACATTTTTTCAATTTTTTTATATCAAACTTTTCTTAAAATAAGCGATGACATCCACCAATGTCATGTGGGGGCGAGCGCCTCGTCCGATGTCACTGAGCGATTGGCGCATGGGCCTACTCTTGTGCTTGGGCATAGGTCGATGTCACTTGGCTTATGAGTGCAATGGCCTACAGTTGTGTCCAGGCCTTGGCCAATGTCACATGGCCGATGTGCGTTGGATTCCACCGATGTAGCCTTGGCAATATGTGCATAGGCCTACCGTTGTATGTGAGCCTCGGCCAATGTAGCTTTTTCGATGTGCGTAGGCCTCTACCGATTCGCCTAAGAAATGCGCGAAGAGGACTAGCCTTGTGCGTGGATATCGACACATGTCGATTAACCAATGTGCGCAGGGGCTCGCCCTTTTGTGAGGGCCTCGGTGAATGTCGCTTGACCAATGTGCGAAGGGTCTGTCGATGTTGCTTGGGTGATGCGTGCAGGGGCCTTCCATTGTGTGCAGGCCTTAGGCGATGTGTGTAGGGTTCTGCTGATGTTTCCTGGACGATGCGTGTAGGGGCTTATTATTGTGCGAAGGCCTAGGCCAATGTGTACAGGGGTCCGCCGATGTTACTTGGGCAATGTACAGGGGCCTGTCAATGTTGCTTTGGTGATGCGCAAAAGAACGTATCATTTTACATGGACCTCGACCAATATTGCTTGACTGATGTGTGCAGTGGTCCACTAATATTATGCACGGGCTAGACATTGTGTGCGGGACCCGACTAATATCGCTTGATTGACCAAAGTAGGGGCATGCCATTGTGTGCGGGCCTCGACTGATATTGCCTGACTGATGTGGGTAAGGGTCTGCCAATATCACCTAGATGATGCGCGTAGAGTCTTACCATTGTGTATCGGCCTCAACTAATGTCGCTTGGATGACGTGCGTAGGATCTGTCGATGTCACCTAAGCGATGTGTAGAGGCCTTGCCTTGTGCACGGTTATCATTCAATGTGCACAGGGGCCTGCCGTTGTGTAAAGGCCTCATCCGATATCGCTCTGTCAATGTGCGCAGGGGTTTACTGATGCATCTTGGGAGATGCACAAAAGGGTCTGCCATTATGTACGAGGCTCAGCTAATGTCATTTGGCAAAAGTGCACAGTGGTCTGCCGTTGTGCGCGAGCTTTAGCTGGTATCATTTGGGTGATGTACACAGGGGTCTACTGATGTCACCTACGTGATGGACACTGCATTAGGGCTTGACCTTGTGTGCGGGCATCGATTGATGTGACTTTGCTGATGTGCACACAGACCTGCCGTTATCTGCATGCCTGGGCCGAAGTTGCCTGGCCGATATGTGCAGGGATCTACTAATGCCACCATTGTAATGCACGCAGGGGCTTGACATTTTATGCGGGCCTCGTTGATGTTGCTTGGCCAACATCAACAGAGTATGTCGATGTCGCCTAAGCATGCACGTAGGGGCGTGATCTTGTGCACGAGCATCAGCGGATGTCACTTGGTTGATGTGCGCAGTGGCCTACTATTGTGTACGGGCCACGAGCATTGTCACTTGGACGATGTGCGTAGGGGTATGCCGATGTCTCCATAGTAATGCGCGCAGGGGCATGCCATTTTGCGCAGGCCTCAGAAGATGTCGCTTAGCCGACGGTCGCAAGGACCTGATCTTTGGCGCGAGCATCAACTAATGTTCATAGGGGCATGCCATAGTGTGCGGGCTTTAGCTAATGTCGCCTGGCAGATATGCGTAGGGTCCTATCGTTGTGTGCGGGCTTCAGCCCATGTCACCTGGTCTATGTGCACTGGGGTCTGTCGATGTCTCCTGGGTGATGCGCCCAGCGGCCTGCCATTGTCACGTGGGCTATAAGCTACTGCCATTGTCACGTGGGCTATAAGCTATGCGTGTAAGGGGCTGCCGAAGTCACCTAGATGCTGCCGAGTTCGCATGTGCATTGACATATTCCTATGCCTCTCGGCATGTCACTTTGCATTAGGATTGCACTCGACATCCCATAAAACCTATAATAGTGACATTGTTATTTGGCACAAATTTGCCCTTGGCATATGATTAGGCATTAGAAATGCACTCGATGACACAGAAAACCTATAATTACTACATCGGTAGTGGGTGCAGGCATCACATTCGACAACTTATTGGTCAACATAGTTCAACACTTAGCCGCCACCGATATCGACATAGCTCAACCTTGGCGCTGCCCGATATCTCCTAGGTGTTTCCAAGGTCGCATGTGTGTTGACATCTTCCAACAGGTCGGCATGAGGATGATAGACGCATGCGTCGCTTCTAGCCCAGTAAACAGACGACGGATTTGAAGCCCAGACAGACGTTCCCTCGGCCTAATAGCTTCAGGTGCAACGTGCGTTTAAAAACTCAATAGTTCACTGGATTCTGCAATTCACAATAAGTATCGCAATTCACTACCATTTTTCATCGATGCAAGAGCTGATCTATCTATTCTCGAGAGTCATTTGTGTTTCAAAAGAAGTACACATCCCCCAATGCGCTCTATATATTGGGTGCGAGGGGCGGGCTATCAATTTGCAATCCTCGACTTTTTATGCGCTAGGATTCGTTAGTCGCTCGATGGGTGCGCTAGCGCGCACACTAGGAACGGGAGGGAGACCCGCAGGCCCCCTCCTTGACACTATAGCCACGCATTGCCCTTGAGTTTTCCAACATGATCGCGGGTCGTTCTATTTTGCAGGTATCGATAATGATCCTTATGCATGTTCACATACGTAAACCTTGTTAGACTTCTCATTCCTCTAAATGATATGGTTCAGTGGACTTCTCTTGACGTTGCGGGCAGCGAATCACCCTTATCACCGCAATCTGAACATTTTACCGGATCATTCGATTGGTAGGAGCAACAGGCAGTGTACAAAGGGCAGGGACGTAGTCAAACGAAATTTTGCTTGCACAAATGAGTTTCAAATATAAAAAAATTTGTTTTAAAAAAAGTTATTTTTATATATGTCGAAATTTTCTGAAAAATAATTAAATAGAAAGAATAAAAATAAACCACCAATCATAATTCCGCTTACACAAATGAGTTTCAAATATCAATAGAATTGTTTTAAAAAAATTGATTTTTTATATGTCAAAATTTTCTAAAAAATAATTAAATAGGAAAAACAATTAAAACAAATATTAAAAAATCACCAAACAGAATTTTGTCTTAAACAAATGAGTTCAAAATATAAAATAATAATAGTTCTCAAAAATAATTATTTTATATATGTTGAAATTTTTTGAAAATATAATTAAATAGGAAAAAGATAAAAAAAAATATACAAAAACCACCAAACACAATATCGCTTGCACAAATGAGTTTCAAATGTAAAAAATAATAGTTTCAATAAAAAAAATTGATTTTTTTATACGTCAAAATTTTTTTAAAAAAATATAAGAGAATATACAAAAGCAACAAAACACAATTTCGCAGTCACAAATGAGTTTCAAATGTCAAAAATATTGGTTTTCAATAAAAAAATTAATTTTTTTATATGTAGAAATTTTTTGAAAAATAATTAAATAGAAAAAATAAAACAAATATAAAGAAACAACCAAACACAATTCCGCTTTCTCAAATAAGTTTCAAATGTCTAAAATAATAGTTTCCAGTTTAAAAAAATTATATTTTTTTATGTCAAAATTTTCCAAAAATATAATTAAATAGGAAAAAAATAAAAACAAATAAAAAAAAAACACCAAACACAATACGACTTGCGAAAATATGTTCAAAATATAAACGATAATAATTTTCAAGAAAAATAATTATTTTTATATGTATCGAAATTTTCTGAAAAAGTAATTATATAGTGAATGAAATAAAATAAATAATAAAAAGTTATCAAACACAATTTCGCTTGCACAAATGAGTTTCAAATGTCAAAAATATAAGTTTTCAAGAAAAAAATTGAATTCTAAAAAAATAAATTTTACCAAAAAAATAATTAAATAGGAAAAAATATAAAAAAATAGAAAAACCCGACATACACAATTCCACTTTCACAAATGAGTTTCAAATGGAAAAATTAAAATGTTCAATGAAATTTTTTTATTTTTTTTATGTCAAAACTTTTTATAAAAAAATTAAATAAAAAATAAAAGAAAATTAAAAAAACCCTCAAACATAATTCCGCTTTCACAAATGAGTTTCAAATGTTAGAAATAAAAGTTTTCTATAAAAAAATTTATTTATTTATATCTCAAAATTTTCTAAAAAAAAATTTAAAAATAAACAAAACCACCAAAAGAGAAATTTGCTTGCAAAAATGACTTTTAAATATAAGAAAAATAATATTTAAATTTCAAATTTTTCTGAAAAAAGTAGTTAAATTGGAATTTTTTTAAGAAAAAAAAATTAAAAAAAATTATATATATCTATATAAACACCACCATTCACACTTTGGGTTGCAAAAATGACTCTCATATAACCAAAATAAAAGTTCTCAATTTTTTTTATGTTGAACTTTTCCTTAAAAAAGTGATGACATCTACCAATGTCGAGAGAGCGCGAGTGCCTCGGCCAATGTCACCTGGGTGATAGGTGCATAGGCCTGCGCTTGTGCATGGGCATCAATCGATGTTACTTGGCTTATGAGCACAAGGGTCTACCGTTGTGTGCAGTCCTTGGCTGATGTAGCCTTTACGATGTGCGCATGGGCCTCCCGTTGTGTGTGAGCCTCAGCCGATGTAGCTTTTCTGACGTGCCTATGGCTTTGCCTATGTCGCCTAAGAGATGTGCGCAGAGGCCTTGCCTTGTGTGCAGGCATCAAAATATGTTGCTTAACTGATGTGCGCAGAGGCCTTCCCTTTTGCGCAGGCCTCGACCGATGCCACCTGGCTGATGTGCAAAGGGGTCCATCGATAATGCTTGGGTGATACACACAGAGACTTGACATTGAGCGCGGGCCTCAGGTGATGTGGGTTGGGGTCTGCTGATGTTGCTTGGATGATGCGTGTAGGGTTGTGTTATTGTGCAAGGGCCTAGAACGATATGTGTAGGGGGCCACCGATGTTAATAGGGCAATGCGCGTAGGGGCCTACCATTGTCGCTTGGGTGATGCGCACAAGGGCGTACCACTGTACATGGTCCTCGACGGATATCATTTGATTAATGTGTGCATTGGTCAACTAATATCACGTACGGGCCAGACATTATGCGTGGGACCCAATCGATGTTGCTTGACTGACATGCGTAGGGCCTTTCGTTGTGTGCAGGCCTTGTCCTTTATTGCCTGGTTGATATGGGTAGGAATCCGCTGATACTACCTAGGTGATGCGTGTAAGGGCTTACCATTGTGCATCGACCTCAACCAATGTCGCTTGGACGACATACGCAGGGTCTGCCGATGTCACCTAAGTGATGCGTAGAGGACTTTCCATGTGCACGGTCATCAATCGATTATGCAGGGGCCTGCATTGGATATGCACGCAGAGGTCTGACATTGTGTGCGAGCCTCGACTGATATCGCTTCGCCGAAGTGCACAGCGGTCTACCGTTATGCGTGAGCTTTAGCTAGTATCATTTCGCCGATGTGCACAGAGGTGTTCTGATTTCACCTACTTTATGGACACTGCATTAGGGCCTGACCTTGTGCACGGGCATCGATTGATGTGACTTGCCCGATGTGTGCAGGGGCCTGTTGTTATGTGTGAGCCTCGGTCGATGTTGCTAGGCCGATGTGCGCAGGGGTCTACTAATGCCGCCCTTGCGATGCACATATGCCATGAAATTGTGTGCGGGCCTCATCAGTCGATGTTGCTTGGCTGACATCCACAGGGGTCTGCCGATGTCGCCTAAGCGATGCACGTAGGAGCATAATCTTGTGTGCGGGTATTAGCCGATGTTACTTGGTTGATGTGTGCAGGGGGGCCTGCCGTTGTTTGTAGGTGTCAACCGATGTGTGCAGGTGCTTGCTGTTATGTACGGGCCTCAACCGATGTCTCCAGGCCGATGTGCACAGGAGTCTGCCGATGTTGCCCAAGTGATGCGTGCACAGGCATGCCATTGTACATGGGCCTTGGCCGATGTCGCTTAGCCAACATCTGCAGGGTCTGTTGATGTCACCTAAACAATGCATGAAAGGGCCTTATCTTGTGTGTGAGCATCAACCAATGTGTGCAGGGGCATGCCATAGTGTGCAAGCTTTAGCCGATGTCGCTTGGAAGATTTGCATAGGGTCCTGCCGTTGTGTGCGGGTCTCAATCGATGTCACCAGGTCTATGTGCGCAGGGGTCTGTGGATGGCCCTTGGGCGATGCGTGTAGCGGCCTGCCAATATCACATGGAATATAAGCGATGCGCGCAAGGGGATGCCGATGTCACCTAGATGCTCCCAAGTTTGCATGTGTGTTCACATATTCTATGCCTCTCGACATGTCACTTTACATTAGGATTGCACTCGACATCCCAAAAAACCTATAATAGTGACATCGTTATTTTGCACAAATTTTTCCTTGGCATATGATTATCCATTAGAGATGCACTCGACCATATGAAAAACCTCTAATCGCTACATCGGTATTGGGTGTGGGCATCACATTTGACAAATTATGGGTCAACATAGTTCAACACTTAGCCACCGCCGATATTGACATAGCTCAACCTTGGTTCTGCCGATGTCACCTAGGCGTTTCTAAGGTCGCATGTGTGTTGACATCTTCCTACGGGTCGGCATGGGGACGGCAGATGCATGCATCGCTTCTAGCCAAGCAAACGGACGACAACCTTGAAGCCCATGGAGACGTGCCCTCGGCCTAATAGCTTCAGGGCAACTTGCTTTCAAAAACTCAATGGTTCACTGGATTCTGCAATTCATAGCAAGTATCACAATTCACTATGTTCTTCATCGATGCAAGAGTTGAGATATTTGTTGCGGAGAGTCGTTTGTGTTTCAAAAGAAGTACACACCCCCCAAGGCGCTCTACGTATTAGGTGTGATGGGCGGGCTATCAATTTACAATCCTTGGCTCTTTATGTTCCATGATTCATTAGTCGCCTGACTGGTGTGCAAGTACACACGCCGGGGACGGGAGAGAGACCCACAGGCGGGGAGCCTGGGCACTCTAGCCAGGCGTTGCCCCTAAGTGTTCAAACATGTTCGCATGTCGTTCTACTTTGTAGATTTCGATAATGATCCTTCTACATGTTCACCTACGTAAACTTTGTTACGACTTCTCATTCCTCTAAATGATAAGGTTCAATAGACTTCTTGCGACGTCGCAGGCAGTGAATCGCCCATGTAATTGCGATCTGAATATCTCACCCGATCATTCAATTGGCAGGAGCAACGGGCAGTGTACAAAGGGCAAGGATGTAGTCAAACACAATTCCGCTTGCACAAATAAGTTTCAAATATAAAAAATAATAGTTTTCAAAAAAAATTATTTTTATCTATGTCGAAATTTTCTGAAAAAATAATTAAATAGAAAAAAACAAGAAAAAACCATCAAACATAATTCCGCTTGCACAAATGAGTTTCAAATATCAAATATAATTGTTTTCAAAAGAAATTGATTTTTTATGTGTCAAAATTTTCTAAAAAATATAAAAACAAATATGAAAAAAGCACCAAACAAAATTTTCATTAGGCAAAAGTGTTCAAAATATAAAATAATTATAGTTTTCAAAAAAAATTATTTTATATATGTCGAAATTTTTTGAAAAAATAATTAAATAGGAAAAAGATAAACAAAAAATATAAAAAACCTACCAAACACAATTTCGCTAGCACAAATGAGTTTCAAATGTCAAAAATAATAGTTTTCAATAAAAAAAATTGATTTTTCTATGTCAAAATTTTTCGAAAAAAATAATAAGAGAGGAAAAAATAAAAGGAATATACAAAAGCAACAAAAAACAATTTTGCTTTCACAAATGAGTTTCAAATGTTAAAAATAATAGATTTCAATAAAAAATTTAATTTTTTTATATGTCGAAATTTTTTGAAAATATAATTAAATAGGAAAAAATAAAAAACCACCAAACACAATTCCGTTTCACAAATGAGTTTCAAATGTCTAAATAATAGTTTACAGCAAAAATATTTATCTTTTTATATGTCAAAATTTTCCAAAAAAAATTCAATAGCATGAAAATAAGAACAAATAAGAAAAAAACATCAAAGACAATTCTGCTTGCAAATATGAGTTCAAAATAAAAATGATAATAGTTTTCAAGAAAAATAATTATATATATATATATATCAAAATTTTATGAAAAAAATAAATTATATAGTTAATGAAACAAAATAAACTATAAAAAATCATCAAACACAATTTTTCTTGCACAAATGAGTTTTAAATGTAAAAAATAATAGTTTTTGATAAAAATTGAATTTTTTTTATATAAAAAATTTTCCAAAAAAATACTTAAATAGGAAAGAAAATATAAAAAAAACGATATACACAGTTTCGCTTTCACAAATGAGTTTCAAATGTTAAAATTAAAATGTTCAATGAAAAAATTGATTTATTTTATTTGTCAAAATTTTATGAATAAATAATTTAAATAGAAAAAAATATAAAAAATATTAAAAAAAACCACCAAAGACAATTTTGCTTTGACAAATGAGTTTCAAATTTCAAAAATAAAGTTTCAATAAAAAAATGAAATTTTTTGAAAAAATAATTAAATAGTAAAGAAAATTAAAAAATTAACAAAACCACCAAACATAATTTTTCTTGCCAAAATGACTTTCAAATATAAAAATAATAGTTTTCAAAAAAAAATATTTTTAAAAAATTTCAAAATTTTCCGAAAAAATTATTAAATAGGAATTGCTTTTAAAATATATATATATATTAAAACACCACCAAACAGACTTCGGCTTGCAAAAATAACTTTCATATAACAAAAACAAAAGTTCTCAATTTTTTTATATTAAACTTTTCCTAAAACGAGCGATGACATCCACCAATGTCGAGAGGGCGCGATTGCCTCGGCCGATGTCACTTGGGCGATGGGCGCATAGGCCTGCGCTTGTGCATGTGCATGTGCATCAGTCGATGTTACTTGGCTTATGAGCGCAAGGGGAAGTGTGGGCCTTGACCGATGTATCCTTTATGATGTGTGCATGGGCCTCTCGTTATGCGTGAGCCTCAGCCGATGTAGTTTTTCTTACATGCGTAGGGCTTTACCTATATCGCCTAAGCGATGGGCACAGAGGCCTGCCCTTGTGTGCAGGCATCAACACATGTCGCTTAACCGATGTGCGCAGGAGGCTTCCCTTGTGTACAGTCCTTGATCAATGTCGCCCAGTCGATGTGCGACGGGATCCATCGATAGCGATTGAATGATGCACACAGAGGCTTGGCATTGAGCGCGGTCCTTAGCCGATATGCGTAAGGGTCCACTGATGTTGCTTGGATGATGCGTGTAGGGTTGTGCTTTTGTGCGTGGGACTAGACCGATGAGTGTAGGGGTCCGCCGATGTTGCCTGGGCGATGCGCGTAAGGGCCTGCCATTGTCACTTGGGTGATGTGCATAAGGGTGTACCACTTTACATGGGTCTCGACGGATATTGCTTGACTGATTTGTGTGGTGGTCTACGGATATCACGCATAGGCTTTGCATTAAGCCTTTTACCCGACCGATGTCGCTTGACGGACATGCGTAGGGCCTTCCATTGTCTGCAGGCCTTGTCCGATATTGCCAAGCCGATGTGGGTAGGGATCCGCCAATACCGCCTAGGTGATGTGTGTAGGGGCTTACCATTGCGCATCGACCTCAACCAATGTCGCTTAGAAAACATGAGCAGGATCTGCCGATGTCACCTAATCGATGCGTAGAGGAATTGTCGTGTGTGCAGTCATCAATCGATGTGCGCAGGGGCCTGTGTTTTGTAAAGGACTCGGTCGATATTGCTCTCCTGATGTGCGTAG
Organism: Solanum appendiculatum; assembly: GCA_018342035.1. Lineage (NCBI taxonomy): Eukaryota > Viridiplantae > Streptophyta > Magnoliopsida > Solanales > Solanaceae > Solanum > Solanum appendiculatum. The sequence continues at coordinate 560,892 of JAGDQO010000341.1, forward strand.
GGGTTCACCAATGCTTCTTTTGAGATGCACGCAAGGGTCTCTCATTGTGCGCGAGCCTTGACTGATATCACTTGGACGAAGTGCACAGCGGTCTGTCGTTATGAGTGAGCTTTAACTAGTATCATTAGGGCGATGTGCGCAGGGGTCTACCGATGTCACCTATGTGATGGACACTGCATTAAGGCCTCACCTTGTGCACGGGCAACGACTGATGTGACTTGGCCAATGTGCGTTGGGGCTTGCTGTTGTGTGCGGGCCTCAACTGATGTCGCCTAGACGATGTACGCAGGGGTCTACTAATGCCACCCTTGCTATGCACACAAGGCATGACATTGTGCGCGGGCCTCATCAGTCGATGTTTCTTGGCCAACATCTCCAGGGGTCTACAGATGTCGCCTAAGCATTGCATGTAGGAGCATGATCTTGTGCGAGGGCATCAACTGATGTCACTTGGCTGATGTGCGCAGGGGCCTGCCATTGTGTGCAAGCATCAACCGATGTGCACACGGCCTTGAAGTGATGACAGACGTGCCCTCGCCATAATAGCTTCGGGCGCAACTTGTGTTCAAAACCTTGATGGTTCATTGGATTCTGCAAATCTAAGCAAGTATCGCAATTCACTATGTTCTTCATCAATGAAAGAGCTGAGATATGTATTGTCAAGAGTCGTTTGTGTTTCAAAAGAAGTACACATCCCCCAATGCACTCTATTCATTGGGTGCGAGGGGCAAGCTATCAATTTATATTCCTGGACGCTTTATGCTCTAGGATTCGTTAGTCGCCCGATGGGTGTGCGAGCATGCACGCCAGGGACGGGTTGGAGACCCGCAGGCAGGGAGCCTGGGCACCCTAGCTATGCGTTGCCCCCAAGTGTTCAAACATGTTCGCAGGTCGTTCTACTTTGTAGATTTTGATAATGATCCTTCACCTACGTAAACCATATTACAACTTCTCATTCCTCTAAATGATAAGGTTCAATGGACTTCTCGCAATGCCGTAGGCAGCGAATCACCCATGTAATCGTGATCTGAACATTTCACTAGATCATTCAATTGGTAGGAGCAATAGACAGTGTGTACAAAGGGCAGGGACATAGTTGAACGCAATTTCGCTTGCACAAAAGAGTTTCAAATTTAAAAAACAATAGTTTTTTTAAAAAAATATTTTTATATATGTCGAAATTTTCTGAAAATTAATTAAATAAAAAAATTTAAAAAACCACCAAACACAATTCTATTTGCACAAATGAGTTTCAAATGTCAAAAATGATAGCTTTCAATAAAAATAGTTTCATTTTTATATGTTGAAATTTTTTTTAAAAATAATTAAAGAGTAAAAAATAAAAGGGAATATATAAAAAAACCACAAAAAACAATTTCACAAATATAAAAGAAAATATAAAAAAAATACCAAACACACATTTGCTTTCACAAATGAGTTTCAAATGTCTAAAATAAAAGTTTTCTGTAAAACAATTTGAATTTTTTATATGTCAAAATATTCTGAATAATAATTACTAAATAGGAAAAAATTAAAAACTAATATGAAAAAACCACCAAACACAATTCCGCTTTCACAAATGAATTTGAAATTTAAAAAATAATTGTTTCTTTAAAAAATATTTATATATGACAAAATTTTCTGAAAAAGTAATTAAATAGTAAATGCAATAAAATAAAATAAAAAAACCACCAAACAGAATTTCGGTTGCACAAATGAGTTTCAAATGTCTCAAATAATAGTTTTCAAAAAAAAAATTTGATTTTTTTGTGTATCAAAATATTTTGAAAAAAATAATTCAATAGGAAAAAAATAAAAGAAAATATAAAAAAATTGCCAAACACAAGTCCGCTTTCACAAATGAGTTTCAAATGTAAGAAATAATAGTGTTTAATAAATTTTTTTAATTCTTTTATATGTCGAAATTTTCTTAAAAAATAATTAAATAGTAAAAAATAAAGAAGATATAAAAAACTACCAAACACAATTCCGCTTTCTCAAATGAGTTTTAAATGTCAAAAATAAAAGTTTTCAATAAAAATTTTAATTTTTTATATGTCAAAATTTTTTGAAAAAAATAATTAAATATGAAAAGAATTTAAAAAATAAACAAAACCACCAAACAGAATTTTGCTTGCATAAATAACTTTTAAATATAAAAATTAGTAGTTTTCAAAAAGAAGTTTTTTTTTAAATATCAAAATTTTTTGAATAAAATAATTTAATAGGAATTTTTTTAAAAATATAAAAATACCAGCAAACACATTTCGATTTACAAAAATGACTTTCACGTAACAAAAATAAAAGTTTTCATTTTTTTTATATCGAACTTTTTCTAAAAATAAGCGATGACCTCCACTAAAGTCAGGTGGGCGCGAGCGCCTCGGTCGATGTCGGCTAGGCGATGGGCGCATGGGCTTGTGCTTTTTCGTGGGCATCGGTTGATGTCACTTGACATATGAGCGAAAGGGCCTACCGTTGTGTGTGAGCCTTAGCCGATGACGCATGGTCGATGTGCGTAGGGGTCCATTGATGTAGCCTTAGCGATGTTTGCATGGGCCTACCATTGTTCGTAAGCTTCAGCCAATGTAGCTTTTTTGACTGCGTAGCGCTCTATTGATGTCACCTAAGCGATGCGCAGAGACGCCTGGCCTTCTGCGCGAGCATCGACACATGTCGCTTAACCGATGTGCGCAAGGGTCTGCCTTTGTGTGCAGATCTCGACAGATGTTGCCTGGACGATGTGCAAAGGGGTCTGTCTATGTTGCTTGGGTGATGCGCGCAGGAGCCTTCCATTGTGCGTAAGCCTCAGCCGATGCGCATAGGCGTCCGTTGATGATGCTTGGACGATGCGTGTAGGGGCGTGCTGTTGTGCCAGGGCCTTGGCCAATGTGCTTAGAATCCATCGATGTTGCTTGGGTGATGCGCAGGGGCCTGTTGTTGTCACTTGGGCAATGCGCAATAGGGCATACCATTGTACATGAGCCTCGATTGATATGGCTTAACTAATGTGCGAAGTGGTCCTTTGGTATCACGCAAGGGCAAGACATTATGCGCGGGACTCGATCGATGTCACTTGACTAATGTGAGTAGCGGCCTGCCATTGTGTGCGGGACTCGCCCGATGTCACCTTTACAATGTGGGTAGGGGTCTGCTTATTATTGGGCATCGTCCTAACCAATGTCGCTTGGATGCTGTGTGTAGGGTCTGCCAATGTCACCTAAGCGATGCGCAGAGACCTTGACTTATGGGTGGTCATCAATCGATATGCGCAAGGGCCTGCCTTTGTGTAAAGGCCCCAGCCGATATCGATCTGGCAATGTGCGCAAGGCTTCACCGATGCTTCTTGGGAGATGCACGTAGAGATTTATCGTTGTGCATGACCCTTGGCTGATGTCGCTTGGGCAAAATGCATAGGGATCTGCCATAATGCGCGAGCTTTAGCTAGTATCATTTGACCGATGTGCGCAGGGTTCTACCGATGTCACCTACGTGATGGATATTGCATTAGGGCCTAACCTTATGCATGGGCATCGACTAATGTGGCTTAGTTGATGTCCGCAGAGGCCTGCCATTGTGTGCAAGCCTCGGCCGATGTTGCCTGGTTGATGTGTGTAGGGGTCTAAAACTTTTGCCTTTGCGATCCACGCAGGGGCAAGACATTGTGCAAGAGCCTCGGTCGATGTCGCTTGACCGACATCCATAGGGGTCTGCTGATATCGCCTAAGCAATGCACTTAGAGGCGTGATCTTGTGCGCGGGCATCAGTCGATGTCACTTGGCTGATGTGCGTAGGGGCTAGCTGTTTTATTTGGGTATCAACCGATGTGCGTAGGGGCCTGCCATTGTGTACGGGGCTCAGCCGATGTCACCTGGCCAATGTGCACAGGAATCTGCCAATGTCGCCCGGCCGATATGCGCAGGGGCATGCCATTGTGCTCGGGCCTCGTCCGATCTCATTTAGCCGACGTCCATAGGGGTCTCTTGATATCGCCTAAACGATGCACGCAAGGGCCTGATGTTGTGCGCGGGCATCAACCAATGTGTGCAGGGGCATGCGATTGTTTGCGAGCCTTAGTCGATGTCGCCTGGTAGATATGCGTAGGGTCTTGCCGTTGTGTGTGGGCCTCAGCCAATGTTGCCAGGTCTATGTCGGCAGGGGTCTGTCGATGTCTCCTAGGCAATGCGTGCAGTGACCAGTCAATGTCACGTGAGCTTTAAGCGATATGTGCAAAGGGCTACCGATGTCACCTAGATGCCGCCAAGTTCGCATGTGCGTTGACATATTCTTACGCCTCCTGACATGTCACTTTGCATTAGGATTTCACTCGACATCCCAAAAAGCCTAAAAATAGTGACATCGTTATTTGGCACAAATTTTCCCTAAGCATATGATTAGGCATTAGAAATAAACTTGACGACACGGAAAACCTCTAATTGCTGCATCAGTATTGGGTGCGGGCATCGCATTCGACAAGTTATCAGTCAACATAGCTAACACTTAGCTGCCACCAACGTCGACATAGCTCAACCTTGGTGCTGCCTTATGTAACCTAGGCGTTGCCAAGGTCGCATGTGTGATGACATCTTCCTATGGGTCGGCATGCAGACGAAGGGCGCATGCGTCGCTTCTAGCCCAGCAAGCTGACAACGGGCTTCAAGCCCAGGCAGATGTGCCCTCGGCCTAGTGGCTTTGGGTGCTACTTTAATTCAATAACTCAATGTTTCACTGGATTCTGCAATTCTCAGCCAGTATAGCAATTCACTACATTCTTCATCAACTCAAGAGCTGAGATATTCGTTGCCGAGAGTTGTTTTTGTTTCAAAAGAAGTACATATCACCCAACACACTTTACATATTAAGTGCGAGGGGCGGACTTTCAATTTACAATCCTTGGCGCTTTATGCACCAGAATTTGTTAGTCGCATAACAGGTGTGCGAGCGTGCACGCTGGGGACGGGAGGGAGACCTGCAGGTGGGGGGCCTGGGAACCCTAGTCAAGCGTCGCCCCTAAGTGTTCAAACATGTTCGTGGGTCATTCTACTTTGTAGGTTTCTATAATGACCGTTCTGCATGTTCACATACGTAAATTTTGTTACGACTTCTCATTCCTCTAAATAATAAGGTTCAATTGACTTCTTGCGATGTTGTGGGCAGCGAATCGCCCATGTCACCGCGATCTGAACATTTTACCTGATCACTTGATTGGTAGGAGCAACTGGCAGTGTGCACAAAGGGAAGGGATGATGTCATACACAATTTCTCTTGCACAAATGTGTTTCAAATATAAAAAAAGAGTTTTCAAAAAAATTATTTTTGCATAAGTCAAAATTTTTTGATAAAATAATTAAATTGAAAAAAACCATCAAACACAATTCCGCTTGCACAAATGAGTTTCAAATTCAAAACTAACAGTTTTAAAAAGAATTAATCTTTTTATATGTCAAAATGTTCCAATAAAATAATTAAATAGTAAAAAAATAAAGGGAAAAAGACAAATATACCCCTGAACTATCGAAAATATTATAGATATACCCTTCGTTATACTATTGAGACACTAGAGCTCTTGCCGTCCAAAAAGTGGAGCACTTATATCCTTCACACTAACAGACGGTCACGTGTCCTAGTCTTGTGCATTTACCTGATATTTTACTTAAATTTAACCCAAAATCAAAGACCCCCCCGGATTAATAAAAAAATTGCCAAAATATTATAACGCACCCACTCATTAACACTCTAATAATATACCCAAACCAAAACACTCCCAAATTCTAAGTTTTTCTTCAATTTATCTTTATTTTCAATCCAACAACTTCAATTCATCTTTATTTTCAGTCATTCTCCAAATTTTACCAAAACAAAAACACAATAACATGTGCTTTCAATGAAAAATAAGAGATCCATTTCAATTCTTTGTTCAAATCAGTTTTTTTTATTGTTGAAAGGGATTGAAAATATAACACCATTGATGGACAAAGTTTCAAGCTTAAAGTGGGTCTGCAATTGAATTGAAAAATTCAAACTCGAATTGATTTGTTGGTAAAAGGTATTGAAATACTCTCACCATTGATGATTAAATCTTCAAGCTTTAAAGTGGATCTACAATCAATCAAAAATCAGAATTCAATTTGATTTGTTGTTGTTGAAAGGGGTTGAAAATTTTACCACCATTGGCGGATAAAACGCCAATCTTCAAAATGGGTTTGCAATGAAATAAAAAATTTCAAGCTCAAATAGATTGTTGTTGAAAAGTTTGAAAATATTCTTCAAATAGATTTTGATGAATTGAAAAAGATTTTGAAGCATAGCCCAGTGCACCATCGATTTTTAGTTGTTGGAAAGCTTTTGATTTTGATTTAGTAGCTTTCTCTAGGGTTGAAAAAATTCTGGAAATAAATTTTAATTTGTCCAAGATTAAAAATATTCTTCAAATTAATTTGTGTTATTGAAAGGGGTTGATGCATTGTTGTATAAAACTTTTGGGAAGATGAACTGACTACTTTCTTGAAGATGGAGGTTTTTTTTTAAAATAAATTATTTTTATCAGTAAGGAATCAATTATATTACATAACAAAAAAGATGAATGACTATTTTATTTTGATTGTGGGTTGGGTGGGTTCAAAATAGTAAATGGGGTGGGTTTTTTAGTTTTAAGTAAAATACTGGGTAGATGCACAAGATTAGGACATGTGTCCGTCCGTTAGTGTGAAGTATACAAATGCTCCACTTTTTGGACGGCAGGGCTCTGGTGTCTCAATAGTATAACGAAGGGTATACATATATGTTGCTCCCAAATGCACATGCAAATGTATGTGGTCGCAGAAGTAATAAGTGGCTCTGTTATAAGTGGGTTGTCTTACCCAAGGGACTTACGATCAAGGTGTATCAATTCTATTAAATCTATAACTTAAAGAACGTATTATCAATATGGGATGGTTTTGGTTATTACTATCGAGAACAATTCAATTATTAAACTAACTAACAAGGACAACTGTAATTTTGGTGTTTCAATCAAGTAAGAGACAATTCCAGGGCTGCAGCATGCTTTGAGTTTCATGTATCACATCTCATGCAATGAATCGATTATGGTTATCAAATTATTGATTTACAGGGTTAATGTTATGATCATGATCTCTCGACCTCAAATCGCCTACTCCAACTAGCCGTCTAACTACATCGTTGAGCGGGGATAGACAGTCCTAATTGGTGAGCATTTATATTTCATCATGTTTCGTAACCAAGATTAGTGTTCGTCCGGGTGACACTCCTAAACACGAATATAGACAAGTGATATGCAAGTTAGATCAAGCTTTTTGTATTCGTTGGTCTATCTACCTCTTTATCTCTCAAGTCCAAGAATAGACAATAGATTTCTCTCTATGGTGGTCAATCATGAAATACTGAAACAAGAATACAAAAGTAATTTAAGCGATAACCAACAATCAATTCAAAAGCAATTTGATGTTCAACAATAACCCATAGCTATAGCCCCAGAACAAGGGCGTTTAGCCACTCATAATGTTCATAACTCAAAAATAATAGTTTTCATAGAATTCAAACTTAAAGAAGAAGTAGAGAATCAAAACCTACGATGAATTGTAATCTCTTTCTCTTGCACACCAAAAAGTAGTCAACCCTTTACAAAATAACCCTATGGTACTATATATAGAGTTCCAAAAATTATTTTCCAAGTTTAGACTAAAATAGGAGTCCCGTTGGGGAAGTTGGGCACAGGCTGGCATGGGGCACCAGAATCGCGCCTGAACTATGCTTCACCAGTTTACTGCCTGGCGTGGGGCGCCAGCAGTACGCCAGGGATTTTCCTCTATAGTTTTGGGCCTGGCTTGTGGCGCCAACAGTATGCCAGGCCCAATTTTTCTTCTCTTCGTTTCATTCAGCACGTGCTTCCTTGCCTTGTATTCAAGCTTCTTTCTTCCATTCACTCCATTTAGTTTTGAAACTCCTGCATAATCTAATCACATGTCTTAGTGCACAATCATTGCAAGTTACTCAAAACACACCAAATAGTTCAAAGATTATTCTAAAACACAAGATAAATGTAGGCAATTATTGATAAACCGGCATATAAATATGCCTAAGATCACCACCCCACACTTAAACTCTTGTTCGTCCTCGAACAAACTTTTAACAATCACCTTTTCATCACTATCTTTGGACTCATCTACCCGCCTCAAAATCAACCAAACATATTTAATCATGCTTTTGTAGTACACATTTTGCAACACCCAACATTTTTAACTCTTTGTGCTAACACCCCTATCAACAACACATAACCTCAATGAATGACTCTTTTTCCATAATTTTGGGCTAATGCAATAGTATAAAAACACACCAAACAACAACAACCTCAAACATGCATCAAGGATGCCCTCACCAATTTTTAGTATTGCCTTTCCTTCTACAAACATTACGCTCCCAACATTTATTTCAATACAAGGCCTTTTTTTTGAAATTTTTCAACATTGAACACTCACTCTTACAAATGAAATTCCTACATATCCTAACATGCCATAAGCGTGCCTTTAGTGTGCATAAATTTTCACAAAATATTTATCATGGAATCAAGAGGACTTGAATTTGGTTGTAATGTCGGCTTAAGGTAAGAGAGGATACATTTAGGATATAATTAGTGACTATTCCTCCCTAATGCACATGTTTTATTTTTTTCGACATACTTCTTCATCCACTTCTTCTTCTCTTGTGGTACACCCCTCACTAAAATCCTTCATGTTTCAAGTGTTTCAAGCTTTGCCCATTTTTTGTTTATTTACGCACTTGTTTCTAATTTATTTATTCATTTTTTTCTTTTTCCTTTTCTCATCACAAGCGCTTTTACATTTGAAGATCATGGGCCATCTGTTTCCACCTCTTTTCTTGGAGTCCACCACACAACAACATTTTCACCCTATTTCATTTCTACCATTCTTTGCATTTTTCTTCTTAACATAGTGCATTAAAGATCAAATTTTGGATCAAACAAGGTCATGGTATCAATAAAAATGGATTAGGCTCAATATGTGGATTGATCAAAAAAATAGAGGCTAAGAGGCTCAAAGGGGCTTAACTAAGGATCATTCGTTTGGAAGCATACAAAAGAGTGAGAATTGGCTATTCAATGAAACGGCTCAATCATGTTCCATAATTCATACAAGTTACTTATTAAGCACACACGGGGCAAGTTCTAGATGTTATTCAATGCAAGAACTAAGCAATTGCTTATCACACATGGCATCACGACTCAAGTAAGGATACATTCATTTTTAACATGCTCATATACATCGCATTACGGTGTTTCCACACAATTAGGCCCAACTTTTATAAATTTAGAATCAAAACAAAGAGCCTATGGTTGTTTCAAGGTTACCAAGTTCTTTCAAGTTGCACACAAGTGAGACTACCCAGGAAGTCTGGCTAACTTTTAAAACAAGGTTTCAAAATACAAAAATGTTGATTTCTTATTCACCTACTCTTAGTGACTAAATTTCCCTTAAGACGATCGTCATCCATCCATCATTGGGAACAGTCACTTCTACAATTCTACAACTCAATCATACTAAAACAAAAATACTAGTCCTAGTCGGTTCAAAGGGACTATTCTCAGGAAAATTACCAAAAACAAAAGTTGAGGAACCCACCTAAGAATACAAAAAGTCTCGATAAAGCAGTAAAATATTTACATGGAAGTTCATCTCCCACCCCACACTTAAAGATAGCACTGTGCCCAGTGCGCAACAAACATAAAGTATAGAGTTAGAGAAAAACTCCCTTAGGCCTCTAGGCCTCGTTGTCATCACCAGTACGACCATCTGCCACTGATGTGGAACCATCAACTACCATCAAAGCAGTATCTGCCTCCTCACCATCATCATCATCCTCAACTCCTCTTCGACAGTGGCCTCGTCGTCATCAACCGGCTCTCAAAAAGCCCGGCCTAATTTGCACATGTACATGGCACTATCCATCAGTGGATAGCGTTCGGCCAATGTCTCCATCTCCTCATCTGTTACAAGGAACCTGCCAATGTGAAGCTGCAGCTCTGCCATGCCAAACATCCGTCCCATCCAACTATCATCTCTCGCCTGTCGATCAGCCGTAGATAAAATTGGCCCGTTAGACACATCCTGTGCTTTCGTGCAAGTTACATCCACAAGGTTGCGTACTAGGTATGGGGCTCTAGCTTGGTCCATGTCATGCATCTCTTCCTCAATGCCTTCCACTCGCAGAAAACGAGTCATCAGACTTCCATAAAAGAAGCGCTACTGCTTGTTGTTCCAAAACTTCATCATGTTCTACCTCAGTACATAACCCACATTAATCAGCATCCCCTTCATCAACATGTAAACTAGGACCACCCTGTCGTGAGTCACCTCTGTTGTGTGCTTGCCCGGTAACAAAACACTACACACAATTTTCAACCAGACATTCGCCTCTTGATTAAGATGAGAATAATGGAGGTGTGCATGTCGACCTATATCTTTGCTCCGCTCCCACCTCACTGTGGAGTCAACACCACACAAAGTATGCCTAATATCCCTGTAGGGAGGGGTGTCTTTCAACCGATTATATTCAGAAGCATCGCAATGGGATGTGCCTAAAAATGCATTAAGCACTCTAGAAGTAAGCCTAACCGTCTGATCCCTAACATCCATGGAATGAGTATGTCTTTGCTCAGTGAGCCAGTTAGCATAGAATTCACAGCCAAGGCTAAGGTTACAATCCCCTTGATCAACAAAAATGTACTGCAGCCCAAGGTCGTAAACGGTTTCATAAATGCTGGGAAATTCAAGTTGCAACCTTACCTCATTGACATGTTCATTTCCTAGGTACTTTGTCTCCTTCTGGCACTTGAACCAATCTTCACCATAGTGCTCCACCACTTTCTTCCCAAACAACCTAGATGGAGGTTGGTTACTAGAGGTTCCGGTGGTGTTTCCCTTCCATGACCACTTCCTACCCGTGCCAACTTCCAAATTATTGCCCCTAGTTGCCATTCAACTACAATAGATGAAGAAAATTGAAGAAAGAAAAGAAAAAAAAAATTCTTAGGGGAAGGGTGGGGGATCGGGTTTGGCAGTGGGGGAGGGGGTTGGGGTTTTTGGGTTTTCATTTTTCTTGGTGGTTTGTGGGTGGTTAGGATGGAGGAATAAGGTTTGGAAGAAGCTTTGGGGAAATATTAATGGAGGATTTGGGATTTTTGAGGGAGAAAGTGAGTGAATAAGAAGAGAACTTTTTTGGAAAAGATGAGAGAAATTGGGGGAATGGGGTCAGGTATAGGGATTGTAGAAAGAGAAAGTGAGATGAAAATTTGGTGGGTAGAGGAATATAAGTAAAAAATTTGATGCGGGTCGGGTAGATTCAGGGGTGTGGGTCGAGTTTTCGGTCGAATGGGCCGGCCCACCTAACAAGTTCACTTGGGCGCAATAGGGGCGCGAGGTACCAGTACTGTGCCATAAAAAGCGTCAGTAGTTTTTTCCATGGCGCGCTATGCCTGTAGTACGCCTGCCTAGAATTTTCACCTGGCGCGATGCGCCACTGAGGCGCCACAGAAAGGGGTCAGCAGTTTCCCCCTTGGTGTGAGGAGTTGCCACTCCACCAGCCTGGGAAAGCTCCTGGCGTGATGCGCCACTATGGCGCCTGACCCAGTTGTCAGTAGTTCACCCCCTAGCGTGGCACGCCAACAGTATGCCTGCCAGCCAGGGGTCATTTCGCCTCTGTTTTCTCAACTCGTTCGACATTCCTGCATCATGAACACCCCTGCCAGGTGATCATCCCAGCTACCCTTGAAGTCTAATATACAAGCTCGCAGCATGCCCTCAAGTTTTTGAATTGTATGTTCTGCCTGACCATCCATTTGAGGGTGAAAGGCTGTACTTAAATTCACATGCTATCCTAAACTCTTCTGAAATGACTTCCAAAAATTTGCAGTAAATTGAGCTCCCCTATCAGATATAATAGAGATTGGCACTCCATGTAGCTGAACTATCTCTTTAATGTACAACCTTGCATATTCTTCAACTGTATAAGTAGTCTTTACCGGCAAGAAGTGCGTTGATTTGGTGAGTCTGTCAACTATTACCCATATGGAATCAAACTTCTGAAATGAGCGAGGCAAACCAGTGACAAAATCCATGTTGATCATGTCCCACTTCCAAATTGGGAGTCCTATACACTGCATATAACCTCCAGGCTTTTGGTGTTCCACTTTTACTTGTTGACAATTTGGACATTGAGCCACAAATTCCACAATGTTCTTCTTCATGTCACCCCACCAATACATTTCTTTTAAGTCATGATACATTTTAGTTGCCCCGGATGGACAGAATATCTTGAATAATGTACTTTCATCATAATCCTCTTTCTTAGTTCATCTATATTAGGTACACACAATCTGTTTTGACATTGAAGTACGCCCTCTTGCGTAAGCTCAAATGCCTTTGTCATACCATGTTGTACATTCTCCTTAAGCTATAATAGAATAGGATCTGTGTATTGCTTCTCTTTCACTTCCGCTACTAATGAGGATTCTGCAGCATTTTGCACAATAATCCCTTCATCCAGAGATTCAAGAAGGCGCACCCCCAAGCTAGCTAATTGGTGTAGATCTTTAGTTATCCCTTGTCTTCCCATGGACTGCCCATAATTGCTTGCCATCGTCTTACGACTTAAAGCATCAGCTACCACGTTTGCTTTCCCGGGATGATACAAAATATCAATGTCATAATCTTTTAATAACTAAAGCCACCTTCGCTGCCTCAGATTCAGGTCCATTTGCTTAAAGATATATTGCAAACTCTTGTGATCAATATATATGTCATCATGAACTCCATACAAGTAATGAAGCCTATTAAGAAACTCAAGGGGTGGTGAGTTCAATATTTTGTTGCTATGATAAAGATTATTTGGAGCTGTTTTATGTGTATATGTTGGGACTGCATGGTTGATGTTGGGGAAAGGTGTGGATATTTTGTATTGAAATATAGAAGGAGGGTGTAGTGATACACCACAAAACTAAATGTTGTGTAGGCTTACTGTTCACTCCACTTTGTATGTTGTTTAGAGGGTGTAATGGAGCAAAAGTTGTTTCGGGGAATAGTATAAGAATTTGTATCGTATATGGATGTAATTTGAGAAGAGTAGCTGAAATAATGCCCTTGATATGATAAATTATGGGCCTACTGCCCAGCTACCGTTTTGGTGAGGTACATAGCCAAAATGTGTTGATTAGATACTAATACTAGCTTTACTTATTTCATTGAAGATTAATAATATGAAAGGAAGGAGGTTAATTCATTGTAATATCCGAGTTGTACAGCAAGGTATGTAAGGCTATTCGATTCCATATTCTTTGGCATGAAATTTGAAATTTGTGATTACTATCAACAAAGTGAGTTTCCTAAGCTCAGTTCCTAGTAAAGGAAACATAGTGGAAGCGTACAATCTCCAACATGGCTAACGATATTTTTTCCCTCGAGTATGTCAAGTTACTCAGTACATGTTCATTACTCTATAGTTGTGTGTTTATGTGCTAGTATAGAAATGGTATTCACAGCAGAAAGCTTGGTGAATTCTCCCCTTAGTCAATTGAAGTCAATTGTGCCATTTAAGCTCATAAGTAATACATTGATGTTACATAGTTCCTTATGTTTTTGTTACTACCATAAGGTTATTATTCTCATGTCTTCTACTACTGCTCCGTAGTTCCAAATTTCAAAAATGATTATGACCACCAAAACAACAATCTCAAAGATTAAAGAAACTAAGTGAAGCAATCTGTATAATTATGGGTGGCAGCCCAGGGGCAAATGCCTAGCATGGGTCGATCCCATTTAGTATAGAAGGGTGGCAGCTCAGAGGTGAAATCCTAGCATGGGCCGATCCCAATTTGTGTATTTATGAGGACAACATCCCAGGGGTTAAAATGCCTTGCATGGGTCATCCTCTTCTACCACTGATTAGCTAGTCATTCGTATCACCCGCCTTACAAAGATTATATAAAGTACAAAAAAGTAAAGAAAAGAATGTAACATATATGATCTCACCAGAGTAAACAAAGGTGGTCTTTTATTCTGAGCTATGCATTTTTATATTGATACTTGATTTCATTAAAGCCCTTGTTTTACATATGCTTACTGCCTTACATATTCAGTAACTTCTTTCGTACTGACGTCCCTTATGGGGGATAGTGTGTTTCATGCCACAGGTATAGGTGCTCCATCTAGTGGACCTCCTCAGTAGAAGCGCACGACACTCAACTGCTTTTGGTGAGCTCTAGGTTGATTCGGGGCTTTACCGAGTCTTTAGTAGATTCACTTTGGTATTGTATGGTAGTAAGGGTAAGGTGGTGTCTGTCCCGACCTACTCTAAGTTTGTCTATCTTATAGAGGCTTTCCTACACTAATGCATAACATGGAATTATGGTTGGTTCTTTAACAGTTGTGGCCTCAACGGCCAAGTCATGTGTATATATTTTGGGCCTACCTATGTTGGTCTTTCATCATTGTGACTTATACATATACTTGTTAGAGCTTCATGATTGTCTTCGCTAAATGCATGGTAGGTACAGGTTATATGTGGGTTCTCCCGGGCCTTTACGGCATCGGGTGCTTATCCGTCTCAATGGGATTTGAGTTGTGACAGATGTCACCATTCCCAATGGGCTAATGAGAAGGGTCCAATTGAAGATGTCTTGACTCAAGAAGGAGAGCTTACAATTATGAATTATGTGGCGGTCGGGTAATGATTAGCAAAGCCATGGATGATCCAAGCCAAAGGGAAAATCTTTTCCATTCCAAATTCCTCATCAAAGGGAATATTTGTTCGTTGGTCATAGATAAGATAGTGGGAGTTGTGCTAATGTTGCTAGTTCCACTATGGTGGAATTCTTGAAGTTGCCCACTTCCAAACATGACACACCATACAAGTCCAAAGACAAGTGTTGATCAAATTCAAGATTGGGAACTACCAAGATGAGGTTCTATGTGATGTGGTTCCAATGCAAGCTTGGCATGTTTTACCTGGGAGGCCGTGGCAATATGATCGTTCAACAAAGCATGATGGGAGAACCAACAAGTATTCACTTGTGTTGGATGGTCGTAAGTATGTTCTTTATCCCATGTCACCTTCCCAAGTTAATGAAGTGTATAAAAAATGAGAGAGCTGAAAGAAAAAGGGAAGGGTAAAGAGGGAGAACAAGTTGAAAAGGAGGTTGATGAAGGAGAAGAGAGGAGGGAGTTGAAAGGAAAGGGGAAAGTGTTGTTGGCGACATACAAAGAGATTAGGGAGGAGGTTGCGGCTCAATGTCCTTTGATCCCTATCACACATAGGGATCAAGTTTTGCAAGCTAACTCATCTATTACTTCTCTTCCCTATTCTATTTCTTGTCTTTTCCAGGATTATGATGATGTCTTTCCCAAGGACCCAAGTGGATTACCCCCTCTTCGGGGAATTGAACACCAAATTGATTTTGTGTCGGGTTCTCAATTGCCAAATAAACCGGTTTACCAAAGTAATCCGGAGGATACTATAGAGATTCAAAGGCAAGTTGAGGAACTCCTCAACAAAGGTTATGTGAGAGAAAGTATGAGTCCATGTGCCGTCCCGCTTATTTTTGTTCCAAAGAAAGATGGAGCATGGTGAATGTGTGTTGATTGTCGAGCCATCAACAAAATCAAGATAAAGTATCGTCATCCTATCCCTAGATTAGATGATATGCTTGATGAGCTCAATGGCTCTTGTGTGTTTTCAAAGATTGATATTAGGAGTGGTTATCATCAAATCCAAATGAACCCCGGTGATGAATGGAAAACCGCATTCAAGACCAAGTTTGGTCTTTATGAATGGTTGGTGATGCCCTTTTGTCTCACCAATGCTCCTAGTACTTTTATGAGCCTCATGAATCATGTGATGAAACCTTTCATAGGGAAGTTTGTGGTTGTCTATTTTGATGATATTTTGATTTATAGTAAAACCATGAATGAGCATGTAGAGCATTTGAGGTGTGTGTTTGATGTGCTTAGGAAGGAACAACTTTATGCTAATCTTGAAAAATGTTCATTTTATGTTGATGTTGTTTTTTTCTTGGGATTTATTGTGAGGGGAGTTGAGGTTGATGAGTCTAAGATAGACGCTATTAAGAATTGGCCAATTCCAAAATCCATAAGCGATTTAGAAGCTTTCATGGGTTGGCTAGTTTTTATAGGCGGTGGTTTGTCAAAAGATTTAGTACCATAGCCGCTCCCTTGACCGAGGTAATCCAAAAGGATAAACCTTTTAAGTGGGGTGAGGAGCAAAAAAAAGCTTTTGAGGCTTTGAAATCAATGCTTAGCTCCATTCCTTTGTTGCAATTACCCGATTTTGAGAAAATGTTGGAAGTTGAATGTGATGCTAGTAAAGTAGGCATTGGAGCCGTCTTAATGCAAGACCAAAAGCTCATTGCTTATTTTAGTGAAAAGCTTAAAGGTGCAACTTTGAATTATTCTACTTATGATCTTCAATTGTATGCTTTGATTAGAGCTTTGGGTAATTGGCAACATTACTTGTGGTCCAAAGAATTTGTCATTCAAACCGATCATGAGTCCTTAAAGCATATTCGGGCCCAAGGAAAGTTAAACAAAAGGCATGCCAAATGGGTTGAATTCCTTGAAACTTTCCCTTATGTAATCCAATACAAAAAGGGGAAGGAAAATGTGGTGGCCGATGCCTTGTCTAGAAAGCATGTGTTGATAACTACTTTGTCTTCTAAATTGCTTGGTTTTGAATGTTTGAAGACAATGTACCCCAAGGACCCTATTTTCTCTCAAATCTTCCAAGATTGTGAGGAATGGAAAAGGGAAAGATGGCTTAGGGATAGATCTTCTACTACCTATTCTAAATTTGATGGTTTCTTGTTCAATGGCAAGACACTATGTGTGCCTATGAGCTCTTGGAGAGAACTATTTGTGAGGGAGGCACACAATGGGGGATTGATGGGTCATTTTGGTGTTGATAAAACTAGGGGAATTCTAGAGGAGCAATTCTATTGGCCTAAGATGCGCAAAGATGTTGATGGAATTTGTGGCCAATGTATTGAATGTCGAAGCGCTAAGTCACGTCTCTTTCCCCATGGTTTGTACACTCCACTCCCCACCCCTCAAAGACCTTGGCTTGACATTTCAATGGATTTTGTCTGGGTTTGCCAAGGACTAGAAGAGGTCGAGATAGCATCTTCGTAGTTGTTGATCGATTTTCAAATATGGCTCATTTCATTCCATGTCATAAATGTGATGATGCTTCCCAATGTTGCATCTTTGTTTATTGAAAATGTTGTTAAATTGCATGGAATTCCTCAAACCATCATAAGTGATAGGGACCCAAAGTTCCTTAGTAACTTTTGGAAAGAATTGTGGGTAGACTTGGTACCAAGTTGTTGTTCTCAACTTCTTGTCACCCACAAACCGATGGCCAAACTGAAGTTTTGAATAGGACCTTGGGTTCTGTGCTTCGTACCGTGCTACATGGAAAGTTTTCCTCTTGGGAGGAACATTTTCCATTAGTTGAATTTGCTTATAATCGAGTTGTTCATAGAACTATTGGCATGACTCCATTTGAATTGGTGTATGGTTTTAACCCCCTAACCCCTTCAGATCTCATCCCTCTTGCTCAATATGTTGTTTTAAGCTTAGATGGGAAAAAAAGAGTGGAAGCTATGAAGAAACTTCATGAAAAGGTGAGGCTTCACCTTGAAAAGAAAAACCAAGAAGTGGCTAAGAAGGCGAACAAGGGTTGCTAGAGAATTGTGCTTGAACCGGGTGAATGGGTGTGGGTGCATTTTCGCAAGGAACGATTTCCCACTCATAGAAGGACTATGTTGATTCCTAGAGGTGATGGCCCATTTCAAGTGCTTGAAAGGCTCAATGACAATGCGTAAAAGATTGACCTCCCATCGGAGTATCAAGTTCACAACAATTTCAATGTTTGTGACCTCTCTCCATTAACCACTCTTGATGATGATGATTCGTCGAATTTGAGGTCAAATTCTTTTCAAGAAGGAGAGAATGATGCAATCCGGATCACATCGAGTCCGTTCACTCAAAGTCAAGCTCGGGACCTTCAAAGAATGCAAGGGTTATTCATGAAGCTAGAGGTTTTGGATCTTGTGTTGATGAAAAACAAAGGGTTCCACGCCTTAAAGATCAGTTGGAGAGGTGAAGAGAAGGCGATGGGAGATGCTACCACATTCGGCGATGGTGCTACCTCATTTGGCGATGGTGCTGCCTCATTTAGCGATGCGCCGAAGTCACCCTAGCTCGCTGAATTTAACAGTAAGGAACAAGAGCTAGGTGAGGAAACTAGTCCATTCGGCGAATCACCGAACCAATTCAGCTATGGGTCCTAAGCTCACCGATTTGCATTTCGTGGGCCACTTTTGGGCCTTTTGTAATAAATAGCCCAAAGCTATAAATAGCTAGCTCAGGTTCTTATTTTGGCAGATTACTTAGATATTGACTGTTATTATTGTGAACCTCTTGAGAGAGTGAGCTTGGTACAAGCTTTTGGTTGAAAACTTTCTTAGAAACGTTTGTTGCGGGGTGAATCAATTTCCCTTGAGGTCATCATAAGATTTAGGTGCTTCTTGTAGGATTAATGGATTGAGGTCTTAAGGTTTAACATACTTTTTGGTTGCTTTCTATTTCCTCTTTTTGTATCTATCTATCTATCTTTACTTTCTTGTCTTTAATTTTTGTGTTTTGTTCATAATTCGTGGTAGAAATTACATCACACCAAGTCTTCAAATCTTTATGTAACGAACAGGCCACGAGTGGATGGAGAAGCGCCAGATCCTACAATATAAGACAATGTAGGCAAGAGTATGCGTTAGTACATAGAATGTACCAAATATGATAACTATGCATAGAAGTCATAAAATAATATTAAAGGGGATATACATAAAATGCAATGACCAAGTTAAATCATAATATGACATGATAGAAAACATGAGTCAAAACCATATTCAATGCAAGGAAATCATCTTAAAACAACACACACGTGAAATACCTTTAGAGGTTACTTTAGTTCATTATTGTGGGAAATGATCCTTAACCGACATAGACCATGTGAGCTATAACATGGAATCCGGTGTCTACCCCACACGGAAAAGAGGTGTCCTTACTTGCCAAGGTAAAAGCCATTGTTTCTAGCTTAAGTGGATCGACTAGCTAATTTCTATCTAAGACAATCATCCTATTGTGACACAGTTTATGGGATAAAGAGATTGCTACTAGAAACCCAACCTCTACTACGGGAGAGCTTCCATCTCAATATCCTCTCGGTGCTAAGCATAATTTCCACGGATTAATCACAATTCTTAACTTATCTTATCATCCATGGAATGGCACATCAAATAGCCCATCCAAGCTAGAGTTCATTACAATAGCTCCTTAATCTTGATTCAAAGTTTAGTTGAGAAAACTTTTCAACCCTTATGAATCCTTCATGTGAGAATATCCTTTCACAACAACAACATTGATTCTTCACTCTCAAAGAAACCTTAAATCATTTATCTCAATTTCATAAAGAACATGCATATCTTCATAAATTCATCTTTCTAGTTCAAAACCTCATCACAAGATCAAAGTATAGAAATCATGGATTTCACATGGGTTCAATTTAGAAACATGCAATTAACTCAATTCATGCATAAAAAGACATAATTCCATCAATTAGATAATAATTTTAAAGAACCCATAAGATAGAAGAAAATCCAAACTTCAATTGGAGAATTCTACCTTGTAAAGTTGGGGAATTTAGGAATCCTATGGGGGAAAGGACTCCATAGGTGAAAACCATCATACCTTGATGCCAAAAGCTTGAAATCAATGAAGGATTAGGAGGTTTGATCTTGAAACCCTAGATTCTTCTTCTTCCTTAGAGAGAGAAATATTTGAGAGGATGCCTTGATCAACTTTTGGGAATTTTAGAGAATGACTTGAATTGGTTAATTTGAGGAATAAAGACACTTATATAGGGCCTGAGGAAAGGGTAAAATGACATACTATTGGTTTAGAATAATTAGGAAAAGACCCAAAAGCCCTTCTTAAAATAACTGCCGAACCCCATCGACGGTTGGACCTACAGTCCGTAGGTCAAACTATGGACTGTCCTAGCCAACCCTAGGTCAGGTTCAGAGACTAACAAATTTTGGACTTTAGTCGACGGCTTCTATGTACGGTCTGTTGGTCCACATACTGACCGTACATACCAATCGTAACTCCCAACTTGACCCTCAAAATTTCTCTAAGTCTGGGACTCACTTACGAGACCTATCTATGACTCATAAAAGGAGTGACAAATCCTCTTATCGAACCGTCAAAAGATATTGGGACTTGACTTTTTAGAGAAATATTTTCCCCACCATCTACGGTCCGTAGGTCCTCCTATAACCATAGGTTGGAGCTGTAGGTACAGCCTGCAAACCCAGTAAAAATTATTTTACTTCTTTCCTGAGTCTGAGGTGTTACAGACATATGCTGCTCTTGAAATAAAAATGACTCTCGGCAATGGATATATCAGCTCTCACATGGATGAAGAATGTAGCGGAATGTGATACTTGGTGTAAATTGAAGAATCTTGTGAACCATCAAGTCTTTGAACACAAGTTGCACCCGTAGACATTAGGTCGTGGGCACATCTACCTGGGCATCATTCATAGCTTTTCCCCCCGCACGCAGTGAGGTGTCGCATGGGTGAAATTTTGCCTCCCGCACACCGTGAGCGCGGCTTGCCTTAATGTGAATCCACGTCGAATGATGACATGGCAAATGTGGTTAAAACTCAACTCTCTTTGTTGTCACAACTACAGCCCTTATGTGTCCAGACTCTCGGACCCTTTTTGTGCCTTTTGATTAAGACGCTCCGACCGCGACCCTTACACCGGAAGGATTACCCGCTGAGCTTAAAGCATATCAATAAGCGAAGGAAAAGAAACTTACAAGGATTCCCTTAGTAAGGGTGAGAAAACTGAGAACAAGCCAGCCTTAGAATTGGACGGCTCCATCGTTCGAATTGTAGTCAAGAGAAGAGTCCTCAACAGCGGACCGGGCCTAAGTCCCCTGGAAGGTGGCGCTAGAGAGTATGAGAGCCCCGTTGTGCCTGGACCCTATCGCACCGTACACTATCTACGAGTTTGGTTGTTTGGAATACAGGCCAAATTGGGAGGTTAATTCCATCCAAGGCTAAATACAGGTGAGAGACCGATAGAGAACAAGTTCAGGAAGGGAAAGATGAAAAGGACTTTGAAAAGAGAGTCAAAGAGTGCTTGAAATTATAGGGAGGGAAGCGTATAGGGGCCGACAATGTGCCCAGGTCGGATGTGGAATAGTGATGAGCCGGTTTGCCGATCGACTCGGGGCATGGACCATCGTGGATTGGGTGGGCAGCCTAAGCTCGGGTTCTTGATACTCCCATGGAACGCCTTCTCCTTGATTGTGGTAGGTAGAGCGCGCCTCTAGCATGCTTCGGCATTTGTGCACTCCGGACGTGGCCAATGGGTTCCCCATTCGACCCGTCTTGAAACACTGACCAAGGAGTCTGGCATGTGTGTGAGTCAATGAGGGAGTAAACCCATAAGAAAGTTGATTGGTGGGATCCCCTTGAGGGGTGCACCGCCTACTTACCTTGTTCTTCTGAGAAGGGTTTGAGTGTGAGCATACTTGTCCTGACCCAAAAGATGGTGAGTTGTGCCTAAGTAAGGTGAGTCTAGAGGAAGCTCTGGTGGAGGCCCACAATGATACTGACGTACAAATCTTTCGTCGTACTTGGGTGTAGGGGTGAAAGACTAATCAAACCGTCTAGTAGCTAGTTCCCTTCGATGTTTCCCACAGGATAGGTGGAGCTCGTGTGTGAATTCTATCAGGTAAAACCAATGATTAGAGGCCTCGGGGGCGCAATGCCCTCGACCTATTCTCAAACATTAAATAGGTAGGACAACGTGGTTACTTTGGTAAGCCGTGCCATGTAATCAAGAGTTCCAAGTGGGCCATTTTTTGTAAGTGGAACTGGGATGCGGGATGAACCGAAAGCCGGGTTACGGTGCAAAACTACATGCTAACCTTGATCCCACAAAGGGTGTTGGTGGATTAATACAGTAGGACGGTGGTCATAGAAGTCAAAATCTGCTAAGGAGTATGTAACAACTCATCTACCGAATCAACTAGCCCTGAAAATGGATGGCACTTAAGCGCACAAACCTACACCCAGTCATCGGGGTAAGTGCCAGGCCTCGATGTGTAGGAGGGCACGGTGGTCGCTACAAAACCTTGGGCATGATCCTAGGCGGAGCGACCATCGGTGCAGATCTTGGTGGTAGAAGTAAATATTTTAATGAGAACTTTGAAGGCCGAAGAGGGGAAATGTTCCATGTGAATGTCACTTGAACATTAATTAGTTGATCCTAAGGGTCGGGAGAACCATGACAGTTTGTGCGTTCTGTGCGTACTCCGCAAGGGAATCGGGTTAAAATTCTTGAACCGAGACGTGGCGGTTGATGGAAATGTTAGGAAGTCCAAAGACGTTGGCGGGAGCCTTGGTAAGAGTTATCTTTTCTATTTAACAGCCTACCCACCGTGGAATCGGCTCACCCAGAGGTAGGGTGTAGCGGCTGGAAGAACACCGCACATTGTGATGTGTTCAGTGCGATCCCGGCGGTCCATGAAAATCTGGAGGACAAAATGCCGTCCACGCGCAGTCATACTCATAACCGCATTAGGTCTCTAACGTGAACAACCTCTGGTCAATGGAACAATGTAGGCAAAGGAAGTGGGCAAAATGGATCTATTACTTCGGGAAAAGGATTGGCTCTAAGGGTTGGGCACGAGGGTCTAAGTCCCAAACCCATCGACTGTCAGTGGACTGCTTGAGTTACTCCCGTTATGAAAGCAGGTCACCGCGTGCCGACCGGGGGACGGACTGGGAACGGTTCATTCGGGGACCTTCCTAGAGTGTCGAACAGCCAACTAAGAACTGGTACGGTCAAGGGGAATACAACTGTTTAATTAAAACAAAGAATTGCGATGGTCCCAACGGATGTTTATGGAATGTGATTTCTGCCCAGTGCTCTTAATGTAAAAGTGAAGAAATTCAACCAAGTGCGGGTAAATGGCGGGAGTAACTATGACTCTCTTAAAGTAGCCAAATGCCTCATCATCAAATTAGTGACGCGCATGAATTGATTAACTAGATTACCACTATCCCTGTCTACTATCAAGTGAAACCACAACCAAGGAAACGGGCTTGGCAGAATCAGCGAAGAAAAAAGTCTCTATTAAGTTTTACTCTATTCCAACTTTGTGAAATGACTTGAGAGGTGTAGTATAAGTGGGAGTGGAAAGGTGAAAGTGAAATACCACTACTTTTAACGTTATTTTACTTATTTCATGAATTAAAAGCGGGGCACTGCCCCTCTTTTTGGACCCGAGGATTGCTTCACGGGTTGATCTAAGTGGAAGACATTGTCAGGTGGGGATATTTGTTAGGCAGGCACATCTGTTAAAAGATAATGTAGGTGTCCTAAGATGAACTCGAAGAGAACATAAATCTCGTGTGGAAAAGAAGGGTTAAAAGTCGTTTGACTCTGATTTCCAGTACGAATATGAACCGTGAAAGCGTGGCCTAATGATCCTTTAGACCTTCGAAATTTGAAGCTAGAGGTGCAAGAAAAGTTACCACAGCGATAACTGGCTTGTGGCAGCAAAGCGTTCATAGCGACGTTGTTTTTTGATCCTTCGATGTCGGCTCTTCTTATAATTGTGAAGCAGAATTCACCAAGAGATGATTTTTTCACCCACCAATAGGGAACGTGAGCTAGGTTTAGACCTTCGTAATACAGGTTAGTTTTATCCTACTGATGAGAGTGTCGCAATGGTAATTCAACCTAGTACGAGAGAAACCTTTGATTCACGCAATTGGTCATCATGCTTGGTTGAAAAGCCAGTGGCACGAAGCTACCGTGTGTTGGATTATGACTAAATGCCTCTAAGTTAGAATCACGGCTAGAAGCGATGTAGGCGCCCGCTTGCCGACCCACAACTTATGGCCCCCAAGGGCACATGTCATTGGCTAAGTTGTCACAACAGAAGCATCACAGTGACTGCTTTGAAGTACAATTTCCATCGAGAGGCGGGTAGAATCCATTGCAGATGACTTAAATTTGTGATGGTATATTGTAAGTGGCAGAGTGGCCTTGCTACAATGATGCACTGAGATTCAGCCCTTTGTCACTCTGATTCATCCCCCCACCTCAAATCCAATCATTTCTAACTTTTCAAAAGGGAGACTTATGTATTGCTTACTTCCTTGGAAGGAAAAAATTGTTAAGTGTGGAAAAATAAGTACCAAAAATAACATCGTACATGAAAAGTATTACTTTGCTGCTAAGTGTTGAACTATATGTTCTATGTCGACCAATAAGTTGTCGAATAACGATGTCGCATTGCGAGGTTTCCATGATGTTGAGTTCATTTCTCATGTCTAATGCCATGTCAAGGGCCCAATAATGATGTCGCTATCATAAGTTTTTGGGATATCGGGTGCAATCCAATAGCCAAGTGACATATCAAGAGGCCTACGGGTCAATGTACGCATCAAAGGCATCCCACGCGAGGCCTGGCGACATCGGCAAAGGCTTGTGCGCATCAGACATGCAACGTCAAATGAGGCCAGGCAAAATTGGCCAAGGCATGTGCGCATCAGATCGGTGACATTGGCTGAGGCCAAGCGGCATAAGCCAAGGCCTACACGTATTGGATAAGCGATATTGGTTGAGGCCAGGTGGCATCATCCATGGCCTACGCGCATCGGCCATGCGATATTGGGTTAGGCGAGGTGACCTCAGCCAAGGCCTGTGTGCATCAGACAGGCGACATCGGCCTAGGTGAGGTGGCATTAGCCAGTGCCTGTGCATCGGATAGGCAACGTCGAATGAGGCAAGGCGACATCAGCCAAGGCCTGCTCGCTAAGGCCAGGGAACATCGATCGAGGCTAGGCAGCATCGGCCAAGGCCTGCACTCATAAGATAGGAGATGTCAAATGAGGACTCGTGACATTGGCCAAGGCATGAGTGCCAAGGCTAGGCAACGTTGGCTATGGCCAGTTGACATCATCCAAGGCCTGCGTACCATGGTTAGAAGACATCATCCAAGGCCTGCACACTGCGGCCAGACAACGTTCACTGAGGCTAGGAGACATTAGCCATGGCATGTGCGCATCGGCCAGCTAACATAATGCATGGCCTGGACATATCGATCAGTTGACACAAGACAAAGTCGTCCATGGCGTGCGCGCATCAGATAGGCAGCATTGGCCGATGCAAGGTGACATCATCATTGGCCTGTGCGCATAGGATAGGCAACGTCGACCGCGACAACATTGGCTGAGGTATAGATGACAACATGTAGACATCCATGCCAGAAAAAGATCAAAAGAGCGTGAAACACCCTTCACGCATAAAAACATCACATATTCAAGTATATTTATGTATTAGTTGGTGGAGCGATTTGTCTGGTTAGTTCTGTAAATGAATGAGACCTCGGCTTGCTAACTAGCTATCTTCAACATTTTAGGCCACAACAGTTTGAGGCAATAACAGTTCCGTAATGCCCTTATGTTTTGGCCGTAGAAGCGCTACATTGATGTATTCAATGAGTTTATAGACTTAGCTGTCAGGCCTGGGTAATCTTTAAAATATCATCGTGATAGGGATATATCATTGCAATTGTTGGTCTTCAAAGAGGAATTCCCAGTAAGCATGACTCATCAGGTCGTGTTGACTACGTCCCTGTCCTTTGTACACACAGCCCATTGCTGCTACCTATTGAATGATCTGGTGAAATGTTTGGATCACTGTGACTTGGGTGATTTGCTGCCTGCAATGTCGCGAGAAGTCCATTGAACCTTATAATTTATAGGAAGGAGAAGTCATAACAAGGTTTCCATAGGTGAACCTGTGAAAGGTTCATTGTCAAAACCTACAAAGTAGAATGACCCGCGAACACATTTCAACACTTGGGGGTGACGAGTGGGCATGGTGCCTTAGCAGCCCAGCGTGCATGCCCGCACGCTCATTGGGCAACCAACAAACTCTGGGGTGGAAAGCGCCAAGGAATACTAAAATTGAAAGCCCATCTCTCGCGCCCCGTTTGCAGAGTGTGTGGGGGACGTGTGTTGCTCTTGAAACATAAACGACTCTCCTCAATGGATATCTTGGATCTTGCATCGATGAAGAACATAGCGAAATATGATACTTGGTGTGATTTGCATAATCCCATGAACCATCGAGTTTTTGAATGCAAGTTGTTCCCAAAGCCATTAGGTCAAAGAGTGCTTGAAATTGTCGGGAGGGGAAAGGATGCGCGCCGGCAATGCACCTTTGTCGGATGTGAAATGGTGATAAGCCGGTCTAGCGATCGACTCGGGGTGTGGACCAGTGTGTATTGGGGGATGGCTAAAGCCTGGGCTATTAAGTCACCTGTGGAGCACCGTTTCCTTGATTGTGGTAGGCAGCGCACTCATCTGCCTTGAAGGAGTCTGACATATGTGTGAGTCAATGAGCGAGTAAGCCCGTAAGGCGTAAGGAAGCTGATTGGTGGGATCCCTCTGAAGGGTGCACCGCCGATCGACCTTGATCTTCTGAGAAGGGTTCGAGTGTAAGCATACCTATCAAGACACGAATAACGGTGAGCTATGCTTGAGTTGGAGAAATCCAGACGAAACTCTGGTGGAGGCCCGCAGTGATGTTGACGTGCAAATCATTCGTTTTACTTAGATATAGGGGTGAAACTAATCGAACCGTCTACTATTTGGTTTCCTTGGATGTTTCCCTTGGGATAGCTGGAGCTTGCGTGCGAGTTCTTCGGGCAAAGCAAATGATTATAGGCCTCGGGGGTGCAACACCCACAACTTATTATCAAACTTTAAATAGGTAGGACATTGTGGGTGCTTTGTTGAGCCGCACCACGGAATCAAGAGCTCCAAGTGAGCTTTTTTTGGTAAGCAAAACTGGCTGTGCGGGTTGAATGAGAAGCCAGGTTACAAAGCCAAACTACGTTAGCACCTAGATCTCACAAAGGGTGTTGGTACATTAAGACAGCAGGACGATGGTCATGGAAGTTGAAATCTACTAAGGAGTGTGTAACATCTCATCTGCCGAATCAACTAGCCCCAAAAATGGAGGGCACTTAAACGCGTGACCTACACCCAGTCGTCGGGGAAAATGCCAGGCCTCGATGAGTAGGAGGGCACATCGGTCGCTGCAAAACCTTGGGCATGAGCAGCCGTTGGTGTAGATCTTAGTGGTAGTACTGAACATTCAAATGAGAACTTTTAAGGTTGAAGAGAGGAAAGGTTCCATGTGAACGGCACTTGCACATGGGTTAGTTGATCCTAAGGGTTGGAGTAACCTTGATAGTTAGCTTGTTTTGCACGTACTCCGAAAGGGAATCAGGTTAAAATTCCTGAACCAGGACGTGGTGGTTGACGAAAATGTTAGAAAGCTTGGAGACACCGGTGGGAGCCTAAAAAAGAGTTATCTTTTCTATTTAATAGCCTGCCCACCCTAGAATCGGCTCAGGCAGAGGTGGAGTCCAGCAGCTAGAAGAGCACCACATGTCGCGAAAATCTGAAGGACCGAATGCCGTCCACGCCTGGTCGTACTCATAACCACATCAAGTCTTTAAGGTGAACAACCTCTGGTCGATGAAACAATGTAGGCAAGGGAAGTCCATAAAATTGATTCGTAACTTTAGAAAAAAGATTGGCTCTAAGGGTTGGGTACGGGGTCCTAGTCCCAAACCGATCGACTGTTAGTGGATTGCTCGAGCTTCTACCGCAGTGAGAGTGGGTCACCGTGTGCCGGCTAGGGGACAGACTAGGATCATTGGCCTTCCCTGGGCGTCAAAAAGCCAACTCGTAAATGGTACGGACAAGGGGAATCAAATTGTTTAATTAAAACAAATCATTGCGATGGTCGCAACGGATGTTTACACAATGTGATTTTTTCCCAGTGCTCTGAATGTCAAAGTGAAGAGATTCAACCAAACGCGGGTAAATGACGAGAATAACTATGACTCTCTTAAGGTAACGAAATGCCTCGTCATCTAATTAGTGATTCACATGAATGGATTAACGAGATTCCCACTATCCAGCGAAATTACAACCAAAGGAATTGGCTTGGCAGAATCAGCGACGAAAGAAGACCTTGTTGAGCTTTACTCTAGTCTAACTTTGTGAAACAACTTGAGAGGTGTAGTATAAGTGGGAGCTGAAAGGTGCAAGTGAAACACCACTACTTTTAACATTATTTATTTCATGAATCGGAAGTGGGGCTCTGCCCCTTCGCGGGCTGATCCGAGCAGAAGACATTGTTAGGTTGGGAGTTTTGCTGGGGCAACACATCTATTAAAAGATAATGCAAGTGTCCTAAGATGAGCTCAATGAGAAAAGAAATCTCGTGTGGAATAGAAGGGTAAAATCTCATTTGATTTTGATTTCCAGTACAAATACGAACCGTGAAAGCGTGGCCTAACGATCCTTTAAACCTTTGGAATTCAAAGCTAAAGGTGTCAGAAAAGTTACCACACGGATAACTGGCGAGTGGCAGCCAAGCGTTCAAAGAGAAGTCATTTTTTTATCCTTTGATGTCGACTTTTCCTATCATTGTGAAGGAGAATTCACAAAGTGTTGGATTGTTCACCCACTAATAAGGAACGTGAGCTTTGTTTAGACCGTTATGAGAAAGGTTAGTTTTACCCTATTAATGACAATGTCACAATAGTAATTCAATCTAGCACGAAAGGTACATTGATTCACACAATTGGTCATCATGCTTGGTTGAAAGGCCAGTAGCGTGAAGCTATCATGTGCTAGATTATGACTGAACGCCTCTAAGTCAGAATCTGGGCAAGAAGCGATATATGCACCTGTCGTCTGCTTGCCAACCCGTAGTAGGGGCCTGTGGCTCCAAGGGCACGTGTTTCTATGCATTGAACTATATGTTCTATGAGACCAATAAGTTGTCCAATAACGATGTCGGATTGCGAGGTTTTCATGATGTTGAATTTATTTCTCATGTCTAATGACATGTCAAGGGCCTAATAATGATATCGCTATCATAAGTTTTTTAGGATGTCGGGTGCAACCCAATATCTAAGTGACATATAGAGAGGCATAAAGGTCTATGTAGGCAGCATAGACATCCTATGTGAGGCCTGGAGACATTGGCCAAGGCCTATGCAGATTAGACAGGCAACGTCGGATGAGGCCAGGCGACATCGGCCAAGGCCTATGTGTATCGAACAGGCGACGTCGGCATCAGCCTAGGCCTACGCACATCAGTCGGGTGAAGTTAGCTAAGGCCAGGCGACATTGGCCAAGGCCCTTATGTATTAGCCAGACAACGTCGACTGAGGCCTGGCGACATTAGCCAATGCCTGCACGCATTGAACAGGTGACATTGAACGAGGCCAGCTGACATCGGCCGATGCATGAGCCCAGAGGCCATGCAACATCGGTCGAGGCAAGGAGACATCGGCTAAGGCCTGCGCGTATCAGACAGGTGACGTCGGATGAGGCCAGGTGATATCAGCCAAGGCCAAGGGATGTTAGTCGTGGATAGGTGACATCGTCCAAGGCTTGCACACCGAGGTTAGGCAACATCGCTCAAGGCCTGCTCACCGAGGCTAGACATCGTCAGCTGAGGCCAGGAGACATCGTCTATCGCGTGCACACAGGCCAACCGACATCATTCGTGGCCTGCACGCATATGTCAGCCAAGGCCAGATGACGTCGTCTGTGGCCTATGCACATCGGCCAGGCGACGTCAGCCATGACAACATTGACCGAGGTTACGTCATAATATTTTTTACGTTGCATTTTAAAAACCAAAATGTACAATTGTTGAATTTTAGGTTACTATATTTATTGGTAATGTTTTGGTGCTAATTATATATTTTTTTTCATATTTCTTATTTTGTTTATTAATTTAAAAAGTATTTTTCAGAATTTTCTTGAAAAAGAAAAAATAAAAAATATTTAAAAACTATTATATATATATATAAAAATCATTTGTACAAGCTAATGTGTGTTTGTACCTTAGCCCATGCAAATTTGGGTTGTACATGAATCATTATGATTCTTTGGAAAAAATATGTCTACTCCTCGCACTTGGGTTTTTTTAAAGCATATATAAGGGGGGTAGGGTGTTGGAGGCACACTGAGGTGACGATAGTCGAACGACATTGGCATTCTGTGGGCATAGTTGTTGTGCAGCTTGGGCTCTTTATGGCATGCATGGATAGTCTATGCTACGTTGTCGAGCACCTACAAAAACACGTCGACGATGGCTTCCTGAGTGGTCGTGGTACTCCTATGAGGGCATTTCTCTAGATCAGTCTATATGCGTTTGGTGAGGAAACATCATTGCTTTTGGGTGTCTGGTTAGTTCAGATTATTTTGTCATGGCATACTTTAGGCGTTGCACGCATGAGGCATGTAAGGCCATGTATGACCAAGCTCTATTGGTGGGCAGGCATGGGCGGTGCCCGTGCAGGGACCTCACTGTACCTTCAAACCCATTACATGATTTACTTCCACCCTCGACAGACGTAT
Organism: Solanum appendiculatum; assembly: GCA_018342035.1. NCBI lineage: Eukaryota > Viridiplantae > Streptophyta > Magnoliopsida > Solanales > Solanaceae > Solanum > Solanum appendiculatum. The sequence continues at coordinate 591,546 of JAGDQO010000341.1, forward strand.
CGAGGCGGGGATTCCTTTGGCCTTGCAACATCAGGGCAAGTGTTGAGCATGCCTTGACGAAGCATTCAAATGCACGGTGCATGAGTGGTGTTCGGTTTGTGTGGTTAGGTTGCATCCTTTCTTCAAGCAGTGACGTCCTAACCTGTCTCAGCCGCAGCGCAAGTGCAATCTAGGCTTGTTTGAAGTCGGTCTTCTGTGTTGCATACCTAATGCCCTGGAATTAATCATGTGCAATTGGTCACTTGTCACACCTCACATTTCATGTGCGGGGTGAACCCAAAAGTCGCTCTTGCTTCCCACACCTTCCTCGCTTCGTCGAGCGAGGGTACAGTGTGCGAGTGACAACTTGAATTCTCAGATTCGGTAGACGCAGTGGGTATAATAATAGCTACCATTCTAGTTTCAAAATGGCACCCTATGAAGCTTTATATGGAAGAAAATGTAGGTCAACAATTGACTGGTTTGAAATGGGTGAAACTGCCTTATTTGGGCCAGATCTTGTTCTTCAAGCTATAGAAAAAGTTAAGGTAGTACAACAGCGGCTAGCAGCAGCTCAAAGTCGACACAAGTCATATGCGGATGTTAGAAGGAGAGGACTGTAGTTTTCTATAGGGGATTGGGTGTTCTTGAAGGTGTCTCCAATGAAAGGGGTAATGAGATTTGGTAAAAAGGGAAAGCGGATTCCATACTACATAGGGCCATATAAGATTATTCGAAGAGTTGGCCAAGTAGCCTATAAGTTAGAGCTAACACAAGAGCTTTCAACAGTTCATCCGGTGTTTCACGTTTCAATGCTTCGAAAGTGCAGAGGTGACCCATCTCGTATTACTCCTACTGAAGATGTACAAGTTACGGGAGATCTCACCTATGAAGAAGTACCCATTACTATTCTGGATCGACAAGTTAAGAAGTTAATAAATAAAGAGGTAGCTTCTATAAAAGTACTATGGAGAAACCAACAAGTAGAAGAAGTTACATGGGAGGCGGAAGAAGCAATGAAATTAAAGTATCCTCATCTCTTTCAGGCCGGTGAGAAAGATGAAAATGTTGAGTTGAGGCGTTGGCAAGTAAGTATAATTCTTTATGTATTATGTGATTAATAGAAGTACGTAACTTAGGCTTGAACTTGTTTGGGCTAGTAACGATGCTAATATTCGAGGACGAATGTTCTTAAGGGGGGAGGATGTAACACCCCACATTTTGCATATGCTAGTTCTAATCATATGATACTAGATATAGCCTTATCGTATAGGTGGGGGACCATGTTTCTTATATGATTAGTGTTGGTTTAAACTAGCTAGGAAGGTGATGTAATGCCTTGCACGTTCAGCATGTGTACTCGAAGTTAACCCCGACAGAAGTAGTTAAATTCGAGATAGTAAGGTGGTAATTGAGCTTACCGTTCAAAGTTATGTGTTAAGTTAAAGAAAAAGAGTTTAATATTTAGAGAATGGAATAAAATAGTGAGTTGCTTGCTTGGCTTAATTATGCTACTTGGTGCATCACCTACTTGAGCTATATGGATCTAGTTAAGGGGCCCAAGGTTAATGGATCAAATTTATGCTTATGTTAATAGACTCACTTAAGGCTCAAACTAAAAGAAAATGAAAATGGAAAAAAACCCAACAGCCAAATCTGCCAAAACCCAATGTGGTTAAGCCCACTAAGAAAAGGCAAGTAGGTGCATCAACTAGTTTGACCTTTTGAGCAGCTTGATGTACATAAGCAGGTGCATCACCTACTTGACCAATTAGTGGCTGAAAATGGAGCTAAAAAGGGAGGTTCTACAGGATTTTATTTTTGTGGTAAAAAAAGCTCAATATAAGATAAATATTGGTTGGTATTTCCTCTCATTTTAACACACAAAATTCATGATTAACTCTAGCTCTCTCTCCCCTTTTCTCTCCAGGCTTAAAACAGCAGCCATAAAATTCCATCTAGGGTTCTTGAAGAAACCCTCATCTTTGCAAGACAAGGTAAGTGAAACCACTTATGGATTTAGCTTAATTTTCACATGGATGACTAGAAAAACATGTTATTTATGCTCAAATATAATTACAAAGGCAGAATGTTTCCACAAGCTACTACTCACTTTTCTTGGTTATTAAGAGACTTTTCTGTTCTTCTTTGGTTTAAGTCTGAAGGGAAATTGAAGTTCATGAAGAGTTCAATTTAAAAGGAGAAGTTGAAGATATTGAGGTAAGGTGGCTGCTCCATTTTTGTCCTCCTTATGTATGAGTTTGAGTAAAGAATTATAGGTGTGCTGTCATTAAGAACTCAAGAGGTGGTGAGTTCAATATTTGGTTGCTATGATAAAGAATATTTGGGGCTGTTTTATGTGTATTGTTGTTGGGGGAAGATTGGGTAATCTTGGGAAAGGATATATAAGGTTTGTACTGGATATAGAAGGAGGGGGTGGTGACACACATTTGTTTCAAGGCTATATGGGATCATTGTCCGTCCAAGTTAGCTACTGTTTGGCGAGGCCCACAATGTGATAGCTGCCAATTTTAGTTTCATCATGACTTATATTATAGATTACTACCCAAAAGGGAGGCTGAATCATCATAGCTGTATTGGTCAGAAAAGAAGGTATGTAAGCCTATTCGATTCCATATTCCTTGGCATGAAATCTGAAATTTGTGATTACTATCAGAGAAGTGAATTTCCTAAGCTCTATTCCTAGTAAAGGAAATATAGTGGTAGCGTACGATCTCCAATATAGCTAACAATAATATTCCCCTCTCCTTAGTATGTCGAGTTACTCAGTACATGTTCATTACTCTATATTTATGTATTTATATGCTAGTATTGAAATGTATTCTCAACAACAAACATGGCAAATTCTCCTCTTAGTCAATTAAAGTCAGTTGTCCCATTGAGGTTACAGAGCTCCTTATGTTATTGTTACTGCCTTAAAGTTCTTATTCTCATGTCTCCTACTCCTGATCTCAGAAATGGTTATGACCACCAAAAAACAATCTGAAAGATTAAAGAAATTAAGAGAAGCAATCTGTGAATTTATGGGTGGCAGCCCAGGGGAAAATGCCCAGCATGGGTCGATCCCAATTGATATAGAAGGGTGGCAGCTCAAGGGTGAAAGCCTAGCATGGGCCGATCCCAATTTGTGTAATTATGAGGATAACATCCCAGGGGTTAAAAAGCCTACCATGGGTCATCATCTTCTACCACTGATCAGCTGGTCATTTGTAACACATGCCTTACAAATATTGTAACGCACAAAAGTAAAGAAAAGAATGTAACATACATGATCCCACAAGAGTAAACAAAGGTGGTCTTTTATTCTGATCTATGCACTGATATATTGATACTTGATTTTATTTGAGCCCTTATTTTACATATGCTATTGCCTCACATATTTAGTACATTTTTTCGTACTGACGTCCCTCGTGGGGATGCTGCATTTCATGCTGCAGGCACAAGTACTCCAGCTAGTAGACCTCTTTAGTAGGAGCACAGGTACTCAACTGCTATTGGTGAAGCTCCAGGTTGATTCGGGGCTTACCGAGTCTTTGACACCTATTTTGTTACTATGTGATAGTTAAGGGTAAGGCGGGGTCTTGTCCCATCCTATATTAAGGTTTTCTATTTTTAGAGGCTTTGTACACTAATGTATATAGTTCAGTTACGTCTTGTCTCTTTACAGTTGTGGCCTCCATGGCCAAGCCTTGTAGTTTTATATCTACCTATGTTGGTTCTTATCGCTTCATCTTATATATGAACTTATCATAACTTTAACATTGTCATACGCATAGTAAGCACAGGTTATATGTTGGTTCTCTTGGGACTTTAGGGCATCGGGTACCTATCCGTCTTAGTGGGATTTGAGGCGTGACAGGTTAGTTATGCCCTTTGGTTTGACTAATGCACCAAGCACTTTCATTAGACTAATGAATCATGTTTTTAAAGATTTCCATGGAAAATTTGTTGTGGTGTATTTTGATGACATCTTGATCTTTTCTCAAAATCTAGATGAACACCTAGAGCACCTAAAACAAGTTTTTGAAGTTATTAGAAATCAATGCTTATTTGCTAATCTCAAAAAGTGTACTTTCTGCGTGAATCATGTGGTTTTCTTGGGTTTTGTGGTCAGATCTAAGGGAGTTGAAGAAAATGATGATAAAATAAAGGCAATAAAAGAATGGCCTAAACCTAATAGTGTAACTGAAGTTAGGAGTTTTCATGGACTTGCTAGTTTTTATAGGAGGTTTGTGTGAGACTTTAGCACCATTGCTGCTCCTTTAACTGAAGTTATTAAGAAATATAAGGTTTTTACATGGGGAAAGGAACAAGATGATGCATTTAACTTGCTGAAGGATAAATTGTGTTCTGCTCCTCTTTTGCAATTACCTGATTTTTCTAAGTCTTTTGAAGTTGAGTGTGATGCCTCTGGTAAGGGCATAGGTGCTATTTTGATGCAAGACTCTAAGCCAATTGCCTACTTTAGTGAGAAGTTAAGTGGAGCAACATTGAACTACTCCACTTATGATAAAGAGATATATGCCTTGGTAAGGGCTTTAGCTACATGGCAGCACTACTTGTGGCCCCGAGAATTTGTGGTCAAGACTGATCATGAGTCATTAAAGTACTTGAAGAACCAAGGTAAACTTAGTTGTAGGCATGCTAAATAGGTGGAGTTTATTGAAACTTTTCCTTATGTAATTGCCTTCAAACAAGGTAAGGAGAATGTGGTTGCTGATGCGCTCTCAAGAAGGTATGTTTTTATCTCTAGTCTTACTTCAAAGTTGTTGGGTTTTGACCAAATCAAGTTACTCTATGCTAATAATTCTAATTTTGGTGATATATTCGCTGAATGTAATTTAGGTCCTTTTGAGAAATTTAATCTTCAAGATAAATTTCTATTCAAGGAAAATAAATTGTGTGTTCCTAACTGCTCTTTGCGTGAACTGTTTGTTAGGAAAGCACATTGTGGAGGGCTAATGGGACATTTTGGTGAACCCAAAACTCAGGAAATACTTTCTGAACATTTTTATTGTCCTAGCATGAGAAAGGATGTTGAAAAAGTGTGTTCTTATTGTCTTGAATGTAAACAAGCTAAGTCTAGAACACTGCCACATGGTCTTTATACCCGTTTACCTATTTCTAATTCCCCTTGGATTGATATTGCTATGGATTTTATATTTGGGCTGCCAAGGACTAAATATGTTAAGGATAGTATATTTGTGGGAGTAGATAGATTTTCTAGAATGGTTCGTTTTATCCCATGTAAAAAGACTAATGATGCATCTCATGTGGCTGACTTGTTTGTAAAAGAAGTGGTTAAATTGCATGGAATACCTAGAACTATTGTTAGTGATAGGGAAGCCAAGTTCTTAAGTCACTTTTGGAGAATTCTTTTTGGGAAAGTTGGGAACTAAATTGCTATTTTCTACATCTTGTCACCCACAAACTGATGGGCAAACGGAAGTGGTTGATAGAACTTTAGGGAATATGTTGAGGGCCATTTTGAAAGGAAAGTTGACTTCTTGGGAAGATTACTTACCTATTGTGGAATTTGCTTATAATAGGACCTTTCATTCTTCTACTGGTAAGACTCCTTTTGAAGTTGTATATGGATTAAACCCCCTTACTCCCCTTGATTTACTGCCTTTTCCTACTAATGATTTTGTTAATCTTGATGGTAAGAAGAAGGCTGATATGATGAAGAAAATTCATGAACAAACAAGGCTTGCAATTAAAAAAAAGAAGGAAATTGCATTACGAAGGAATAAGGGAAGAAAATATATTACTTTTAAACCTGAGGACTTGGTTTGGGGGCATATGAGAAAAGAAAGATTTCCTTCCAAAAGAAAGACCAAGCTAGATCCAAGAGGAAGTGGTCCATACAAAGTATTTGAAAGGATTGGAGACAATGCTTATAAACTTGATCTTCCTGGTGAGTTCCAAGTTAGTGCTACTTTTAATGTTTCTGATCTTTCCCATTTTGACGCAGACTTGAATTCGAGGACGAATTCTCTTCGAGAAGAGGGGAATGATAGCATCCAAGGAAGCTCTACTCCATTGAAGGACAAGGATGAAGCTTTACAAACTCCAAGGAGGCCCATAACAAGTTCTCAAAGCAAGGAGTTCAATGATAAGATCAACGGGCTTCAATTGCTGATCCAAAGGTGTCTTGTTGGGGAAGAAGAGCTAGAGTTCGAGGGAGATGAATTTTTCAAATGCTACAATTATTTGGTGGCTCAAGTTGAAGCCCAAGAGGAAGAATATTGGGGTCCAAAGTTCAGCCTTGAAGAAGTCCAAAGTGGTGCAGAAAGAGGCTCAAAATCAGCCCAGAAGGAGGCCAATTTCAGCCCTTAAGTGAAGTTGAAATCATCGGCCCAATAAAGGCCCAAAATGGGCTCAAAAGCCACGAACAAGGGGGGCTAAAAAGTCCTTAATTTAGCCACAACTATTAGGGTTTTAGTTTTACCTTAGCCCCCAAGCTAGGGTTTTATTTTATTAAGTTCTAGATTATTCTTTTAGGGTTTTATTAGGGTTAGCAGCCAACTTATTTATTCTATAAATAGGAGTACTTTTTCATTCATTAAAAACACATTAGATTGATATTAATAATATTTGAGAGAGTTCTTTTGAACCTTTGTAACTTGTTCTTTGAGAATTTAACTTTAAACCTTTACTAGTTTCATAGTTTAAGGTATAAAGTAATTTCTTATTGTGATATCTATGATTTCTTTTTGGTATTCTTTAGAAGGTGATTATTTTATACTAATTATTGTCTTTAGTTACTCATAAAGCGGTCAAGATCTGAATCTATTGTTTTGATTTGTTTTCTCAAGTAAAGGCGTTAGATTTCTTTCATAAATCTATATGTTGTTACTTGGATCTTGTCAAGGCCTTAGAATATAAAATCCTTTGAAATTCTTGTATCTTTCCTTTGAATTTCCCATATCTTTTTATTAGTTTCTGTTTGTTTTTCTATTATTGCTTCCGCACTCTAATATTCAACTCTTTTACTTATAAATTGTATAATGGACAGAATATGTATCCGGCATATGAACACTCATAACATGTGTAATGTAGGATCTTATTGACTCAATGAATCTTCATTTGATTTAGAGGATAAACTTAGAATTTAAATCAAATTTCATGCTAGCAAGTCTTTGTTTTCTACCTTCTTCTCAGAAAGTTAACCAAATAAAGCAACTAAGTAAGTTAATTATGGTGAAAATGCCTGTTTGAACTCTACATCCAGCCAAATAACCTGCTATAATCTTCTTGACCTTTAAAACACACAGAAAAATAAAAATTCTTAAGATAATCTCATAATAGTGTTAATTAAGCACACAAATCAAAGATAAAGAGGCTAGTAAATCTATTGAAATAAAAAGTACCTGCACTATTTCACAATCCCAAATTGATAATTCATCCATCCATAGCCACATTAGCTGGAATATAATTCTGTAAAAAATACCCAAATAGATCACTACTACTACTACAACAACATATATAGAAGAAAGAAAAAGCAAGCGAGAACTTGTATCTTCTAAAAATGTTACAATAACTACAACAAAATAAGACGATAATCAAAGTATAAGAAACGTCAAATAGTAACAGAAAATCAAATAATAAGAAACTACAAAGTAGTACTATGATTACTGGTACAGAAGAATAAGTGAAACAACATTCATCTACCTAACTAATCTTTTATCCTAATTTGAGTCCTCCATAATCTGTTATCTAAGTCCATATTCTTGGTTAGCTTTCAGTATGTCATGTTCAATTTAACTTGTCAAAAGCCAAAAAGAATATCAACTATTGAATCAAAAAGTATGAAATGGAAACAAAAGGAAAGACGACAAACACATTACCTTAGCTGAAACTACTACAACATCAAACCCAATGATCACAATTCAGAGTCCTTAACACTGGTATCAACTGGGTGTCAAAATTTGACACTACAACAAACTTTATTCCTTCCGTTCGAAGGGTTTGGAGTACCTTCTCGGCTTCAGAATCACAAAGATACCAAGCCTATTGAAGAATGACAAATGAAAAGTAATATTATTGAGTGTCTTCTTATTACTGTAGATGTTCTGTTGTCAATTGGGAAAATAAACCAATTTGCTGTAAACAGAAATGGTAATTAAAAACTGAGAGAACCTTTTCAATGGTTATTGAGTGTCAGAACAGCCAGTCGAATTGAGATACATAGACCAGAAATAAGAACTTATAACTTGAAATCTAATTATAAGTAATGGTATTAGGAAAGAAATATTTCAGGAATAACCAACCAAAATGTATCGAAGCTACGTTCCTATTAAAACTAACAGTCTCCCAACTCATGATGTTAAGAGTATCTTTTAGCCTAATTATCTACAAAATTCGTTAACCTTTTTGATGCATATTTTACCCGTGCACACCTAATAATTTCCCCTTTTTGGCCTAGGTATCATCCACCGTGGCATCTGACATGGACTTAGGCTCCATGTCATTCACAACATGTAGATTCTGTCCAAAATCATTAACTGGTTAACAAAGAACTTGCACGGACAATTTGATATGGAACAAGAAATATGGAGGTGATATGATTGAAATAGGTACCAGCAAAACAATATAATATCATCCAATCATAGTCCCATAATTTCATTAATAAAACCTAGAGAAATTTCACCCAATCTGATATATATATATAGATATATGGGGCAGTAAGATTACCTAAATTTTTGAAAATTTACCTAATTTTTTGCAAATTTAGACCTTGACTTGCAGTCCTTTAAGGGCTTGAATCATCCTTCAAACCTGACTTTGAAAGAGGAGGATTTCTTCAAGAATCCTAGGAATAATTTGAGGCAGATGGTTGAAGTTGAGAGGTGAACAGATAAAACCTGAGATAACTCATAGAAATATGTATGTAAATAGTGAGAGAACATCAGCCAAGTCATAGGCTTAAAACAATCTTAGTCGCCTCTCTTTTTCTCTTTATTTTGGACCACAAAAATGGCTAAGTAGGTGATGCACCTACTTGGCCCTTTGAGCGGGTCAAGCAGTCCAAGTAGGTGATGCACCTACTTGGTCCTTTTGGCTGGTCATTTAGAGTTAGCAGGTGATGCAAGTAGGTGAAGCTAGTAGGCGAAGCACATAGGTGAAGCAAGTCGGTGAAACACGTAGGTGAAGCACATAGGTGAAGCAAATAGGTGAAGCTAGTTTGTCATTTACTTGATTCAAATTTTCATTTCTGCCCAAATCATTCATTTTAACCTTATATTAGCTCATTGTATATATACTTGAACCCTTGGTCTTTAGGCTCGATTACGACCTCATTCTCCTTAATAATAATAGGTTCGTCGATGTGAACTTAGTCGTACATACGATTGGGGACATGGGGTGTTACATAGACTCCATACAAAAGGAAAGAAAATTTAACTACACTAAAACACATTTAGAAGAGTAACCAAGCTAAACAAAATCGATCAGTTTATACTATGAAGAATCAAAACGGGTGAACTCAAATCAGAATATCCTTCTCACCTATCACGAAATGATTTTTGCACCATACTCGTTGGCTGGAATAAAATGTTAAATGAATCCAATGAATCACATGAGAAGAATATTCCAACAGAGTAAAACTTAATGTAGAGAAACCAATGTGAATGACAGAAGTGTCAAAACTTCATCATAGACCGAGAACAAATAAGAAAGGAAGACTCACATAGTTTCCCTTTGGCAAAATTATAAGGCGAATGACTCTCTCAAGCCCTAAAAGAATGAAATACCTGTGAATACACCCAAAAAATATTTCTGAGTTTCAAATATATGAGAGATTCTTCACAAGTTTTATAATTCCTAATGGAAAAAGGCAGGACTCCCAAAACTAGCAGAGAAAAGGAGCTGAATAGAGTGGGGATAAAATCGATCATTGGAATTTCAGCTCTAACCCGCCCATTTTTTATGGCTCTTCCTTGTAAGCAATTAACGTTTTGGAGTCATCAACAACTCTCAAGTGAAATAGCTTTGACTAAAAGAGGGAAAATGAACAAATAAAGGCCATACAAGCATTAACAATAGTACTGTCATTAAAAAGGAAAAAAAGGAGGCAACCCATTTCGTATTGGTGGTTCTACGATTGAGCGCTTACTTAAAACCTCTGTGTCCTTCAAACATACAGCTGATTCATGAGATACAAATCTAAAATATGTGGCTTTTAAACTAAGCTAGATAGTTAAGCAAAAACCAAGAAGCTCTTATTTCTAGACACATCACAAATCAATTTCCCTTACTCAATTAAGCACAAAGGTAATGGCTTCGTTTGGTACTAACAAATAGTCCACATGCAAACTTTTCACAAAAGAAATCTTCTCATTCTCATGAACACATTTTCAAAAACAAAGAATCATTTAAGTGACAACAACTCAAACTCAAGAAATGACTCATCTCATTAACTCTTTCACATGCTTACTTGATTCAAATAGGAATTTTCAAAATCAACACTTTTTCAACTTACATGCCCTCACAAGAAAGAAGTGTCCCAAAACCACACACACATATAAACAAGACAAGGGACAAAGATACAACACTCAAACTCGTAAAGAATCATGTCATGCACACAAATGTCACACCATAGGCTTGCCCATATTTTCAATCAACATTGACTCAACTCCATTTGGTTAGAAATCTGAAAGGACTTTGTTAAGCTTGTAATATAGGCTTAGGGAAGGTTAGGATATCATTTAGGTATAAGTGACTACACCACCCTCCTTGAACACTACAAAACAACTCATCATTTCCAACTTTCTCAACTTTTCTTCGTTTTTCAAACCCATGCACATTCCACACTATTTTTCATTTTTCTTTTCTTATTTCCACTCTAGATGCCCCACATGTAACCATTTTCAACTTTTGGAGGATTCAAGTCTCATTTATTCATTTTCTTTCTTTCTTTTTCAAAGTTTTTTCTTTCTTTAAGACTTTTCCATACATCCCTCAATTTCTCTCTTCTTTTTTTTATATCAACCCCTCATGTGGTAAGTATCCCTTCAATGAATTTCCCAAAACACCCCCAACTTAGGTTTTTAGCCTCAACTTTCACAACCTCAAGTTCAAGGAGGAAAGGGTTCAAAAGAGAGTTACTTTTTCAAAAAGGATAAGGCTTGTAATATGGTTGCCAATAAAAAGGATTAGGATCAAAGTGGAAAATTAAAGATATATTTTGTGCAACAGAGGGATTTTAAGGTGCGGTGGATGTCAAGAACATCAAAGAAAGCCTAAAATCATTTCTCCAACCAAACTCAATCAAAACCAACATTTCAAGACGAATGAGGCAAGTTCTAGGTGACAAAAGCGAACGCAAGGCATTATTGAACAACTAGCCACACGTGGCTTGCAAATCAATCAAGATGGTTCAAAATCTTACTTCCTTTTCAAAATACATGTAACATTGAACATTTCAGTCGCTAACGAATCAAAAGTTACTAAAAGAGTTGTCAAGAAATCATTCATAACACGCTCAACCTTTTAAAAATGGAGAGGTATGCTCAACACTATACACATGCATGACTATGCTCTTAGAACCAACCAAGTCAAAACCTTCCCAAAAAGACGATGACTTTGCCCTTAAGAAAGTCGTCAACCAATCCATCAACAGGAAAACTCATGCATCTATTCAGGAATGGCTACTCACAAGCAATTGATGATTTAACCTCAAGAAAGTCTTCACTCTCTATCCATCATCAGTCCAAATATTATTGTCAAAACAAAAACAAAGAAGCTACAACTACAACTCAAAAACTAAAATAAACCAATCCAACACAATATCAACAGACACATCCACAATATCAAAGCCCGTCAAGGGCACACCAATCCATAACAAAGAAAGAAAAGTACGCCTGACAAGGGCACAATCACAGTATGCAGAAACAATCAACAAAATGAGTACAAGGGAGGCATCCCCAACTGAAAATGAGACTGTGTCCTCACAGTCCAAATATCAAAAGAGAATACGAGGGACTACCAAAGCAAAAGAATATTTGCACATTTACTATAATCAACAGGGAAAAGATTGAGAAGGCAAATGTCACTAGGAAGTAGTTTGATAGGAAAAAATGATCTTAGAAAATAGTAATTAAGTATAAGAAGAAAGTAAAGAAAACTGACAATAATGCTGAAGTATTGGGTAGCCTCAGTAACATGCTTAAAGAGTGCCAAAGAAACTGTCAAAAAACTAAGCACCAATCCTACACCCATAGCCTGCAAATTGATCAACATTTAAATAGTAAGTTTCAAGGGAGATCTTCATGGTGGCAGGATACCGACAACAATAGAGCCTTAGTTCAAATTCCCAAAAAAACCACTTCTTTGAATACTTGAGAGAAGTGCAAAGACCTCCCTGGATGGTCAAGAAGATCTGCATAATTGACCTTCTTCACTTGTGGATGGGAAGATAAATATTCAGCAATTTTTTGTGCATTCTCCTGCAAAATATTGAAATTATTTAGTTAGAACACTGTGATTTTACGAACCACCCTAACTTCTCTGCACAATATAAAGATGAAGATGCAGTAGTATGCATGCCATAATCTTGAAAATCTAGAGGGTCAAGAATAATAGATTAACAAAGGCGCATGAAGGCATATATGTATCTAGAATGAGTTGTGGGACAACTAATTTCACCACCAAGAAAGGCAAATAAAATTAAATCTGTTGTTTTTCAACGCGAAGAGCAATTGTTTTGATTCCTCTCAAACAAAGCCAACAATCAAATGGCGCTAACCCTCCACCTTCAACATTTTGTAGGAAGTACACCTCCTTCGCCAAGCTGGTTAAGTAGGAAAATTTTTATTCAAATTATCAGGACACTTGAGATGTTCAAAGAGAAATAAGGCATCAGACATCATTTACGTTAAATACGCTATACATAACTAACAAAAGATTTTAAGATATAGACTTGTGAATGAACTGATTTCTTAAAGTTTACTTAACTTTATCTGGTATCGACAACAACAAAAAGAATTCCTAAATTTCATGGTCAATTATAAGGGCATCCAGTGCATCCAGGAAAAGAATTTCAGTGTCACGAAGTACTGCACAAATTTGTGCATCGTAGGGTCTATAGAGTGCTGCATAGGGAGGACTTCTTGTACACACCTTAAGCCATATGGAAGGGATCCATTTTTGACTTGCATACAACCCTCAGTAAGTATACTAAAATTGTGTGAAGGCTCATCCTCAGGCCTCAGTGAAGGCCCTTATTCAAAGTAAAGAATTATGGGAGTTGTTGTGAGACTATCGTCTTTTACATCCTTGTAATCTAGTCCAAAGAAAATAGAAATGAACCAGAAGAGAAAAAGGAAGCATGATATCAACATTTGCTACCTATTGTTGAAGAGTTCTAGAGTTTCACTATGAGTTGGGTAAGTGATTCATTGCTAGAGAAACCAGTAATGGGTCTACTTACACACTCACGTTCACTACAGTCAAGGTCCTAATGTGATTATTGGTTTAGGCCACCAAAAAGACCCAAGAAAACTAAGAATATACAACCATAAGATAACAGTAAATCAAATTATGAAACGTATGTGAAATAGAGGAAAAAACTTTCTCCTCTGACAGCAAGTACACCAGCCATGAGATCACTATGACCGGATATGAACTTAGTAGTTGAATGCATCACAATATCTACAAAACCATGGACAAGTAAACTAACATCCGATGCATGTTATTGGAGAGTATTCCAGTTAGCGGAACAAAAAGTATTTGAAAAATACCTGCTCCGAGCACCAAAGAATGGTACAGTACTTGGGACAAAATGTTGTTATCTACCAGCACAAGAGCCCTATGTGCCTGAGCCATCTTGGCAATTTTCTGTAATAAATCAGAAGAGACAACAGTAAGACAAAAAAATCATCATCTTTTGAAGATCAATCTATTACTATCTATCAGCAACAATAAAAACTGAAAACTATATATGCATAATCTACATACCCACACAAATATCACAAATTTGTTGATGAGTGTTGGTTGGACTTTCCAGCCAAACAATCTTTGTCCATGGTTTAATCACAGAAGCAACCTCTTCTAAGTAAGTGGTATCCACTCGCCTGTACAAATAGGATAACAATCAAGATTCTAATAACCTAATTGAAAACAAAGTTACATCGATAAAAAAGATACCAACTTCACCCAATCCTGACTTTTCAAGATAACCAAATCAGGCAATAAGCCCACTCCTTTCCATTATAGATCATATGAAATGGAACAGATACTACAATCCTGCATCATGTTAGCTTCACTCATTTTGTCTTTACATTTTGCACATTGACTTTGAAAGTTTTATCAATCCATTTCGCCACTAGCCTCTTTATATATCTCCAGCTCTCTCGCCAAAATGACTTTAGAGCTTTTTTTTTATCAGTATCTACTCTTAAATGTACAATTCTGAAAAATCCATCATTTAAATTTTATATGGATTTTTTAAAGAAAAGTTATAGTGAAGGATCAACTATTTATATAAGTTACTACCACGTAATGTCTTGCTAATAGCTACTACCTCCTCTACATTGTTTTCAAATTCTTTGGCTGAATAAAAGCATAAATGACCAGTATAAATTAAAGAGACAAGCATGAAGCTCTAGTTCCCTCTGCCATAAATTTTTTCAAAATGAGAACCTTCTAAATAAAACATGAAATAGTAATAATTGAATGAACAGGCAATAGATTTGGAGAAAACTACCTTCAGTAATTTCAGATTCATCGATTTCCTCTTCTTCTTTTTCAGTCACCGTGATGCTCTCCAAGCTCTCCACTTTCTGTTGATGGCTTTTAGCATTTTTGGCAGTAAGTTCTTGTTCCTTCCTCTCAATGTTGAATTTATTAAACTTTTCTTAAACTCCTCAATGCATGATTTTTCAGGTTTAGCAAACTTCTTCCCCTAAATGAAGACATTCAAACAGGCAGATAAAGCTTTAACACGGTGAAATGAATTCCCAATAACTACCGAAAACTAGTCCAAGCCTTGTGATGCCATAGCCAATCTTACTTTATTGGTAATAGTTCAAAAATTATCCATCACAGAGTCTTCAGATAAGGCATATTCATAAGTCTTAAACAACTATATTCGTTTTCTCATGCTCTTATCAGTGTACGATAGCAATCTATGAAGGTTTTTGTAAAGTCAGGATATTAGGACATGCAACATGGTTCATTTAAAACACGTTTGGACTTTTAAAATGGGGCATACATGCATTTCAAATGGAAGCGTGTTACTCCTCTAATGGAAAGGTAAGGACTGTATAAGATGTAACGATATCTAAACGCTTAGTAGTCTATGTCAAATGAAAGGGTGCTTGGACATGTGAACTAATGATTCACATGGACAGACCCGAAATAAGAGATAAGTGTACATTCCTTGTAAAGACTTATAAATTGTATAATAGACAGAATATGTATCCGGCATATGAACACTCAAAACATGTGTAATGTAGATCTTATTGACTCAATGACTCCTCATTTGATTTAGAGGATAAACTCAGAATTGAAATCAAATTTCATGCTAGCAAGTCTTTGTTTTCTACCATCTGCTCAGAAAGTTAACCAAATAGAGCAACTAAGTAAGTTAATTATGGTGAATATACCTGTTTAACCCTACAACCAGCCAAATAACCTGCTATAATCTTCTTGACCTTTAAACCACGTAGAAAAATAAAAATTCATAAGATAATCTCATAATAGTGTTAATTAAGCGCACAAATCAAAGATTAAGAGGCTAGTAAATCTATTGAAACAAAAAGTACCTGCACTTTTTCACAATCCCAAATTGACTCTTTCATCCATAGCCACATTAGTAGGAATATAATGCTGCAAAAAATGCCCAAATAGATCACTACTACTACAACTACAACATATATAGAAGAAAGAAAAAGCAAGCGAGAACTTGTATCTTCTTAAAATGTAACAATAACTACAACAAAATAAGACGATAATCAAAGTATAAGAAACGTAAAATAGTAACAGAAAATCAAATAATAAGAAACTACAAAGTAGTATTATGATTACTGGTACAGAAGAATAAGTGAAACAAAATTCAACTACCTAACTAATCTTTTATCCTGATTCGAGTCCTCCATAATCTGTTATCTAAGTCCATATGTTTGGTTAGCTTACAGTATGTCATGTCCTATTTAACCTGTCAAAAGCAAAAAAAAATATCAACTATTGAATCAGAAAGTATGAAATGGAAGCAAAAGGAAAGACGACAAACACATTACCTTAGCTGAAACTGCTACAACATCAAACCCAGTGATCACAATTTAGAGTCCTTAACACTGGTCTTCTCAATTGGGTGTAAAAATTTGACACTACAGCCAACTTTATTCCTGTCGTTCGAAGTGTCTAGAGTACCTTCTCGGCTTTTGGATCACAAAGATACCAAGCCTATTGAAGAATGAAAAATGAAAAGTAAAATTATTGAGTGTCTTCTTATTATTGTAGATGTTCTGTTTTCAACTCGGAGAATTAAACCTATTTGCTGTAAACAGAAATGGTAATTCAAAACTGAGAGAACCTTTTCAATGGTTACTGAGTGTCAGAACAGCCAGTCGAATTGACATACATAGAGCGGAAACAAGAACTTATAACTTGAAATCTAATTATAAGTAATGGTATTAGGAAAGAAATATTTTTGGAATAACCAATCAAAATGTATCGCAACTACGTTCCTATTAAAACTAACAGTCCCCCAACTCACGATGTTAAGAGTATCTTTTAGCCTGATCACCAACAAAATCCGTTAACATTTTTGATCCATATTTTACCCGTGCACACCTAATAATTTCCCCTTTTTGGCCTAGCTGACATCCACCATGGCATCTAACATGGACTTTGGCTCCATGTCATTCACAATATGTAGATTCTATTCAAAATCATTAACTGGTTAACAAAAAACTTGCACGGACAATTTAATATGGAACAAGAAATATGGAGCTGATATGATTGAAATAGTTACCAACAAAAAAATATAATATCATCCTATCATAATCCCATAATTTCATTAAAAAAAACCTAGAGAAATCTCACCCAATCTGATATATATATATATATATATATATATATATATAGATGAAATGGGGTAGCAGGATTACCTAAATATTTGCAAATTTAAACCTTGACTTGCAAGTCCTTTAAGGGCTTGAATTATCCTTCAAACCTAACTTTGAAAGAGGAGGATTTCTTCAAGAATCCTAGGAATAATTTTAGGCTGACGCTTGAAATTGAGAGGTGAATAGATAAAGCTTGAGAGAACTCAAAGGAATATGTATGTAAATAGTGAGAGAACATCAGCCAAGTCATAGGCTTAAAACAATCTCAGCCGCCTCTCTTTCTCTTTATTTTGGGCCACAAAAATGGCTAAGTGGGTGATGCACCTACTTGGCCCTTTGAGCTGGTCAAGGAGTCCAACTAGGTGATGCACCTACATGGTCCTTTTGGCTGGTCATTAAGAGTTAGTAGGTGATGCACATAGGTGTAGCTAGTAGGTGAAGCAAGTAGGTGAAGCACATAGGTGAAGCAAGTAGGTGAAGCACATAGGTGAAGCTAGTAGGTCATTTTCTTGATTCAAATTTTCATTTCTGCCCAAATCATTCATTTTAACCTTATCTTATCTCATTGTATATATACTTGAACCCTTGGTTTTTAGGCTCGATTATGACCTCATTCTCCGACATAATAATTGGTTCATCGATGTGAACTTAGTCGTACACACGATGGGGGACTTGGGGTGTTACACAGACTCCATACTAAAGCAAAGAAAATTTAATTACACTAAAACACCTTTAGAAGAGTAACCAACCTAAAAAAATCGATTAGTTTATACAATGAAGAATCAAGACGGGTGAACTCACATCAGAATATCCTTCTCGCCTAGCACAAAATGAATTACGTGCCATACTCATTGGCTGGAATAAAATGTTAAATGAAACTAATGAATCACATGAAAAGAATATTCCAACAAAGTAAAACATAATGTAGAGAAACCAGTGTGAATGAAAAAACTGTCAAAACTTCACCATAGACGGAGAACAAATGAGCAAGGAAGACTCGGAAAGTTTCGCTTTGGCAAAATAATAAGGCGAATAAGTCTCTCAAACCCTTTAAGAATGAAATATTTGTGAATACACCCAAAAAAAAATTCTGAGTTACAAAAATATGACAGATTCTTCACAAGTTTTATAATTCCTAATGGAAATAGGCAGGACTCCCAAAACTAGCAAAGAAAAGGAGCTGAATAGAGTGGGGATAAAGAGATTGATCATTAGAATTTTAGCTCTAACCCACCCATTTCTGATGGCTCTTCCTTGTAAGCAATTAACTTTTTAGAGTCATCAGTAGCTCTCAAGTTACATTGCTTTGAATTTAAAGAGAGAAAATCAACAAATAAAGGTCATACAAGCATTAACAATAGTACTGTCATTATAAAGGAGGCAACACATTTTGTACTGGTGGTTCTACGATTGAGCGCTTACTTAAAACCTCTGTGTCCTTCAGACATACAGCTGATTCATGAGATACAAATTTTAAAGATATGGCTTTAAACTAAGCTAGATAGTTAAGTAAAAACCAAGAAGCTCTTATTTCTAGACACACGACAAATCAATTTCCCTTTCTCAATAAGCACAAAGGTCATGGGTTCGGTTGGTACTAATAAATAGTCCACATGCAAACTTTTCACAAAAGAAATCTTCTCATTTTCATGAAACATTTTCAAAAACAAAGAATCATTTAAGTGACAACAACTCAAAAACTCAAGAAATGACTCAACTCATTAACTCTTTCACATGCTTACTTGATTCAATTAGGAATTTTCAAAATCACCACTTTTTCAACTTACATGCCCTCACAAGAAAGAAGTGTCCCAAAACCACACACACATATAAACAAGACAAGGGACAAATATGCAACACTCACACTCCCAAAGAATCATCTCATGCACACAATTGTCACACCATAGGCTTGCCCATATTTTCAATCAACATTGACTCAACTCCATTTGGTTAGAAATCTCAAAGGACTTTGTTAAGCTTGTAATATAGGCTTAGGGAAGGTTAGGATATCATTTAGGTATAAGTGACTACACCACCCTCCTTGAACACTACAAAACAACTCATCATTTCCAACTTTCTCAACTTTTCTTCACTTTTCAAACCAATGCACATTGCACACTATTTTTCATTTTTCTTTTCTTATTTCCATTCTAGATGCCCCACATGCACCATTTTAAACTTTTGGAGGATTCAAGTCTCATTTATTCATTTTCTTTCTTTCTTTTTCAATGCTTTTTGTTTCTTTAAGACTTTTCCATCCATCCCTCAATTTCTCTCTTCTTCTTTCTTATATCAATCCCTCATGTGGTAATTATCCCTTCAATGAATTTCCCATAACACTTCCAACTTAGGCTTTTAGCCTCAACTTTCACAACTCAAGTTCAAGGAGGGAAGGGCACAAAAAAGGGTAACTTTTTAAAAAATGGTAAGGCTTGTAATGTGGTTGCCAATAAAAAGGATTAGGCAAAAAAGGGGACAACTAAGGATATATTTAGTGCAAAGGAGGGATTTTTAGGCCAAGTGGACTTCAAGAACATCAAAGAACGTCTAAGATCATTTCTCTAACTAAACTCAATCAAGATCGACATTTCAAGACCAACCAGGCAAGTTCTAGGTGACAAAAGTGAACACAAGGCATTATTCAACAACTAGCCACACATGGCCTGCAAATCAATCAAGATGGTTTAAAATATTTTTTCCTTTTCAAAATTCAAGTAGCATTAAATATTTTAATCGCTAACGAATCAAAAGTCAAAAAATGTGTTGTAAGAGTTATCACAAAATCATTCATAACATACTCAACCGTTTAAAAATGGAGAGGTGTGCACACTATACACATGCATGACTATGCTCTTCGTACCAACCAAGTCAAAACCTTCCCAAAAAGATGATGACTTAGCCCTTCAGAAAGTCGTCAACCAATCCATCATCAGGCAATCTCATGCATCTATTCGGGAATGGCTACTCACACGCAATCGATGATTTAACCTTAATAAAGTCATTACTCTCTATCCATCACTGGGCATCGTCAATCAAAATAAAAAATAAATAAATAAACCAATCCAACACAATATCAACAAAAATATCTACAATATCAAAGCCTGACAAGGGCACACCAATCCATAACAAAGAAAGTAAAGTACGCTTGACAAGGGCACAATCACAGTATGCATAAACAATAAAAAAAATGAGTACAAGGGAGGCACCCCCAACTGAAAATGAGACTGTGTCCTCACAGTCCAAATATCAAAAAAGAATACGAGGGACTACCAAAGCAAAAGAATATTTGCACGTTTAGTATAATCAATAGGGAAAAGATTGCGAAGGCAAATGTCACTAGGAATTAGTTTGATAGGAAAAAATGATCTTAGAAAATAGTAATTGAGCATAAGATGAAACTAACCAAAACTGACTATAATGCTGAAGTACTGGGTAGCCTCAGCAACATGCTTAAAGAGTGCCCTGCACCCATAGCCTGCAAATTGATCAACATTTAAACAGTAAGTTTCAAGGGAGAGCTTCATGATGGCAAGATACCGACAACCATAGAACCTTAGTTCAAATTCCCAAAAAAACCACTCGTTTGAATACTTGAGAGAAATGCAAAGACCTCTCTGGATGGTCAAGAAGACCTGCATAATTGACCTTCTTCACTCGTGGATGGGAAGATAAATATTCAGAATTTTTTGTGCATGCTCCTGCAATATATTGAAATTATTTAGTTAGAACACTGTGATGTGCCAGAATTTTACGAACCACCTAACTTCTCTACACAATGTAAAGATGAAGATGAAGCAGTAAGCATGCCATAATCATGAAAATCTAGAGGGTCAAGAATAATAGATTAACAAAGGCGCATGAAGGCATATATGTTTCTAAAACAAGTGGTGGGACAACTAATTTCACCACCAAAAAAATGTCATGCCCCGAGGCTACCCCCTAGGCGCAACATAGTGCTTAGTGTCATGAGTGACCCCAAGCTAACCCTAAGTCTGGCATATCACAAGCATACTGAAATATAACTAATTAAGCGGAAACATAACTGTAAAGTTAATAATACTAAAAGAAACTTCAGGTGAGAATTTAACTGATCATCTATGGGAAACAATTCAAAACAAGTTAATATTGACTCTATGTCTGAAAGCCTCTAATACTGATGAGCTACTGGGACAAGTCCCAAGCTAACTCTATAAATACTAAAAGACTGATAATAGGCTGACTAAACTAAAAGGATGAAGAAATGTCCTCGAACTATGAGGACTCACCCCTGAAGCTTCTGAGCACGGACTGGAAATCGAGCTAAGCGCAGTCTGGATGCTGAGCGCCTGAACCTACATCATGAGATGATGTAGCACAAAAGTATGCGTCAGTACTTTTAATATACTGAGAATGCAGGATATAGATACTAAGCTGAACAATGTAAACTGACAATATAAATTGAACATGGAAATAGAATGTACTAAAGTATAACTGAAAACTGGGTAGATGCAATGCCAAGTACTAATCATGAAGATAACATGTTAAACTGTATACTGAAGTAAATGTTGATAATATGGCCAATGCGATAAGAGCATGATTGTGGGAGCTACTATTAATCGACATAAACCACGTGAGCTAAACGTGGAGTCCGATGTATCCCATCGAGAGGACCCTATATACCTTGCCAAGGGTATGAAGACATGACTGTGGCGTGATCATTAAAAACTTATGCCCAACAGAAGGGACTTCTGAACCGATGTTGGCACGTAGTTCTGGGACTTTGAGGGTACGCTGAACCCTAGTCCAACTCGGTGCTAAGTCTACTCCCAACAAAAAATGTAAAGCTAACAATGCAACTGATATACCGAGTAGCTCAAAATACTAACATGCTATCTGGGAATGCAACATAAATATACTGAAAGATACGGAATTCAAATTCTGAAGCATGATTTTATGACTAATATGCCTAGCAAGTAAAATTCATGAAATACTGATAAGTAATACAAGTTAGGGTCCTGAGTTCTATACATGGCACTACCTTAATCCTCCAAGAAAATAGGGAATCAACACAATGGAACTATAGCAGCTAACTTTCAATGGATTTCCAAGATTTTGGAAACCCTAGGTCTAATCAATTTATGGAGAAACTGAAGAACTGACTGAATTCTAGGGAAGAACTGATTGAATTCTAGGGACCTAATGGGTGAAAGGAACCCACTAGTGAAATCCCACATACCTGGTGACATAAACTATAGAGAAATCCACTGGATTTTGGGGCTGAACTTTGAAGAACACCGCTGCTTGTTCTTGGGAGAGGCTGTAGCTTCTTCCTCTTCTTTTCTTTCTAAGTTGGATGATTTTTTGAGAATGAGGGTTCTAGGTAGTTTCTGACTAGGTTATTAGGCTTAGACTAAGTAAAATGGTGTACTTTAGGCATCAAACGACGTAGTTTAAGTGCCCAACGCAAAGGGAAAAGACCAATATGACCCTGACTTAAAAGCTGACGAAGTAACTTCAAGACAGGCCTCATGGGCCGTCTAGAGCACCACGGCTCGTCAAGTGAGTCGTGAAGAAATCCTGCCTGACAGAGCTTCACTAAAACGGGCATAACTTTTTATTCCAAACATCAAATGGGAAAAACTCAGTGGCTGTGGAAAGAGGACTCAAGGATCTTTAATATGATAGGTCTTGAGCCACCTAATTAATTTTGTGCTAAAAGATATGATCATTTGAAGTTGACCCAAAACTCAAAGTCTGACAAGCCTCTTTCACGAGCCACTTCACGGCTCGTGTGAAGCTCCACGGGCCGTTAGGCGACTGTGGTTCTTCACAGATGCTTGGGAGTAATGTGCCCTTTTTCACGAGCCACTCCACGGCTCATTTGAAGTTCCATGGGCCGTTTAGGTGATCGTGGTCCTTCACAGTAGCCCGGGTGATTCTGTGTCCCCTTCACACGGCCCGTGTGAAGCTCCACGGACCATCTAGTGGTTCGTGGTCTTTCACCTTTCTTTAGGTGCACAACCACGAGCAGGGTGACGGGTCGTGGTCCTCTTCACGGCCTGTGGACCCCTCCGTGGTTTGCTCTTCTGTCTTTTTCATTCCTTTTCCCAAAATCAGAGGTGTTACAATATCTCCCCCTTGGGATCATTCGTCCTCGAATGAAGACTAATCAAGCTGAATTTGGAGGGAAAGAGCTGCAATCCCCACAAACTGAGTACTAGTAATTGATATCTAACTTAACTAAGTTTCATGAACATACAAATATGGTGAAATGCATTGATAACTGGGGGGACAAGATACTGAGACTGAATTACACAAGAGTACACTGAGAGACTGGAGAGAAACTATTACCTCAAGCTGAAACAAAATTGAAGGGAAAAAGATGGGGATACTTGGCCTTCATAGCTGCTTCTGCTTTCCAAGTAGCTCCCTCTAAGGATTGACTCCTCCACAAAACTTTCACTGAAGCGACTTCGTTATTTCTCAACCTACGAACCTGAAGGTGAAGAATCTCAATTGGAATCTCCTCATAACTGAGGCTATCCTTCACAGCGACACTTTCTATATGTACTATTAATGCCAGATCACCCACACACTTCTTCAATAAGGAAATGTGAAAGACTGGATGAACCGCTGCTAGTTTTGTTGGCAACTCTAACTCATAAGCCACATTACAAACCCTTTTCAGGATTCTGTAAGTACCTACATATCTTGGACTGAGCTTCCCTTTCTTGCCAAATCTCATCACCCCCTTCATGGGTGACACCTTTAGGAAAATCCAATCATCGATTTCAAACTTTAAGTCCCTTCTCCTTACATCTCCATAGGACTTCTGACAACTCTGAGCTGTCTTTAGTCTATCTCTGATGAGCTGAACTTTCTCCATAGCCTCATGAACCGAATCTGGCCCAACCAAGGTTGCTTCACCTACTTCGAACCAACCAATCGAAGATCTGCATCTATGCCCATACAATGCCTCGTAAGGGGCCATCTGAATATTGGAATGGAAACTATTATGATAAGCAAACTCTATAACAGGTAGGTGATTATCCCAACTACCCTTGAAATCGATCACGCAAGCTCTCAAGATGTCCTCTGAGGTCTGAATGGTATACTCTGCTTGACCATCCGTCTGCGGATGAAATGTTGTACTGAGATTTACCTGAGTACCAAGAACTTTCTGAAATGATCTCCAGAAATGAGAGGTAAACTGAGTATCTCCATCTGAGATGATATACAAAGGAACCCCATGCAACCTTACTATTTCGTTGATGTAGAGTCTGGCATAGTTCTCTGCTGAATCTGTAGTCTTGACTGCCAAGAAGTGAGTTGACTTAGTTACTCTGTCCACTATCACCCAAATGGAGTCATGCTATCTACGAGTACGAGGTAAACCCGTAATGAAGTCCATTTTTATCACTTCCCACTTCCATGTAGGAATACTAATCTCTTAAGTCACACCTCCTGGTTTCTCGTGTTGTACTTTAACTTATTGACAGTTAGGATACTTAGCCACAAATTTTGCGATGCCTCTCTTCATGCCGTTCCACCAAAAGATTTCTCGTAGATCACCGTACATCTTAGTGGCACCCGGATGAATAGAATATTTGGAATTATGGGCTTCTGTAAGGATCTGCTGTCTCAACTCACCCACATTAGGGACACATAAGTGATCTTGGTAACGAAGCACACCATCTCCCCCTTGGGAGGAAACCTTGACTCTATGTATATGACTGCGCCTTTCAACTGAAGTAATATAGGATCACTATCTTGTTTCTCTTTAACCTTCGCTAGTAATAAACATTCTGACCCGTTCTAGACTATCACACCACCATCTGACGTGTCCATAAGGCAAACCCCTAAGCGAGCAAGCCGGTGAATATCTTTTGCTAATTCTTTCTTCTCTTTCTCAACATGTGCTACACTACCCATGGATAGTTTGCTGAGGGCGTCAGCTACTACATTGGCCTTACCCGGATGGTAGAGCACATTCATGTCATAGTCTTTGA
This sequence comes from Solanum appendiculatum, assembly GCA_018342035.1. NCBI lineage: Eukaryota > Viridiplantae > Streptophyta > Magnoliopsida > Solanales > Solanaceae > Solanum > Solanum appendiculatum. Next base: position 616,606 of record JAGDQO010000341.1, read on the forward strand.
GGAATTCAAGCCACCTCCTCTGATGAAGATTCAACTCTTTCAAGGTGAACACATACTAGAGGCTTTTATGATCTGTGAACACATCACATAAACACCATACAAGTAGTGTCTCCAAATCTTTAGGGCGAACACTACGACTGCAAGCTCGAGGTCATGAGTTGGGTAGTTCTTCTCATGGACCTTAAGTTGTCTTGAAGCATAAGCTATGACCTTACCATGCTGCATCAACACACTACCTCCTCTAAATTTTTCACTACCAGATTTCTCGAATCACGATACCATCCTACCAACCCACCAGTAGGCAAGCCAACCCCTATCTCGGAACTTGAGAGTAATGGGACTGAGAGAGAAACTAACCTCACTAAGCGAAAGCATAAATAAAAGAACACACAAAAGAAAGCGAAAGTGAACCCAAAACTATATATAAAAGATACCTCTCAGAACCTAGAAGTCACAAGTACAAAACTACTACCAAGAGTACAAGTCCCAAAAGTGAACCACAGAAACAAGACTGTCTCAAAAACAAAAGACAAGCCAAAATATAAATACAGAAGGAGACAGGTAATCCCAGAACACCATGTGCTCACCCTCGTCTCCAGAACAAACTGCTGCAAGCTCGACTTCAACGCTGGAAGTTGGTGCTCGGACCTGCATCACGAAAATAGATGTAGAGTGTAGCATGAGTACCAAAACAACAGGTACCCAGTAGGCATCATAGGCCGTCTGAACAAGAAAGGTAAAAACAAACATAAAGGATAGAATCAGACACGAACAGAGGTCAAGAGAACAGGAACAGAACGACAGAAAGTAAATCTAAGAATATCTAAACTAAACCCAGCTGGGCCCCCGTAAGATCCAGAGGGTACACTCAAGCACAGACAAACAAGAACCCGAACGGACTCCCATAAGCCCGACAGGTACACAGAAAAGCTAATTCTATGAGATCGGTGGAAGAGACAACAGTTAACCAAAAACCATCACTCAATTCAACCGAAACAATCAATCAACTCCCAGTATAACCTAGTCAACAAGTTCAACTTCCAAATCCAATCATCTAGCCCGCTAGCAACTCTGAGGGCCCTACTAGCAAGACGAGTGTTACAGGGGGCGGGGGGTGCGACGACCCCTCCAAATGACCTGACGTCCAACTGCCCAATAGGCTATCCAATTGCCCAGCAAGCTAACCACCACAGGGCCCTGTCCCAGCCGGAAGAGTGCGTTAGCTATCACTCCCCGGGGCCCTACCCAGCCAGGCTATCCAATTGCCCAGCTAACCACCACAGGGCCCCTGTCCCAGCCGGACGAGTGCGTTAGCTATCACTCCCCGGGGCCCTACCCAGCCAGACAGAGTGTGTGGACGTGTTGACTATGAAGAGGATCTCAAATAGCTCATATCCAATTGCCTAGTCAGCTAACCACCCCGGGGGCCTTGCCCATGCCAGCTAAGTGCGTTAGCTATCACTCCCGGGGGGCCTACCCAGCCAGACAGAGTGTGCGAACATACCAACTTCGTAGAGGATCTTAAATTCTAAAGCATTGGGGATCAACATCCACTACCAGTCACATCACCACAGAATCAACGTCGAAGCAGCCAAACCAGGAAGATACTACGCCTCTGATAATGCATCGGCACCATCGAAAAGGGGAGAGAAGACAGAAGGATCGCAAATAATACAAAGCCCAAACTAGGCGCAACTATCAGACCCAAGTCTGCTATGCCAGTCTACAAGGACCTAGTCCATCTTAATCGACGTCGGATACATACCAAAGTCGACCAGGTGCATGGGTCTAAGGCAACACTAGTCTATCATAGACTAAGGCCAATGATATAACTCAACATAAATAAACAGCCAACCAAGTACTATGCATGCAACAACAAACAAACAGCCCAAAAGACAATTCACAAAATCCACAGATAAGTAACCCCTCCGGTAGCATGGTTCTAACCCCAAAATAGCCCAAAAATCAACTCTAAATCATGGTTTCTAAAAAGAAGAGAAGAAATAAAAGCTACCCACCCTAGATTCACACAAATCATCATGCATTTACATATTCAGGCTCAATCTAAAGGAAAAGAAGTTGTAGCCTACCTGAAGGCTGACCGCGCGCGCTCCAAATCACTCTGATGGAGCCTTTCCCTTTCGAACAACCAAAGACTGCTTCCACACTATCAAAAATAGAATCACAGCGTCAGTACGGTCGTTTAGACACTAAAATCATCAAAATTGAAGACAGACCAATTTTGCAGTCAAAATCAAGAAATGTGGGACCCGCTCTGGGTTTTCGAGAATTGACTCCATGAAAAGGTCCCAAACTCTCCCCCGAGTTTGTGTTCCAAAATGGAACACCTCTCGGGGCTCGGATCAGCTCCATGCAACACAAACAAGAAATGCAAAACATTACACAATCAGCCTAAGGTAGCAACTTACGCCTCGAATTCATGGAAATCAAGGAACACCCAACACTCTCTGAGCCAAGAACCACACAACCAACAAGATTTCGAGCACCTGGGAGTTTGAATCACAGAAAACTGGCTAAAGATGAGAGAGATAGGAATTTTCAAACATTTCCAACAACTAAACCCGACCTCCACTTTATATAAGTAACAGGCAACATTGGCCTCCGCAAATGCACCCATGAGTCCGCGAATGCAAAGAAGGAGGTCTCAGAGCTCCGCAAACATGGAGAATCTCACACGAACGCAGAGAGAAAGCACCCAGGCCTCCACAATGCGGAGTCTATCACGCACCAAGTTCCGTTGAAACGGACAGGCACCCGATGCCCTAAAGGCTCGAGAGAACCAACTTATAACTTGTGTTTATCGTACATTCAACTATGGTAAATATAAGTCTTTGATGAGTATAGGCCTAATCCTTGATAAAAGATCAACATAGATAGGCCCAAAATAAATGTACATACTAGGCCATTGAGGCCTTAATTACTAGAAACAAGACATAACCACACTTTACTTTGACATTTAGTCTACAAAGCCTCTAAAAGATAGACACTTAGCTTAGGTCGGGACAGGACCCTGCCATACCCTTAACTATAATATAACATAAAAAATATGTTAGAGACTCGACAAGCCCCAAATCAACATGGAGCTCACCAAAGGCCGGTGAATATCCTGTGCTTATATTGGACAGATTCTATTAGCTTGAGTACCTGTACCTGCGGTATGAAACACAACGTCCCCATGAGGGACGTCAGTACGAAATAATGTACTGAATATGTAAGGCATAAAGTATCCATATGTAAAACAAGAGCTCAAGTGAAATCAAGTACAAATGTACAAATATTCAGTATAGATAAGGATAAAAGACCACCTTTGCTTATACTTGTGGAATCATGTACATTACATTATTTGCTTTAGTTTACTCATCTTTTCTTTATATATTTTGTAGCATGTGACTCAATGACCTGTTGATCAGTGGTAGAAGAGGATGACCCATGCTAGGCATTTTAACTCTTGGGATACGGTCCTCATATATATACAAATTGGGATCAACCCATGCTAGGCTTTTAGCCCCTGGGCTTCCACCCATAATAATATAGATTGGTATTGGCCCATGCTAGGTATTTTAACCCCTAAGCTGCCACCCTTAAATACAAGAATTAGGATCGGCCCATGCTAGGTATTTTAACCCACCTATAAATATATAGATTCACCTTACCTTGTCTCTTTAATCTTTGTGATTGCTCTTTTGATGTTCATAACTCTTTTGAGATTTAGGACTATATACTAGTTATGTAGAAATGTGAATAAATTAATTGAGGCAGAAACAATGATAGAGGAAGCAAATTTAACTTTATTGTGATAATTAGGAACTCATATGACTCATGAACTTCATTGGGCACAAATAATATATATACAGATGATCCATGAAGGTGTGTGGCAAGTAAGGACCTGTAGCAAATGAGTCATTAAGGTGTATAACAAGTGAGCAAGTGATTCTGGTTAGAAGATGCTTAATTTAAAACACATTTGGACCTTTTACATGGGGCATACATGCATTTATAATAGAGACGTAACTCCTCAAATAGAGAGGCAAGGATTGTATAAGATGATACGATAGCTAAACCCTTAGTAGATGATGTCAAATGACAGAGGGCAAAAACATCTAAACTAATGAAACACATGACAGAACCTAAATAAGTGTTGTACATTCCATGTAAGGACATATAAAATGAATAATGAACATAATGTGTATCTGACATAAATACTTGTAACATGTATAATGTAGGATCTTATTGACTCAATGAACCTCATTTGACTTGGTGGATAACTCATGAAACTTACTGTTTAAAGTGTCTTTGTCAAAATAATACTTTGGAAGTATAAAACACCAATATTACATAATAAACACATATAGAAGTAGTTGACCGACTTTTGAAAATTTGGACAGTATAAGGAAGATCATTAGCTACATTGAAGATTTTACACCATTACATTGTATCCTTTACCATGAGGATCACTTAGAGATCTCAATTTGTTGGTACACAGAATATAGGACTTCATGCCAAAAGATATGGAATCAAATAGCCTTACATACCTTAATTCCCAATTCATATAGCTTAAAAACTGTAAACCTGTCCTTTAATGTCATGCCCCAAGTCCCATTGAGAAGGACAGGCGCCCGATATCCTAAAGGCCCGAGAGAAAATACCTTTATAACTATGATAACTATAAATCTTTGATGAGTATAGGTAAAATACCTTGATAAAAGACCACATATATAGGCCCAAAATAAATGTACATGATAGGCCGCTGAGGTCTTAATTACTAGAAACAAGACATAACCATGCTTTACTTTGACATTTCATCTACAAAGCCTATAAAAGATAGAAACTTAGCTTAGGTCAGGAAATAACCCCGACATACCCTTAACTATACTATAGCATCAAAAATATGTTAGAGACTCGGTAGGCCCCGAATCAACATAGAGCTCACCAAAGGTCCTTGAGTATCCTGTTCTTATATTGGACAAATTCTATTAGCTTTAGTACCTGTAGCGGCATGAAACACAACATCCCCGTGAGGGACGTCAGTATGAAATAATGTACTGAATATGTAAGGCATAAAGTATCCATATGTAAAACAAGAGCTCAGGTGAAATCAAGTACAAATGTACAAATATTCTATATAGATAAGGATAAGAGACCACCTTTGCTTATACTCGTGGAATCACGTATATTACATTCACCTTTGCTTATACTTGTGGAATCATGTACATTACATTCTTTGCTTTAGTTTACTCATCTTTTTAATGGACTTTGCAGCATGCGACACAATGACCAACTGATCAGTGGTAGAAGAGGATGACCAATGCTAGGCATTTTAACCCCTGAGATGCGGTCCTCATAAATATACAAATCGGGATCGACCCATGCTAGGCTTTTAGCCCCTGGGCTGCCACTCATAATAATAGAGATTAGGATCGGCCCATGCTAGCTATTACCACCCTTAAGTAAATGAATTAGGATAGGCCCATGCTAGGTATTTTAACCCCTGAGCTGCCACCCATAATTGTATAGATTCACTTTACTTTGTCTCTTTAATCTTTGAGATTGTTCTTTTGACGTTCATAACTCTTTTGAAATTTAGGACTATATGCAGTGATGTAGACATGTGAATAAACTAAGTGAGGCAGAAACAATGATATAGGAAGCAAATGTAACTTTATTGTGATACTTAGGAACTTATATGACTCATGAACTTCATTGGGCACAAAGAATATATACAGATGATCCATGAAGGTGAGGCAAGCAAGGACCTGTAGCACATGAGTCATTAAGGTGGATAACAAGTGAGCATTGATTTTGCTTAGAAGATGCTTCATTTAAAACATATTTAGACCTTTCACATAGAGGCATAAATGCATTTGTAATAGAGATGTAACTCCTCAAATGGTGAGGTAACGACCGTATAAAATGATACAATAGCTAAACAGTTAGTAGATGAAGTCAAATGAAAGGGTGCATAAACATGTGAACTAACGAGGCACGTGGACAGATACAACATAAAGAACAATTGTACATTCCACGTAAGGACATATAAAATGTATAATAGGCAGATTATGTATTTGGCATATGAAAACTTGTAACATGTGCAATGTAGTATCTTATTGACTCAATGAATCCTTATTTGACTTAGAGGATACCTCATGAAACTTACTTTTTGGAGTACCTTTGTCATACTAGTACTTGGAAGTATAAACACATTGATATAGAATAATGAACACATATAGGAGTACTCTAACACATTTTGAAACAACAAATGGTAGGAGGATAGTTATTAACTACATTGAGATTGTACACCATCACAACATATACTTTACCATGAGTATCACTTAGAAGGCTAACTTTGTTGGTACACAAAATATTGAACTTCATGCCAAAGAATATGAAATTAAATAGCCTACATACCTTATCTCCCGACTAGTACTATGTAGCACCATGAATCAGCCTTTCCTTTAAGGCGTTAATCTACAATAATGGCAAGTAATAGAGCTAATATTTGCAGCTAGTCAAAAAGCTTGGATCATTTCAACTTACCAAAACAGTAGCCGGACAGCAAGCTCGTAACCCCTCTACTAATGGGTATTCTTGTAACACATTGACTTATCACCATGTTTACAAAATTTATGACCTTCTCATGAGGTCATCAGCACTACCTGGGCTTTACAACATCAAAAATAGTAAATTGACACATAATGGGCAGCAAGTCTGCACAGCCCACAATTCAAACGGTGTATCTTCATTTCTGCCCTAAAACACTTCACATGACTTTTTCTTAAGGCTAGCCAACACTACAAATGATAATCCACGAAATATATAGATTATGTCATAATCGGGTCAATAGGTCAAAGTAATGAACCACTACGACGTTATGTCGAACACCTAGCGGGAATAAAGCTCTACAGCTTTTCAGAAATAGTGTTTCAACACCCAAGTGCCACATGATTACAAACAACACTTTTTACTACCATATATAGGAATAAAACCATGCCCTTCACCACTAATAAGCCCAACCGTCCACCCAATACTTCTCCTAACTTCACCACATATAGACAGCCCCAACCTTTCTAAAATAATCAATAAAACTTGGACTCATCACTTCCGTTCCTTGTCCTGTGAAATTGTAATAAAATACGTAGAGAAATCTCACCCAATCTGATTGATATATTGAGACTTAAATGGGGTAGTAACCTTACCTTAGTTTCTGGAAATTTATCCTCTAAACTTGTACTTCAAGAAATTAAACTCTCCTACAAACTTTTACTTGAAAAGGGGCATAATATTCAAGAACCCTAAAGTGTTTTAGGGCTGCTGTATAAAGCCAAGAGAGGGAAGAGAAAACTCTGGAAATCAGATATTTTTTCAAGGTTAAAAATGGTTGGAAAAAGCTGATATCGATCCCTTTAAAAGGGGCCTTCTTTGGCCGACCTTCTCACTCATTTTGGGCCATAATTTATCAAGTAGGTGATCCACCTACTTGGACTTTTCGCTTGGGCCCTTTTGGACTTAAGAATATTGGATTTTGGTTGTCCACTTTCCCCTTATTCTTCTACTCAATTTGGGCCAGATTAATGCAAGTATGTGGTAGTGCACTTGGCCCAATAATATGGTCAAAAGAGTCTTAGTAGGTGATGCACCTACTTGGTCCTTTAGGATGGTCAATAATTCAAAGTAGGTGATGCACCTACTTGTCACCTACTTGTCACCTACTAGCTTAGTTAAGTCAATCAAGCAACTCACTTATTTTATTTCATTTTGTAAATCTTAATTCCTTTTTCTTTAACTTAACACTTCACTTTGAACTTTAAGCTCAAATACCACCTTACTATCTCGAGTTTAAATACTTTCGTCGAGGTTAAGTTGGAGTATATATGCTGAAACGTGCAAGGCATTACAACACCTTTCAATCTATTTTATACCAACACTACTCATCTAAGAAACATGGTCCCTCACCTATACCATGAGTCTATGTCAAGTGTCATATAAATAAAGGTAGCATATGGAGAACACAGGGCGTTACATACTATCTCAAGTTTGAATATTTTTTTTCAATTCACTCAGTCGTATATGTGTTGGAAGGTATGGGGTATTACATCATTCCCCCCTTTGGATCATTTTCCCTCGAATGAGAGGTGTTGCTCAAAACAATGTCAACTGTGAGTATTTTTCAAAAAAAAATTGCAAATTTTTTCTTTTGTAAATAGAGCTACCCAAAACATGTCAGCTGATCAAAAGCACGTATAGGCAATCCTCATAGGGCGTTGTAGCAGATGTAGCACATGTAATAATCAAATAACAAGTAAGTCTCCTCTTAGCCACATATAATCAAGTAATAATTCTGTACAACAAAATTTATAGTTCTCTCCTTTTTATAAACCAGCCTAACAAATACTTGGAATATGAGAATTGCATATATTAGAACAAGTTAAGTCATGTGAAACAAACCCATGAACAAGTTAATAGATGCATATTTTATAATCGTGTAGGAAAGACACATAATATAGGGACTTCTTATAGGTTCTTTGAACAAATACACATAATTAGACTTAATAGAGGCCTCATATTTCCAAGTGGATGTTTCAATACTCTTACTCCTTCACTTTCTGATGGAGACTACATATGACATGTAGACAAGTGACTTATGGTACTTAGTAATTAATTTATTATGCCAATAGTATATGAGCCATTGATCTATAATGAATATAAAATATGGACAAGTGATTTGTGGCAAGTCATTGGTGAAATAAGGCAACATCTTATAAAAATAAGCAAGTTTTGTTTTTATGAAGAAAATAACACACATATGTGAAAATAATCCATAAAGGGTATATGAGTACAAATAGTTGAGCTATAGGATATATAGCATGTATAATATAGGCAACCAGATCCTCTGAAACCAGGAGACTTCCTATATAAACACTCCACCATATCTTAAGTACAAAGATACTACCATTTGGGTGCAATTTCACTTAATTTTTTAATACTCACCTCAAAATATATGCAATTGATTTTCCATGTTGTCTTTAAACTCTTGAAATTTTTCTCACGTGCTCCATCCATTAGAATCGAGCATCTTTCGGAGTAAATCAAACATTAGGACAAGGGTAGAAGAAGTTTCCTATAATCTTCTATAATAATGGGGGTCTAAGACTAACTATGCCTTTGTTCCTAGGCAACAGTATATAGTCACACTTGATGTTTGATACCTTATTAAGGTTTACAGGGCATCATAATCAATGATCTTTTACACATTACCAATTACACATAATATCAAGTATATGCAAACTCATATCCTGATTTATAACACAAGGGTTAGCCACTTTGGCTTCACAAGTTAAGTATGACCATTTCAATGGATTTTCTATTACGGTATAAAAAGTGAGTGTGCTCCAACCCTTTTCGATGCAAAGGAACACAAATAAGAACAATTGGCATATGATCAACTGTCCTCTCCTTTTGTCGAACTATGATTGCAACTTTATTTAGTTGGCTCAATATATATACATAATGACCCATCTTTATTTTGTATGAGTGATGTAGGTGTACCCCAGGGTACAACACTGGTCAATGTATCTTCTATCAATGCAATCTTTTGATCTCCCTCTTTATTCTTGTAGCTATTAAGATTGGGTACTAAAATTCACATTAATATTAAAATGATTTCTCTGTCTAACTAAAGAGAAAAAAATTGTTTAGGGAGTTCTTCTGGTTTCCTTATCTCTCTATCTCTCTCTTTTTCACTTCACATGCTTAATAAGAATCCTCTACAATAAGGACACATCCTATGTCACCTATTCTTCTAACACTCATATAGGTCTTTTTCTTGTACTATCACGGAACTTAACTCAGCTCATCCCTCCATTCTATGGATATTCAATTGTCGTTCTCCTTCATCTCCTATGTAACCAAATACTCTTCTGCTAGTGCTTAATTTATATTACGTCTTACTCTACTGTTAATATTTTAATAGACCACTACTTTTGTCTAACCCTTCAACATTTTCAACCTTAATCTTTAGTTGCATTCTATTCTATAACCAGAACATGGACCACAATATAGAAAGAAAAACATATAGTTTTATATGAAACAATTGAAGTACTTATCCTGCTAGTTTTCTAACCACAAAGGATCACACATTTAACCTACTTGAGATGATGAGTAAGCATTTGGGTCCTATCAGTCAACTAAGGATATCTCTAGCCAAAACCATTGTGGTATAAATTCACATACCAGACTATGATTCTGCCACATATTTTAACTAATACAAAACTAAATCAACAACTTCTCTTTCAATACATACATAATCCAAAAGATTTCATTTCTATTACTGACAAGGTACTAACTGCCCTCTATAGGATTAGATCCTAAAACCACCGAAAGGGTCATGTAGAGGAAATCTCGTACTCAAGAACCCGTCACATCCTCCTAAGAAGCTGTATTAGTAAATGTTGCAGGCCATTTCTATGACTAGGTAACCATTTACTATGTAACATATGAATGACCCTATTACATATTGCTTGGATAAGCCAAGATGATACAAGTAACACAAATATAGCTCTAGATGCAAGTAACACAAAAACCTTTGCAAGCCTTTCTTTGAATTTTGATAACATGAGACCTTTCTCTTAAACTTTCCTATTGGATGATTCTTTTGTTGGCCTTTTGGCCAGCTTTGACCTTAACTGTGGAAGGCATAATCTGAATGAAATAGATCATAATATGAGTGGGAATAGACTTCTTAACATAGCTCTATTGCACAATCTAGATTATGAAAGGTCACACTTCCTAAATGTCCAAGCAGCCCCTCAATTATAAATGTGGCGCACAACACATTTATAAGTAAGGCTCTACTACACATGGCTTTGTAGACACCCTAGGAAGACCTACTATGATACCACTTTTGTCATGCCCCGAGTCCCATTGAGACGGACAGGCACCCGATGCCCTAAAGGCCCGAGAGAACAAACTTATGAATTGTGCTTATCGTACATGCAACTATGATAACTATAAATCATTGATGAGTATAGGTCAAATACCTTGATAAAAGACCAACATATATAGGCCCAAAATAAATGTACATGATAGGCTGTTGAGGCCTTAATTACTAGAAACAAGACATAACCATGCTTTACCTTGACATTTCATATACAAAGCCTCTAAAAGATAGACACTTAGCTTAGGTCGGGACAGGACCCCGCCATACCCTTAACTATACTATAGCAGTAAAAATATGTTAGAGACTCGACAAGCCCCGAATCAACATAGAGTTTAACAATAGAACCAATGAGTATCCTGTGCTTATATTGGACAAATTCTATTAGCTTGAGTACTTGTACCTGCGGCATGAAACACAACATCTCCATGAGGGATGTTAGTACGAAATAATGTACTGAATATTTAAGGCATAAAGTATCCATATGTAAAACAAGAGCTCAAGTGAAATCAAGTACAAATGTAAAAATATTCTGTATAGATAAGGATAAGAGACCACCTTTGCTTATACTCATGGAATCGCGTATATTACATTCACCTTTGCTTATACTTGTGAAATCATGTACATTACATTCTTTGCTTTAGTTTACTCATTTTTGCTTTATAGACTTTGTAGCATGTGACACAATGACCAGCTGATCAGTGGTAGAAGAGGATGACCCATGCTAGCCCTGGGATGCGGTCCTCATAAATATACAAATCAGGATCAACCCATGCTAGGCATTTAGCCCCTGGGCTGCCACCCATAATAATATAGATTGGGATCGGCCCATGCTAGGTATTACCACCCCTGAGCTGCCACCCTTAAGTAAATGAATTAGGATCCGCCCATGCTAGGTATTTTAACTCCTAAGCTGCCACCCATAATTGTATAGATTCACTTTACCTTGTCAATTAATCAAGATGGTTCAAAATCTTACTTGCTCTATGTATCTCAATTCGACTAGATGTTCTGACACTCAGTAACCATTGAAAAGGTTCTCTTAGTTTTGAATTACCATTTCCGTTAAAGCAAATTTGTTTATTCTTTGAGTTGACAACATAACATCTGCAATCATAAGAAGACACTCAATAATTTTACATTTCGTTTGTCATTCTTCAATAGGCTTGGTATCTTTGTGATCCAGAAGCCGAGAAGGTACTCCAGACCCTTCGAACGAAAGGAATAAAGTTGGCTATAGTGTCAAATTTTGACTCCCAATTGAGACCAGTGTTAAGGACTCTGAATTGTGATCATTGGTTTTGATCCTGTCGCAGTTTCAGCTAAGGTAATGTGTTTTTCATCTTTCTTTTTGCTTCCATTTCATACTTTCTGATTCAATAGTTGATATTCTTTTTGGCTTTAGACAGGTTAAATTGGACATGACATACTTTCAGCTAACCAAGCATATGGACTTAGATAACAGATTATGGAGGACTCGAATCAGGATAAAAGATTAGTTAGGTAGTTTAATGTGTTTTCACTTATTCTTCTGTACCAGCAATCATAACACTACTTTGTAGTTTCTTATTATTTGATTTTTTGTTACTATTTGACGTTTTTTATACTTTGATTATCGTCTTATTTTGTTGTAGTTATTGCTTCATTTTAAGAAGATACAAGTTCTCGCTTGGTTTTTCTTTCTTCTATATATGTTGTATAGTAGTAGTAGTGATCTATTTGGGTATTTTTTGCAACATTATATTCCTGCTAATGTGGCTATTGATGGAAGAATTATCAATTTGGGATTGTGAAAAAGTGCAGTTACTTTTTATTTCAATAGATTTACTAGCCTCTTAATCTTTGATTTGTGTGCTTAATTAACACTACTATGAGATTATCTTGTGAATTTTTATTTTTCTGTGTGTTTTAAAGGTCAAGAAGATTATAGCAGGTTATTTGGTTGGCTGTAGAGTTCATACATGTATTTTCACCATAATTAACTTACTTAGTTGCTTTATTTGGTTAACTTTCTGAGCAGAAGGTAGAAAACAAAGACTTGCTAGTATGAAATTTGATTTAAATTCTGAGTTTATCCTCTAAATCAAATGAGGAGTCATTGAGTCAATAAGATCCTACATAACACATGTTATGAGGGTTCATATGCCGGATACATATTTTGTCCATTATACAATTTATAAGTCTTTACAAGGAATGTACACTTATCTCTTATTTCGGATCTGTCCATGTGCATCATTAGTTCACATGTCTATGCACCCTTTCATTTGACATAGACTACCAAGTGTTTAGATATCGTTACATCTTATACAATCCATACCTTTCCATTAGAGGAGTTACACACTTCCATTTGAAATGCATGTATGCCCCCATTTGAAAAGTCAAAACGTGTTTTAAATGAACCATGTTGCATTTCCTAATGTCCTGACTTTCTAAAAACCTTCATAGATTGCTATCGTAAACTGATAAGATCATGAGAAAGCTGATAGAGTTGTTTAAGACTTATGAATATGCCTTATTTGAAGACTTTGTGATGGATACTTTTCGAACTATTACCAATAAGGTAAGATTGGCTATGGCATCACAAGGCTTGGACTAATTTTCCGTAGTTATTGGGAATTCATTTCACCGTGTTAAAGCTTTATCTGCCTGTTTGAATGTCTTCATTTAGGGGAAGAATTTTGCTAAATCTGAACTCAATTCATACATTGAGGAGTTTGAAGAAAAGTTGAATAAATTCGACATTGAGAGGAAGGAACTAGAGCTTACTGCCAAAAATGCTAAAAGCCATCAACAGAAAGTGGAGAGCTTGGAGAGCATCACGGTGACTGAAAAAGAAGAAGAGGAAATCAATGAATCTGAAATTACTAAGGTAGTATTCTCCAAGTCTATTGCCTGTTCATTCAATTATTACTATTTCATGTTTTGTTTACAAGGTTCTCATTTTGAAAAAAATTATGGCGGAGGGAACTAGAGCTTCATGCTTGTCTCTTTAATTTATACGGGTCATCTATGCTTTTATTCAACCAAAGAATTTAAAAACAAAGTAAAGGAGGTAGTAGTTGTTAACAAGATATAAATAGTTGATCCTTCACCACAACTTTTCTTTAAAAAATCCATATAAAATTTAAATGATGGGTTTTTTTTCAGAATTGTAGATACTGATAAAAAAAGCTCTAAAGTCATTTTTGGCGAGAGAGCTGGAGATATATAAAGAGGCTAGTGGCGAAATGGATTGATAAAACTTTCAAAGTTAATGTGCAAACTGTAAAAACAAAATGAGTAAAGCCAACATGATGCATATGATCTATAATGGAAAGGAGTGGGCTTAGTGCTTGATTTGGTTATCTTGAAAAGCCGGGATTGGGTGAAGTTGGTATCTCTTTTATCGATGTAACTTTGTTTTCAATTAGGTTATTAGAATCTTGATTGTCATCCTATTTGTACAGGCGAGTGGATACCACTTATTTATAAGAGGTTGCTTGTGTGATTAACCCATGGACTAAGCTTGTTTAGCTGGAAAGTCCAACCAAGATGGACTTGTGTATATAAGTTTTGGGTCTACTTATGTTGGTTCTTATCACTGCATCCTATATGAACTTGTGTTAACTTTAAGATTATCATATATATAATGCATAGTAAGCATAGGTTATATGTTGGTTCTCTCGGGCCTTTAGGGCATCGGGTGCCTGTCCATCTTAATGGGAATTGAGTCATGACAAAAGTGGTATTAGAGCAGGTCATCCTAGGGAGTCTACAAAGCTGTGTCTATGTAGAATCTTGCTTATGGGTGTGTTGTGCACCACATCTATAAACAGGAAGCTACGGGACATTTAGGAGCTGTCGCTTTTCTTTCGTCTCTTAGATCGTGCAATAGAACCAATGTTTAGGTGAATCGTATCTAACTTCTAAATTGTTTCATTATAGCAAAACTGCCGGTTACGGGGAGGAGTAAAAGTACATGTAACCAAGTAAATGTGGCTGCTGAAGAATGGACCAGCCAACCACCACCTAGACAAGCTGATCAAAGTGAGGCTCAAGATGAGTCTCTATCACAGACTTTCCCAACCCCTACATCTCCAGAAGATCTAAGGAGGGAAGCAGGGCCTCTAGAACCCCCTATTAATGCTACTAAGCAAGATTTAAGGAATGCAGTCCAATTGTTGACTCGTATAGTTACTGGCCAAGGCCAAAGTCAAGAAGGTCAGGTACTAGTGGTGTAGATAGGGCAGCTGGCACACGGATACGTGATTTTCTTAATTTGGACCCTCCATCGTTCACTGGGTCAG
Organism: Solanum appendiculatum; assembly: GCA_018342035.1. Taxonomy (NCBI): domain Eukaryota; kingdom Viridiplantae; phylum Streptophyta; class Magnoliopsida; order Solanales; family Solanaceae; genus Solanum; species Solanum appendiculatum. Next base: position 631,843 of record JAGDQO010000341.1, read on the forward strand.
ATCCTAATGAAGATCCACAAGACTTTATAGATCAGATCCAACGCACTCTGGATGCTATGCATGTAAGTGGTAAGGAAGCACTTGAGCTAGCAACATATAGATTAAAGGGTGTGGCTATATAGTGGTACGAAGCTTGGAAGCAATCTAGGGGGACAGAAGCACCTTCAACTATTTGGAAGGAGATCAAAAAGGCATTTCGTGACCAGTATCTGCCATTGAAGATCCAAGAGGCCCATGCAGATCAGTTCTTAATTCTCCACCAAAGGAGTATGAGCGTGAGAGAGTACAGTCTCAAATTTAATTCCCCTGCCAGATATGCTCCTAATATAGTAGCTACTATAGAGGATAGAGTTCATTGATATGTGGATAGATTAGATTCATATCTGGTTAGGGATTTTACCATTGCTTCATTGAATAAAGATATGGATATAGCAAGGTTGCAAGCTTTTACGTAGAAGTTGGAGGATCAAAGGCAAAGAAGGACACAAGAGTCAGAAATAGGGCATTCCAAGAGGGCCAGATCCATGGGGCAGTTTACACCATACCAAGGTGAGTTTAGGCCTCGGTTCTTTAACCGACCACCTAGGCCATCCTCTTCTACTCTACAGCTAGTGTTCCACCACGGTTTCAAGGGTTTAGGGGCAATCAGTTCGGGCAAATAAGTGAAAGACAAGGTTCACAAATAGCGGGTCATCAAGAGCAGGGAACGTGCCAATCAAGCCCTCCTCGACAGCCTTGTAAGCAATGTGGAAGAAATCATCTAGGTGCATGTAGGTTTGGGACAAATGTTTTTTTTTGGTGTGGTACACCGGGACATATGATGAGAAACTGCCCTCATAGGGGCATGGGTGGTGTGGCACAGCCTACTAGATCAGTTGCTGCATCGTCATCATCGGCACCTTCTTTAGGTAGGGGACTACAGATGCCTACAGGTCATGCTAGAGGAGCTAGGGGAGCAGCTAGTTCTAGTGGAGTTCAGAATCGCACATATGCCCTAGTGATCGACAAAATTTGAAAGCTTCACCGGATGTGGTTACAGGTACATTGTTCATCTTTTCACATATTGTATATGCATTAATTGATCCGAGATCTACATTATCATATCTTACTCCATTGATTTATGGGAAGTTCAAAAGAATACCAGAATTATTGGTGAAGCCATTTGAAGTGTCTACGCCGATTGGCAAGTCAATTATGGTTAGAAATGTTTGTCGTAATTGCATTGTAACTGTCTATGATCGTGATACATTAGCTGACCTAGTGAGCTAGAAATGGTAGATTTTGACGTTATAATGGGTATGGATTGGTTAACTTCTTGTTATGCCACGGTAGATTGCCGAACTAAGATGGTGCATTTCCATTTTCCAAAAGAGGCAGTCCTTGAATGGAAAGGAAATATTGGGGCACCAAGTGGTAAATTTATTTCTTACCTGAAGGGAAAGAAGATGATATCTAAAGGTTACATATGTCATCTAGTGAGAGAGAAAAATATAGATGCTGAGCCACCAACTCTTCAATCCATTCTAGTGGCAAATGAATTTCCTGATGTTTTCCCTGAAGATCTTCTGAGTTTGCCTCCAGAACGAGAAGTAGAGTTTGGTATTGATGTGATTCCAGATACTCAACCTATCTCCATCCCTCCATATAGAATGACCCCGACAAAATTACGGGAGTTGAAGGAGCAATTAAAATATTTGTTAGAAAAGGGTTTCATAAGGCCTTGTATGTCTCCATGGGGAACACCAGTTTTATTTGTACGCAGGAAAGATGGCTCGTTAAGAATGTGTATTCACTACCGGCAGTTGAATAAGGTAACAATTATGAACAAATATCCCCTCCCTAGAATTGATGATTTGTTTGATCAGTTACAAGGTGTTAAGTGTTTTTCAAAGATCAACTTGAGGTCAGGTATCACCAAGTGAGGGTCAAAGATCAAGATATACCCAAGACAATTTTCTGAACACGGTATGGTCATTTTGAGTTTTTAGTCATGTCATTCGGGCTAACAAATGCACCAGCAACTTTTATGGATTTGATGAATAGGGTGTTCAAGCTATTTCTAGATGTGTTCGTGATAGTATTCATAGATGACATTTTAATGTATTCAAGATCAGAAGAAGACCATGTTAATCACTTGCGGTAGGTGTTACAAATTCTTCGTGATCGTAGGTTGTATGAAAAGTTTTCTAATTGCGAGTTTTGGATGAAATATGTGGCATTCTTAGGTCATATTATATCTGACGAAGGAATACAGGTTGATTCTCAAAAGATAGAAGCCGTGAAAGAATGGCCAAGACCTACAACGCCAACGGAGATCCGTAGTTTTCTTTGATTGGCAGGTTATTATAGAAGGTTCGTTGAAGGATTCTCTTCCATTGCTGCACCCTTAACAAAGGTAACACATAAAGCAACAAAGTTTCAATGGAATGATGCATGTGAAAGAAGATTCCAAGAGCTGAAGAATAAATTAACTTGTACACCTATATTGGTACTTCCAGAATGCATAAGAAGGGTATGCAGTGTATTGTGATGCTTTGGGAGTGGGTCTTAGGATGTGTATTGATGCAGCATGGTAAAGTAATAGTTTATGCCTCAAGGCAGTTGCGGCTACATGAGAAAAATTATCCAACCCATGATCTAGAGCTAGCAGCAGTTGTATTTGCTTTGAAGATATGGCGCCACTACTTGTATGGAGTTCATGTTGACATATATACTGATCACAAGAGTTTGCAATATATCTTTAAGCAAAAGGACCTGAATCTAAGGCAGCGAAGGTGGCTTGAGTTATTTAAAAGATTATGATATTGATATTTTGTATCATACTGGGAAAGCAAATGTGGTAGTTGATGCTTTAAGTCATAAGACGTCTGCAAGCACTTATGGTCAGTCCACAGGAAGACAAGAGATAACTAAAGATCTATACAGACTAGCTAGCTTGGGGGTTCGCCTTCTTGAATCTCCAGATGAAGGGGTTATTGTGCAAAATGCAGCAGAATCCTAATCGTAGTGGAAGTGATAGAGAAGCAGTACACTGATCCTATTCTATTACAGATTAAGGAGAATGTACATCATGGTATGACAAAGGTATTTGAGCTTACGCAAGAGGGAGTACTTCAGTGTCAAAACAGATTGTGTGTACCTAATTTAGATGAACAAAGAAAGAGGATTATGATGGAAGCACATCATTCAAGATATCTTATCCATCCGAGGTCAACTAAAATGTATCATGACTCGAAAGAAATGTATTGGTAGGATGACATGAAGAAGAACATTGCAGAATTTATGGCTCAATGTCTGAATTGTCAACAAGTAAAAGTAGAGCACCAAAAGCTCGGAGGTTATATGCAGCGTATAGAACTTACAATTTGGAAGTGGGACATGATCAACATGGATTTTTTCACTGGTTTGCCTCACTCATTTTGGAAGTTTGATTCCATATGGGTAATAGTTGATAGACTCACCAAATCAGCGCACTTCTTGCCAGTGAAGACTACTTATACAGTTGAAGAGTACGCAAGGTTGCATATTAAAGAGATAGTTCAACTACATGGAGTGCCAATCTCTATAATAATCTGATAAAGGAGCTCAATTCACTGCAAATTTTTGAAAGTCATTCCAGAATAGTTTGAGAACACAAGTGAATTTAAGTACAGCCTTTCACCCTCAAATGGATGGTCAGGCAGAACGTACAATTCAAACACTTGAGGATATGCTACGAGCTTGTATATTAGACTTCAAGGGTAGCTGGGATGATCATCTACCACTTATTGAATTCACTTATAACAATAGCTACCATTGTAGTATCAAAATGGAACCTTATGAAGCTTTATATGGGAGAAAGTGTAGATCCTGAATCGGCTGGTTCGAAATAGGTGAAGCTGCCTTATTTGGACCAGATATTGTTCATCAAGCTATGGAAAAAGTCAAGGTGATACAACATCGGCTAGAAATAGCCCAAAGTCGACATAAATCATATGCGGATGTTAGAAGGAGAGGACTAGAATTTTCTATAGGAGATTGGGTGTTCTTGAAGGTGTCACCAATGAAAGGGGTAATGAGATTTGGTAAAAAGGAAAAGTTGAGTCCTCGCTATATAAGGCCATATAAGATTATTCGAAGAGTTGGCCAAGTTGCATATGAGTTAGAGCTACCTTAAGAGCTTTCAACAGTTCATCTGGTGTTTCATGTCTCAATGCTTCGAAAATGCATAGGTGACCCATCTCATATTACTCCTACTAAAGATTTACAAGTTACGGGAGATCTCACTTACGAAGAAGTACCCATTGCTATTTTGGATCGACAAGTTAGGAAGTTAAGAAATAAAGAAGTAGCTTCTGTCAAAGTGTTATGGAGAAACCAACAAGTAGAAGAGGTTACATGGGAAGCAGAACAAGCAATGAAGTCCAAGTATCCTCATTTATTTCAATCTGAAGGAAAGGTCAAAGTATTGAGTTGATGCATTGACGGGTAAGTATAAGTTTATATGAACTATGTGTCTAATAATAGAGTTTAACTTAGGTTTGAACTGGTTTGGAGCTGGCTAACTATGCTAACATTCGAGGACGAATGTTCTTAAGGAGGGGAGGATGTAACGCCTTGTATTTTCCGTTTGGTACTTTTATTGATATGACACTTGACATAGGCTAATGGTATAGGTGAGGGACTATCTTTCTTAGACGAGTAGCGTTGGTTTAAAATAGATTGAAAGGTGCTGTAATGCCTTGCACGTTTCAGCATGTGTACTCCAAGTTAACTTCGACGAAATCATTTAAAATCGTGACTGTAAGGTGGAATTTGAGCTTAAAGTTTAAAGTGAAGTGTTAAGTTAAAGCAAAAAGAATTAAGATTTAAAAAATGAAGTGAAATAAGTGAGCTGCTTGCTTGACTTAACTAAGCTAGTAGGTGACAAGTAACTGCATCACCTACTTTGACTTATTGACCAGCCTAAAGGACCAGTAGGTGCATCACCTACTTAGACTCTTTTGACCATGTTATTGGGCCAAGTACACTACCACCTACTTGCTTTAATCTGGCCCAAGTTGAGTAGACGAATAAGGGGAAAAGAGACAGCCAAGGCTCAATATTAATAAGTCCAAAAAAGCCCAAGTGAAAAGTCCAAGTAGGTGGGTCACCTTCTTGATAAATTATGGCCAAAAATGAGGGAGAAGGTAGGCCAAAGCAGGTCCCTTTAAAAGGGATTGATATCAGCTTTTTCCAACTATTTTTACTTTGACAAAAAAATCTAATTTCTAGAGTTTTCTCTCTTCCCTCTCTTAGCTTCATATAGCAGCCATTAAAATACCATTAGGGTTGTTGAATATTAGGGAGTTCAAGCTATTGGAAGGTATAAGTTGAGACAAGTTGAGGAGGAGAACCTTTACCTTGAAGAATCCAAGCATTAGCAAGTGGATGGTTTGTCCAGCAAGATTAATAATCTGAAGAGAAGGAGCTTAAGTCATACTTTTTTAATTGTATAGCAAGGTATGTAAGGTCGGCCAAAGCAGGTCCCTTTAAAAGGGATTGATATCAGCTTTTTCCAACTATTTTTACTTTGACAAAAAAATCTAATTTCTAGAGTTTTCTCTCTTCCCTTTCTTAGCTTCATATAGCAGCCATTAAAATACCATTAGGGTTCTTGAATATTAGGGAGTTCAAGCTATTGGAAGGTATAAGTTGAGACAACTTGAGGAGGAGAACCTTTAGCTTGAAGAATCCAAGCATTAGCAAGTGGATGGTTTGTCCAGCAAGATTAATAATCTGAAGAGAAGGAGCTTAAGTCATACTTTTTTAATTGTATAGCAAGGTATGTAAGGTCGGCCAAAGCAGGTCCCTTTAAAAGGGACTGTTATCAGATTTTTCCAACTATTTTTACTTTGACAAAAAAAATCTGATTTCTAGAGTTTTCTCTCTTCCCTCTCTTAGCTTCATATAGTAGCCATTAAAATACCATTAGGGTTCTTGAATATTAGGGAGTTCAAGCTATTGGAGGGTATAAGTTGAGACAAGTTGAGGAGGACAACCTTTACCTTGAAGAATCCAAGCCTTAGCAAGTGGTAGGTTTATCCAGCAAGATCAATAATCTGAAGAGAAGGAGCTTAATTCATACTTTTTGAATTGTATAGCAAGGTATGTAAGGCTATTCAATTCCATATTCCTTGGCCTGTAATATGATATTTGTGATTAATATCAACGAAGTGAATTTCCTAAGCTCTATTCCAAGTAAAGGAAACATAGTGGCAGAATACGATCTCCAATATAGATAACAATATTTTCCCCTCTCCTTAGCGTGTCGAATTACTTCATTATATGTTCATTATTCTATATTTGTGTAATTATCCTCCTCCTACGTGTATAGAAATGGTATTTGCAAAAGCAAGCTTGGTGAATTCTCCTCGTAGTCAATTGAAGTCAATTCTGCCATTTAAGTTCATAAGTAATACATTGATGTTACAAAGCTCCTTACTTTAATTTTACTGCCTTGAAGTTATTTTTCTCCTCTCTTCTACTACTAGTCCATAGTTCCAAATCTCAAAAATAATTATGACCACCAAAACAACAATCTTAAAGAATAAAGAAACTAAGTGAAGCAATATGTATATTATGAGTGGCAGCCCAGGGGCAAATGCCTTGCATGGGTCGATCCTAATTGGTATAGAAGGGTGGTAGCTCAAGGGAGAAAGCCTAGCATGGGCCGATCCCAATTTGGGTAATTATGAGGACCGCATCCCAGGGGTTAAAATGACTAGCATGGGTCATCCTCTTCTACCACTGATCAGCTGGTCATTTGTATCACATGCCTTATAAAGATTATAACGCACAGAAAAGTAAAGAAAAGAATGTAACCTACATGATCCCATAAGAGTAAACAAAAGTGGTCTTCTATTCTGATCTATGCACTTATATATTGATATTTGATTTCATTTAAGCCCTTGTTTTACATATGCTATATTGCCTTACATATTCAGTACATTTTTTTAGTACTGACATCCCTTGCGGGGGATGCTGTTTCATGTTCCAGGAAGATGTACTCCAGCTAGTAGACCTCTTTAGTAGGAGCACAGGTACTCAGCTAAGATTGGTGAAGCTCCATGTTTATTCGGGGCTTATACCGAGTCTTTAGCACATATTTTGTTACTATATGAAAGTTAAGGGTAAGGCAGAGCCTTGTCCCATCCTGAACTAAGGTTTATCTATCTCTTAGAGGCTCTGTAGAATAATGTATATAGTTCAGCTGCGTCTTGTCTTTAACAAGTTGTGGCCTCAACGCCAAGTCTTGTATAAGTTTTGGGTCTACTTAAGTTTGTTCTTATCACTGCATCCTGTATTAACTTGTCTTAACTTTAAAATTATCATAGTTAAAATGCACAGTAAGCAAAGGTTATATGTTGGTTCTCTCGAGCCTTTAGGGCATCGGGTGCCTGTCCGTCTTAATGGAAATTGAGTCGTGACAGATGACTACCCAAAAAGAGAGGCTGAATCGTGATAGTTGTATTGGTCAGAAAATAAGGTATGTAAGGCTATTCGATTCCATATTCCTTGGCATGAAATCTGAAATTTGTGATTACTATCAGAGAAGTGAATTTCCTCAGCTCTATTCCTAGTAAAGGAAATATAGTGGCAGCGTACAATCTCCAATATAGCTAACAATAATTTTACACTCTCCTTAGTATGTCAAGTTACTCAGTACATGTTCATTACTCTATATTTGTGTGTTTATGTGCTAGTATTGAAATGTATTCGCAACAGCAAACATGGCAAATTCTCCTCTTAGTCAATTGAAGTGAATTGTCCCATTGAGGTTACAGAGCTCCTTATGTTATTGTTACTACCTTAAAGTTGTTATTCCCATGTCTCCTACTACTGGTCCGTAGCTCCAAATCTCATAAACGATTATGACCACCAAAACAACTATCTGAAAGATTAAAGAAATTAAGAGAAGCAATCTGTGTACTTATGGGTGGCAGCCCAGGGGCAAATGCCTAGCATGGGTCGATCCTAATTAGTATAGAAGGGTGGAAGTTCACGGGCAAAAAGCCTAGCATGGGCCGATCCCAATTTTTGTAATTATGAGGACAGCATCCCAGAGGTTAAAATGCCTAGCATAGGTCATCCTCTTCTACCACTGATCAGCTGGTCATTTGTATCACATGCCTTACAAAGATTATAACGCACAAAAGTAAAGAAATGAATGTAACATACATGATCCCACAAAAGTAAACAAAGGTGGTCTTCTATTCTGATCTATGCACAGATATATTGATACTTGATTTCATTTGAGCCCTTATTTTACATATGCTATTGCCTCACATATTCAGTACATTTTTTCTTACTGACGTCCCTCACAGGGACGCTGCATTTCATGCTGCAGGTATAGGGACCCCAGCTAGTAGACCTCTTTAGTAGGAGCAGAAGTATTCAGCTGCTATTGGTGAAGCTCAAGGTTGATTGGGGGCTTACCGAGTCTTTGGCACCTATTTTGTTACTGTATGATAGTTAAGGGTAAGGCGGGGTCTTGTCCCATCCTAAATTAAGGTTTTCTTTCTTTTAGAAGCTTTGTGGACCAATGTATATAGTTCAGTTGCGTCTTGTCTCTTTACAGTTGTGGCCTCCACGGCCAAGCCTTGTAGTTTTGGGTCTACCTATGTAGTTTCTTATCGCTACATCTTATATGAGCTTGTCATAACTTTAACATTGTCATAGTTATACGCATAGTAAGCACAGGTTATATGTTGGTTCTCTTGGGCCTTTAGGGCATCGGGTGCCAGTCCGTCTTAGTGGGATTTGAGGCGTGACAAAAGTGGTATCATAGCAGGTCATCCTAGGGAGTCTACAAAGCCATGTTTGTGTAGAGTCCTGCTTATGGATATGTTGTGCACCACATTTATAAATAGGAGGCTATGTGATATGTAGGAGTTGCCTCTTTTCTTTCATTTCTTAGATCATGTGATAGAGCCAGTGTTGTAGGTGGATTATATCTAACTTTGAAATTGTCTTATTATAGCAAAGATGCCGATTACAAGAAGGAGTAAAAGTATAGGTAAGAAAGTAGATGTGGCTGCTCAAGAAGGGACCAGCCAACCACCACCTAGTCAAGCCGATCAAAGTGAGGCTCAGGATGAGTCTCTATCACAGACTTCCCCGACCTCTCCATCTCCAGATGATCTAAGGAGGGAAGCAGTACCTCAAGAACCCCCTATTAATGCAATTGAGCAAGATTTGAAAAATGCAGTCCAATTATTAACTCGTATAGTTGCTGGCCAAGGGCAAGGACAAGAAGGTCCAATTGCGGGTACTAGAGGTGCAGACAGGGTTGCTAGTGTGCGGATACGTGATTTTCTTAATTTGGACCCTCCATCATTTACCGGGTTAGATCCTAATGAAGATCCACAAGACTTTATCGATCAAATCCAGTGGACTTTGCATGTTATGCATGTATCTGATAAAGAAGCAGTTGAGTTAGCAGTATATATAGATTAAAGGGTGTGGCCATTTTGTGGTACGAAGCTTGGAAACAATCTAGGGGTACAGGTGCACCTTCAATTATTTGGAAAGAGTTCAAAAAGGCTTTCCTTGACCATTATCTACCAATAGAGATTTGGGAGGCTCGTGCAGATCAGTTCTTAAATCTCCACCAAGGGAATATGAGCGTGACAGAATAAAGTCTCCAATTTAATTCCTTGTCCAGGTATGCTCCAAATGTAGTAGCTACTATGGAGGATAGAGTTCATCAATACATGGATAGATTAGATTCATATCTAGTTATAGATTGTACCATTGCTTCGTTGAATAAAGACATGGATATAGCAAGAATGCAAGCTTTTGCACAAAAGTTGGAGGATCAAAGACAAAGAAGAAGGATTCAAGAGTTGGAAAGAGGGAAGTCCAAGAGAGCCAAATCCATGGGGCCGTTTACGCCATCCCAAAGTGAGTTCAGGCCTTGGTTCTTTAATAGACCGCCTAGTCCATAGACCGCCTAGTCCATCGTCTTCCTACTCTACAGCTAGAGCCCCACCTCAGTTTCAAGAGTCTAGGGGCAATCAGTTTTGGCAAAGAGGTGAAAGCCAAGGTTCACGAACAGCGGGGCACCAAGAGCAGGGAATATGAGCCAATCAAGGCCTCCTCGAAGCCTTGCAAAAAATGTGGGAAAAATCATCTAGGTGCTTGCAGGTTTGGGACAGATGTTTGTTTTCGGTGTGATACACCAGGACATATCATGAGAAATTGCCCTCATATGGGCATGGGTAGTGTGGCACAGCCTACTAGATCATGTGCTACATCATCATCATCGGCACCTTCTTTAGGTAGGGGAAAAATGCCTACAGGTCATGTAGAGAAGCTAGGGGAGTAGCTAGTTCTAGCGGAGTCAAGAATCACACATGCTCTGGAGGTTCGACAGAATTTTGAAGCTTCACCAGATGTAGTTACAGGTACATTATCCATCTTTTCACATATTGTATATGCATTAATTGATCTAAGGTCTACATTATCATATGTCACTCCATTGATTGCTGGAAATTTCAAAAGAACGCCAGAATTGTTGATGAAACCATTTGAAGTGTCTACACCGATTGGTAAGTCTATCATAGCTATAAGGGTTTATCATAATTGCATTGTAACTGTTTGTGGTCGTGATACATTGGCTGACCTTGTTGAGCTAAAAATGGTAGATTTTGATGTTATAATGGGTATGGATTGGTTGTCTTCTTGTTATGCCATAGTAGATTGTCGAACCAAGATAGTGTATTTCCATTTTCCAAAAGATGCAGTCCTTGAATTGAAAGGTTATGGGGCACCAAGAGGTAAGTTTATTTCTTATCTTAAGTCACAGAAGATGATGTCCAAAGGATACATATGTCATCTGATGAGAGTGGAAAATATAGATGCAGAACCACCAACTCTTCAATCCATTCCGGTGGTAAACGAATTTACTGATGTATTTCCTGAGGATCTTCTAGGTTTGCCTCCAGAACGAGAAGTAGAGTTTGGCATTGATGTGATTCCAGATACTCAACCTATATCCATCCCAGAATGGCCCCGGCAAAATTACAAGAGTTGAAGGAGCAATTAAAAGATCTATTAGAAAAGGGATTCATAAGGCCTAGTATGTCTCCTTGGAGAGCACCGGTTACATTTGTACGCAAGAAAGATGTCTCGTTGAGAATGTGTATTGACTATCGGTAATTGAATAAGGTAAAAATTAAGAATAAATATCCCCTCCCTATAATTGATGATTTGTTTGATTAGTTACAAGGTGCTAAGTGTTTTTCAAAGACCGACTTGAGGTCGGGTTATCACCAAGTGAGGGTCAAAGAAAAAGATATACCCTAGATAGCTTTCCGAACACGATAGGTTCATTTTGAGTTTCTAGTCATGTCATTTGGGTTAACAAATGCACCAACAACTTTTATGGATTTGATGAATAGGATGTTCAAGCCATTTTCGGACGTGTTTGTGATAGTGTTCATAGATGACATTTTGGTGTATGTGAGATCAGAACATGACCATGCGAATCACTTGCGGCAGGTGTTACAGATTCTTCGTGATCATAAGTTGTATGCAAAGTTCTCTAAATGTGAGTTTTGGTTGAAATCTGTGGCATTCTTGGTCATATTGTATCTGATGAATGAATAAAGGTTGATGCACAAAAGATAGAAGCTGTGAAGAACTGGCCAAGACCTACAACTCCTACGGAAGTTCATAGTTTCCTAGGATTGGTAGGTTATTATAGAAGGTTTGTTGAAGGATTTTCTTCCATTTCTGCACCCTTAACAAAGCTAACACACAAAACAACCAAGTTCCAATGGACCGATGCATGTGAAAGAAGCTTTCAAGAGCTAAAGAAAAAATTAACTTCTACACCTGTATTGGTACTTCTAGAAGGCACAAAATGGTATGTAGTGTATTGTGATGCTTCACGGGTGTTCTTAGGATGTGTATTGATGCAGCATGGTAAAGTAACAGCTTACACCTCAAGGCAATTGCGATCACATGAGAAGAATTATCCAACCCATGATCTAGAGCTAGCAGCAGTTGTATTTGCTTTAAAAAAAATGGCACCATTAGTTGTATGGAGTTCATGTTGACATATATACTGATCACAAGAGTTTGCAATATATATTTTAGTAAAAGGACCAGAATCTGAGGCAGCGAAGGTGGCATGAGTTATTAAAAGATTATGACATTGATATTTTGTATCATCCAAGGAAAGCAAACGTGGTAGCTGATGCTTTAAGTCGTCAGACAATGGCAAGAAATTATGGGCAGCCCATGGGAAGACAAGGGATAACTAAAGATCTACACCAATTAGCTAGCATGAGGGTACGTCTTATTGAATCTCTGAACGAAGGGTTATTGTACAAAATGCTGCAGAATCCTCATTATTAGAGGAAGTGAAAAAAAATAATACACAGATCCTATTTTATTACAACTTAAGGAGTATGTACATGTCACGCCCAAAGTTCCATTGAGACGGACAGGCACCCGATGCCCTAAAGGCCTGAGAGAACCAACCTATGAATTGTGCTTATCATACATGCAACTATGATAACTATAAACCTTTGATGAGTATAGGTCAAATACCTTGATAAAAGACCAACATATATAGGCCCAAAATAAATGTACATGATAGGACATTGAGGTCTTAATTACTAGAAACAAGACATAACCATGCTTTACTTTGACATTTCGTCTACAAAGCCTATAAAAGATAGACAGTTAGCTTAGGTCGGGACAGGACCCCGCCATACCCTTAACTATACTATAGCATCAAAAATATGTTAGAGACTCGACAAGCCCCGAATCAACATAGAGCTCTCCAAAGGCCATTGAGTATCATGTGCTTATATTGGACAAATTCTATTAGCTTGAGTACCTGTACCTACGACATGAAACACAACATCCCTATGAGGGACGTCAATACAAAATAATGTACTGAATATGTAAGACATAAAGTATCCATATGTAAAACAAAAGCTCAAGTGAAATCAAGTACAAATGTAAAAATATTCTTTATAGATAAGGATAAGAGACCACCTTTGCTTATACTCGTGGAATCACGTATATTACATTCACCTTTGCTTATACTTGTGGAATCATGTACATTACATTCTTTGCTTTAGTTTACTCATCTTTTCTTTATAGACTTTGTAGCATGTGACACAATGACCAGCTGATCAGTGGTTGAAGAGGATGACCCATGCTAGGCATTTTAACCCCTGGGATGCGGTCCTCATAAATATACAAATCGGGATCGACCCATTCTCAGCTTTTAGCCCCTGGGCTACCACCCATAATAATATAGATTCGGATCGGCCCATGTTAGGTATTACCACCCCTGAGATGCCACCCTTAAGTAAATGAATTAGGATCGGCCCATGCTAGGTATTTTAACCCTGAGCTTGCCACCCATAATTGTATAGATTCACTTTACCTTGTCTCTTTAATCTTTGATATTGTTCTTTTGATGTTCATAACTCTTTTGAGATTTAGGACTATATACCAGTGATGTAGACATGTGAATAAATTAATTGAGGTAGAAACAATGATATATGAATCAAATGTAAGTTTATTGTGATACTTAGGAACTTATATGACTCATGAACTTCATTGGGCACAAAGAATATATACAGATGATCCATGAAGGTGTGTGGCAAGTAAGGACCTGTAGCAAATGAGTCATTAAGGTGTATAAGAAGTGAGCATTGATTCTGCTTAGAAGATGCTTCATTTAAAACACATTTGGACCTGTCACATGGGGGCATACATGCATTTCTAATAGAAATGTAACTCCTCAAATGGAGAGGTAAAGACCGTATAAAATGATACAATAGCTAAACAGTTAGTAGATGAAGTCAAATGAAAGGGTGCATAAACATGTGAACTAACGAGGCACATGGCTTTATCCAACATAAAGAACAATTGTACATTCCACGTAAGGACATATAAAATGTATAATAGGCAGATTATGTATTTGGCGTATGAAAACTTGTAACATGTGTAATATAGTATCTTATTGACTCAATGAATCCTTATTTGACTTAAAGGATAACTCATGAAACTTACTTTTTGGAGTACCTTTGTCATACTAGTACTTGGAAGTATAAACACATTGACATAGAATAATGAACACATATAGGAGTAGTCTGACACATTTTGAAACAATGAATGGTAGGAGGATAGTTATTAACTACATTGGAGATTGTACATCATCACAACATATACTTTAACATGAGTATCACTTAGAAGGCTCACTTTGTTGGTACACAAAATATTGAACTTCATGCCAAAGAATATGAAATTAAATAGCCTCACATACCTTATCTCCCAACTAGTACTATGTAGCACCATGAATCAGTCTTTTCTTTAAGGCGTTAATCTACAATATGGCAAGTAATAGAGCTAATATTTGCAGCTAGTCAAAAAGCTTGGATCATTTCAACTTACAAAAACAGTAGCCGGGTAGCAAGCTCGTAACCCCTCTACTAATGGGTATTCTTTAAACACATTCCCTTATCACCATGTTTACAGAATTATGACCTTCTCATGAGGTCATCCATCACTACCTGGGCTTTACAACATCAAAAATAGTAAATTGACACATAACAGGCAGCAAGCCCGCACAACCCACAATTAAAACGGTGTATCTTTGTTTATGCCCTAAAACACTTCACACAATTTTTTCTTAATGCTAGCCAATACTACAAATGATATAATCCATGAAATATATAGATTATGTCACAATTGGGTCAATAGGTCAAGTAATGGACCACTACGATGTTATGCCGAACACCTAGCGGGCATAAAGCTCTACAGCTTTTCAGAAATAGTGTTTCAACACCCAACTGCTACATGCTTACAAACAACACTTTTACTACCATATATAGGAATAAAACCATGCCCTTCACCACTAATAAGCCCAACCATCCACCCAATACTTCTCCAAACTTCACCAAATATAGACAGCCCCAAACCTTTCTAAAATAATAAATAAAACTTGGACTCATGGCTTCCGTTCCTTGTCCTGTGAATTTGTAATAAAATATGTAGAGAAATCTCACCCAATCTGATAGATATATAGAGACTTAAATGGGGCAGTAACCTTACCTTAGTTTCTGGAAATTTATGCTCTAAACTTGTACTTCAAGAACTTAAACTCTCCAAACTTTTACTTGAAAAGGGGCATAATATTCAAGAACCCTAAAGTGTTTTAGGGCTGCTATATGAAGCCAAGAGAGGGAAGAGAAAACTCTAGAAATTAGATTTTTTTTCAAGGTTAAAAATGCTTGGAAAAAGCTGATATCAATCCCTATAAAAGGGACCTGCTTTGGCCGACCTTCTCACTCTTTTTGGGCCATAATTTATCAAGTAGGTGATCCACATACTTGGAATTTTCACTTGGGCCCTTTTGGACTTTAGAATATTGGGCTTTGGCTGTCTATTTTCCCCTTATTCTTCTACTCTATTTGGGCCAGATTAATGCAAGTAGGTGGCAGTGCACTTGGCTCAATAATATAGTCAAAAGAGTCTTAGTAGGTGATGCACCTACTTGGTCCTTTAGGTTGGTCAATAATTCAAAGTAGGTGATGCACCTACTTGTCACCTACTAGCTTAGTTAAGTCAAGCAAGCAGCTCACTTATTTTATTTCATTTCCTAAATCTTAATTCCTTTTGCTTTAACTTAACACTTCACTTTAAACTTTTGCTCAAATACCACCTTACTATCTCGAGTTTAAATACTTTCGTCGAGGTTAAGTTGGAGTATATAAGCTGAAACGTGCAAGGTATTACAACACCTTTCAATCTACTTTAAACCAACACTACTACTCATCTAAGAAACATGGTGCCTCACCTATATCATGAGTCTATGTCAAGTGTCATATAAATAAAGGTAGCATATAGAGAACACAGGGCGTTACATACTATCTCGAGTTCAAATTTATTTTTCAGTTCACTTAGTCGTATATGTGTTGGAAGGTACGGGGTATTACAGTAGAGTATGGTATGACAAAGGCATTTGAGCTTACGGAAGAGGGCGTACTTCAATGTCAAAATAGATTGTATGTACCTAATGTAGATGAACTAAGAAAGAGGATTTTGATGGAAGCACATCATTCAAGATATTCTGTCCATCCGGGGTCAACTAAAATGTATCATGACTTAAAAGAAATGTATTGGTGGGGTGACAGGAAGTAGGACATTGTGGAATTTGTGGCTCAATGTCTAAATTGTGAACAAGTAAAAGTAGATCACCAAAAGCCTGGAGGTTATATGCAGCGTATAGGACTTCCAATTTGGAAGTGGGACATGATCAACATGGATTTTGTCACTAGTTTGCCTCGCTCATTTCGAAAGTTTGATTCCAAATGGGTAATAGTTGACAGACTCACCAAATCAGTGCACTTATTGCCGGTAAAGACTACTTACACAGCTGAAGAATATGCAAGGTTGTACATTAAAGAGATAGTTCGGGTACATGGAGTGCCAATCACTATTATATCTGATAGGGGAGCTCAATTTACTGCATATTTTTGGAACTCATTACAGAAGAGTTTAGGAACGTTGGTGAATTTAAGTACAACCTTGCACCCTCAAATGGATAGTCAGGCAGAACGTACAATTCAAACACTTGAGGACATGTTGTGAGCTTATATATTAGACTTCAAGGGTAGCTGGGATGATCACATGCCACTTATTAAATTTTATTATAATAATAGCCACCATTCTAGTATCAAAATGGCAACCTATGAAGCTTTATATGGAAGAAAATGTAGGTCACCAATCGGCTAGTTTGAAATGGGTGAAACTGCCTTATTTGGGCCAGATCTTGTTTTTCGAGCTATAGAAAAAGCTAAGGTGATTCAACAGCGGCTAGCAACAGCTCAAATTAGACACAAGTCATATGCGGATGTTAGATGGAGAGGACTGGAGTTTTCTATAGGCGATTGGGTGTTCTTGAAGGTGTCTCCAATGAAAGGGGTAATGAGATTTTGGTAAAAAGGGAAAGCTGATTCCACGCTACATAGGGCCATATAAGATTATTCGAAGAGTTGGCCAAGTAGCGTATGAGTTAGAGCTACCACAAGAGCTTTCATCAGTTCATCTGGTGTTTCACGTCTCAATGCTTCGTAAGGGCATAGGTGACCCATCTTATATTACTCCTACTGAAGATGTACAAGTTACGGGAGATCTCACCTATGAAGAAGTACCCATTGCTATTTTGGATCGACAAGTTACGAAGTTAAGAAATAAAGAGGTAGCTTCTGTAAAAGTACTATGGAGAAACCAACAAGTAGAAGAAGTTACATGGGAGGCGGAAGAAGCAATGAAATTAAAGTATCCTCATCTCTTTCAGGCTGGTGAGAAAGATGAAAATGTTGAGTTGAGGCGTTGACAAGTAAGTATAAGTCTTTATGTATTATGTGATTAATAGAAGTATGTAACTTAGGCTTGAACTTGTTCAGGCTGGATAACCATGCTAACATTTGAGGACGAATGTTCTTAAGGGGGGAGGATGTAACACCCCACATTTTGATTATGCTAGTTCTAATCATATGATACTCGACATAGCCTTATCATATAGGTGGGGGACCATGTTTCTTATATGAGTAGTGTTGGTTTAAACTAGCTAGGAAGGTGATGTAATGCCTTGCATGTTCAGCATGTGTACTTGAAGTTAACCCCGATGAAAGTATTTAAACTCGAGATAGTAAGGTGGTAATTGAGCTTAAAGTTCAAAGTTAAGTGCTAAGTTAAAGAAAAAGAGTTTAATATTTAGAGAATGGAATAAAATAGTGAGCTGCTTTCTTGGCTTAATTAAGCTACTAGGTGCATCACCTACTTGAGCTATGTGGATCTAATTAAGGGCCCCAAGGTTAATGGATCAGATTTATGCTTATGTTAATGGACTCACTTGAGGCCCAAACTAAAAGAAAATTAAAATGGAAAAAAAAACTCAACAGCGAAATCTGCCAAGGCCCAATGTGGTTAAGCCCACTAAGAAAAGGCAAGTAGATGCATCACCTAGTTTGACCTTTTGAGCAGCTTGATGTACATAAGCAGGTGCATCACCTACTTGACCAATTAGTGGCTCAAAATGGAGCTAAAAAGGGAGGTTCTACAGGATTTTATTTGTGTGGTAAAAAAAGCTCAATATAAGATAAATATTGGCTGGTATTTCCTCTCATTTTAACACACAAAATTCAGGATTGACTCCAGCTCTCTCTCCCCTTTTCTCTCAAGACTTAAAACAGCAGCCATAAAATTCCTTCTAGGGTTCTTGAAGAAACCCTCATCTTTGCAAGACAAGGTAAGTGAAACCACTTATGGATTTAGCTTAATTCTCCCATGGATGACTATAAAAACATGTTATTTATGCTCAAATATAATTACAAAGGCAGAATGTTTCCACAAGTTACTGCTCACTTTTCTTGGTTATTAAGAGACTTTTCTCTTCTTCTTTGGTTTAAGTATGAAGTGAAATTGAAGTTCATGAAGAGTTCAAGTTAAAACGAGAAGTTGAAGAAATTGAGATAAGGTGGCTGCTCCATTTTTGTCCTCCTTATGTATGAGTTTGAGTAAAGAATTATAGGTGTGCTATCATTAAGAACTCAAGGGGTGGTGAGTTCAACATTTGGTTGCAATGAAAAAGAATATTTGGGGCTGTTTTATGTGCATTGTTGTTGGGTGGGGGCAAATTGGGTAATCTTGGGAAAGGATATATAAGGTTTGTACTGGATATAGAAGGAGGGGGTGGTGACACACATTTGTTTAAGGGTTGTATGGGCTCATTGTCCGTCCAAGTTAGCTATTGTTTGACGAGAACCACAATGTGATAGCTGCTAATTTTAGTTTCATCATGACATATATTGTAGATTACTACCCAAAAGGGAGGTTGAATCGTGATAGTTGTATTGGTCAGAAAATAAGGTATGTAAAGCTATTCGATTCCATATTCCTTGGCATGAAATCTGAAGTTTGTGATTTCTATCAGAGAAGTTTCCTAAACTCTATTCCTAGTAAAGGAAATATAGTGGCAGCGTACAATCTCCAATATAGCTAAAAATAATTTTCCCCTCTCCTTAGTATATTGAGTTACTCAGTACATGTTCATTACTCTATATTTGTGTATTTATGTGCTAGTATTGAAATGTATTCGCGATAGCAAACATGGCAAATTCTCCTCTTAGTCAATTGAAGTCAATTTTCCCATTGAGGTTACAGAGCTCCTTATGTTATTGTTACTGCCTTAAAGTTCTTATTCTCATGTCTCCTACTACTGGTCCGTAGCTCCAAATCTCAGAAACAATTATGACCACAAAAATAACAATCTGAAAGATTAAAGAAATTAAGAGAAGCAATCTGTGTATTTATGGGTGGCAGCCCACGGGCAAATGCCTAGCGTGGGTCGATCCCAAGAGGTACAAAAGGGTGGCAGCTCAGGGGCAAAAGCCTAGCATAGGACGATCCCAATTTGTGTAATTATGATGACAGCATCCCAAGGGTTAAAATGCCTAGCATGGGTCATCCTTTTCTACCACTGATCAGCTGGTCATTTGTATCATATGCCTTACAAAGATTATAAAACACAAAAGTAAAGAAAAGAAGGTAACATACATGATCCCACAAGAGTAAACAAAGGTGGTCTTGTATTCTGATCTATGCACGGATATATTGATACTTGATTTCATTTGAGCCCTTATTTTACATATGCTATTGCCTCACATATTCAGTACATTTTTTCGTACTGACGTCCCTCGCAGGGACGCTGCATTTCATGCTGCAGGTATAGGTACTCCAGCTAATAGACCTCTTTAGTAGGAGCACAAGTACTCAGCTCCTATTGGTGAAGCTCCAGGTTGATTCGGGGCTTACCGAGTCTTTGGCACCTATTTTGTTACTGTATGATATTTAAGGGTAAGGTGGGGCCTTGTCCCATCCTAAAATAAGGTTTTCATTCTTTTAGATGCTTTGTAGACTAATGTATATAGTTCTGTTGCATCTTGTCTCTTTATAGTTATGGCCTCCACAGCCAAGCCTTGTAGTTTTGGGTCTACCTATGTTGGTTCTTATCGCTGCATCTTATATGAGCTTGTCATAACTTTAACATTGTCATAGTTATACGCATAGTAAGCACAGGTTATATGTTGGTTCTCTCGGGCCTTTAGGGCATCGGGTGCCTGTCCGTCTTAGTAGGATTTGAGGCGTGACAATTTGCTACCTATTGTTGAAGATTCTACACTATGAGTTGTGTAAATGATTCATTGCTAGAGAAACTAGTAATGGGTCTACTTACAAACTCACATTCACTACAGTCAAGCTCCTAATGTGATTATTGGTTTAGGACACCAAAAATACCCAAGAAAACTAAGAATGTACACCCATAAGAAAACAATAAATCAAATTATGAAACGTATGCGAAATAGAGGAAAAACCTTTCTCCTCTGACAGCAAGTACACCAGCCATGAGCTCACTATGACCGGATATGAACTTAGTAGCCGAATGCATCACAATATCTAAAAAACCATGGACTGGTAAGCTAACTTCCGATGCATGTTATTTGCGAGTATTCCAGTTAGCGAAACAAAAAGTATTTGCAAAATACCTGCTCCAAGCTCCAAAGAATGGGATAGTACTGGGGACATAATGTTGTTATCTACAAGCACAAGAGCCCCATGGGCATGAGCCATCTTGGAAATGTTCTGTAATAAATCAGAAGAGACAACAGTATGAGACCAAAAAAATCATTTTTTAAAGATTAATCTATTACTATCTATCAGCAACAGTAAAAGCTGAAAACTAGTATAATCTACATACCCACACGAATATCAAAAATTTGTTGATGAGGGTTAGTTAGACTTTCCGGCCAAACAAGCTTTGTCTATGGTTAAATCACAGAAGCAACCTCTTCTAAGTAAGTGGTATCCACTCGCCTATACAAATAGAATGACAACTAAGATTCTAATAACCTAATTGAAAACAAAGTTACATCAATAAAAGATATACCAACTTCACCCAATCCCGGCTTTTCAAAATAACCAAATTAGGCACTAAGCCCACTCATTTCCATTATAGATCATATGAAACGGAACAGATACATCAATCCGGCATCATGTTGGCTTCACTCATTTTGTCTTTCCAGTTTGCTCATTGGCTTTGAAAGTTTTATCAATCCATTTCGCCACTAGCCTCTTTATATATCTCCAACTCTCTCGCCAAAAGGACTTTAGAGCTTTTTTTATCAGTATCTACTCTTAAATGTACAATTCTGAAAAACCCAATCATTTAAATTTTATATGGATTTTTTAAAGAAAAGTTGTAGTGCCTTATCAACTATTTATATAAGTTACTACCACGTAATGTCTTGTTAACAGCTACTACCTCCTCTACATTGTTTTTACATTCTTTGGCTAAATAAAAGCATAAATGACCTGTATAAATTAAAGAGATAAGCGTGAAGCTCTAGTTCCCTCCGCCATAATTTTTTTCAAAATGAGAACCTTGTAAATAAAACATGAAATAGTAATAACTGAATGAACATGCAATAGACTTGGAGAAAACTACCTTCAGTAATTTCAGATTCATCGATTTCCTCTTCTTCTTTTTCAGTCACCGTGATGCTCTCCAAGGTCTCCACTTTCTATTGATGGCTTAAGTTCTTGTTCCTTCCTCTTAATGTCGAATTTATTCAACTTTTCTTCAAACTCCTCAATGCATGATTTGAGTTCAGGTTTAGCAAGCTTCTTTCCTAAATGAAGACATTCAAACATATAGATAAAGCTTTAACACGGTGAAATAAATTCCCAATAACTACCGAAAACTAGTCCAAGCCTTGTGATGCCACTGTCAATCTTACCTTATTGGTAATAGTTCGAAAAGTGTCCATCACAGAGTCTTCATATATGGCATATTCATAAGTCTTAAACAACTCTATCAGCTTTCTCATGCTCTTATCAGTGTACGATAGCAATCTATGAAGGATTTTGGAAAGTCAGACATGCAACATGGTTCATTTAAAACACGTTTGGACTTTTCAAATGGGGGCACACATGCATTTCAAATGGAAGCGTGTAACTCCTCTAATGGAGAGGTAAGGACTGTATAAGATGTAACGATATCTAAACACTTAGTAGTCTATGTCAAATGAAAGGGTGCATAGACATGTGAACTAATGATGCACATGAACAAAACTGAAATAAGAGATAAGTGTACATTCCTTGTAAAGACTTATAAATTGTATAATGGACAGAATATGTATCCGGCATATGAACGCTCATAACATGTGTAATGTAGGATCTTATTGACTCAATCACTCCTCATTTGATTTAGACGATAAACTCAAAATTTAAATCAAGTTTCATTCTAGAAAGTCTTTGTTTTCTACCCTCTGCTCAGAAAGTTAACCAAATAAAGCAACTAAGTAAGCTAATTATGGTGAAAGTACTTGTTCGAACTATATAGCCAGCCAAATAACCTGCTATAATCTTCTTGACCTTTAAAACACACAGAAAAATAAAAATTCATAAGATAATCTCATAATAGTGTTAATTAAGAACACAAATCAAAGATTAAGATGCTAGTAAATCTATTGAAATAAAAAGTACCTGCACTTTTTCACGATCCCAAATTGATAATTCTTTCGTCCATAGCCACATTAGCAGGAATATAATGCTGCAAAAAAACCCAAATAGATCGCTACTACTACTACTACAACATATATAGAAGAAAGAAAAAGCAAGAGAGAAATTGTATCGTCTTAAAATGTAACAATACCTACAACAAAATAAGACGATAATCAAAGTATAAGAAACGTCAAATAGTTATAGAAAACCAAATAATAAGAAACTACAAAGTAGTATTATGATTACTGGTACAGAATAATAAGTGAAAAAACATTCAACTACCTAACTAATCTTTTATCCTTATTTGAGTCTTCCATAATCTGTTATCTAAGTCCATATGCTTGGTTAGCTGAAAGTATACTCATGTCCTATTTAACCTGTCAAAATCCATAAAGAATATCAACTATTACATCAGAAAGTATGAAATTGAAGCAAAAGGAAAGACGAAAAACACATTACCTTAGCTGAAACTACTACAACATCAAACCCAGTGATCACAATTCAGAGTCCATAACACTGGTCTCAATTGGGTGTCAAAATTTCACATTACAACCAACTTTATTTCTGCCGTTCAAAAGGTCTGGAGTCCCTTCTTGGCTTCTAGATTACAAAGATACCAAGCCTATTGAAGAATGACAAACGAAAAGACTTATGAATATGCCTTATATGGATATTTTGAAAAGTCCAAACGTGTTTTAAATGAACCATGTTGCATGTCCTAATGTTCTGAGTTTCCAAAACCTTCATAGATTGCTATCATACACTGATAAGAGCATGGGAAAGCTGACAGAGTTGTTTAAGACTTATGAATATGCCTTATATGGATAATTTTTGAACTATTACCAATAAGGTAAGATTGGTTGTGGCATCACAAGGCTTGGACTAGTTTTCGGTAGTTATTGAGAATTCATTACACCGTGTTAAAGCTTTATGTAGCTGTTTTAATGTCTTCATTTTGGGGAAGAAATTTGCTAAACCTGAACTCAAATCATGCATTGAGGAGTTTGAAGAAAAGTTGAATAAATTCAACATTGAGAGGAAGGAACAAGAATTTACCGCCAAAAATGCTAAAAACCATCAGCAGAAAGTGGAGAGCTTAGAGAGCATCTCGATGACTGAAAAAGAAGAAGAGGAAATGGATGAATCTGAAATTACTGAAGGTAGTTTACTCCAAGTCTATTGCATGTTCATTCAATTATTACTATTTCATATTTTATTTACAAGGTTCTCATTTTGAAAAAAATTATGGTGGAAGGAACCTGAACTAGAGCTTCATGCTTGTCTGTTTAATTTATACTGGTCTTTATGATTTTATTCAGCCAAAGAATTTAAAAACAATGTAGAGGAGGTAGTAGCTGTTAACAAGACATTACGTGGTAGTAACTTATATAAATAGTTTATCCTTCACTACAACTTTTCTTTAAAAAATCCATATAAAATTTAAATGATGGGTTTTTTCAAAATTGTACATTTAAGAGTAGATACTGCTAAAAAAAAAGCTCTAAACTCATTTTGGTGAGAGAGCTGGAGATATATAAAGAGGCTAGTGGTGAAATGGATTGATAAAACTTTCAAAGTCAATGTGCAAGCTGTAAACACAAAATGAGTGAAACCCAGATGATGCAGGATTGATTGTTGTATCTGTTTCATTTCATATGATCTATAATGGAAAGGAGTGCGCTTAGTGCCTGATTTGGTTATCTTGAAAAGCCAGGGGATTGGGTGAAGTTGATATCTCTTTTATCGATGTAACTTTGTTTTCAATTAGGTTATTAGAGTCTTGATTGTCATCCTATTTGTACAGGCAAGTGGATATCACTTCCTAAGAAGAGGTTGCTTCTGTGATTAAACCATGGACAAAGCTTGTTTGGCTGGAAAGTCCAAGCAACCCTCATCAACAAATTTGTGATATTCGTGTGGGTATGTAGATTATGTATGTATAGTTTTCAGCTTTTACTGTTGCCGATAGATAGTAATAGATTGATCTTCAAAAGATGATTTTTTTTGTCTCATACTGTTGTCTCTTCTAATTTATTACAGAAAATTGCCAAGATGGCTCATGCACATGGGGATCTTGTGCTTGTAGATAGCAACATTATGTCCCCAGTACTATCCCATTCTTTGGAGCTCGAAGCAGGTATTTTGCAAATACTTTTTGTTCCGCTAACTAGAATACTCTCCAATAACATGCATCGGATGTTAGCTTACTTTTCCATGGTTTTGTAGATATTGTGATGCATTCAGCTACTAAGTTCATATCAGGCCATAGTGATCTCATGGCTGGTGTACTTGCTGTCAGAGGAGAAAAGTTTTGACTCTATTTCGCATATATTTCATAATTTGATTTATTGTTATCTTATGGTTTTATATTCTTAGTTTTCTTGGGTCTTTTTGGTGGCCAAAACCAATAATCACATTAGGAGCTTGACTGTAATGAACGTGAGTTTGTAAGTAGACCCATTACTGGTTTCTCTAGCAATGAATCACTTACCCACCAACTCATAGTGAAACTCTAAAACTCTTCATCAATAGGTAGAAAATGCTAATATCATGCTTCCTTTTCCTGTTCCAGTTCCTTTAAAAATAAGATTTTTATTTTTTTCGGACTAGATTAAATGGATTTAAAGGACGATAGTCTCGCAACTCCCATAATTCTTTACTTTGAATAAGGGCCTTCACTGAGGCCCGAGGATGAGCCTTCACACAATCTTAGTATACTTACTCAGGGTTGTGTGCAAGTCAAAAATGGATCCCTTCCATATGGCTTAAGGTGTGTACAAGAAGTCCTCCCTATGCAGCACTCTATAGACCCTGCAATGCACAAATTTGTGCAATACTTCGTGACATTTAAATTATTTTCCTGAATGCACTGGCTGCCCTTATATTTGACCATGAAATTTAGGAATTCATTTTGTTGTTGTTGATACTTGATAAAGTTAAGTAAAGTTTAAGAAATCAGTTCATTGACAAGTCTATATCTGAAAATCTTTTGTTAGTTATGTATAGCGTATTTAACGTAAATGATGTTTGATGCCTTGTTTCTCTTTGAACATCTCAAGTGTCCTTCTGATAATTTGCTTATAAATATTCCTACTTAACCAGCTTGGCGAAGGAAGTGTACTTCCTACAAAATGCTGAAGGTGGAGGGTTAGCTCCATTTGATTGTTGGCTTTGTTTGAGAGGAATCAAAACAATTGCTCTTCGTGTTGAAAAACAACAGGTTTAATGTTATTTTATTTTATTTTGGTGGTGAAATTAGTTGTCCCACCACTCGTTCTAGAAACATATATGCCTTCCCGCGCCTTTGTTAATCTATTATTCTTGACCCTCTAGATTTTCATGATTATGGCATGCATACTGCTGCATCTTCATCTATATATTGTGCAGAGAAGTTAGGGTAGTTCATAAAATTTTGGCACATCACAGTGTTCTAACTAAATAATTTCAATATCTTGCAGGAGAATGCACAAAAAATTGCTGAATATTTATCTTCAAATCCACGAGTGAAGAAGGTCAATTATGCAGGTCTTCTTGACCATCCAGGGAAGTCTTTGCACTTCTCTCAGGTATTCAAACAAGTGGTTTTTTTGGGAATTTGAACTAAGGCTCTATGGTTGTCGGTATCCTTCCACCATGAAGCTCTCCCTTGAAACTTACTGTTTAAATGTTGATCAATTTGCAGGCTATGGGTGCAGGATAGGTGCTTAGTTTTCTGACAGTTTCTTTGGCACTCTTTAAGCATGTTGCTGAGGCTACCCAGTACTTCAACATTATAGTCGGTTTTGGTTAGTTTTATCTGATGCTCAATTACTATTTTCTAAGATCATTTTTTCTTATCAAACTACTTCCTAGAGACATTTGCCTTCTCAATCTTTTCCCTATTGATTATAGTAAACGTGCAAATATTATTTTGCTTTGGTAGTCCCTCGTATTCTCTTTTGATATTTGGACTGTGAGGACACAGTACCATTTTCAATTGAGGGTGCCTCCCTTGTACTCATTTTGTTGATTGTTTCTGCATACTGTGATTGTGCCCTTGTCGGGCATACTTTTCTTTCTTTGTTATGGATTGGTGTGCCCTTGTCGGAGTTTGATATTATGGATATTTCTGTTGATATTGTATTGGATTGGTTTATTTTAGTTTTTGATTTGTAGTTTGTAGCTTCTTTGTTTTTTTGATGATAAGATTTGGATTGACGATGCCCGATGATGGATAGAGAGTGAAAACTTTCTTAAGGTTAAATCGTTGATTGCTTGTGCGTAGCCGTTCCTGAATAGATGCATGAGGTTGCCTAATGATGGAATGGTTGACGGTTTTCTTAAGGGCAAAGTCATCATCTTTTTGGGAAGGTTTTAACTTGGTTGGTACTAAGAGCATAGTCATGCATGTGTATAGTGTTGAGCATACCTCTCCATTTTTAAAAGGTTGAGCATGTTATGAATTATTTTGTGACAACTCTTTTTGTGATTTTTGATTCGTTAGCAATTAAAATGTTCAATGCTACTTGTATTTTGAAAAGGAAGTAAGATTTTGAACCATCTTGATTGATTTGCAGGCCATGTGTGGTGAGTTGTTGAAATTAGCCTTGTATTCGCTTTTGTCACCTAGAACTTGCCTGGTTGGTCTTGAAATGATGGTCTTGATTGAGTTTGGTTGGAGAAATGATCTAACGCTTTCATTGATGTTCTTGAAGTCCAGTTGGCCTAAAAATTATATCCTTAGTTGTCCCCTTTAAGCCTAATCCTTTTTATTGGCAACCACATTACAAGCCTTATCCTTTTTGAAAAAGTAATCCTCTTTTGAACCCTACCCTCCTTGAACTTGAGGTTGTGAAAATTGAGGCTAAAAGATTATGTTGGGGGTGTTATGGGAAATTCATTGAAGGTATGCTTACCACATGAAGGGTTGATATAAAAAACAAAAGAAAAAAAAGAAGAGAGAAATTGAGGGATGAATCCTCCAAAAGTTGAAAATGGTTGCATGTGGGGCATCTAGAGTAGAAATAAGAAAAGAAAAATGAAAAAAAAAATAGTGTGGAAGTTGCATGGGTTTGAAAAGCGAAAAAAAGTGGAGAAAGTTGGAAATGATGAGTTGTTGTGTAGTGTTCAAGGAGGGTGGCGTAGTCACTTATACCTAAATAATATCCTAACCTTCCCTAAGACTATATTACAAGATTAACAAAGTCCTTTGAGATTTCTAACCAAATGGAGTTGAGTCAATGTTGATTGAAAATATGGGCAAGCCTATGGTGTGACATTTGTATGGATGAGATGATTCTTTGTGAGTGTGAGTGTTGCATCTTTGTCCTTTGTCTTGTTTATATGTGTGTGGGGTTTTGGGACACTTCTTTCTTGTGAGAGCTTGTAAGTTGAAAAAGTGGTGATTTTGAAAATTCCTAATTGAATCAAGTAAGCATGTGAAAGAGTTAATGAGTTGAGTCATTTCTTGAGTTTGAGTTGTTGCCACTTAAATGATTCTTTGTTTTTTGAAAATGTTTCATGAGAATGAGAGGATTTCTTTTGTGAAAAGTTTGCATGTGGACTATTTGTTAGTATTAACCGAAGCCATTAACTTTGTGCTTAATTGAGAAAGGGAAATTGATTTGTGGTGTGTCTAGAAATAAGAGCTTCTTGGTTTTTACTTAACTATCTAGTTTAGTTCAAAGCCATATATTTTAGATTTGTATCTCATGAATCAGTTGTATGTTTGAAGGACACAGAGGTTTTAAGTAAGCGCTCAATCGTAGAACCACCAATACGAAATGTGTTGCCTCCTTTTTTCCTTTTTAATGAGAGTACTATTGTTAATGCTTGTATGGACTTTATTTGTTCATTTTCCCTCTTTTAGTCAAAGCTATGTCACTTGAGTGCTGCTGATGAATCAAAAAAGTTAATTTCTTACAAGGAAGAGCCATCAGGAATAGGCGGGTTAGAGTTGAAATTCTAATGATCAATCTCTTTATCCCCATTCTATTCAGCTCCTTTTCTATGCTAGTTTTGGGAGTCCTTGCTTTTTCCATTAGGAATTATAAAACTTGTAAAGAATTTGTCATATTTTTGTAACTTATAAATATTTTTTGGGTGTATTCACAGATATTTCATTCTTAATGGGCTTGAGAGAGTCATTAGCCTTATAATTTTTCTAAAGCGAAACTATGTGAGTCTTTCTTGTTTATTTTTCTCCGTCTATGACAAAGTTTTGACACTTCTGTCATTCACACTGGT
The DNA here is from genome assembly GCA_018342035.1 of Solanum appendiculatum. NCBI lineage: Eukaryota > Viridiplantae > Streptophyta > Magnoliopsida > Solanales > Solanaceae > Solanum > Solanum appendiculatum. The sequence goes on from JAGDQO010000341.1 coordinate 660,685, forward strand.
TTCTCTACATTATGTTTTACTCCGTTGGAATATTCTTTTCATGTGATTCATTGGTTTCATTTAACATTTTATTCCAACCAACGAGTATGGCAGGGAATTCATTTCGTGATAGGCGAGAAGGATATTCTGATTTGAGTTCATCCGTTTTGATTCTTCATAATATAAACTGATTGATTTTGTTTAGCTTGGTTACTCTTCTAAAGGTGTTTTAGTGTAGTTAAATTTTCTTTCCTTTAGTATGGAGTCTGTGTAACACCCCACGTCCCCCATCGTGTGTACGACTAAGTTCACATCGACGAACCTATTATTATTTAGGAGAATGAGGTCATAATCGAGCCTAAAAACCAAGGGTTCAAGTATATATACAATGAGCTAAGATAAGGTTAAAATGAATGATTTGAGTAGAAATGAAAATTTGAATCAAGTAAATGATCTACTAGCTTCACCTATGTGCTTCACCTACTTGCTTCACCTATGTGCATCACCTACTAACTCTTAATTACCAGCCAAAAGGACCAAGTAGGTGCATCACCTACTTGGACTCCTTGACCAGCTCAACGGGTCAAGTAGGTGCATCACCTACTTAGCCACTTTTGTGGCCCAAAATAAAGAGGAAAAGAGAGGCGGTCGAGATTGTTTAATGACTTGGCTGATGTTCTCTCATTATTTACATGTATATTTCTATGAGTTCTCTCAAGCTTTATCTGTTCACCTCTCAACCTCAAGCATCTGCCTCAAATTATTCCTAGGATTCTTGAAGAAATCCTCCTCTTCCAAAGTCAAGTTTGAAGGATAATTCAAGCCCTTATAGGACTGCAAGTCAAGGTCTAAATTTGCAAAACTTTAGGTAATCTTGCTGCCCCATTTCATCTCAATATATATATATCAGATTGGGTGAGATTTCTCTAGGTTTTTTAATGAAATTATGGCACTATGATTGGATGATATTACATTGTTTTGCTGGTAACTATTTCAATCATATCAGCTCCATATTTATTTTTCCATATCAAATTGTTCGTGCAAGTTCTTTGTTAACCAGTTAATGATTTTGGATAGAATCTACATGTTGTGAATGACATGGAGCCTAAGTCCATGTCAGATGCCACAGTGGATGACAGCTAGGCCAAAAAGAGGAAACTATTAGGTGTGCACGGATAAAATATGGTTCAAAAAGGTTAAATGTCTGCACCAGCAACACCAGCTTTTACTATTATTCAAAGTCTCCGAACGGACCATCGGAATTAGTTCAGGACCCGATAAAAATAAACAAGATATGCTACCCCACTAAATTCATCATTCCAGACTCAGTGGAACCATCGAAACGTCCATCCGAGATAATTTCAATGAAAACTGGATCCGACACCTAAGTTCTGTTTTATGCTAAAACCACTAGAAAGCTCAAAATGAGATCAGAAGCTTAGGGAACAGCACAAACGGTTGTTCTAGACCAAACTCGACATTCCTAATTGACGAAATTCTCATTTGAGCACGTTTACCAATAAAAAACAATTGTCCCCTTCAATTTGTTAAGGGCACTTACATGAACTTCTTTTATTGCAGATTTAAGTTTGATAATGAGCAGGTTTAATCCCCTTCAATTTGTTAAGGGCAAAGTCCTGTAACTCCCCATGACTCTCAGTAGCACAGAAGTTCAGAACTTTTACAAAATATCTCAGAGCTTCCTTCTCATCATGCTTAAAAATGCCTCTTTCATCAGAAGGACAGCTAATTTAAAATTCTGGAAAAGCAAAAGAAAACAGCTTTTAGTTACCAGTTCAAAAAAAATTACTTCATATTAGCAATCCCCTATATAGTTCATGATATTAATAAGTTCCACAAACGCACCTAAAGGAAGCCTTGGAAGACATATGTGGGGAGCATTTAATGAAATTGTCTGTCTTAAATGCTACACTTCTCCATGCTGCACTAATGCCTTCCTCTAGAACAATGATACGTTGATAACTGATCTGGCCTCTCCCTTTAGTGATAAGATAGATACACACATTCACCTTCCATGAGAGTTGTGTTTCCTGGTACCAAAATATGCTGTTACCTGGTGTTTATGTCTCCATCTTCTCCTCAGATCTTTTTGATCAGATGATGCCTCTTTGAGAATAAAGCATATCCAATCCAAGCTCTTCTCATTGAGCGCGATCCCGTCATCATATTTTTGCTTCTGTCTACCCAGTTGTACCATGAAATATTACTGGAGATCCATCTGGTGATGCCTTAAAATTTGACCTATAACTAATAAACAGCCGGGAACGAGTGTTTATCTCAAGTCGGCTAGAATCCACGTACAATGATATGCATGTTTCAGGGCAAAAATAGCAAACAAGGATATGCATCTTTGTTATAAGCATGACATTTGCCAATCCTAACTCCTTGAATTATAACTACAACGAACTCAAACATACCCCATGAACCTGAATAATATACACTAACAATATTTCAACAGCAAGCCTTGGAGCATTGGTAAAGTTGTGTCCGTGTGACTGACCTATAGGTCACGGGTTCAAGCAGTGAAACCAGTCACTGATGCTTGGGTCAAGGTAGGCTGCTTACATACATACACCCCCCCTCTCTTTGAGTGTGGATCTTTCCCTGACCCAGCGTGAATGGTGATGCTTCATGCGCCGGGCTCCCCTTTTTTATACAATCAGTCAGCCAAACATTTTAACCAGATCATTATCAAATTTTGAAGTAAGACTTCTCTTATGCAATTTCATCAAAAAGTTCTCTAGAAATTGGAAGACCGACCTGCCAAGTGGCAAAAATAAAGCATGAATCATCTCAGTTATCAAGTAGCGATGATCACCCTTTTTAGTGCCTCTAGGAACAAACATGCAACATCTGCATCGTTATTCCTTAACACAGTTAGCAAATGCTTAATAACCATGTTGTCCCATGCATTGAAAGATGAGATAGTATCTCTAGAGCAAGATATTCCAGTAGATATAGGTTATAGTGATGATATATGTTAATAGCTGATAAAGAAAAGTAATGGTAAGATGGAGAGACATCATTAATGAAGATTGTAATTGGGGTTCATATTAAAGCTGTTAAAAGTAAGGGCCAAAAAAGGGCCAAACGGTTGACGTTGGGCGCACTTGAGGTCCGGTTATTACACGAAGGGTAGTTTTGTACCAATATGCGTAGGTGAGGGGTAGTTTTGGCCATTTTTTTTTGAAACAATAAAACTTAGCTTAGTGCTTTAATGACAATCTAACAAGCAAGTATAGATCAGGACTACATGGCTTCCCTAATTCTAGTTTCTTTAATAATTGAAAGTGCTATAATATGAAGCATGATACTAAAAGTAATTGTTCTAGATGCAGGCTTTTTTACAGGTTAAAAAAAATAATTGTGTTAGAGCCATACTATTATTCCTCCATACAACAGTAAGATATGAGGAAGAGCTGCGACAAATTTAGAGAAAGCAATGAATGGGAGAGTAAAAACCACCTAGAATATGTAGTTGGCGTTAACAAAGTTTCCAAAACTTTTCATCTGGAGAGTAACCCAAAGCTTCTAGCTTTGTGGAAGCAAAGGTTGCTTTCCTAAACAACCACCACTATTCTGAAAAAATAACACAAACCTAGATCAAGAAAAACAACAAACTCAATTAACCAAAAGAGAAAATAGAAGGAACTAACAGGAGATACATGAACATAGATGTTTCGAATAATGCTTATCCTACATGCAAGTTGACTTGCACAAAGACCTTCTGGAGATTTAGTAGTCAGGAAGGACTCAAGTATTTCAAACAAGGGACTGCGCTTAGAGATTATGGAAGATATAGATTGTTCTAGGATTGCGCCAGAGTTTATGATAGAGTGTAGGCACCAGCATACATGCATATGCATGTTAAGAAGCAAAAATCCAATAACCTGAACAGTAAGCAAAAGCTGTTGTGTATTGGCAATAAAAAAACAATTGTCCCCTTCAATTTGTTAAGGGCACTTACATGAACTTCTTTTATTGCAGATTTAAGTTTGATAATGAGCACATCTTTAATCCCCTTCAATTAGTTAAGGGCAAATCCTATAACTCCCCACGACTCTCAGTAGCACAGAAGTTCAGAGCTTTTACACAAGATCTCAGAGCTTCCTTCTCACCATGTTTAAAAAATGCCTCTTTCATCAGAAGGACAGTAGATTTAAAATTATTGTAAAGCAGAAGAAAACAGGTTTTAGTTACCAGTTCAAAAAAAATTACTTCTTATTAGCAATCCCCTACTACTGAGAGTCATGGGGAGTTACAAGACTTTGCCCTTAACAAATTGAAGGGGATTAAAGATGAGCTCATTAACAGACTTAAATCTGCAATAAAAGAAGTTCCTGTAAATGCCCTTAACAAATTAAGGGGACAATTGTTTTTTATTGGTAAACGTGCTTAAATGAGAATTTTATCGCTCAGGAATGTCGAGTTTGGTCTAGAACAACCTTCCGTGCGGTTCCCTAAGCTTTTGATCTCATTTTGAGCCTTCTTGTGGTTTTAGCATAAAACAGAACTTGGGTGTGGGATCCACTTTTCATCAAAATGACCTCGGATGGAAGTTTTGATGGTTCCACTGAGTCCGGAATGTTGAAGTTAGTGGGGTAGCATATCAGGTTTATTTTTATCGGGTCCCGAACGAATTTCGAGGGTCCGTTCGGAGACTTTGAATAATAGCAAAATCTGGTGTTGCTGGTGCAGACATTTAACCTTTTAGATCCGTATTTTACCCGTGCACACCTAATAGTTTCCCCTTTTTGGCCTAACTGTCATCCACCGTGGCATCTGACATGGACTTAGGCTCCATGTCATTAACAACATGTAAATTCTATCCAAAATCATTAACAAGTTAACAAAGAACTTGCACGAACAATTTGATATGGAAAAAGAAATATGGAGCTGATATGATTGAAATAGTTACCATCAAAACAATGTAATATCATCCAATCATAGTCCCATAATTTCATTTAAAAAACCTAGAGAAATCTCACCAAATCTAATATATATATTGAGATGAAATGGGGCAGCAAGATTACCTAAATTTTTGCAAATTTAGACCTTGACTTGCAGTCCTATAAGGGCTTGAATTATCCTTCAAACTTGACTTTGGAAGAGGGGGATTTCTTCAAGAATCCTAGGAATAATTTGAGGCAGATGCTTGAAGTTGAGAGGTGAACAGATAAAGCTTGAGAGAACTCATAGAAATATGTATGTAAATAATGAGAGAACATCAGCCAAGTCATAGGCTTAAAACAATCTCAGCCGCCTCTCTTTTTCTCTTTATTTTGGGCCACAAAAGTGGCTAAGTAGGTGATGCACCTACTTGGCCCTCTGAGCTGGTCAAGGAGTCCAAGTAGGTGATGCACATAGGTGAAGCAAGTAGGTGAAGCTAGTAGGTGAAGCACATAGGTGAAGCAAGTAGATGAAGCACATAGGTGAAGCACATAGGTGAAACACATAGGCCAAGCACGTAGGTGAAGCTAGTAGGTCATTTACTTGATTCAAATTTTCATTTATGCCCAAATCATTCATTTTAACCTTATCTTAGCTCATTGTATATATACTTGAACCCTTGGTGTTTAGGCTCGATTACGACCTCATTCTCCTAAATAATAATAGGTTCGTCGATGTGAACTTAGTCGTACACACGATGGGGGACGTGGGGTGTTACACAGACTCCATACTAAAGTAAAGAAAATTTAACTACACTAAAACACCTTTAGAAGAGTAACCAAGCTAAACAAAATCAATCAGTTTATACTAGGAAGAATCAAAACGGGTGAACTCAAATCAGAATATCCTTCTCGCCTATCATGAAATGAATTCCGTGCCATACTCGTTGGTTGGAATAAAATGTTAAATGAAACAAATGAATCACATGAAAAGAATATTCCAACGGAGTAAAACATAATGTAGAGAAACCAGTGTGAATGACAGAAGTATCAAAACTTCGTCATAGACGGAGAACAAATAAGCAAGGAAGACTCACATAGTTTCGCTTTGGAAAAATTATAAGGCGAATGACTCTCTCAAGCCCACTAAGAATGAAATATCTGTTAATACACCCAAGAAATATTTGTAAGTTACAAAAATATGACAGATTCTTTAAAAGTTTTATAATTCCTAATGGAAAAAGGTAGGACTCCAAAAACTAGCAGAGAAAAGGAGCTGAATAGAATGGGGATAAAGAGATTGATCATTAGAATTTCAGCTCTAACCCGCCCATTCTTGATGGCTCTTCCTCGTAAGAAATCAACTTTTTGGAGTCATCAACAGCTCTCAAGTGACTTAGCTTTGACTTAAAGAGGGAAAATGAACAAATAAAAGCCATACAACCATTAACAATAGTACTGTCATTAAAAAGGAAAAAAGGAGGCAACACATTTCGTATTCGTGGTTCTACGATTGAGCGCTTACTTAAAACCTCTGTGTCCTTCAAACATACAGCTGATTCATGAGATACAAATCTAAAATATATGGCTTTGAACTAAGCTAGATAGTTAAGTAAAAACAAAGAAGCTCTTATTTCTAGACACACCACAAATCAATTTCCCTTTCTGAATTAAGCACAAAGTTAATGGCTTCGGTTGGTACTAACAAATAGTCAACATGCAAACTTTTCACAAAAGAAATACTCTCATTCTCATGAAACACTTTCAAAAAACAAAGAATCATTTAAGTGGCAACAACTAAAACTCAAGAAATGACTCAACTCATTAACTCTTTCACATGCTTACTTTATTCAATTAGGAATTTTCAAAATCACCACTTTTTCAACTTACAAGCCCTCACAAGAAAGAAGTGTCCCAAAACCCCACACACATAAACAAGACAAAGGGCAAAGATGCAACACTCACACTCACAAAGAATCATCTCATGCACACAAATGTCACACCATAGGCTTGCCCATATTTTTAATCGACATTGACTCAACTCCATTTGGTTAGAAATCTCAAAGGACTTTGTTAAGCTTGTAATATAGGCTTAGGGAAGGTTAGGATATCATTTAGGTATAAGTGACTACACAACCCTCCTTGAACACTACACAACAACTCATCACTTCCAACTTTCTCCACTTTTCTTCGCTTTTCAAACCCATGCAACTTCCATACTATTTTTTTTCATTTTTCTTTTCTTATTTCCACTCTACATGCCCCACATGCAACCATTTTCAACTTTTGGAGTATTCATGTGTCATTTATTCATTTTCTTTCTTTCTTTTTCAAAGCTTTTTCTTTCTTTAACACTTTCCATCCATCCCTTAATTTCTGTCTTCTTTTTTCTCTTTTGTTTTTTATATCAACCCCTCATGTGGTAAGCATCCCTTCAATGAATTTCCCATAACACCCCCAACTTAAGCTTTTAGCCTCAATTTTCACAACCTCAAGTTCAAGGAGGGTAGGGTTCAAAAGAGGATTACTTTTTCAAAAAGGATAAGGCTTGTAATGTAACCAATAAAAAGGATTAGGCTCAAAGGGGATAACTAAGGATAGATATATTTAGTGCAAAGGTGGGATTTTTAGGCCAAGTGGACTTCAAGAACATCAATGAAAGCCTAAGATCATTTCTCCAACCGAACTCAATCAAGACTAACATTTCAAGACCAACCAGGCAAGATCTAGGTGACAAAAGCGAATACAAGGCATTATTCAACAACTCACCACACATGGCCTGCATATCAATCAAGATGGTTCGAAATCTTACTTCCTTTTCAAAATACAAGTAGCATTGAACATTTTAATCGCTAACGAATCAAAAGTCACAAAAAGAGTTGTCACAAAATCATTCATAACATACTCAACCTTTTAAAAACGGAGAGGTATGCTCAACAATATACACATGCATGACTATGCTCTTAGTACCAACCAAGTCAAAACCTTCCCAAAAAGATGATGACTTTGCCCTTTAGAAAGTCATCAACACATCATCAGGCAACCTCATGCATCTATTCAGGAACGACTACTCACAAGCAAGCGATTTAACCTTAAGAAAGTCGCCACTCTCTATCCATCATCGGGCATCGTCAATCCAAATCTTATTATCAAAACAAAAACAAAGAAGCTACAAACTACAAATCAAAAACTAAAATAAACCATTCCAACACAATATCAACAGAAACATCCACAATATCAAACCCCGACTAGGACATACCAATCCATAACAAAGAAAGAAAAGTACGCTCGACAAGGGCACAATCACAGTATGCAGAAACAATCAACAGAATGAGTACAAGAGAGGCACCCCCAATTGAAAATGAGACGGTGTCCTCACAGTCCAAATATCAAAAGGGAATACGAGGGACTACCAAATCAAAAGAATATTTGCACGTTTACTATAATCAACAGGGAAAAGATTGAGATGGCAAATGTCACTAGGAAGTAGTTTGATAAGAAAAAATGATCTTAGAAAATAGTAATTGAGCATCAGATAAAACTAACAAAAACTGACTATAATGTTGAAGTACTAGCTAGCCTCAGCAACATGCTTAAAGAGTGCCAAAGACACTATCACAAAACTAAGCACCTATATTGCACCCATAGCCTGCAAATTGATCAACATTTAAATAGTAAGTTTCAAGGGAGAGCTTTATGGTTGCAGGATACCGACAACCATAGAGCCTTAGTTCAAATTCCCAAAAAAACCACTTGTTTGAATACCTGAGAGAAGTGCAAAGACCACCCTGGAAGGTCAAGAAGTCCTGCATAATTGACCTTCTTCACTCGTGGATGGGAAGATAAATATTCAGCAATTTTTTGTGCATTCTTCTGCAAGATATTGAAATTATTTAGTTAGAACAATGTGATGTGCCTAATTTTACGAACCACCCTAACTTCTCTACACAATATAAAGATGAAGATGCAGCAGTATGCATGCCATAATCATGAAAATTTAGAGGATCAAAATTAATAGATTAACAAAGGCGCGGTAAGGCATATATGCTTCTAGAACAAGTGTTGGGACAACTAATTTCACCACCAAAAAAAAAGAAAATAAAATTAAACCTGTTGCTTTTCAACGCGAAGAGCAATTGTTTTGATTCCTCTCAAACAAAGCGAACTATCAAATGGAGCTAACCCTCCACCTTTAGCATTTTGTAGGAACGCCACCTCCTTCGCCAAGCTGGTTAAGTAGGAATATTTAAAAGCAAATTATCATAAGGACACTTGAGATGTTCAAAGAGAAGCAAGGCATCAGACATCATTTACGTTAAATACGCTATACATAACTAACAAAAGATTTTCAGATATAGACTTGTCAGTGAACTTATTTCTTAAACTTAACTTAACTTTATCAAGTATCAACAACAACAAAAAGAATTTCTAAATTTCATGGTCAATTATAAGGGCAGCCAGTGCATTCAGGAAAAGAATTTAAGTATCACGAAGTATTGCAAAAATTTGTGCATTGCAGGGTCTATAGAGTGCTACATAGGGAGGACTTCTTGTACACACCTTAAGCCATATGGAAGGGATCCGTTTTTACTTGCACACAACCCTGAGTAAGTATACTAAGATTGTGTGAAGGCTCATCCTCAGGCCTCTGTGAAAGCCCTTATTCAAAGTGAAGAATTATGGGAGTTGCGAGACTATCGTCCTTTACATCCATTTAATCTAGTCCAAAGAAAATAAAAATCTTATTTTTAAAGGAACTGGAAGAGGAAAAGGAAGCATGATATCAACATTTGCAACCTATTGATGAAGAGTTCTAGAGTTTCACTATGAGTTGGTGGGTAAGTGATTCATGTCTAAAGAAACCAATAATGGGTCTACTTACAAACTCACGTTCACTACAGTCAAGCTCCTAATGTGATTATTGATTCAGGCCACCAAAAAGACCCAAGAAAACTAAGAATATACAACCATAAGATAACAATAAATCAAATTATGAAACGTATGCGAAATAGAGTCAAAACCTTTCTCCTCTGATGCAAGTACACCAGCCATGAGATCACTATGGCCGGATATGAATTTAGTAGTTGAATGCATCACAAAATCTACAAAACCATGGACAAGTAAGCTAATATCCGATGCATGTTATTGGAGAGTATTCCAGTTAGCGAAACAAAAAGTATTTGCAAAATACCTGCTCCGAGCTCCAAAGAGTGGGATAGTACTGGGGACATAATGTTGCTATCTACAAGCACAAGAGCCCCATGTGCATGAGCCATCTTAGCAATTTTCTGTAATAAATCAGAAGAGACAACAGTATGAGACAAAAATAATCATCTTTTGAAGATCAATCTATTACTATCTATCAGCAACAGTAAAAGCTGAAAAACTATACATGCATAATCTACATACCCACACGAATATCACAAATTTGTTGATGAGGGTTGCTTGGACTCTCCAGCCAAACAAGCTTTGTGCATGGTTTAATCACATAAGCAACCTCTTGTTACGAAGTGATATCCACTCGCCTGTACAAATAGGATGACAATCAAGACTCTAATAACCTAATTGAAAACAAAGTTACATTGATAAAAGAGATACCAACTTCACCCAATCCCCTGGCTTTTCAAGATAACCAAATCAGGCACTAAGCGCACTCCTTTCCATTATAGATCATATGAAATGAAACATACACAACAATCAATCCTGCATCATGTGGGTTCACTCATTTTGTGTTTACAGTTTGCACATTGACTTTGAAAGTTTTATTAATCCATTTCACCACTAGCCTCTTTATATATCTCCAGCTCTCTCACCAATATGACTTTAGAGCCTTTTTTTAGCACTATCTACTCTTAAATGTACAATTTTGAAAAAACCCATCATTTAAATTTTATATGGATTTTTTAAAGAAAAGTTGTAGTGAAGGATCAACTATTTATATAAGTTACTACCACATAATGTCTTGTTAACAGCTACTACCTCCTCTACATTGTTTTTAAATTCTTTGGCTGAATAAAATCATAAAGACCCGTATAAATTAAACAGACAAGCATGAAGCTCTAGTTCCCTCCGTCATAATTTTTTTCAAAATGAGAACCTTGTAAATAAAATATGAAATAGTAATAATTGAATGAACATGCAATATACTTGGAGAAAACTACCTTCAGTAATTTCATATTCATCGATTTCCTCTTCTTCTTTTTCAGTCATCATGATGTTCTCCAAGCTTTCCACTTTCTGTTGATGGCTTTTAGCATTTTTGGCGGTAAGTTCTTGTTCCTTCCTCTCAATGTCGAATTTATTCAACTTTTCTTCAAACTCCTCAATGCATGATTTGAGTTCAGGTTTAGCAAACTTCTTCCCCTAAATGAACACATTCAAACAGCTGCATAAAGCTTTAACACGGTGAAATGAATTCCCAATAACTACTGAAAACTAGTCCAAGCCTTGTGATGCCACAACCAATCTTACCTTATTGTAATAGTTCGAAAATTATCCATATAAGGAATAGTCATAATTCTTAAACAACTCTGTCAGCTTTCTCATCCTCTTATTAGTGTATGATAGCAATTTATGAAGGTTTTTGGAAAGTCAAGACATTAGGACATGCAACATGGTTCATTTAAAACACGTTTGGACTTTTCAAATGGGGGCATACATGCATTTCAAATGGAAGCATGTAACTCCTCTAATGGAGAGATAAGGTAAGTTGTTTAACACTTATGAATATGTCATATATGAAGACTCTGTGATGGATACTTTTCGAACTATTATAAATAAGGTACGATTGCTGTCTTAAGAAAAAGGTTTTTCCTCTATTTCGCATACGTTTCATAATTTGATTTATTGTTTTCTTATGGTTGTATATTCTTAGTTTTCTTGGGTCTTTTTGGTGTCCTAAACCAATAATCACATTAGGAGCTTGACTATAGTAAACGTGAGTTTGTAAGTAGACCCATTACTGGTTTCTCTAGCAATGAATCACTTGCCCAACTCATAGTGTAGAACTCTTCAACAATAGGTAGCAAATTGTCACGCCTCAAATCCCACTAAGACAAACAGGAACCCGATGCCCTAAAGGCCCGAGAGAACCAACATATAACCTGTGCTTACTATGTGTATAACTATGACAATGTTAAAGTTACGACAAGCTCATATAAGATGGAGCGATAAGAACAAACATAGGTAGACCCAAAACTACAAGGCTTGGCCATGGAGGCCACAACTGTAAAGAGACAAGACGCAACTGAACTAAATACATTAGTCTACAAAGCCTCTAAAAGATAGAAAACCTTATTTTGGGATGGGACAAGGCCCCCCTTACCCTTAAATATCATACAGTAACAAAATAGGTGCCAAAGACTCAGTAAGCCCCGAATCAACCTAGAGTTTCACCAATAGCAATTGAGTACTTGTGCTCTTACTAAAGAGGTCTACTAGCTGGTACCTACAACATGAAATGCAGCATCCTTGCGAGGGACGTCAGTACGAAAAAATGTACTGAATATGTAAGGCAATAGCATATTTAAAATAAGGGCTCAAATGAAATCAAGTATCAATATATCCGTGCATAGATCAGAGTAGAATACCACCTTTGTTTACTCTTGTGGGATCATGTATGTTACATTCTTTTCTTTACTTTTGTGCGTTATAATCTTTGTAAGCCATGTGATACAAATGACCAGCTGATCAGTGGTAGAAAAGGATGACCCATGCTAGGCATTTTAACCCTTGAGATGCTGTCGTCATAATTACACAAATTGGGATCGGCCCATGCTAGGCTTTCACCCCTGAGTTGCCACCCTTCTGTACCAATTGGGATCGACCCATGCTAGGCATTTGCCCCTGGGCTGCCACCCATAAATGCACACATTGCTTCTCTTAACTTCTTTAATCTTTCAGATTGTTATTTTTTTGGTCATAATCATTTCTGAGATTTGGAGGTACGGACCAGTAGTAGGAGACATGAGAATAAAAACTTTAAGGCAGTAACAATAACATAAGGAGCTCTGTAACCTCAATGGGACATTTGGCTTCAATTGACTAAGAGGAGAATTTGTCATGTTTGCTGTTGTGAATACATTTCAATACTAGCACATAAATACACAAATATAGAGTATTGAACATGTACTGAGTGACTCGACATACTAAGGATAGGGGAAAATTATTGTTAGCTATATTGGAGATCGTACGCTGCCACTATATTTCCTTTACTAGGAATAGAGCTTAGGAAATTCACTTCTTTGATAGTAATCACAAACTTCAGATTTCATGCCAAGGAATATGGAATCGAATAGCCTTACATACCTTATTTTCTGACCAACACAACTATCGCGATTCAGCCTCCCATTTTGGGTAGTAATCTACAATATATGTCATGATGAAACTAAAATTAGCGGCTATCACATTGTGGGCCTCATCAAACAGTAGCTAACTTGCACGGACAAGGAACCCATACAACCCTTAAACAAATGTGTGTCACCACCCCCTCCTTCAATATCCAGTACAAACCTTATATATCCTTTCCCAAGATTACCCAATCTGCCCCCAACAACAATACACATAAAACAGCCCCAAATATTCTTTATCATAGCAACCAAATATTGAACCCACCACCCCTTGAGTTCTTAATGAAAGCACACCTATAATTCTTTACTCAAACTTATACATAAGGAAGACAAAAATGGAGCAGCCACCTTACCTCAATTCCTTCAACTTCTCCTTTTAACTTGAACTCTTCATGAACTTCAATTTCCCTTCAGACTTAAACCAAAGAAGAAGAGAAAAGTCTCCTAATAACCAAGAAAAGTTAGCAGTAGCTTGTGGAAACATTCTGCCTTTGTAATTGTGGAAACATTTTGCCTTTGTAATTATATTTGAGCATAAATAACATGTTTTTCTAGTCATCCATGGGAGAATTAAGCTAAATCCATAAGTGGTTTCACTTACCTTGTCTTGCAAAGATGAGGGTTTCTTCAAGAACCCTAGAAGGAATTTTATGGCTGCTGTTTTAAGCCTTGAGAAAAAAGGGGAGAGAGTGCTGGAGTTAATCCTGAATTTTGTGTGTTAAAATGAGAGGAAATATCAGCCAATATTTATCTTATATTGAGCTTTTTTGACCACAAAAATAAAATCCTCTAGAACCTCCCTTTTTAGCTCCATTTTGAGCCACTAATTGGTCAAGTAGGTGATGCACTTGCTTATGTACATCAAGCTGCTCAAAAGGTCAAACTAGGTGATGCACCTACTTGCCTTTTCTTAGTGGGCTTAACCACATTGGGCCTTGGCAGATTTGGCTGTTGGGTTTTTTTCCAATTTTATTTTCTTTTAGTTTGGGCCTCAAGTGAGTCCATTAACATAAGCATAAATCTAATCCATTAACCTTGGGCCCCTTAACTAGATCCATATAGCTCAAGTAGGTGATGCACCTAGTAGCTTAATTAGGCCAAGCAAGCAGCTCACTATTTTATTCCATTCTCTAAATATTAAACTCTTTTTCTTTAACTTAGCACTTAACTTTGAACTTTAAGCTCAATTACCACCTTACTATCTCGAGTTTAAATACTTCTATTGGGGTTAACTTCGAGTACACATGCTGAACATGCAAGGCATTACATCACCTTCCTAGCTAGTTTAAACCAACACTACCCATATAAGAAGCATGGTCCCCCACCTATATGATAAAGCTATGTCGAGTATCATATGATTAGAACTAGCATATGCAAAAATGTGGGGTGTTACATCCTCCCCCCTTAAGAACATTCATCCTCGAATGTTAGCATGGTTATCCAGCCCAAACAAGTTCAAGCCTAAGTTACGTACTTCTATTAATCACATAATACATAAGAGCTACGAGCATGGTGAGAATGAGTTTTGTAAGGGCTATGATTGTCCTTATGAGCATGGTAATGGGTATCTTGAGTATGATGGTGATTCCTATGAGGGCTATGATGGTCCATGGGATAATGAACAAGATAGTGGTGAAAACTACTACTCCGGAGACAATTATAAGGTGAATGGAGCTTATGACTCATGTGATATGTTGAAGGGGTAGAAGGATCTTATGGAGTCTACCATTGTGAAGATGATGGTTCTCATGCTTTGCACCATGGTTATGATGGTGATGTGAGGTACAATTCTTTCTCTCATAGGTCTTATGAATCCTTTGAGCGGAATCTAGACAGAAATGGAAGTTGTGAGATTGAATTTCCTTCCTCGTCTTGTGCTACTTCCTATTCTAAGAAAGAAGGCATGGATGTTTGGGCGAGACCATTTCAAAGTCATCGTGTGGACCATAGAAGAAGTACATTCCCTACTTCTCAAAACATGATAACTTATTCTTCTCATCCTAGTTCCAATGTTTCTTGTTCTCCATATGGTGATGAGGTTGGAGGTAGAGTGGGAGGTATACTAAGCCATGAAGTCGTATAGTTAAGAGAATCATTTACCACATTGAGGGAAAATTTTGATGATTTATTATGGATGTTTGAAAAGGTCAAGTCTATTGTACAAAAGAGGCAAGTTATTCATCATGAAGATAAACCTAAGGAGTTACCTTTGGAAGCAAAACAAGATACTCCTTATAAGGATGACTCTAAGGAGTTGAACATGGAAGTCAAAACACCCTCTCCTTGTGCACCAAAATGGAAGTTAAACTTGAAAGGATCTTCTAACCCTTCGCAAGGAATCCTTGCCACGTATCCTAACTCCCATAAACTTGAGAGACAAATGATTGAGAGGAGTAAGGGTGTGAAAAGTGACAACTCAAGAGTGGAAAAAGGAGAGGTTGGGTGGAGTGATGTGAGAGGGTTGTCACATTCTTCTCCTAACTCATGTAACTTTTATTTCTCTAGTAGTTTGAAAACTTATGCAGGTATCCTTGGAAGCAAGCCTAGTGAGGCATCTCAAAATGTGAAGAATCATGAGGTTCTTGAAAGCTTCCACAAGGAGAAGATGTGCCCCAATGTTGAAAACCAAGGTGAAGACACTTCATGTTATGAGCTACAAGGTAACAATGCTAATTCTTGGACTTCCTTAAACTTGAAAATTCATTGTGTGGCTAGTAGCCAATTGAGTATAAGTGATAGCTTTATTTCATGTGAGCTTAATGATTCTTTGCCACATAGTGATAATGCATTTGTTGAGAGTGTTCATACACTAGTTTATCCATGTTTGTATGACCCGATTATATGGACCTATTATCATTTTGACCCCAATGAATGTTTGGGGGTATTAGAGCTTGTAGTAGTGCCATCTTTTGGGTGGTATTATCCTTTTGATGCGTGGAATAACCCTACATACATCATTCAAGCAACATTGGTTGAGGCCGATGCACAATGAAAACCCCATACGCGCATCACATAGGTGGTTTTTGGTGGACCCGTACCTTCATAGGTCAGGCGATATCGGACGAGGCCCGCACACAATGGAAAACCCCTACGCACGTCAATCAAGCAACATCGGTCAGGTCCTACACATAATGGCTGGCCCGTTCCTGATATTAGTGGACCATTGTGCACATCAGTCAAGCGATATTGGTCGACACCTATGTACAGTAGTATGCCCTTGTGCGCATCGCCCAAGTGACAACAGCAGGCCACTGCGTGAATCACCCAAACAACATCGGCAAACCCCTATGAAAATAGACCTAGATCCATGCTCAACAACACATCGATGAACCCCGCGCACATTGGTAGAGAGAGATCAGACAAGGCCCCTACATAACGGCAGACCCCTACACATATCGATTGATGACTGTGCACAAGGCAAGGCCTTTGCGCATCGCTTAGGTGACATCGGTAGACCCTGTGCACGACGTCCAAGAGACATCGGTTGAGGCCGATGCACAATGGAAAGCCCCTACCCACATCACATAGGCAGTATTGGAAGACCTCTACCCACATTAGCCCGGTGACATCGGTTGAGGCCCCGCACACAATGGCAGGCCCCTACGCATGGTAATCAAGTGACATCAGTTGGGTCCCGCACATAATGTCTGGCCTGTGCATGATATATGAAAATCAGTTAAGTGATATCGGTCAAGGCCCATTTAAAATTGTACACCCTTGTGCGCATCACCCAAGCGATAATAGTAGGCCCCTACGCGTATCACCCTAGCAACATCGACACACCCCGGCGCGCATCAGCCTAGGCCCATGCACAATCGCACGCCCCACACACATCGTCCAAGCAATATCAGTGGACCCCTACACACATCGACTGAGGCCCGTGCACAATGGCAGGCCCTTGCATGCATCAACCAAGAGACATCGACAAACCCCTTCGCACATCAGCCAGGAGACATCGGCCGACGCCCGCACAAAAGGCAGGACCATATGCACATTGGTTAAGTGACTTGTGTCAATGCCCATGCACAAGGTCAGCCTCTGGGTGCATTTCCTACATGGTTGAGGCTCACGCACAATGGTAGTCCCATGCGCACATTGCCAAGGCTACATCAGTAGACTTCTACACACATCGGCGAAGGCCCGCACATAATGGTAAACCTTGCGCTCATCAGCCAAGTGACGTCGATCGTTGCCTATGCATAAGCACAGGCCCATTCGCCCATCACCAGCCGACATTGGTTGAGGCGCTCGCGCCCATCCGACATTGGAGGATGTCATCGCTTATTTTTAGAAAAAGTTTGATACAAAAAAATTGAAAACTATTATTTTTTATGTGAAAGTCATTTTTGCAAGGCGAAGTGTGTTTGGTGGAATTTTTTTAAAGAAAATTTATATTTAATTATTTTTTTCAGAAAATTTTAACATTTAAAACAATAAATATTTCTTATTGAAAACTATTATTTTTTATATTTGAAAGTCATTTGCGCAAGTAAAATTTTGTATGGTGGGTTTTTTATTTTTTTAATATTTTTCTTATTTAATAATTTTTTTCGGAAAATTTTCACATACAAAAAAATTAAATTTTTTATTGGAAACTTTTATTATAGACATTTGAAACTCATTTGTGAAAGAGGAATTGTGTTTTTGGTGGTTTTTTAATATTTTCGTTTAATTTTTTTCTTTTAAATTATTTTTTCGGAAAATTTTAACATGTAAAAAATTAATTTTTTTATTGAACACTATTTATTTTTACATTTGAAACTCATTTGTGAAAGGGGATTGTGTTTGGCGGTTTTTATATTTTTTTATATTTTTTCCTTTTTTATTATTTTTCAGAAAATTTCGATATGGATAAAAATGAAATTTTTTTATTGAAAACTATTAATTTTGACATTTGAAATTCATTTGTCGAACCGGAATTGTGTTTGGTGATTTTTTTAGAGTTTATTTTATTTCATTTACTATATAATTACTTTTTTCAAAAATATTCGACATATATAAAAATAATTATTGTATTAAAACAATTATTTTTTATATTTCGAACTCATTTGTGCAAGCGGACTTGTATTTGGTAGTTATTTCATATTTGTTTTTATTTTTTCCTATTTAATTATTTTTTCAAAATATTTTCACATATAAAAAAATCAAATTTTTTTACGAAAAATTATTATTTTAGACATTGGAAACTCATTTGTGAAAGTGAAACTGTGTTTTGTGGCTTTTTTAATATTCTCTTTTACTTTTTCATATTTAATTATTTTTTTTGAAAAATTTCGACATATAAAAAATTAAATTTTTTATTGAAACTATTATTTTTTACATTTGAAACTCATTTTTTGAAGCGGACTTGTGTTTTGTGGTTTTTTATATTCTCTTTTATTTTTTTCCTCTTTAATTATTTTTCAGAAAATTTTGACATATAAAAAAATAAAAAAATTTAATTGAAAATTGTTATTTTTGACATTTGAAACTCAATTGTGCAAACTGAATTGTGTTTGGTGATTTTTTTAGGCGAAATGGTCTGATGGACCCCTATACTTGTACGAGTTTGTATTATGGACCTTTTTACTTAACACTTTATCAACTGGACCCTTAAACTTAAATAAACAGAATTTATCAAACCTCTTTTACCATTGACAAGGCTTATGTGGCATTAAGATGGCTGAGTTGGCGAAAGTGTGTAACTGCACGCACGTTAAAGCGAGTGAGCACCATATTTCAATTTTAAAAATATTATTAAAAGAATAAAAAAATTAATAATAAAACTTTTTTACAAAAATTAACTAAAAGTCCCCATCTTCTTCATGACTAAATACACCTTCATTTGCAGCTATCTCCATGTCCGTCCCCTTTTTTTCTTTCCATACTCTTGTCATCTTCTTTAAGAGATCTTGGCATTGACACCTCCTTGAGTCCATTGATTCGCCGGCGGAGGGAGAGGGCGACGGTGGTGGTGCTCATTGGACACCACTGATTGGCAGCAGAGTGAGAGAGACGATGCTAGTCAGTGGAGAGAAGAATGAGGTGGGTGAGGGTGGGAGGATCTGGTTACGATAGCGAAGAGATTTTCTGCTAGATCTGGTGGTGCGGCAGCGGCTTAGTTGTTGATTTTATGGAGGTTGAAGAAGGGGGAAAGGAAAATAGTGAGGATGTGTGGTGGAGATGAAAACGGGTGAGAGAAAGAGTATAGGTGGTCTCACCAGTAGGGGCGACGACGATGGCGACGGCGGCAGCGACTGACTGTTTCAAGGTGGGAATGGGGAGAGATGTATGGAGTTTCAAATAAATTAAAATTTTATTGTTCTACTTTTTATTAAATAATTTTGGTTAATAAAGATAGTTATGACATGTAATTGATTTAGGTGACATGGATTTGACATGTCATCTATTTAAGGGCGAGTGAACTACACACATGATAAGAGGCGTTTAAAAATCTTATTTGGATTGAGTCTAAGGGTTCAGTTGATAAAGAGTTAAGTAGAAGGGTCCATAATACAAACGCGTACAAGTATAAGGGTCCATCAGACCATTTTGCCATTTTTTATATCTTCTTTTAGTTTTTTCCTATTTTATTATTTTTGTTAAAATTTTGACATATATAAAAATAATTTTTTTAAAAAAATATTATTTTTTAATATTTTGAACTCATTTGTCTAAGTGGAATTGTGTTTGGTGGTTTTTTTATATTAAGTTTTATTATTTTCTATTTAATTTTTTTTCGAAAAATTTTGACATATAAAAAATCAATTTTTTTTTAAAACTCTTTATTTTTTATATTTGAAACTTATTTGTGCAAGCGGAATTATGTTTGGTGGTTTTTTTTTATTTTTCTATTTAATTATTTTTTCAAAAAATTTCGACATATATAAAAAGAGAAAAGACATAAAGTGACATCTGAAGTTGTCCGAAATTTTCAAAAAGACACCTTAACTATGCGGGCGTCCTATTACCCCATAAACAATCTTGAACTGATATTATTACATCATTTTTTGTCCACTTGGCATAGAGAGTGTATGTACTCTCCTTAAAGAACGTAAACAACATAAAATAAAGAATATAATTTTATTTTTACAAGTATTTTGTTATAAAATATAATTTCTTATTTTTTAATCTTATTTTCCTTATTATTTTCTCTTCTTTCTTCTTAAAAAATTTATAGTCCTCTTCATTAAAACTCCCCACTTTCAATGTCACCAATTTACCATAACTCCATCCTCCTTCTTTTACTACTATTAATTTAACTCTCTACAATTTTAAAATTTTATGTAAATATTTTTTTACATTTCGAACAATTTGATAAACCCATATATCAAATTTCAGTCCACTCTTGTTAATCTCATTTTCTCTTCGAAACACCTCTGGTGCAGCACCCTATCTAGAAATATTTTTCAGATTAAAAAATAGAGCGTATAGAGTGATTTATTGATTTAGAATTTTGGAATCAACATAAACAGATGTTTCAAATGCTACCTTGATCAAAATTGCTTGAGTAGCATCACCGATATCAACAAAAACATCTCTAGTTTTCAAAGTCTTATGTACCCTTGGATTAAACTCAACATGAATTTGGTCGTTGTGGGAGAGGCTCAGCTTGACGTGAGGGTGGAAGGTGAAGAAGAAGAAAGAAAGAAAGAAAATGGAGGGAGAAGTTCAACTTGAATGTGAGGATGGGTGGGGTGGAAGGTAAAGTGAAATTTAAGATGAAATTATTTTTAAAGTAATAAAAATAAAATGGGTCAAAAAGTAAAAGGGAGAGAAAAAGAATAAAGAAGAACTTGAAATGAAAAAAATATTCTAAATTAAATTAACACATGTCACGTAATGATTGGTGTGTGAAAACACTTGCTTTTTAAAATCAGGTACTGGTGTAAAAATGATGTAAAAATATAAATTCAAAATTGTTTAGGGGGGTAATAGGACACTCGCATAGTTAAGGTGTTTTTTTAAAAATTCGAGACAACTTCAAGTGTCACTTTATGTCTTTTCTCTATATAAAACAATTTGTTTGAAAACTATTATTTTTTATATCTGAAACTCATTTGTTCAAGCGGAATTGTGTTTGACCACGTCTGTCACGACCGGATTTCTCAGGTCATGATGGCACCTACTATAACCCACCAGTAGGTAAGCCTAATCCCTAGCCTGGAACCAGAAGCAACGGGCTATCAAGCGGAAGAGGAACCAATGAATTAACAAACGAATATAAAGAGAAGAAAGAGGAATCAACATAGATATATCCAAGGAACCGTCCCCAAGACCTGGCATCAGTCAGTACTCGAGCATCTAAAGAAAACAAGAGTACATAGCTTTTACAAATACCAAATAGATACAAACAGTCTTCGAAAGCAAGTAAAGACTAGTCCTAGCCCAAAATAGATGGAAATCGGCAACTCCAGACGCCAGGAGCTCACCCAATCTCCCAATGCACGCTGCTCCGCACCAAGACCAATCACCGGCGATAACCCATACTATGATCTGTAGAGTGCAGAAGTGTAGTATGAGTACCAAACGAATGGTACTCAGTAGGCATAGGCCGACTGAGCTCCACAGCTAAAGTAAATATAAATAACGTATAAAATAGGTAGGAACAACAAAAGTAACTAAATAGGATCTAACATAAGGTAAAGCAGGAAATTAGAGTAAAGAGCTAGAATACACAAAGAAAGGAAACAGAGTAAAAAAACGCACCTGTAAACGCAAGCCACAACCTAATTACAATGAGAGAGCACTATAGGAGTCAACTAATCAAGAACGAAATACTGACTGCCAGCGCTAATCACCTAGGAAATAATCCAACTGAACCTAGCAGGAAGTACCAATAACAAATCCAGACTAACACACTCTGTAGACCAACTACAAATACACCACAAGATAAATACAAGTATAATCAAATAATAATCGACTGGATGCCCATACTCCCGGAAGGTACATAAAATAACAAACATACCCCCGACCCTCATAAACTGGGGGACCTAACATCAAACAAGTATACTGGTGATAGGCGATGCTAATGAATGCAAGTTTGAAGTAAAAACCAGCAACATCATCGGTGTCTCCCAGAGATCATCAACAACCAAGTGAGTACACCCACCCCAGCCCCCGGCCTGCCAGGTGGGACTCATGTAGCTCCCTCATCCGGTTCAGTGGTGCACCGGCCAGAGGGGCCGATAGGGGATGCGGGAAGTCTGTATACATTGCCTGGGCCCGAACTAGGCGTTATGCATAACATATAGCATCCCCGTAGTGGTACTGGAGAGTGAGTGGCCAAGACGATGTAGAAAGGGCGATGCCGCACCGGATGGTCAAGTACAGGCTAAAGGCATCCCAGATGCAGCCAATAAAAATTGAGTGCATCCTCGATGCCTCTAATACTACCAGTATAAAAGGAGTATGTCCTCGACGCCTCATGAGTTGCAAAATCCGTTTATCAAAGTAGTCCAGGTGGTACTACTCTCGTTAAAAACTAGTTTTAGAAAATAGTAAAAGTGTGAGAATGTCTGCTCAAAGAAATAGTAAAAATCCAAGGAAAGTAACGGGATCATACCTCAACCAAGTAAAAATGCTTGATCAATGCAAGCATGCCAACACCAGCATCCGAACAAGGCACACACAATAAGAAATGTAATATCAAATCATGCCACACTACCAAGGCAAGGGAAACTAACTTGGGATCCAATCGCTCCTCATATATGGCCTCGGGCCCAACAACAAACAATAGACAATAAGGCATCACAAGCCTACCACTAAACAAAAAGCACAGTAATCATGAGATGGCTTAGAATCAAACAGGAGGAGAAATATCTCTAGGATCGATGCCTTACCCTAAAATATGCCATCTCAGCTCCCAACGAGCAAAACTAAGCCAAACCTATGGCTATGACTAGCCTCTGAGGTCTCAGGCACTAGCACAAGGTACAACATCCATAACAAGCCCTACGGGATGCTATGCCTTACTATAAGGGCGGTACATCATATGATAAACCATCCAAGACTCAAACCTCGCCTAAGGCCATCAATACCAATCTTAAATGAGGATAATAACGCTAAGTCAATACCACAACAGGGGCCAATAGCCTAATCTAAGGATTCACGAGACTACTCTAGTCTAAAGATAAACCGGGGTCAAGAAAATAAGATAGAAGGAGGTAAACCCTATACTCAGAAAATATCAACCTAAATCACCTGCAATTCATACTAAATTGTATCTAATAAAGCCCAGTCAAAGTGGGAGACCATAGTCTACCTCCAAGCCGATCACGGGTGCTCTGAATCCACCCAATTGAAGCTCCGCCTTTATGAATCACCTTCAATCTCCGCCAGGCTATCAAAATATTGATCACAATGTCATCACGGATGTTTTAACAGTAAAATCGCAATAATCAGAGATGGACCAAAAATTGGGTCTAAAACGAGATTGTGGGACCTGCACCGAGAATCTCAAAATTGACTCTGTGAAAAGGTGCATTTGCGCTTACTGAACTTGTGTCCCAAATGGGGCTCAATTCGATGCTTGGAAATAAAGAAATCAGCCCATGCAATATTTTTCACCAATAAAGCTAATTAAAATAACAAGAACAGCAGCTTCAACATGGAAAATACTTCAAACAGAGAGTACCAAACAGTCCCCGATCAGTCCAATTCGTAGCCACGAACTTCCCAAACACGCTGGACTTCGAATCACCCAAAACGGAACAAAAATGAGCAAGATATCACCAAATCAATATAGCCAAAATCTAGAACTCAAAGCAGTCTGGTCTATCACGATTTTACCTCGATTGGTGTGCACCCTACAACTTTCGATCACTCTACAGTGAAGCCACCATCATAATGAAGCTTCCACACTTTGAATCGCCTCATTTGGCCAAGAAATGAGAGAGATATGGGTTTTGAAGTTTGGGAGAACGGTTCATATTTCTACTATATAAATAGCAGAAACTTAGTCGCTAAGAAGCTATTTCTTGTCGCTAAAAGTCCCATTTCTTGTCGCTAAAAGCCCGCACCAGATATCAACACTTTCGCTATTTTTCAAAGTCTCCGAACGGATCCTCAAAATTCGTTTGGAACCCGATGAAAATAAACCAGAGATGCTATCCCACTAAATTCGACATTCCAGACTCAATGGTGCAGTAGAAATTTCCATACGAGGTCATCTCAATGAAAAGTGGGTCACACACTCATGCGCCATTTAAAGCCAAAATCTACAAGGGCCTTGGAATTAGACCGAAAGCCCCAAGAAGCGCACGAAGGATTGTTCTAGATCAACCTCGACATTTCGAAGCTAACCGTGTTGATAGAATTTTCATCCGAGCACATTTTCCAAGAATGTTGACCAAAGTCAAACTAAGGCCAATTTTAAGGCTAAAATGCCTAATGGAATAAACTCACACCAAAAGCCTTGAAAATCAAGCCAACCATGCCATTAGCCTAAAATGACAATTCTAGAGCTGATTGAACCATTAGAATTCCACTCTGAGACCGTTTTCCTATAGTTTTGACCGAAGTCAACTGTTGAAACTCCAAAAGCTCAAAAACACATAAACAGGCTTTTAACCCAAACGATTGACCAGATGGCTAAACAATCAGTGCCAGCAAGTCATAAATGACCTGGGGTCGCTACAGATTAGCTCTAAATGCTGAAAAGATCAGAAAATGGAGAAAATGACCTGGAGGGTTATTATAACAACCACTACTAAAAGGACTTTTGTCCGCAAAAGTAGAAAGATAGTTACAATCTGAAGGCACGAAAAGACGAGGATACAGGGTCCGCATGCTCTACCAAACCCTCAGACACCCTCACAGATCGATTTACACCATCACAGAACTAAGGATGAGAGGAAAATCCATAAATTCACTTCAAACACCTAAAGCTCCTTCAATTCCCTTTTGGTCTCCAACTCTCGCTCAATTAACCCGATTTTGACCGAAAACGCAAAGTTCATCTGAGGAAAACCAAAACCACATCGAAACCACCGAAATTAGAAACACTGGACCATGGCAGATGCAACTCAGCTCATAATTCAAAAAACTTGCCTTATGCTCCAAATCCACTTCTTCTAGCCACCAAGTGCGTTTTGCCGGTCCTCGGCCATCTTGAATACTACCAACACCATCTGAAACTTTAATACAAAACCATACAACACCAACCTCGAAGGGGTAATATACTCTGTCTGAACATCAGGGAGACACACCCGCCAAAATAAGAAACTCAACCCAGGGCAAGGCCCAAAATTCCAATCTCAACTTCAAAAAACAAACAATCCAAGCTGAAGCTCCACTCTACTCACAAGGGTGATCATCCCGCGAACGACAAGGCTATATTAAGCCCAATTCCAGTGACTTACTCTTACCATATGAACTTCCGAAAAGGCGACACCATATGCCCACAACTACTCAGCAAGCGCATATCTTATCTAGCCATCCTAGTCCAAGAGAAACGAAGTCGGTAAGCAGCGAATAAACATAGTAACCGATCGATAATGGTCCAAGGGCACCAACCCCCATCAACGAACACTGCAAGACACCTAATATGCTAAAAGCAAACCTTCTATCCTGAACAAATTCAAAATCTCACATTTCACGAATTACTTAGAACCCATCCCAGATGATGAACCTTCTAAGCAGCCTTTAATTCTCCAACAAAAGCTAAATTCTGAACCCGCCAAGGGACAGTACCATTCCGGCTCAAAAACACAACCAAGACCTCGAGAGCTACCAACATAACCGCAAAGAACCAACCACAACAACAATAAAGTGCAACAAGAGATCACACTTTCCAAATCCCAACTAGCCATAGGCAGCACCAAAACCATCAAAAGAGACACACTTTCCAAATCCCAACTAGCCATAGGCAGCACCAAAACCATCAAAAGAGACAATTCAAGAGGACCGAGCAAGCAAATCACAACAACCACCAAGTCCGCCATAGAGCGATGAAACAGATAGACCGAGTGAGCGAACCACCACTATGCAACCTCAGGAGCTGAAAACAGGCAAGGGAGGGAAACAACAACAAACCCCATCTACCAACACACCATAGAAGGCTATACTACTCGTCTCACTACTCCAACGACTAGCAAGTCCAAACTGCTAACCCCAAAGGGACGTCGCGCAACTAAGGCGACCTTCTAAGCCAAATAGAACTAACAACACAACTCCAAAAACTGATGAAACTAGTCTAGCCACCTATCTAACGGGGGTCAGCATCACAGCAAAAGCAACAAGTAAGGAGGACCAAAAGGGGAAGCTAACTAGCCCAGCCGCAAACTCCCAACAGAACCACAGAGGCAAAGGCACGGGGTGTTACTCAACCACCATTCCCAAATAAAGGAATCCAACCTACTCGATCCACTACTAAAAGAAATTAAGTACGGAGCTAAAACACATACACATAAGTCCAGATAAGGCTACCACAACAGTCATGAGATAAACAACAAGTCAAATAGACACATAGGGATATGAAAACCCCGAAACCGCATAATATAAGCAAAGAAGGACAAAACAAGGAAATCGAGCAAACACAACCGATACCTGGATCCTCGGCCTCCGGCTGGCCTATAGAAGCAAGAAATGGATCGTGACCAACCCCGACCTGAACACCTGAAGTACTATCAGCACCACCTTGAGCACTACCTCTGACTAGAGATGACGTAAGCCCACAATACTGACCCAGCTGAGCAAACTGCGCACTAGCCCCACGTCGGGGACACTCTCTAGATCTGTGGCCAAGCTCTTCAGAGATACGGCAAGGCCCAACCACTCTAGCCTGGGGAGTAGAAGAAGCCATAGGTGTCTGGATGAGTAACTCCCGCCTGGGGCAATCCCTGGACCAGTGGTCTAGGTCACCGCAGTCATAATAGCCCTGAGAAAAATGAGCCACTAGGAGACAGCCACCACGGCCTGCAAAAACAAAATCTGAACCTCTCGAACGCTGGCTCGTGCTGGAACCACCCTGACGGTGCTGGTTACCCCCAGAAGCATGTAATGCTGCCTGAACAGGCCGGCTAGACTGAACCTACAGGAACCTCTGATGGAACCTGTCCTTAGAATCGCTAGGCCTAGAACGGGGCCCACTGTGGCTATCGTCCTGCCTGGCCCTCTTGTCGCTGCCTCTGTACGCCTCAAGGCATGCCTGCTCCATTGCCCTCACATGGTTGACAATCTGGGGAAAGGTAGACCCAGCCTCTATCATGTGCTTTGATGCCAAATGGAGTGGTAATGACAAACCCCTAACAAACTCCTGACTCATATCCCGATCTGTAGGGAATAATGTGGGGTTAAGCCCTGCCCATCCAAGAAATCCCAACACATGCTCAGATACCGACAACGAACCCTACTGAGGACCACCCGACCCAACTTTTTCCTGAGCAGTACCCGCTACACCAAGAACCGCACCTGTCGGTGGTGTACCCCTAAAGGAACTCGGACCTCCTAACATTGAACCTTGAGGAGCCAAGTTAGCCAATGACTCTATTGGAGCCTGGGCTGCACCCAAACTCTCCGCCTATTGAAGAACACCTCTGACCTTAGGGTCTAGGCCTGACTGAGGCCCTGTAGCTCTACCAAGTGCTGAACTTCCAGTAGAATGTGCTGATGCTCTGTCCACGTCTAACGAATACCTCGTGCTATCCATCTAAAGAGAGAGTGGATTACAAAGAAGCGGTTTTATAGGTTATTCGGAACGTAAACATATGATACAGAGTCAAAAATAGAATTTCCTAAGAATGTCCTATAGCCTCCCGAAGATAGGATACGGACGTCAATGCACCGATCTACAGGACTCTACTACACATTTGGTCTGATACCAACGATGCCGGTCAATATGAGCTCTGATACCAACTTGTCATGACCTAATTTCTCAGGTCATGATGGCACCTACTATAACCCATCAGTAGGTAAGCCTAACCCCTAGCACAAAACCAGAAGCAACGGGCTATCAAGCGGAAGAGGAACCAATGAAGTAACACACGAATATAAAGAAAAGAAAGAGGAATCAACATAGATATATCAAAGGAACCGTCCCTAAGACCTTGCATCAGTCAGTAATCGAGCATCTAAATAAAACAAGAGTACAAAGCTTTTACAAATACCAAATAGATACAAACAGTCTTGAAAGCAAGAAAAGGCTAGTCCTAGCCCAAAATAGATGGAAATTGGCAACTCCGAATGCCAGGAGCTCACCTAATCTCCTAATGTACGCTGCTCCGCATCAAGACCAATCACCGGTGATAACCCATACTATGATCTGTAGGGTGCATAAGTGTAGTATGAGTACCAAACGAATGGTACTCAGTAGGCATAGGTTGATTGTGCTCTCAGAAAAGCAAGTATAAATAACATATAAACAAGGTAGGAGCATCACAAGTAACTAAATAGGATCTAACACAAGGTAAAGCAGGAAATAAGAGTTAAGATCTAGGATACACGAAGAAAGGAAACAGAGTCAAAGAAAACACCTATAAGCGGAAGCCACACCCTAATTACAATGAGAGAGCACTATAGGAGTCAACTAATCGAGAACGAAATACTGACTGCCACCGCTAATCACCTAAGAACTAATCCAACTGAACCTAGCAAGAAGTACCAATAACAAATCCAGACTAAGACACCCTGTAGACCAACTACAAATACAACACAAGATAAATACAAGTATAATCAAATAATAACCGACCGAACCCCCGTAAGGTACAAACAATAACAAACATACCCCCAGCACCCATAAACCGGGGGACCAAACAACAAACAAATATAATGGTGATAGGCGATGCTAATGAATGAAAGTTTGTAGTAAAAACAAGTATCATCATCGGTGGCTCTCAGAGATCATCAACTACCAAGTGTATACACCCACCCCGGCCCCCGGCCGATCAGGTGGGACCTATATAGCTCCCTCATCCGGTTCAGTGGTGTACTAGACAGAGGGGCCCATAGGGGACGCAGGAAGTCCATATACACTGCCTGGGCCCAAGCCAGGTCTTATACATAACATATAACATCCCCTTAGTGGTACCGGAGAGTGAGTGGCCAAGCCGATGTAGAAAAGGGCAATGCCACGCCGGATGGTCAAGTACAGGCTAAAGGCATCCCAGATGTAGCCAATGTAGAAAAATGGCGATGCCGCGCTGGATATCAATAAAAATTGAGTGCATCCTCGATGCCCTTGATACTGCCAGTATAAAAGAAGTACGTCCTTGATGCCTCATGAGTTTCAAAATCAGTTTATCAAAGTAGTCCAGGTGGTACGACTCCCATTAAAAAATAGTTTTAGAAAATAGTAAAAGTGTGAGAATGTCTGCTCAAAGCAGTAGTAAAAATCCAAGGAGAGTAACGGGATCATACCTCAACCAAGTAAAAATGCTCAATCAATGCAAGCATGCCAACACCAGCATCCGAACAAGGTACACACAATAAGAAATGTAATATCAAATCATGCCACACTACCAAGGCAAGGGAAACTAACTTGGGATCCAATCGCTCCTCATATATGGCCTCGGGCCCAACAACAAACAATAGACTATAAGGCATCACAAGCCTACCGCTAAACAAAAAGCATAGTAATCATGAGATGGCTCAGAATCAAAAAGAGGGAGAAATATCTCTAGGATCGATGCCTTACCCTAGAATATGCCATCTCAGTGCCAAACGAGCACAACTAAGCAAAACCTATGACTACGATGACCCTCTAAGGTCTCAAGCTCTAGCACAAGGTACACCATCAATAACAAGCCCAACTGAAAGCTACGCCTAGCTTTAAGGGCGGTACATCACATGATAAACCATCCAAGGCTCAAACCTAGCCTAAGGCCATCAATACCAATCTTAAATAAGGATAATAACGCTAAGTCAATGCCACAACCAAGGCCCATAGCCTAATCTAAGGATTCACGAGACTACTCTAGTCTAAAGATCAACCTGGGTCAAGAAAATGAGATAGAAGGAGGTAAACCCTATACTTGACAAATACCAACCTTAATCACATGTAATTCATACTAAACCGTATCTAATAAAGCCCAGTCAAAGTGTTAGACCATAGCCTACCTCAAAGCCGATCACGCGCACTCTGAATCCACCCAATTTAAGCTCCGCCTTTATGAATCACCTCCAATTGCCGCCACGCTATCAAAATATTGATCTCAATGTCATTACGGACGTTTTGATACTAAAATTGCAATAGTCAGAGACGGACCCAAAATCGGGTCTAAAATGAGATTTTGGGACCCGCACTGGTAATCTCAAATTTGACTCCGTAAAAAGGTATATTTGATCTTACTGAACTCTTGTCCCAAAATGGGGTACAATTCGATGCTCAGAAATAAAGAAATCAGCCCATGTAGTATTATTCACCTATAAAGCTAATTAAAATAACAAGGGCAGCAGCTTCAACACAGAAACTACCTCAAACAGAGAGTACCCAACAGTCCCCGACCACTCCAATTCGTAGTCACGAATATCCCGAACACGCTGGACTTCGAATCACCCAAAACGGAACTAAAATAAGCAAGATATCACCAAATCAATATAGCCAAAATCTAGAAGTCGAAGCAGTCTGGTCTATCACGATTTAACCTCGATTGACGTGCACCCAACAACTTCCTATCACTCTACAGCGAAGCCACCATCAAGACGAAGCTTCCACACTTTGAATCGCCTCATTTGGCCAAGAAATGAGAGAGATGTGGGGTTTTGAAGTTTGGGAGAATGGTTGATATTTCTGCTATATAAATAGTAGAAATCTAGTCACTAAAAGTCCCATTTCTTGTCGCTAAAAGCTTGCACCAGATATCAGCACTTTTGCTATTTTTCAAAGTCTCCGAACGAACTCTAAGAATTCGTTTGGGACCCGATGAAAATAAACCAAATATGCTATCTCACTAAATTTTACATTCCAGACTGAATGACGCAACCGAAATTTCCATACGAGGTCATCTCGATGAAAAGTGCTTCCCACACCCATGCGCCATTTTAACCCAAATTCCACAAGGGCCTCGGAATTAGACCGGAAGCCTCGGGAAGCACACGAAGGGTCATTCTAGACCAAACTCGGCATTCCAGTACTAACCGCACTAATGGAATTTTCATCCGAGCGCGTTTTCCAAGAATATTGACCACAGTCAAACTAAGGCCAATTCTTAAAGGCTAAAATGTCTAATGGCATAAACTCACACCGAAAGACTCGGAAATCGCACCGACCGTGCCACTAGCCTAAAATGAGCATTACGGAGTTGATGGAACCATCAAAATTCCACTCTGAGGCAATTTTCCTAGAGGTTTGACCGAAGTCAACTGTTTAAACTCGAGAAGCTTCAAAACACCACAATGGCCATACAACCCAAACGAATTACTAGGCGGCCGAACAGTCAGTGCCAGCAGGTCATAAATGACTTGAGGTCGCTATAGAAATGCTCTAAACACTTAAAAGATTAGAAAATGGAGAAAATGATCGTGAGGGTCATTACAACATCCACTACTAAAAGGACTTTCATCCGTGAAAGTAGAAGAATAGTTACAATTTGAAGGCACGAAAAGATGACGATACATGGTCCGCATGCTCCGTCAGACCCTCAGACACCCTCATGGATCTAACGACACCATCACAGAACTCAAGCTGAGAGGAAACTTCTTAAATTCACTTCAAACTCCAAAATCTCCTCCAATTCCCTTTGGGGCTCCAACTCTCACTCAATTAACCCAATTTTGACCGAAAACACCAAGTTCATCTGATGAAAACAAAAACCACAACGAAACAACCAAAATGAGAAACACAGGACCATGGCAGATGCAACTTATCTCATAATTCAAAATACTTACCTTATGCTCAAAATTCATCTTCTTCTAGTCACCAAGTGCGTTTTGTCGGTCCTCGGCCATCCTGATTACTACAAACACCATCTAAAAATTTCATACAAAACCATACAACACTAACCTCGAAGGGTTTACATACTCTGTCTGAACATCGGGGAGCAACACCCGCCTAAATAAGAAACTCAACCTAGGGCAATGCCAAAAATTCCAATCTCAACTTCTAAAAACTAACAATCCAAGTTGAAGCTCAACCTCCTGAAACTAACACTCTACTCACAAGGGCGATCATCCCGTGAATGACAAGGCTAAACTGAGCCCAGCTCCAGTGACTTACTCTTACCATAGGAACTTCCGAAATGCCGCCAATGCCCACAACTACTCAGCGAGCGCAAATCTGGTCTAGCCATCCTACTTCAAGGGAAACCAAGCCGATAGGTAGTGAATAAACATAATCAACCAATCGATAATGGTCCAAGGGCGCCGACCAACAAACACCGTAAGACACCCAATATGCTAAAAGCAAACCTTCTATCTTGAACAAATTCAAAATCTCACATTTCACGAATTACTTAGACCCCATCCTGGATGATGAACCTTCAAAGCAACCTTTAATTCTCCAATATGAACTAAAGTCTGAACCCGCCAAGGGACACCACCATTCCGGCTCCAAAACTCAACCAAGACCTCGAGATCTACCAACCCAACCGCAAAGAACCAAACACAACAACAACAAGGTGCAATAAGAGATCACACTTTCCAAATCCCAACTAGCCATAGGCAGCACCAAAACCATCAAAAGAGACGATTCAAGAGGACCGAGTGAGTAAATCACAGCAACCACCAAGTCCGCCATAGAGCGATGAAACAGATAGACCGAATGAGCGAACGAGCGAACCACCACTATGCAACCTCAGGAGCTGAGAACAATCTTAAGGCAAGGGAGGGAAACAACAACAAACCCTATCTACTGACACACCATTGTAATGACCCTTCAGGTGATTTCTGTGTTTGTGCGTCTTTTATATCATTTAAAGCGTTCTTGTAGAAACCCCAAGTCATTTATGACTTGCTGGCACTATAGGTTCGATCGCCTGGTCGTTCGTTTGGTTTTTATGCATGTTTTCCTATTTTGGAGCTTCTAAACATTGAAAAGTTGATTTTGGTCATAACTTTAGGTAAATGACCTCAGAAGAGAATTCTGACAGTTTCATCAGCTCCAAAGCGGCCAAATTAGGCTAGAAGCATGGTTGGCCCGAGTCCCGGGGCTTCCGGTGTGATTTTGGGGCAAGTTAGCTCTTTAGCCTTTGAAATTTGGCTTAAAGTTGACTTTGGTCAATATTCTTGGTAACCGCGCTCGAAGGAGAATTTCTTCAGTGTGGTTAGTTCCAGAATGCTGAGTTTTGTCTAGAATGACCCTTCGAGAACTTTTGGGAGCCTTCGATCAAATTTTGAGGCCTCTAGTAGAATTTGGTTAAAATGGCCCATTGTGTATGAGATCCACTTTTCATTGAAATGACCTCGTATGGAAATTTTGACTGAGCCATTGAGTCAGGATAGTCAAATTTTGATGAAGTAGCATATCTTGTTTGCATCCACGGGGTTCCGAACAAATTCTGAACACCCTGTCGGAGTTTTGGAATTGTCCAAAACTCAGCTAGTGCACAACTGATGTTGCAGACCAATTCTTTCTCCGCATTCATGTAATAGGCTCTACATTCGTGGAGGTGAGGGCCTGTCCTCTCTGCGTTCACAGGCTAGGCTCCGCTTTCACGGAGGTGTGAGGTATACTTCTCCGCATTCGCGGAGGTCTGGGAGGCCTGGGGGAGTCTTCTCTCTGTTTTTACAGATAGGGTTCCACATTCATGGAGGTGTGAATCTCTTCTCTCCGCATTTGCGGGCCCCTGGCTGCGTTCATGGAGAAGTTTTTGTTATCCCTCCGCGTTCGCAGAGTTCAGCAGCTGGCAGTTCTTATAAAAGTGAGGTGGAGGCTCATTTGGATGGAATGTTTAGAAATTCATATCTCCCTCATCTTTTGTCAGTTTTTGGTGATTCGAAGTCCCGGGTGCTTGAATTTTTGTTGGATGTATGGGTCTTGGCTCGTAGAGTGGTGGGTGCTCTTTGATTTCCATGAATTCGAGGCGTAAGTTGCCATCCTAGGCCTATTTTGTAAAGTCTTGCGTTTCTTGTTGTTGGCTGTTTGGAGCTGATCCTAGCCCCAATGGGTGTTCTACTTTGGAATACAAGTTTTGGGGAGGATTTGAGACCTCTTCACAGAGTCAATTTTTGAAAATCTAGAGTGAGTCCCACAATTCCCAATTTTGACTCCGAAATTGGTCTATCTCTGATTTTGATGATTTTAGTGCCTACACGACCGTATTGACGCTATTGCTCAATTTTTGATAGCGTCGCAGCAGTCTGAGGCAGTTCGGAAGATGAAAACTCCGATAGAGTGACTTAGAGCGCGCATGATCGGCCTTTATGTAGGTTACAACTTCCCTTCTTACTAGATTGAGCTTGAATACGTAATTACTTGTCAACTTGTGTGAAGCTGGGATGGGTAGCTAGTATTTCTATTCTTCTTCTCTGATTTCTTTGTTTACAGATGATTTTTCGGTTGTCCGGAGCTAGTATCATGCTTTAGTGTGGGTTGTTGACTTGGGATGTTGATGATTTGTTGTGGGTTATCTGTTGTGTGGTTATGTGTTGTTGCATGGATGGATTCAGGTTAATTTCTTGTGTTTTGTTGATTGCGATGATTTTCAACCTTAGAATAGGTTAGGGTTGTGTTGCCTTAGTCCCATGCACCTGGTCGACTTGAGTATGTATTTGACGTCGACTAAGATGGACTAGATCCTTGTTGACTGGTATGGAAGACTTGGGTCTGATAGTAGGGCCTTAGTTTTTGCACGCTCGTGGATTTTCGGATCTTTTATTCTTTCTCTTCCTATCTCTGCAGTTCTGGGGTGCTGCCGGAAGATTTTGCTATTGCACCGTTTTGACGGTTGGGTTGTGCTAGGCTGGGAGCCTTTGGTTGATACCCTTGTGGGGGTGGCGTCCCGCTGTGTCTAGCCTTTTATTGAGTTGGTTGGTGGTGGCTTTATTCGGTTTAAGGTGGCTAGCTCCAATCCGAGGCTGACGTTACACGGTTAGAGTCCGTTATTTCCAGCTTGAGACTGTTGATCGAGGGCTGCTGGCTCCACTTCTAGGCTGCCGTTACACGGTTAGAGTCCGTTATTTCCAGCTTGAGACTGTTGAGCGAGGGTTGTTATTTCCAGTCCGAGGCTAACATTACACGGTTAGAGTCTGTTATTTCCAACTTGAGACTGGTGGTTGGGTTTGAGGCCCAGGTTCTATTAATTATGGTTCAAGGCCATTATTTTAAGTCCGAGTCTGACATTACATGGTTAGAGTCTGTTATTTCAAATTTGAGACTGATGGTTTGGGTTCGAGGCCCAGGTTCTATTATTTACGGTTGAGGTCGTTACTTCCAGTCCGAGGCTGACATTACATGGTTAGAGTCCATTATTTTCAGCTTGAGATTGATGGTTTTGGTTCAAGGCCCAAGTTCTATTATTTACGGTTTGAGGCCATTATTTTCCAGTCTGAGGCTAACGTTACACAGTTAGAGTCCGTTATTTCCAACTTGAGACTGATGATTGGGTTCGAGGCCCATGGGTGTTAAGGATTTTGGAGTTGGGTTTCCTTGTTTCTGTAGTGTAGATTCTCTGTGTACTTGTCGGGCTTTTGGGGCCATTTCGGGTTCTTGTTTGTGTATGCTTGAGTGTGCCTATTGGGTCTTATGGGAGGCCAGTTGGGTTTAGTTGTGATATTCTTAGATTACTTTTCGTTTATTCTATTCCTGTTCTGTTGGCCTCTGTTGTGTTTGATTCTATTTTGTCTGCCTATTTTTACCTTTCTTGCTCAGTCGACCTATGATGCCTACTGGGTACCTGTTGTTTTGGTACTCATGCTACACTCTACATATGTTTTCGTGATGTAGGTCCGAGTATCAGTTATCAGCGTTGAGTTTTAGCCTGCAGCTTTCTGTTCAGGAGACGAGGGTGAGCACATGGCATTCTGGGATTACCTGTCTCCTTCTGTATGTATATTTTGCTTGTCTTTTGCTCTCAAGATAGTTTGTTTTTGGGGTCCACTTTTGGGACTTGTACTCTTGTTAGTAGTTCTATACTTGTGACTTCCAGGTTCTAGGACGTGTCTTGTATATATATAGTTTTGGTTTCCTTTTCGCCTTCTCTTGTGTGTTCTCATTTTATGTTTCCACTTAGTTGAGGTTAATTTCTACCCTCAGTCCCATTACTGTTAAGTTCCGAGATAGGGTTTTTGCTGGCCTACTGGTGGGGTGGTAGGTACCATCATGACTCGAGAGATCGGTTTGTGACAAGTTTGTATCAGAGCCCCAGGTTCATTGGTCTCATTTGTACAAAGCTATAGCATCTAGTAGAGTCCTGCGGATAGGCACGAAGACGTTCGCGACTTATCTTTAGGGGGCTACAGGGTGTCTGTAGGAGGTTTTCTTGTTTTAACTCCTGTTTGTGTGTCATTGTCTGATTGGTTTCACAAAATCTCACTTGTTTCACTCTGTTGCAGGATGGCTCGCACGCATAGTAGAGATCGACCCCGAGGTCAAGGTGGTACTATGGGATCAGGCCACGATAGAGCGAGGACTCTGAAGATGGAGGTAGAGCCTCGTAGAGAGCAGATTCCTCCTCAGCCGATGGGACTGGGACTAGCCCAGCCACCACCCGCACCAGTTGCCGCCCTTGATCTTCAAGGCATTCTTGCCCAGATCCTAGCTGCTATCGAGGGTATACACTAGCAGCAGGAGCCGGCCCCAGCACCAGTCCCAGTGCCGATTCCATCACAACAGGGCCATCTTGCGGTAGTAGCTCCAGAGGTTCATCAGCCGCCATCACCGACTGCGGTTCAGTCGGACCCTTTAGACAGGCTTATGCCACAAAGTGAGAAGAAGATGCTCGGGGTGTTTCTCAGGCTATAACCGCCGAGGTTTTTCAAGGCTGTAGGGTAGGACGCCCATGAGTTTATTACTACTTGCCGGGAGCGATTGCAGACTTTTGGCCTAGTGGAGTCGAGGAGAGCCAACTTCACGGCATATTAGCTAGACAAACCGGCCAGACAGTTGTAGCATTCTTTCATCGAGACCAGGCCATCTGGGTCACCACCAGTATCGTGGATGAAGTTTTCAGAGGCTTTTTTCGCCAGATTGATTCCACGAGTGTCAGGGATCGACTTCGTGATGAGTTCTCGAGATTGGAGCAGGGCTCCATGACAGTATCCAAGTATGAGGCCAAATTTCTTGAGTTGTCCCGTCATGCCACCATGATTCTGCCTACAGAGGAGGAAGGCAGCAACAGGGTGCTCGGTGAGGTCCCTGGGGAGGGAGGACAGGAGGTAGAGTGGACGCACGGGGTAGAGGCGCCCTGGGCCATTTCTATGTAGGTCCAGCCAGAGCAGAGGCTGAGGCGTCTGATGATGTTATCACAGGTACAGTTCTTTTATGCCATCAGTCCACTTCAGCTTTATTTGTTCTTGGTTCTACTTATTCGTATGTGTTGGCTTATTGTGTGCCTTGATTAGGAGTGAGTCCTGAGCCCTTATCTGTACCTTTGCGTGTTTTGACCCTAGTAGGGGATTCTTTAGTAGTGGATTTGGTTTGTAGATCTTGTGTGGTGACTATTCGGGGGTAGGACACTCTGGTTGATCTTATTGTACTTTGTATGGTGGATTTTGATGTGATTCTGGGCATGGATTGGCTACCCCCTCATCGGGCCGTCTTGGATTGTTATGCCAACACCGTTACTCTAGCCATGCCTGGTATTCCACCGATTGTGTGGCAGGGCTCTTGTAGTCGCACGCCGGTTGGAGTGATATCTTATGTTCAGGCTCAAAGGCTAGTGGCTGGCGGATGTTTGGCATATTTGGTGTATGTTAGAGATGTTAGTAGGGAAAGCCCTACGCTGGAGTCAGTGCCTATAGTCCGAGAGTTTGCTGATGTGTTTCCTGCCAACTTTCCTGGCCTGCCCCCAGAGTGAGATATTGACTTTGCCATTGATTTGGAGTTGGGTACTCATCCTATTTCTATCCCACCATATCGTATGGCACCTGCAGAGCTTAACGAGTTCAGTGTTCAGCTTCAGGACCTCTTGGGTAAGGGATTCATTCAGCCTAGTGTATCGCCTTAGGGTGCCCCAGTTCTGTTTTTGAAGAGGAAGGATGGTACCATGCGGATGTGTATTGAATACAGGCAGCTGAATAAGGTGAGGGTGAGGAACCATCACCTCATGCCTCGTATTGATGATCTGTTCGACCAGCATCAGGGTGCAACAGTGTTTTTGAAGATTGACTTGAGATCTGGCTACCATAAGTTGAAGGTTTGAGCAACGGACATCCTTAAGACATAATTTAGGACTCGTTACGGCCATTATGAGTTCCTAGTGATGTCTTTTGGATTGACTAATGCCTCTGCCGCTTTCATGGACTTGATGACTCGTGTATTCAGGCCGTGTCTGGAATCCTTCATCATAGTTTTCATTGATGATATCTTGGTATACTCGCGGAGCCATGGTGAGCATGAGCAATATCTGAGGATAGTGCTCCAGACTTTGAGAGATCATCGACTTTATGCCAAGTTCTCAAAGTGCGAGTTCTGGCTTGAGTCTGTAGCATTCTTGGGGCACGTGGTGTCCAAGGATGGCATTATGGTGGATCCAACAAAGATTAAGGTTATCTGTGATTGGGCTAGGCTAACTTCTGTGACTGAGGTTTGGAGCTTCGTCAGATTGGCAGGGTACTACATGCACTTTGTCGAGGTTTTTTCCACTATAGCAGCACCTCTTACTCGCCAGACTCGCCAGGATGTTCCCTTTGTTTGGTCGGAGGAGTGTGAGAGGCGCTTTCTGAGGCTCAAGGATTTGCTTACCACTGCTTCTATATTTACTCTTCCTGTTGAGGGCGAGGGCTTCACAATTTATTTTGACGCATCCAACGTAGGTTTGGGATATGTTTTGATATAGCAGGGCCGAGTTATTGCTTATGCGTCGAGGCAACTTAAGCTGCATGAGCGCAACTACCCCACTCATGACCTGGAGTTGGCAGCGATAGTTTTTGTGCTTAAGATCTAGAGGCATTACCTTTATGGAGTTCATTGAGGAATATACACCGATCACTGGAGCCTTCAGTACATTATGAGCCAGAGGGATTTTAATTCAAGACAGCGCCGTTGGATCGAGCTCCTGAAAGAATTTTAATCTCTCTATTCTCTACCACTAGGGTAAGGCAAATGTAGTAGCAGATGCCTTGAGTCGGAGGGTAGTGAGTATGGGTAGTCTAGCCTTCCTTTCTATTTCGGAGCGACCCTTGGCTATGGATATTCAGTCTTTAGCCAATCAGATGATAAGGCTTGATGTTTCAGATTCCAATTGGGTGTTAGCGTATGTGGGGGTTCAGTCATCTCTGCTTGATCATATTTGTAGTCGTTAGTTCCAGTATGAGGCGTTGGTGGCACTCAGAGGCAGGGTTTCGGCAGGTCATGCTGGGCAGGTTACCCTAGATTTACATGGGGTTTTGAGGTTTGCTGGCCGTTTGTGTGTTCCTGGAGTTGGTGATTTTATCTAGCTGATCCTTAGCGAGGCCCATGATTCCAGATATTCTATCCATTCGGGCACAACTAAGATGTATCGGGATTTGAGGCAGCACTACTGGTGGAGCAGAATGAGGAGGGACATCTCAGACTATGTGTCCCATTGCTTGTGTTGCCAGCAGGTGAAAGCCGAGCATTTGAGGCCTGGTGGAGAGTTGCAGAGGTTATCCATTCTTGAGTGGAAGTGGGCGCATCACCAAGGACTTTGTTGTGGTGTTGCCACGGACTTCTAGAGGATTTAACAACATTTGGGTCAACGTGGATTGATTGACCAAGTCAGCACACTTCCTCCTAGTTCATTCTTCCTTAGTACATAGAGGTTAGCTCGTATCTACATTCAGGAGGTAGTCCGTCTGCACAGTGTGCCGGTATCTATCATTTCAGACCGGGGTTCACAATTCACTTCAAGATTTTGGAGAGTACTTCAGTAGGACTTTGGCACCAGTGTCGATCTTAGCATAGCTTTTCACCCTCAGATCGATGGCCAGTCGAAGTGTACTATCTTGGTTCTTGAGGATATGCTGTGGGCCTGTGTTATGGATTTTTGCGGCCAGTGAGACCAATTCTTACATTTGGCGGAGTTCGCATATAACAACAGCTACCATTCTAGCTGGTTGGTTTGAGTCTACGGAGCATAGGCCGAGGGCCAAAGATTTGTTTCAGGAGACCTTGGAGCATGTGAGGTTGATTTAAGATAGGCTCAGAACGGATTAAAGTAGATAGCAAAGTTATAAAGATCGCAGGCATCGACCGTTGAAATTTGCCGTGGGAGATAGAGTATTCCTCCGAGTATCACCCATGAAGGGCGTGATGAGATTCGGGAGGCGGGGCAAGCTTAGCCCCAGGTATATTTGGCCTTTTGAGATTTTGAGGGCAGTTGGTGAGGTGGCCTATGAGTTAGCTTTACCTCCAGCATTCTAAGCTATTCATCTAGTTTTCCATGTTTTGATGTTGCGTCCATATGTTCTAGATAAGGCTCATGTGCTCCAGTATGATGCCATTGAGTTAGATGATCGCCTGACCTATATTGAGGAGCCAGTTGCTATTTTAGCCAGAGATGTGAGGCAGCTAAGATCGAGAGCCATTCCTGTAGTTAAGGTTCGTTGGAAGCACCTTCCAGTTTGGGAGGCTACCTGGGAGACCGAGCGGGAGATGCAGGAGAAGTTCCTTAACTTATTTGAGCCCTCAGGTACTTCTTGAGTCTTACTTTCGTGGACGAAAGTCTTTTTAGTAGTGGATGTTGCAATGACCCTTCAGGTCATTTTAACTGCGTCATTGATTCTGGAACTTCGAATTTGATGGGGTAGCATATTTTGTTTGCGTGCACAGGGTTCCGAATGAATTCCGAGCACCCTGTCGGTATTTTGGAATTGTCCAAAACTCAGCTGGTGCACAGTTGATGTTGCAGACCCATTCGTTCTTTGTGTTCACCAAATTTGCTCCACGTTCGCCGAGGTGTGGCTCTGTCTTCTCTGCATTCACGGGCTAGGTTCCGCATTCGCGGAGGTTTGAGGTATCCTTCTCCACATTCGTGGATAGGGCTCCGCATTTGCGAAGGTCTAGTAGGCCTGAGGGTATAATATGTTAATATGATTTAACATATTAGTTTATAGTATATGTCTTAAGTCCTTAAGACAGTATTCTTTTAAAATGGAAAATAACCAGCTTATTTAAAACAGTGTTAATTTATCCTCCCAAGCAACTAAGATTGCTAAACTTGAAAATGATCTTCAAAACTGGAATATACCAGAAGAACCTTTTAAAGCTATTTATCATTTAGGTAAATTTAATTTATTTGTTAATCACAATATTAAAACTTGTGAATCAACTGTTGCTATTAATAATTCTCTTGAAATTATTCGTTTATTGAATGCTAACGATATTAATCGTTATAAAAATAAATTCAATTATTTGCATATTGGTTTAGTGCAAGTTGCAGTTAAGCCCCTGTTCAGGAAAGGCTTAGATATTCCTATTTGTGTTCTCCTCAGAGATGATAGATTTCTTAATTTTGATGATTCGCTGTTAGGTGTTCTTCAAAGTAATCTAGCCGATGGCCCGGTTTACTTTAATTGTTATCCAAATTTTTCAATAGACATTAATGATCCTAATGTCATGGATTCTTTGACACTTAATGTCAAAACAAAAAATCTAAATAGCAAAGCCAATACTCGAGAGATAGCGATTATCTACAGAGTATATTATCGGCTTATGTCTACTACTCTTGCACCAAAGGATCGAATTGAGAGCCAAAAGGGTGTAACCATGCTTATGGAGGCCAATCATGAGCATAGTTCAATATTCGTCCCTAGATTGATCAATTGGAATGACATTCTGTCTAACGATGAATGGCATTTTGATGCAATCACTCAACCTTTTTCCTCTCATTCAGAGAGATCTCGCATTGAAAGGGTAATTCAATACCCTGATGGTTCTATAGATCTAAAATTCCTTGAGAATTCTTTATCTAGAACTGCCTCTAGAAAAGCGTCTTGTTCGTCTGTCCCTACAAAGATGGCTCCTTATTCGCCATCTGCTCCTTCGAGAACTGCTCCTCACCCTCCTTCTTCTTCAAAAACCCCGGAGGATGACGAAGATGAAGAAAAACTTGTTCGAAGAAACAATGACAAGGGAAAAGTTACTGGTGTAGATTTTTCGGGAAATGTCCCTAAGGTTTATTATCAAGAAATCCCTGGTAGTCCTACAGCCAGTGAAATGGAACCACCTCCAAATCGAAAAGATTCGGTACCTGATCATTTAAAGATGCTCAAATCTGAAAAGGATTTTATTCCTAATCCTCAGATTCTGCAAAAATCTTGGACTCATCCTAATAACCAAATCAACAGAGATTGGTATAAGGATACTTATACTCTCAAAGAAAGAGAGAATTTTGCAAAATCTTGGATGATAGATATGAAAAGAATTGGTTGTGAAATAGACTTCTTTAAGTGGTTTGAAATGATGGGAAAAATTGATAATCAAAAAGATTCTCTTAAAGTCATTATCAATAAATGGTATACTACTTCAAACAAAGTTATTGAAGATGTTACTCCTCCTCTTGAAGGAATAAATATCCCTATTCAAGGAACTATTATAAAAGCTTCCCCTTTCAAAATCCTCTCCACAGAAAAACCTTCTGTCATTGCTACTAATCTTGATATCAACAAGATTATAGAACAGAATAATTACACCAATCAAATTCTTCATGTCGTTTCTAGACAAATTGAAGATTCCAAAGAAAAAGCCTCTTTTTCAGGAAGGCCTGTCCCTTTATCTTCTACCAACAGCAGTCAGAAAATAGACC
Organism: Solanum appendiculatum; assembly: GCA_018342035.1. Taxonomy (NCBI): domain Eukaryota; kingdom Viridiplantae; phylum Streptophyta; class Magnoliopsida; order Solanales; family Solanaceae; genus Solanum; species Solanum appendiculatum. The sequence continues at coordinate 703,702 of JAGDQO010000341.1, forward strand.
CTAACCCTATATTCAAAATCAATGAATTTTCCCGAGAAAATTATCCCAAGCTCAAAAATACCTTTGATATTTCTGACAATATCCTGGATAAGATTAATGAGAAACTTGCCAACTTCTCAATTTCTGATAAAAGATCTGCTTTTAGAACTTCTACCAGCACCAGTGGTAAAATACTTTCTACTATCAAGGAAGATATTGTCCATAAACTCTCCAATGATAGATATCATAACCGAAAAAACTATCATAAAAGACCTTCTTTCCCAGACCTTCAATATGAGGAAAACGCCTTTCTATCCACTTCTTCTCATGAAGGAAGCAGTATTACTGAATGGAATATTGATGGTTTAGCAGAACATCAGATTTATAATAAACTTCACGAGATGGGGATAGCTATCACAGCTTACAAAATAAGAAATTCTTCAGACAAAGAAGCTGCTTCAATGATCGTCGCAGGATTCACTGGAATGTTAAAACATTGGTGGGATAATTACGTCTCAGATGAAACTAAGAAAGTTATTTATGATACTCATGCTTCTGAGATTGTTATTAAAATGGAAGGAACTAATGAAGTTCCTACTGAAGTTATTGGAGAAGATGCATGTGCTACTCTTCTCTATCATATAGCAAAACACTTTATTGGAGAACCCAAGCTATTTCAGGATAGGAGTCTCCAAATCCTCAACAATATCAGTTGTCCCTCTTTAGATGACTTTACCTGGTATAAATACAATTTTATGCAGAAGGTAATGATTAGACCAGATTGTCATTTAGACTTCTGGAAAGAAAGGTTTGTGAGCGGACTTCCACCGCTTTTTGCGGATAAAGTACGAACAAAGATTCAAGATTCATGAAGGAAAAATTCCTTATGATCAAATGACTTATGGAGATCTCATTAGTGTTATAAACACTGTGGGATTAGAACTTTGTACAGATATTAAGTTGAAGCATCAACTTAAAAAGGAAAAGTCTTCGTCAAGGAGAGAATTAGGAAGTTTCTGTCAAGACTTCGGGTTTGTTTCTCTAACACCTCCTTCAAGAAAAATCAGGAAGGAGAACAAGGAAAATAAGAAAACTCATCGTAGTAAGTCTAGAAGAACTTCTGAAAAGGATTACAAAAAATCTTCCAAAAGAAGGAAAAAGCATAAAGGATTTAAGAAATCCAAAGAGGATGTATGTTGGACTTGTGGAAAATCTGGCCATAGAGCTAGTGAATGCAGGTCTGGTAAACAAAAGAAGATCAACAGTCTTGAAATAGACGAAGCAACCAAAGAAAAGCTTTTTTCAATTCTTGAAGAACCTTTATCCGATTCTTCAAATAATTCTGCTGAATATAGCGACGAAGAAAATATCAACGTCGATTATGATTCAGATTCTAGTCAATCGGGAAAAAACTGTAACTGCACAGAGGCTTTCTGTGTTTGTGAAGATATTCCTCAAATTAGAGTCCTTAGCAATGACTCTAAAGAAGTTCTCTTCGACATTATTGAACATATTGATAATATAGAAGCTAGGAAAAAATATCTTATAGAACTCAAGAATCTTATTCTCAACCAAAAGGATAAGCCCAAAGCTCGCACTATGGTTGAACCTTTCAGCATGAAACAAATCATGAATAGGTTTGAAAGAAATGCCGAACCTACCATTTCTGATCTTAATCATGAAGTCAAAACTCTTAAAGAGGAAATCAAAGACATTAAATTCAGACTTGGGAAAGTTGAAACTGATGTCATTGCTGATAAAATCCTCAAAGAGATTGCTAAACAGAATCTTGATGAAGAAACTGAAGAAATCCCTGAAAAGGATAACTTAGATTATCCTCCTTTCAATACTGATCTTTCTGCCACACCCACTCCTAATATCGCGACTACCTCTTGTCCAGGTATCGATGTTATTACATCTGTTAGACCTCAGAGTCATCATATACCTATTAAGATTGTTGTCAATAAAGATTTTGTTATTAATAAAATTGCTTTGCTTGACAGTGGTGCAGATCGAAATTGCATTGTTAAAGGTATTGTTCCTACTAAGTACTTAGAAAAAAGTACTTCTAAATTATATTCTGCTACTGGTGAGTTGCTAAAAATTAATTATAAGCTTTCTAAAGCTCATATTTGTAACAATAATATTTGTTTAACAAATGATTTCATTATTACTGAAGATATTAATGAAGATATTATTCTTGGAATACCTTTTATCACTCAGATAAAACCTTTTGTTACTAATCTAAGTGGTATTACTACTTCCATTCTGGGAAAAGAATTACATTTTCCTTTTGTTAAAACTCTTTCCCAAGATGAAAGTAATTTTATCAGAGAAAAAACAGTTTTCCGAATAAACTCTTTATCTCAACATGTTAATTTTCTTAAAAATGAAATAAAAATTAAAAAAATTGAGCAAATTTTAAAAACCCCGGAGATAATTACTAAAATATCCAATCTTCACAAAAAATTTGAAGATGAAATTTGCTCTGATTTTCCTAATGCTTTTTGGGAAAGAAAAAAGCATATTGTTGATTTACCTTACATTGAAGGTTTTAATGAACAAGCTATTACAACTAAAGCTAGACCTATTCAAATGAATCATGAATTACTTGATTATTGTAAAAAGGAAATTGATAATTTGTTGAAAAATAAAATTATTAATGTTTCTAAATCTCCTTGGAGTTGCTCTGCTTTCTATGTCAACAATAGTGCTGAAAAAGAAAGAGGAGCACCTAGACTTGTTATAAATTATAAACCTTTGAATGCTGTTTTAAAATGGATTAGGTACCCGATACCTAACAAAAGAGATTTGTTAAAACGAACTTATAAGGCTAATATTTACAGCAAGTTTGATATGAAATCTGGTTTTTGGCAAATTCAAATTGCTAACAAAGATAAATATAAGACTGCTTTCAATGTCCCATTTGGACAATATGAATGGAATGTAATGCCTTTCGGACTCAAGAATGCTCCTTCTGAATTCCAAAATATAATGAATAACATTTTTAATGATTATAGTTATATGTCTATTGTTTATATTGATGATGTGCTTATCTTTTCTGATGATATTGATTCGCATTTTAAGCATCTTAATACTTTCTTTAAGATTGTTAAAAGTAATGGTTTGGTTATTAGTGCCAAAAAGATTAAACTCTTCCAAACCTCTATAAGGTTCATGATCTTTATCAAGGTAGTTACAAACCTATCTGTAGAGCCATTGAGTTCTCTTCTAAATTTCCTAATGAAATTATTGATAAAACCCAATTGCAGAGGTTTTTAGGAAGTTTAAATTATGTTGCCGATTTTATTCCTAAAGTCAGACAAGTTTGTGAACCTTTATATAAAAGGCTCAAGAAAAATCCTGTCCCTTGGGGAGATGATCAAACTCAGGCAGTAATAGCTGTTAAGAAATTAGTTCAGAGTCTCCCTTGTCTAGGAATCCCTAATCCTAATGATTTTATGATTGTAGAAACTGATGCTTCTGACTTAGGATATGGAGGTATTCTGAAACAAAGAAGTTCTTTAGAATCTCCCGAACAATTAGTTCGTTTTACTTCAGGAATTTGGAATTCTGCTCAAAAGAATTATTCTACTGTTAAAAAAGAAATCTTGTCTATAGTGCTATGTATCACAAAATTTCAAGATGACTTAATAAACAAAGAATTTTTATTAAGAGTTGATTGTAAATCGGCTAAAGAAATTTTACAAAAGGATGTAAAGAATTTGGTTTCGAAGCAAATATTTGCTAGATGGCAAGCTCTACTATCTAGCTTTGATTTTCAAATTGATTTTATAAAAGGAGAAAATAACTCTTTACCTGATTTTCTAACAAGAGAATTTTTACAGGGAAAAAATGAGGCCTTTCAAGCCTAATACTCCTTCAAAAGAAGGAAAACCCATGGCAAAACCATTTGTCTTACCCCCATTAACACCGGCAAAAACCCCACAAAGACCGGTATTCGATAATAGATTTACTATGCTCGCGGACTATCCAAAATATCCCGCTCCACCTCCCAATCCTACCAAATTGATACAACTAAGGCCAAATAGACCTTTAGCTCCTGGAGCATCAAGTTCTAACGTCCAAACTAAGGACAATTATACAATGAAAACCCCTGAGTCATTCGCTCAAGCTGTTAAGCCTGAATTACCTACTCCTGTACAAACTCTTATCCCAAAGGAAGAAAAGTTTGATTTTGTAACAACTCAAATGTTACCCTTATTAGCTCTAGATCGAGAGTTCGAAAACCTTGAGGTTGGAACTCTTATTAAACCTTGCTACACAGATGGCAACTTTGTTGATACGGATTGCTCCTATAAAACCAGAAAGTTTTATGAAGCTATTTTGGTAGACACTGAATCTATTGAGATTGAACATAACAGAGATGAGCAAAATCCTGACTTTATCAAATATTCTCGATTCACTATCAAGAGGATTTTATCGCCATTCGAGTGGTATACTGATCATTTACACACTCCAGTATCTTTGTCCATGCCTCATAGGCCACAAACTTACAATTGGCATGACTATAAAGCAGCCTGGTTCAATTTTATGTATCTTAGACCAAGACATACTTGGTTTATCAAATATTGTCCAAAGGTAATTAAGTCTATTATTCCTAAATGGTTCTATGAATGGTGGAATATTTTTGGAGGAAATCTACAAATATTACCACAACAATTTCACCTCAGATTCACTGAGTTCCAAAGTACTCCTGATATATCTACTCTTCCAGAGTACATCAAATTATGTAAGTTCTTTATTCAGAAAAGAATTTCTTATATTATTTCTTGGAATTTTACCAAGGTAGAAATAGACAAAATACGCTTCTTAGCTAAGGAAGTAATGATCAAAGGGTGGACTCCTAAGCCAACAGGAATTAAGCCCTCTATTAACATAGCAGTCGTCAATCCTGCTAAACAAAAGACTTCAAAAGAAGAACTCAAAGCAAAGCTTAAAAAAGCCATGGATAATCTCGAAGATTATACTGAAAGTCAGATAATGCAGCTAATCAGCGACGCCGCATCATCTGGAAGCAGCAATGGGGACATGTGTGACCTCAAAGGAATTGCACAGTCATATGTGGACCCCGATTATGAATAGGATTATGGCTCTTGGAAAAAGCAGAGGCCAAAGGTCGGAATTGCTTTATTCAAAGAGACGTTTTACTATTCCTAAAAGGAATCCTATGTGCTTTACTTAAAGTAAGGGACCCCCTCTACCGACAGTGAAAAGAAATGTCTTATCAATCATTGTAAAAGAGATTCCTTATTCTATAAAAGGAATGACTCTTTCACCATTAAAGGCATCAGCATTTTACCCCAAATACTGAAAACCTCTCTATTCCCTAAGCTTTCAATGTTTTTAATGCTTCCGTCTGTAGCTCTTCATATGTTCATATAAATAAAATCTTGTAAGTTTTATAACTCTTTTTTTGAATCTTCTATTTTGTATAAAGATTGTCATACTTTACTAATACAACTTCGGAGGATTACCACCGATCCGTTATTGGTATCAGAGCTTACAAAATAAGAAATTCTTCAGACAAAGAAGCTGCTTCAATGATCGTCGCAGGATTCACTGGAATGTTAAAACATTGGTGGGATAATTACGTCTCAGATGAAACTAAGAAAGTTATTTATGATACTCATGCTTCTGAGATTGTTATTAAAATGGAAGGAACTAATGAAGTTCCTACTGAAGTTATTAGAGAAGATGCATGTGCTACTCTTCTCTATCATATAGCAAAACACTTTATTGGAGAACCCAAGTTATTTCAGGATAGGAGTCTCCAAATCCTCAACAATATCAGTTGTCCCTCTTTAGATGACTTTACCTGGTATAAATACAATTTTATGCAGAAGGTAATGATTAGACCAGATTGTCATTTAGACTTCTGGAAAGAAAGGTTTGTGAGCGGACTTCCACCGCTTTTTGCGGATAAAGTACGAACAAAGATTCAAGATTCATGAAGGAAAAATTCCTTATGATCAAATGACTTATGGAGATCTCATTAGTGTTATAAACACTGTGGGATTAGAACTTTGTACAGATATTAAGTTGAAGCATCAACTTAAAAAGGAAAAGTCTTCGTCAAGGAGAGAATTAGGAAGTTTCTGTCAAGACTTCGGGTTTGTTTCTCTAACACCTCCTTCAAGAAAAATCAGGAAGGAGAACAAGGAAAATAAGAAAACTCATCGTAGTAAGTCTAGAAGAACTTCTGAAAAGGACTACAGAAAATCTTCCAAAAGAAGGAAAAAGCATAAAGGATTTAAGAAATCCAAAGAGGATGTATGTTGGACTTGTGGAAAATCTGGCCATAGAGCTAGTGAATGCAGGTCTGGTAAACAAAAGAAGATCAACAGTCTTGAAATAGACGAAGCAACCAAAGAAAAGCTTTTTTCAATTCTTGAAGAACCTTTATCCGATTCTTCAAATAATTCTGCTGAATATAGCGACGAAGAAAATATCAACGTCGATTATGATTCAGATTCTAGTCAATCGGGAAAAAACTGTAACTGCACAGAGGCTTTCTGTGTTTGTGAAGAAATTCCTCAAATTAGAGTCCTTAGCAATGACTCTAAAGAAGTTCTCTTCGACATTATTGAACATATTGATAATGAAGAAGCTAGGAAAAAATATCTTATAGAACTCAAGAATCTTATTCTCAACCAAAAGGATAAGCCCAAAGCTCGCACTATGGTTGAACCTTTCAGCATGAAACAAATCATGAATAGGTTTGAAAGAAATGCCGAACCTACCATTTCTGATCTTAATCATGAAGTCAAAACTCTTAAAGAGGAAATCAAAGACATTAAATTCAGACTTGGGAAAGTTGAAACTGATGTCATTGCTGATAAAATCCTCAAAGAGATTGCTAAACAGAATCTTGATGAAGAAACTGAAGAAATCCCTGAAAAGGATAACTTAGATTATCCTCCTTTCAATATTGATCTTTCTGCCACACCCACTCCTAATATCGCGACTACCTCTTGTCCAGGTATCGATGTTATTACATCTGTTAGACCTCAGAGTCATCATATACCTATTAAGATTGTTGCCAATAAAGATTTTGTTATTAATAAAATTGCTTTGCTTGACAGTGGTGCAGATCGAAATTGCATTGTTAAAGGTATTGTTCCTACTAAGTACTTAGAAAAAAGTACTTCTAAATTATATTCTGCTACTGGTGAGTTGCTAAAAATTAATTATAAGCTTTCTAAAGCTCATATTTGTAACAATAATATTTGTTTAACAAATGATTTCATTATTACTGAAGATATTAATGAAGATATTATTCTTGGAATACCTTTTATCACTCAGATAAAACCTTTTGTTACTAATCTAAGTGGTATTACTACTTCCATTCTGGGAAAAGAATTACATTTTCCTTTTGTTAAAACTCTTTCCCAAGATGAAAGTAATTTTATCAGAGAAAAAACAGTTTTCCGAATAAACTCTTTATCTCAACATGTTAATTTTCTTAAAAATGAAATAAAAATTAAAAAAATTGAGCAAATTTTAAAAACCCCGGAGATAATTACTAAAATATCCAATCTTCACAAAAAATTGGTCTAGCCTTGGTAGTAATAGACTGTTCGTTAAAACCCTCAATATAAGGTAATTCAACAATATGTTTTTTCCTTTCCCAAAAGGCATTAGGAAAATCAGAGCAAATTTCATCTTCAAATTTTTTGTGAAGATTGGATATTTTAGTAACCATCTCCGGGGTTTTTAAAATTTGCTCAATTTTTTTGATTTTAATTTCTTCTTTGAGAAAATTAACATGTTGAGATAAAGAGTTTATTCGGAAAACCGTTTTTTCTCTGATAAAATTACTTTCATCTTGGGAAAGAGTTTTAACAAAAGGAAAATGTAATTATTTTCCCAGAATGGAAGTAGTAATACCACTTAGATTAGTAATAAAAGGTTTTATCTGAGTGATAAAAGGTATTCCAAGAATAATATCTTCAGTAATAATAAAATCATTTGTTAAACAAATATTATTGTTACAAATATGTGCTTTAGAAAGCTTATACTTAATTTTTAGCAACTCTCCAGTAGCAGAATATAATTTAGAAGTACTTTTTTCTAAATACTTAGTAGGAACAATACCTTTAACAATGCATTTTCTATCTGCACCACTGTCAAGCAAAGCAATTTTATTAATAACAAAATCTTTATATAAAAGGCTCAAGAAAAATCCTGTCCCTTGGGGAAATGATCAAACTCAGGCAGTCATAACTGTTAAGAAATTGGTCGAGAGTCTCCCTTGTTTAGGAATTCCCAATCCTAAAGATTTTATGATTGTTGAAACTGATGCTTCTGATCTAGGCTATGGAGGTATCCTAAAACAAAGAAGTTCTTCAGAATCTCCTGAACAATTAGTTCGTTTTACTTCTGGAATATGGAATTCTGCTCAAAAAAATTATTCAACTGTTAAAAAAGAAATCTTGTCTATAGTGCTATGTATCACAAAATTTCAAGATGACTTAATTAATAAAGAATTTTTATTAAGAGTTGATTGTAAATCTGCTAAAGAAATTTTACAAAAAGATGTAAAAAATCTTGTTTCAAAACAAATATTTGCTAGATGGCAAGCTCTACTTTCTAGCTTTGATTTTCAAATTGAATTTATAAAAGGAGAAAATAACTCTTTACCTGATTTTCTAACAAGAGAATTTTTACAGGGAAAAAATGAGGCCTTTCAAGCCTAATACTCCTTCGAAAGAAGGAAAACCTATGGCGAAACCATTCGTTTTACCTCCTTTAACACCGGCAAAAACCCCACAAAGACCGGTATTTGATAATAGATTTACTATGCTCGCGGACTATCCAAAATTGCCCGCTCCACCTCCTAATCCTACAAGATTAATACAATTAAGGCCAAATATGGACAATATCTTCCTTGATAGTAGAAAGTGTTTTACCACTGGTGCTGGTAGAAGTTCTAAAAGCAGATCTTTTATCAGAAATTGAGAAGTTGGCAAGTTTCTCATTAATCTTATCCAGGATATTGTCAGAAATATCAAAGGTATTTTTGAGCTTGGGATAATTTTCTCGGGAAAATTCATTGATTTTGAATATAGGGTTAGGAAAGAAGTCTAAATGACAATCTGGTCTAATCATTACCTTCTGCATAAAATTGTATTTATACCAGGTAAAGTCATCTAAAGAGGGACAACTGATATTGTTGAGGATTTGGAGACTCCTATCCTGAAATAGCTTGGGTTCTCCAATAAAGTGTTTTGCTATATGATAGAGAAGAGTAGCACATGCATCTTCTCCAATAACTTCAGTAGGAACTTCATTAGTTCCTTCCATTTTAATAACAATCTCAGAAGCATGAGTATCATAAATAACTTTCTTAGTTTCATCTGAGACGTAATTATCCCACCAATGTTTTAACATTCCAGTGAATCCTGCGACGATCATTGAAGCAGCTTCTTTGTCTGAAGAATTTCTTATTTTGTAAGCTGTGATAGCTATCCCCATCTCGTGAAGTTTATTATAAATCTGATGTTCTGCTAAACCATCAATATTCCATTCAGTAATACTGCTTCCTTCATGAGAAGAAGTGGATAGAAAGGCGTTTTCCTCATATTGAAGGTCTGGGAAAGAAGGTCTTTTATGATAGTTTTTTCGGTTATGATATCTATCATTGGAGAGTTTATGGACAATATCTTCCTTGATAGTAGAAAGTATTTTACCACTGGTGCTGGTAGAAGTTCTAAAAGCAGATCTTTTATCAGAAATTGAGAAGTTGGCAAGTTTCTCATTAATCTTATCCAGGATATTGTCAGAAATATCAAAGGTATTTTTGAGCTTGGGATAATTTTCTCGGGAAAATTCATTGATTTTGAATATAGGGTTAGGGTCTATTTTCTGACTGCTGTTGGTAGAAGATAAAGGGACAGGCCTTCCTGAAAAAGAGGCTTTTTCTTTGGAATCTTCAATTTGTCTAGAAACGACATGAAGAATTTGATTGGTGTAATTATTCTGTTCTATAATCTTGTTGATATCAAGATTAGTAGCAATGACAGAAGGTTTTTCTGTGGAGAGGATTTTGAAAGGTTTGTGAGCGGACTTCCACCGCTTTTTGCGGATAAAGTACGAACAAAGATTCAAGATAGGAATGAAGGAAAAATTCCTTATGATCAAATGACTTATGGAGATCTCATTAGTGTTATAAACACTGTGGGATTAGAACTTTGTACAGATATTAAGTTGAAGCATCAACTTAAAAAGGAAAAGTCTTCGTCAAGGAGAGAATTAGGAAGTTTCTGTCAAGACTTCGGGTTTGTTTCTCTAACACCTCCTTCAAGAAAAATCAGGAAGGAGAACAAGGAAAATAAGAAAACTCATCGTAGTAAGTCTAGAAGAACTTCTGAAAAGGACTACAGAAAATCTTCCAAAAGAAGGAAAAAGCATAAAGGATTTAAGAAATCCAAAGAGGATGTATGTTGGACTTGTGGAAAATCTGGCCATAGAGCTAGTGAATGCAGGTCTGGTAAACAAAAGAAGATCAACAGTCTTGAAATAGACGAAGCAACCAAAGAAAAGCTTTTTTCAATTCTTGAAGAACCTTTATCCGATTCTTCAAATAATTCTGCTGAATATAGCGACGAAGAAAATATCAACGTCGATTATGATTCAGATTCTAGTCAATCGGGAAAAAACTGTAACTGCACAGAGGCTTTTTGTGTTTGTGAAGATATTCCTCAAATTAGAGTCCTTAGCAATGACTCTAAAGAAGTTCTCTTCGACATTATTGAACATATTGATAATGAAGAAGCTAGGAAAAAATATCTTATAGAACTCAAGAATCTTATTCTCAACCAAAAGGATAAGCCCAAAGCTCGCACTATGGTTGAACCTTTCAGCATGAAACAAATCATGAATAGGTTTGAAAGAAATGCCGAACCTACCATTTCTGATCTTAATCATGAAGTCAAAACTCTTAAAGAGGAAATCAAAGACATTAAATTCAGACTTGGGAAAGTTGAAACTGATGTCATTGCTGATAAAATCCTCAAAGAGATTGCTAAACAGAATCTTGATGAAGAAACTGAAGAAATCCCTGAAAAGGATAACTTAGATTATCCTCCTTTCAATACTGATCTTTCTGCCACACCCACTCCTAATATCGCGACTACCTCTTGTCCAGGTATCGATGTTATTACATCTGTTAGACCTCAGAGTCATCATATACCTATTAAGATTGTTGTCAATAAAGATTTTGTTATTAATAAAATTGCTTTGCTTGACAGTGGTGCAGATCGAAATTGCATTGTTAAAGGTATTGTTCCTACTAAGTACTTAGAAAAAAGTACTTCTAAATTATATTCTGCTACTGGTGAGTTGCTAAAAATTAATTATAAGCTTTCTAAAGCTCATATTTGAAACAATAATATTTGTTTAACAAATGATTTCATTATTACTGAAGATATTAATGAAGATATTATTCTTGGAATACCTTTTATCACTCAGATAAAACCTTTTGTTACTAATCTAAGTGGTATTACTACTTCCATTCTGGGAAAAGAATTACATTTTCCTTTTGTTAAAACTCTTTCCCAAGATGAAAGTAATTTTATCAGAGAAAAAACAGTTTTCCGAATAAACTCTTTATCTCAACATGTTAATTTTCTTAAAAATGAAATAAAAATTAAAAAAATTGAGCAAATTTTAAAAACCCCGGAGATAATTACTAAAATATCCAATCTTCACAAAAAATTTGAAGATGAAATTTGCTCTGATTTTCCTAATGCTTTTTGGGAAAGAAAAAAGCATATTGTTGATTTACCTTACATTGAAGGTTTTAATGAACAAGCTATTACAACTAAAGCTAGACCTATTCAAATAAATCATGAATTACTTGATTATTGTAAAAAGGAAATTGATAATTTGTTGAAAAATAAAATTATTAATGTTTCTAAATCTCCTTGGAGTTGCTCTGCTTTCTATGTCAACAATAGTGCTGAAAAAGAAAGAGGAGCACCTAGACTTGTTATAAATTATAAACCTTTGAATGCTGTTTTAAAATGGATTAGGTACCCGATACCTAACAAAAGAGATTTGTTAAAACGAACTTATAAGGCTAATATTTACAGCAAGTTTGATATGAAATCTGGTTTTTGGCAAATTCAAATTGCTAACAAAGATAAATATAAGACTGCTTTCAATGTCCCATTTGGACAATATGAATGGAATGTAATGCCTTTCGGACTCAAGAATGCTCCTTCTGAATTCCAAAATATAATGAATAACATTTTTAATGATTATAGTTATATGTCTATTGTTTATATTGATGATGTGCTTATCTTTTCTGATGATATTGATTCGCATTTTAAGCATCTTAATACTTTCTTTAAGATTGTTAAAAGTAATGGTTTGGTTATTAGTGCCAAAAAGATTAAACTCTTCCAAACCTCTATAAGGTTCATGATCTTTATCAAGGTAGTTACAAACCTATCTGTAGAGCCATTGAGTTCTCTTTTAAATTTCCTAATGAAATTATTGATAAAACCCAATTGCAGAGGTTTTTAGGAAGTTTAAATTATGTTGCCGATTTTATTCCTAAAGTCAGACAAGTTTGTGAACCTTTATATAAAAGGCTCAAGAAAAATCCTGTCCCTTGGGGAGATGATCAAACTCAGGCAGTAATAGCTGTTAAGAAATTAGTTCAGAGTCTCCCTTGTCTAGGAATCCCTAATCCTAATGATTTTATGATTGTAGAAACTGATGCTTCTGACTTAGGATATGGAGGTATTCTGAAACAAAGAAGTTCTTTAGAATCTCCCGAACAATTAATTCGTTTTACTTCAGGAATTTGGAATTCTGCTCAAAAGAATTATTGAAGTCTTTTGTTTAGCAGGATTGACGACTGCTATGTTAATAGAGGGCTTAATTCCTGTTGGCTTAGGAGTCCACCCTTTGATCATTACTTCCTTAGCTAAGAAGCGTATTTTGTCTATTTCTACCTTGGTAAAATTCCAAGAAATAATATAAGAAATTCTTTTCTGAATAAAGAACTTACATAATTTGATGTACTCTGGAAGAGTAGATATATCAGGAGTACTTTGGAACTCAGTGAATCTGAGGTGAATTATCCAACATACATCTTTTACCTTCTGAAAAACATCTTTTACCTCCGGGTTTAGGCCTAACTGAGGCCATGTAGCCTAACCAAGTGCTGAACCTCTGGTACAATATGTTGACGCTTCGTCCACGCCTATCGAATACCTCGTGCTATCCATCTAAAGAGAGAGTGGATTCCAAAGAAGCAGTTTAAGAGGTTATTCAGAACGAAAACACACGATACAGAGTCAAAAATGGAGTTTCCTAAGAATGCCCAATAGCCTCCTGAAGATAGGATACAAACGTCAACGCACTTGCAGGACTCTCTACTAGGCATTTGCTCTCATACGAACGATGCCGGTCAACCTGAGTTCTGATACCAACTTGTCACGATTCGATTTCTCAGGTCATGATGGCACCTACTATAATCCACCAGTAGGTAAGCCTAACCCCTAGCCCGAAACCAGAAGCAACGGGCTATCAAGCAAAAGAGGAACCAATGAAGTAACAAACGAATATAATGAGAAAAACGAGGAATCAACATATATATGTCCAAGGAACTGTACCAAAGACCTGGCATCAGGCAGTAATCGAGCTTCTAAACAAAATAAGAGTACAAAGCTTTTACAAATACAAAATAGATCCAAACAGTCTTCGAAAGAAAGTAAAGACTAGTCCTAACCCAAAATAGATGGAAATTGGCAACTCCGGACGCCAGGAGCTCACCCAATCTCCGAATGCACACTGCTCTGCATCAAGACCAATCACCGGCGATAAGCCGTACTATGATCTGTAGGGTGCAGAAGTGTAGTATGAGTACCAAATGAATGGTACCCAGTAGGCATAGGCCGACTGAGCTCCTCAGATAAAGCAAGTATAAATAACTTATAAATAAGGTAGGAACAACACAAGTAAGTAAATAGGATCTAACACAAGGTAAAGCAGGAAATAAGAGTAAAGAGCTAGGATACACAAAGAAAGGAAACAGAGTCAAAGAATGCACCAGTAAACGCAAGCCACAACCTAATTACAATGAGAGAGCACTATAGGAGTCAAATAATCAAGAACAAAATACTGACTGCCACCGCTAATCACCTAGGAACTAATCCAACTGAACCTAGCAGGAAGTCCCAATAACAAATCTAGACTAAGACACCCTATAGACCAACTACAAATACAACACAAGACAAATACAAGTATAATCAAATAATAATCGACCGGACGCCCATACCCCCAGAAGGTACAAACAATAATAAACATACCCCCGGGCCCCATAAACTGGGAGACCAAACAGTAAACAAGTATACTGGTGATAGGCGATGCTAATGAATGAAAGTTTGTAGTAAAAACCAGTAACATCATCGGTGGCTCTCAAAGAATATCAACAACCAAGTGTATAGACCCACCCCGGCCTGCCAGGTGGGACCCATGTGTCTCCCTCTTCCCGTTCAATGGTGCACTGGCCAGAGGGGCCCATAGGGGACGTGGGAAGTCTGTATATACTACCTGGGCCCGAACCAAGTCTTATGCATAACATTTAGCATCCCCGTAGTGGTATCAAAGAGTGAATGGCCAAGCCGATGTAGTAAAAGGCGACGCCGTGCCGGATGGTCAAGTACAGGTTGAAGGCATCCCAGTGCAGCCAATGTAGAATAAGGGCGACGCCGTGTCGGATATCAATAAAAATTGAGTGCATCCTCGATGCCTCTGATACTGCTAGTATAAAAGGAGTACGTCCTCGACGCCTCATGAGTTTCAAAATTAGTTTATCAAAGTAGTCCAGGTGGTACGACTACCGTTAAAAACCAGTTTTAGAAAATAGTAAAAGTGTGAGAATGTCCGCTCAAAACCGTAGTAAAAATCCAATAAAAGTAACGGGATCATACCACAACCAAGTGAAAATGCTCAACCAATGCAAGCATGCCATCACCAGCATCCAAACAAGGTACACACAATCAGAAATGTAATACCAAATCATGCCACAGTACCATGGAAAGGGAAACTAACCTAGGATCCAATCGCTCCTCAAATATGGTCTCGGGCCCAACAATAGACTATAGACAATAAGGCATCACAAGCCTACCGCTGAGCAAAAAGCTCAGTAATCGAGAGATGGCTCATAATCAAATAGGGGAGAAATATCTCTAAGATCGACACCTTACCCTGAAATATGCTATCTCAGTTCCCAACAAGCATAACTAAGCCAAACCTTTGGCTACAACGAGCCTCTGAGGTCTCAAGCACTAGCACAAGGTACACCATCCATAACAAACCCCACTGGAATCTACACCTAGCTATAAGGGTGGTACATCACATGATAAACCATCCAAGGCTCAAACCTAGCCTAAGGTCATCAATACCAAACTTAAATAAGGATAATAACGCTAAGTCAATACCACAAACAAGACCCATAGCCTAATCTAAGGATTCACGAAACTTTTCTAGTCTAAAGATCAATCAGGGTAAAGAAAATGAGATAGAAGTAGGTAAAACCTATACTCGGCAAATACCAACCTAAATCACATGTAATTCATACTAAACCGTATCTAATAAAGCCCAGTCAAAGTGGGAGACCATAGCCTACCTAGAAGCCGATCACGCGCACTTTGAATCTACCCAATTGAAGCTCATCCTTTATGAATCAACTCCAATCGCTGCCACGCTATCAAAATAGTGATCATGACATCATTACGAATGTTTTGACACTAAAATCGCAATAATAAGAGATGGATCCAAAATAAGATTGTGGAACCCGCGCCAGGAATATCAAAATTGACTCGGTGAAAAGGTACATTTGAGCTTATTGTCTTGTGTCCCAAAATGGGGCATAATTCGATGCTCGAAAATAAAGAAATCAGCCCATGCAATATTATTCACCAATAAAACTAATTAAAATAACAAGGGCAGCAGCTTCAACATGGAAACTACCTCAAAAGAGAGTACCCAACAATCCCCGATCACTCCAATTTGTAGCCACGAACTTCCCAAACACGCTGTACTTCGAATCACCCAAAATGGAGCTAAAATTAGCAAGATATCACCAAATCAATATAGCCAAAATCTAGAAGTCGAAGCAGTTTGATCTATCGCAATTTTACCTCGATTGACGTGTATCTGACAACTTTCGATCACTCTACAGCAAAGCCACCATCAAAACGAAGCTTCCACACTTTGAATCGCTTCATTTGGCCAAGAATTGAGAGAGATATGGGGTTTTGAAGTTTGGGAGAATGACAGATATTTCTGCTATATAAATAGCAGAAATTTAGTCGCTAAAGGGCTGTTTCTAGTCGCTAAAAGTTCCATTTCTGGTCACTAAAAGCCAGCACCAGATATCAGCACTTTTGCTATTTTTCAAAGTCTCCGAACGGACCCTCAGAATTAGTTCGGGACCCAATGAAAATAAACAAAATATGCTACCTCACTAAATTCGACAATCCGAACTCAATGGCGCCGTCAAAATTTCCATACGAGGTCATCTTGATGAAAAGTGGGTCCCACACTCATGCGCCATTTTAAACCAAAATCCACAAGGGCCTCGAAATTAGACCGTAAGGCCCGGGTAGCGCACGAAAGGTCGTTCTAGACCAAACTCGGCATTCAAGAACTAACCGTGATGATGGAATTTTCATCTGAGCGCGTTTTACAAGTATGTTGAACAAATCAAACTAAGGCAAATTCTTAAAGGCTAAAATGCCCAATGGCATAAACTTACACTGAAAGCCTCGGGATTCAAGCCAACCATGCCACTAACCTAAAATGACCATTCCCGAGCTGATAGAACCATCAGAATTCCACTCTGAGGCCGTTTTCCTGGAGTTTTGACCGAAGTCAACTGTTGAAACTCCGGAAGCTCCAAAACACAAAAATGGGCATACAACCCAAACGATTGACCAGGCAACCAAACAGTCAGTTCCAGCAAGTCATAAATTACTTGGGGTCGCTACAGAAAAACTCTAAAAGTTGAAAAGATCAGAAAATGGAGAAAATGACCTGGAGGGTCATTACAACGTCTCTTCCCTTTGTACACACTATCCGTTTCTGGATTTTCTTAAATTGACTCCGTGAAGAGGTCTCAATTCCTCCCCCAAACCTATAGTCCAAAAAGAGACACTAATCGAGGCTCGGATCAGCTCCAAACATCCAACACAAGAAAATACAAAACTTTTTACTAAATAGGAAAAGAAAGCAACTTATGACTGAAATTCATGACAATCAAGGAGTACCCAATGCTAATCAACCAAAAACCCACAAAGCCAACAAGATTCTGAACACCTAGGACTTCGAATCACCAAAAACTGATAACCGAGGAGGGAGATATGAATTTTCAAAGTTCTCTTCCAAATGAACCTCGACCTCCATATATAGACCATTGATCCACGCTCTTCTCCCCGAACACCGCCAAGGCTCCGCGAACGCGGAGAGAAACTCTCAACAGCTCCGCGAAAGTGGCCCCAAGCTCTCAAATGCGGAGAATAAAAACACCCTAAACACACAGAACTCCACGATCGTGGCCTTAGGGCCGCGAACGTGGAGAACAAAGCACCCCACACACCACAAACCTCCGCGAATGCGGAGCACTGTAACCCAGACCTCCATGAATGCGGCCTCTGGCCCGCGAACACGGAGTAGACTCCATCACTCCTCCGCGAACGCGGAGAGATGGGATGTCTGCAATATTTGACAGCTGCATCAGCTGAGTATTAGCAACTCAAAAATTGTCACGGGATGCTCGAAATTCATTTGGAACCTCGTGCACGCAAACGAAATAAGCTACCCCCTCGAATTTGACGTTCCAAGCTCAATAGCGCAGTCAAAATTTCCATACTAGATCATTTTGACAAAAAGTGGGTCCCACACCCAAAAGGCCATTTTAGCCAATTTCTACCGTTGGCCTCAGATTTTGATCGGAAGCTCCCGGAAGTTCTCGAAGGGTCATTCTATACCAAACTCGGCATTCCCAAATTAACCGCGCTGATTGAATTCTCATTCGAGTGCGTTTCCCAAGAATGTTAACCGAAGTTAACCGTAAGCCAACTTTCGAAGGCAAAAGAGCTAACGGGCCCCAAAATCACACCAAAAACCCTGAGACTCGGGCCAACCCAACTTCTAACCTAATTTGGCCGCTCCAAAGCAGATGTAACCGTCAAAATTCCCATATAAGGTCGTTTACTTAAAGTTTTGACCGAAATTAACTTTTTAAGGTTCAAAAGCTCAAAAACAGGAAAACAGGAATACAAATCAAACGAACGACCAGGCGACCGAACAGTCAGTGCTAGGAAGTCATAATTGACTTGGGGTCGCTACAGGAATGCTCTAAACGACAGAAAAGTGGCATAAACTTAGAAATGACCTAGAGGGTCATTACAACATCCTTTACTAAAAGGACTTTTGTCCTCGAAAGTAAGAATCTAGAAGTACCTGAGGGCTCAAATAAGCTGGGGAACTGCTCCTGCATCTCTCGCTCGGTCTCCCAGGTAGCCTCCCTAACTGGACGATGCCTCTAACGGACCTTAACTACAGGAATGGATGTCGACCTCAGCTACTTCACATCTCTGGTAAAAATAGCAACTAGCTCCTCAATATAGGTCAGACGATCATCCAACTTAACGGCATCATACTAGAGCACATGAGACTCATCTGGAACATACCGGCGCAGCATCGAAACATGTAAAATCAGATTAACAGCTGAGAATGCTGGAGGTAAAGCTAACTCATAAGCCACCTCGCCAACTGCCCTTAATATCTGAAAAGGCCCAATATACCTAGGGGTAAGCTTGCCCTGCCTCCCAAATCTCATCACGCCCTTCATGGGTGACACTCGGAGGAATACTCTATCACCCACAACAAATCTTAACGGTCGACGCTTGCGATCTGCATAACTCCGTTGTCTACTCTGAGCCGTCCTAAGCCTATCTTGAATCAACCTCATATGCTCAATGGTCTCGTGAAACAGATCTGTCCCTCGCAGCCTAGGCTCTGTAGACTCGAACCAACCAACTGGAGTGCAACAATACCTACCATACAAGGCCTTAAACGGGGCCATCTAAATGCTGGAATGGTAGCTATTGTTGTACGCAAACTCTGCCGAGGGCAAGAAATGGTCCCACTGACCTCCAAAATCTATAACATAGGCCCAAAAAATATCCTCAAGAACCTGAATAGTACGCTCCAACTGGCCATTAGTTTACGGGTGAAAAGCTGTGCTAAGATCCACTCGGGTGCCTAACTCTTCTTGAAATACTCTCCAAAAGTTGGAAGTGAACTGCGGACCTAGGTCTGAAATGATGGAAATAGGCACACCATGAAGACGAACTACCTCTCGAATGTAGATACGAGTTAACCTCTCAGCATGGAAGGATGAATGAACTGGGATAAAGTGTGCTTATATGGTCAATCGATCCACGATGACCCAAATACTATCAACACCCCTAGAAGTCTGTGGCAACTCAACAACGAAGTCCATGGTTATACGCTCCCACTTCCACTCAAGAATGGGTAATCTCTGCAACTGTCCACCAGGCTTCAAATGCTCGGCCTTCACCTGCTGGCAACACAAGCAACGAGACACATAGTCCTAGATGTCTCTCCTCATACTGCTCCACCAGTAGTGCTACCTCAAGTCACGATACATCTTAGCTGTGCCCGGATGGATAGAATATCATAAATCATGGGCCTCGCTAAGGATCCGCTGAATCAAATCATCAACCCTCGGGACACACAAAGGACTCACAAACCTCAAAACCCTATCTGACTCTAAGGTAGCCTGCCCAACATCACCTGCCAAAACTCTATCTTTGAGTGACACCAACGCCTTATCCTCAAACTGACGACTACAGATCTGATCACGCAGAGATGACTGAACCCTCACATAAGCCAACACCCGACTGGAATCTGAAAGGTCAAGTCTGATCATCTGATTGGCTAAGGACTGAATGTCCAAAGCCAAGGGCCGCTCTGAAATATAAAGGAACGCTAGTCTACCCATACTCCCTGCCCTCCGACTCAAGGCGTCTACAACTACATTCGCCTTGCCCGGATGGTAGAGAATAGAGAGATCATTGTCCTTCAGGAGCTCAATCCAATGGCGCTGCCTCGAATTAAGATCCCTCTGACTCATAATGTACTAAAGGCTGCTGTGATCAGTATAGATCTCGCAATGAACTCCATAAAGATAATTCCTCCAGATCTTAAGCGCGAAAACTACCGCTGCCAACTCCATATCATGAGTGGGGTAGTTGCGCTCGTGCATCTTAAGCTGCCTCGACGGATAAGCAATAACCCAGACCTGCTACATCAACACACAAACCAAACCAACGTCGGATGCATCACAATAGACCGTGAAGCCCTCGCCCTCAACTGGAAGAGTCAATATAAGAGCAGTGGTAAGCAACTCCTTGAGCCTCAGAAAGCTCCTCTCACACACCTCCGACCACACAAATGGAAAATCCTAGCGAGTCAACCAAGTCAGAGGCACTGCTATAGTAGAGAAACACTCGACAAAGCATCTATAGCACCGTGCCAATCCGATGAAACTCTGAACCTCAGTCACAAAAGTTGGCCTAGCCCAACCACGAATAGCCTCAATCTTCAGCGGATCTACCATAATGCCATCCTTGGACACCACGTGCACCAAGAATGCTACAGACTCAAGCCAAAACTCAAACTTTGAGAACTTGGCATAAAGCCACTGATCTCTCAAAGTCTGGAGCACTATCCTCAAATGTTGCTCATGCTCACCATGGCTCCGTGAGTATACCAAGATGTCATCAATGAAGACTATGACGAAGGAATCAAAATACGACCTGCATACTCGAGTCATCAAATCCATAAAGGCGGCAGGGGCATTTAGTCAACCCAAAAGTCATCACTAGGAACTCATAATGGCAGTAACGAGTCCTAAATGATGTCTTAGGGATGTCTACTGCTCTAACTCTCAATTGGTGGTAGCAAGATATCAAGTAATTCTTCGAAAACACTACGGCACCCTGAAGCAGGTCGAACAAATCATCAATACGAGGCATAGGATAACGGTTCCTCACCGTCACCTTATTTAACTGCCTGTAGTCAATACACATCCGC
Source organism: Solanum appendiculatum (assembly GCA_018342035.1). Lineage (NCBI taxonomy): Eukaryota > Viridiplantae > Streptophyta > Magnoliopsida > Solanales > Solanaceae > Solanum > Solanum appendiculatum. The sequence goes on from JAGDQO010000341.1 coordinate 724,846, forward strand.
ATGGTGCCATCCTTCTTCTTCACAAACAACACTGGGGCACCCCAAGGCGACACACTAGGCTGAATGAACCCCTTACCCAAGAGGTACTAAAGCTGAACACTAAGCTCCTTGAGCTCAGCAGGTGCTATACAATACAACGAGATAAAAATAAGACGAGTATGCGACTCCAAGTCTATGGCAAGGTTAATATCCCGTTTTGGGGGTAGGCCAGGAGGGTCGACAGGAAACACATCTGCGAACTCTCGGACTATAGGCACTGAATCAACTATAGGGCCCTCCCTACTAACATCTCTAACATAAGAAAAATATGCCAAACATCCGCTATCCACCAGCCTCTGAGCTTGAATACAAGAAATCACCCCGACTGGTGTGCAACTGCGAGAGCCCAGCCACACCACTAGTTGAATACCAAGCATGGCTAAAGTAACGGTCTTGGCCTAGTAATCCAAGATGGCCCGGTGAAGGGCTAGCCAATCCATGCCAAAAATCACATCGAAATCCACCATACACAGCACAATAAGATCGACCAGAGTGTCCTGCCCTTGAATTGCCACCACACAGGCTCTACAAACCAGATCCACTACTAAAGAATCCTCTACTGGGGTCAAAACACGCAAGGGCACAGATAAGTGCTCATGACTCACTCCGAATCGAGACACACAATAAGCCGACACATAAGTATAAGTAGAAACAGGATCAAATAAGACTGAAGCGAACTGATGGCAAAAATAACCGTAACTCTGATCACATCATCAGATGCCTCGGCCTCTACTCTAGCTGGAGCTGCATAGAAATGGCCCTGGGCACCTCTACCCCGAGCATCCACTCTACCACCTTTCCTGCCTCCCCGAGAAACTCCCTGAGCACCCTTCTTCTGACCTACTCCTCTAGCTTGAGATGCTATTGATGACACCGGTCTCGCTGCCTGCGGAGCCAGTAAGGCTGATCTAGAAGAAGGGCACTCCCTAGCCCAATAAACAAGCTCCCCGCAAGTGAAGCAACCCTGTAACGTTCTGCTACCCGCTGAAGGCCGGCCACCCCGACCTGATGCACCTAACTGGAGACCACCTCGGCTCTGACTTTGGCCGGCTCTATGCCCACTTTGATGGTGCTGGTCACCCTTTAAAACATGTAATGCTACCGGGTATGGGCGACTAGACTGCCCTGACTAAAATCTCTGATAACCCCGATCTCGGGTGTCCCTCGGCCTATGACGGGCCCCACTTAAGTTATCATTTGGCCTAGCCCTCTTGCCGCTGCCCCCGTGGGCCTCGTGACGAAGCTGCTCAATAGTGCGGGTATGGTCTAGCATATCTAAGAATGAATGGCCCGCTGACAACATAGACTGCGACTCAATCCTCAACTGCAGTCTCAACCCTCTAACAAAGCATCGGACCCGCTCCTCCTCTGTAGGTAGAATCATGGTGGCATGGCGGGACAGCTCAAGGAATCTTGCATTATACTTAGACACTGACATGGAGCCTACTCCAACCTTGAGAACTTATCACGGATTCGGTCCCTGACTCTCTGTGGAATAAACCGGGCCAAAAAAGCCTCAGAAAACTCTGTCAAAGATACTGGTAGGGATCCAGCTGGCCTAGACTTCATAATAGAATGCCACCACTTCCTGGCTAGCCCGTCTAGCTGGTAGACAGTGAAGTTGGCTCCTCTAGACTCCACTAGACCCAAATTATGCAATCTCTCTCGGCAAGTGGTGAGAAACTCATGGATTTTGAGATTGAATCCATCGACAATTTTCTCCCTCCTTCTTAGACGCTAAGGGACAATCCCATACCTTGTGATCCATCTTGCCACAACAAAAGCATGCATTAAAATCGGCTAGACATGTACCCTCATGCTTTCTCCCACATCTAGCACAAGTAGTTGATGAGAAGCCACCACCATTTTCTCCTTGAGGCTTAGGGTTAGACACCCTATCTTTGTTGACTTAGGAGGAACATTGGATGAGCCTTGACCAGAAAACCTTTGTCCAAATCTTGGACGACCATGTCCATCGGACCTTGAATGTGAAAAGTTACCATCACCGGTCCTAGCCCTCTTGTTTTTTCTAGACCTTTCCTTGAGTTTCTCCTCTTCTATTTGTTGAGCATACACCATAAGACGAGAAATATTCATGTCATTGACAAGCATGGTGGTACGACATTCTTTGACCACCATTTCAGGTGCTCCCCCCAAAACAAACTTACTCATTCTTGCCCTAGGAGTGGCAACCATAGAAGGAGCATATCGAGACAATTGTGTGAAATTCAAAGTATACTCTTTCACACTCATGTTTCCTTGATGAAGGTTGATGAAGTCAAGCAACCTTGAATTTCTCCCAATAAAGAGGACCTTCATTAACTGCCCTCTCACTCTTCCATTGGTTTAACCAAACCTGAGCCACACCTTTGAGTTTATAAGCGGCCAATTTTTCCTTTTCCTTCGGCATCACACCCATAATCATCAACACCTTGTACACTTCATCGATGAATTCTTGAGGATCTTCATCAACCTTAGAGCCATGAAATTCCGGAGGGTTCATACTAGTGAAGTCCCTCACCCTTGATGCCGCCGTACCCATATTTGGGTTCACGGGAGCCACAACCTCTCTATTTGCTTGAGCCGTCATGGTTTGAGCCAATGCTTGAAAAGTAGCCCTAAACTCCGCATTAATCACTTTTTCGGCCAAAGGGTCGGCCAAAATTTTAGGAGCTTAAGAAGGAGCTTCTTGTTGCACATTCTTTCCCACATTTCATCTAGCATAAGCTCTTCAAGTCGCCATATTCTGAAACGCATAGGATAGTGATTAGGAGAGAGACATATAGAGTTAAACCCTATAGCACGACTTAGGAGTAATGAAAGAAATGAAGTTTCTTAAACGTCTTATAGCCTCTAAATCATAAAGGTGGCTCGCCTCACACTCATGAGCAAGACTCTATTCAATGCGGCTTGTGAGACTTCCTTGGATCTTTTAAAACCTTGTGCTCTGAATACCAAGTTTGGCACGACCCAAGATACCCCCCTAGACGTGACATGGCGTATAAGACCCCGAAAAACCTCAAACAAGCCACTTAGCATACATACATACAATATCATAAAGATTAAGAGTTCAAAAGTGATTTTCATATCAAAGCTTTTAAGAAAATAGCAAAAGTCTACATCTCATATCTCAAAGCCAATCTAATCATAAGAATGAAAAGTAAGATCTTGGGACGTAGCCCAATACAATGTCAAAGGGAATGTACATGAAAGTAAAGAACAACAAGGCTATGTCCTCGAATGGATGAGGACTCACCAAGTCTTCACAAATCTTCTACTAAGCTCTAGCCATGAGTGGATGGTGAATCGCCGAGTCCTTCATCAACAAGTCCATGTAGGCAAGAGTATGCGTTAGTACAATCAAGTACCAAGTATGATAACAATGCACATAAAATAATTAAAACATGCTAAAATAAGATATTTTCATGACATGCAAAGGCCAACTAAAACATGATAGAGCATGGAAAACATAAGGTATAAACCAAGGCCAAAGTAAGCTTAACATCTTTACTTTACCTTTCTTCAGAACATCATAACAACACTTTTTTCCATTAGTTGTAGGAAATAGCCTTAACCGACATATAAGACCATGAGAGCTATCAACATGGAATCCGGTGTCTAACCTACACCGAAAGAGGGTTGCCCTACTTGCCAAGGTAGGACCATAACTTCTTAGCTTATGTGGATCAACTAGCTAATCTCAATCTAGAAAAATCTATGGTGGCACATAGTTTATGGAACATGGGTAATTGCCACTTGTCCGCTCGGTGCTAAGAATAATTCCCACGGATTAAACATAGTTCATTTATCATAGGTAGACATGGCTAATCGCCTCTTGTCTACATTTGGAAACATGGGTGATCGTCTCTTGCCCCTTCATTAGAATAGCTCCTTATGAACATGGGTAATCACCTATTGTTCATTCAAATTCACAGTGTGAGTATTACGTGAGAAACCCTTTCACAACTCAACAACAACATCAAAATATCATAACTTTGGTACTTCAATCTCAAAGCACCCTTAAGTCATTATTAGATTCATATGAGACATGCATAAATTCATAGACTTAATCTTTACATAGTTCATCATGCTTATAAGTTACAAAACATAGGGTTCACATAGCTTTATGAGAATTCTTCTTAAATCATGCAATTCAATGCAAACTCATGCTTAGAAAGCCATAAACAAGGCAATTTATCCATAATCGAAGGAACCCACATAATAGAGGAAACACCATGCTTTTGATTTGAATATGCTTAATTCCATAAAATTATCCTTAGATCATTCATAAATCATGCATGGATTCATAGAGATTTCATAAAATTCAACACTTCATAATGTAACTCACCAATCAAAGTATAGATTTGGAAATTTTGGGAAATAGCATGGGTTCATCCAATTCTACATCAAATCATATAAATCACGCTAATTCGTGCACTAAATTACTTTATCACCCTAGATCGTGCACAAGGAATCATAAAATCAACAATGGGAAATCATAATTGAAGAACCCATAAGAATTGATCAAAACCTTAATTTAATTGGGGAATTGAACCTTGAAAACTTGAAGAAACTAGGGATCCATTAAAGGAAAGGGCTCCAAATGGTGAATGCTAACATGCCTCAACAAAGCACACAAGAAATTGCTAGAAAGCAATGGCCTTCAATGGAGGATCCTAGCCCTTCTTCTTCCTTGAAACTTGAGAGAACCTTTCTAGAGAGAGAAATATTTGGGAGAGGAGAAATTTGGGAATGACTTAGAATGAGTAAAATTAGTCTTAGGAAATATATATAGGGTCTGGTTAAAGGGTATAACCGACTTAGATTAGGAGTTAAACATTTAGGGAAAAGACCAAAAAGCCCTTAATTAATAACTGTCGGGGTCCATATTCAGTCACGACGTACGATCCGTAAGTCTATCGACGGACCGTCCTATTCTTCCGTCATTTTATTTAGAGACCTCATGTTAGGCCCTAAAAATTTGCTCAGTCTGGAGGGGGTCTACGAGACCCACCTACGAACCGTACATTTGACGATGACTCGTCCTGTTGCTCCGTAGGTCAAAGTTTAGAAACTTTGAAATCCTAAAGGTTTACAAGTGCCATCGACGGTTCCCACCTACGGCCCATCATTCCACCTACAGTCCGTACGTGGCTTCCATAGTCACTGAAACCAGAATTTTAAAAAGCTGCATTTTCTTTCTTTGAAAACTCGGGGTGTCACATTAGCCATCCCTGTTGACCTGATTGATCTCATGTTTTACTTGACGACAAGCAAAAGCTTAAGTTGGACGTGTTGATGAGTCGAGAAATTTTGACTCAGTTAGATCTTATTATTTAATGAATTAGTGTCCTCAATGCCTATTTTGTGTTCATAACTGATGTAAAATTGTTTATGTGCAGCCATGGAGGCTTAAGAACAGCGTAAGCACATAACATTGCGAAAAGAATAAAAAAAGTTACAAAAGCTGAAGAAAAGGAAAGCTGGAGCTCGCAAAAGCCACTTAGTCACTCGCTGAGTGAGCCTCTAGCTCGCCTAAAGGTCCAGCGAGTAGGCTTATGAACTAAGACAACTAAGCAAAAAAAAGAGCAATTCAGTGACACACTGAATGGAATGGTGAGGTCAACCCAGATCGCCTAAATGAATAGAACAAGTGGAGGTAGAAATAATGTCCAAAAGGGCGAGAAGGAGTACATCGGTGGATAGCCGAGTCGCTCGGTGATCCCGACAATTTTCGCCGAGTGGTCCCGAGTATTGAAATGTTGGGAAGTTTTTTGAAATTTATAAATTGATCTTTGAAGAGAGAGAAGCATATCAGGCTGAACCAAACTTAAGAAGGCATGCATACTTTTGATATTTTTAAGCTACTCAACATCCATGAAGGGGGTTTTGAACTTAGACATTTAGTTTTTAAGGTTTTAATCTTAATTTTTAGCATTTGAGCATTCAAGACTTTGTTATTCTGATGGAGAATCTCTTTGGTAACAATTTCTTGCTTTTTGCTATGATTGACTAAAATCCCCTTTCCTTAGGGGTGTGAATATGTAATAAAATACATAAATTAGCTTGTGGGTATTTCTAATTGCTAGATTTAATGTTTTTTTTTAAATGGGTTCAGTTACATGTTTTCCCTTATGAACTGAAGTTGCAAATTCAGTTCTAGCTTTAGATCTCTATGCTTGCTTATGAAATATGATTAGAGTTGAATTTATGATTGATAGTTGTACTTACTCTTGTCTTTACAACCCAACTTGATAAAGTGGGTTAAATTACGGATTTGGGTTGCTTCGTATTGTTAAGCATGTTAAGGTTCCAAAGAACTCGCTTGAAACATGATAGCTGATTGAAAAATGGTTGTTATAGTTAAAGTCCACCCTACCCATTGAGATTCAACAACGTAAAACAATTATTAATTACTGATTAAGAGAAATGAGTATTTGATTGTTCACACACTCCTAAGGTACCCTCTCTAGTTGTTCAAACCCCGTGTTAATAATCTTCGTTAACATTTGGTTAATAAAATCTCTCAATATTGATAATTTAAACTTATTGATTAACATTATTTTGTGTTTTGTTTATTTCCATTCTACAAGAGATTAGAAAACTTTCATACTTCGTATTTGAATTCTTTTCCATACCACTACTCGTGGGATCAACCCCAACTCATTGTTGGGTTTATACTTGTTAGTGACTGCCTACACTTTGATTTATAAGAGGTGTAGTTGAGCGTTATCAGCAAGCTTAAGTCAAAGTGGACAGGACTATTCAGAGTTATCCAAGTATTTTCACATGGAGCTGTTGAACTTGAGAACAAGGATGAAATAAAATTAAAAGTCAATGACAAAGATTCAAACTCTATATGGGTCAAACAAAAGAGGTCAATGAGTTTCTTGAATAATGGAGTCTTGACGAAGTCTGAAAAAGTCAAGAGATTTGCGTCGTGCCGCGACGTTAAATCAAGCGCTACTTGGGAAGCAATCTAAGATGTAAAATCTAGCCAATTTAGAATTTTTATGAGTTTTTAGGATTTTTTTTAATCTAAATTTTTTGGCTATTAGGCCATTTTATTTCTCAATTCACCAAATACAAGTAAATTTTTTTGCCTAAGTCAAAAACTAACAAGCTAATAGGGCAAAACTCACTTTCCTAAAACATATCTATATAATGTCTATGTCTAGCCCTTGATACTTCCTTCACTTCACTTTTCTCATTTGCACCGCCACAATGTTGCCACTGTGTTGTCGTTTGAACCCTTCTTTAATCCTCGCTCTTGTGGGTTGTTGCAGCTTCATACCCTTTGATGTCCATCTTTTGCTTACTCAAGGAATATCATGTCATGACCCAAGGTACCCCCTAGATGTGACATGGCGTACAAGGCCCCAAGAGGTCTCATAAAAGCCCTTACCATACATTACATACAAGATAATAGAGAATAAAAGCTCGAAAGAGAATTTCATATCAAAACTTTTAAAAGAAACAGCGGAAGTCTGAATCTCATGTCTCAAAGCCAATCTATCATAGAAAGTATAGTTGGGATGTAACCCAATACAATCCAAAAACTGAAAAGAAATGACATGAAAATAAGAACAACTAGGCTATGTCCTCGGATGGATGAGGACTCACCAAGTCTTCTATCAACTCTCTAATCAAGCTCTAGCCAGGAGTGGAAGGTAAATCACCACGTCCTACACCAAAGAAGTTAATGTAGGCAAAAGTATGCGTTAGCACAATTAAGTACTAAGAATGATATAAATGCACATAAACACATAAATCATGCTAGAGAGAGAGATATAATCATAACATACAATGGCCAAGCTAAATCATGAAAAACATGAAACATAAAGCATATATCAAGGCCAAAGCATGCTAAATCATCTTTCCTTCTTTTCTTTACTTCATCATGAGAACAATTGTTCATTAACTTGTGGGGAAAAGCCTTGACCGACATGTAAGATCATGTGAGCTATCAACACGGAATCCGGTGTCTACCCCACACCGAAAAGAGGGTTTCTACTTGCCAAGGTAAGACCATGAAGTTGTTAGCTTATGTGGATCCACTAGCTAATGTCTACATAAAGACAACCTCCTATGGTGGCAACATAGTTTATGGGATAGAGATTGCTTTAGGAGACTCGGCCTCAACTAACGGGAGAGCTCCATCTAGAAAATCCAGCCTCTACTAATGGGAGAGCTTTCACTAGAAGACCCAGCCCTACTAACGGGAGGGCTTCCATCGCAATATCCACTCGGTCTTAAGCATAATTCCCATGGATTAGTCATTAACATATTATATCATTAAACATGAAAAGGTACAACTAGGATTACCAATTCCAAGCTAAAATCATGCCTATAGACGTTTCATCTTCCATGGACTTTGTCCAAGCTTACATCATTACAATAGCTCCTTAAGAATATGGGTAATCGCCTCTTTGTTCTTCTTTTATCATAGTGGGAGAATTACGTGAGAAATCCTTTCACTACTCAACCATAGCATCATCATATCATAACTTTGGTACTTTACTCTCAAAGCACCCTTAATTCATCGTGCTCATATTTCATAGTTCATAGAGTTCATATGGGTTCATGCAAGTTCAACTCATATCATGCAATTTAATGCAAGTTCATGCTTAGAAAGCCATAATTAAGACAATTTACCCATACGTTAAGGAACTCACATAATAGAGAAAAATCATGCTTTTGACTTGATCTTGCTAAATTCATACGATTATCCTCAATTCATTCATAATTCGTGCTTTATTTCATAGAGAATTCATAAACTTCATCAAATCATAGATCAACCCAACAATCAAAGCATAGATTATCAAATTGGGGAGAATTAGCTTGAGATTATGGGGGTTCATGCAATCTTTACATCAAATCATGTAATTCACGCTAAATCGTGCACTAAGTTACTTTATCACGCTAGATCGTGCACTAGGAATCATAAAATCAACAATGGAAAACATAATTGAAGAACCCACAATGATTGATCAAAACCCTAATTCAATTGGGTTAGAGTAAACCTTTGAAAATCATGAAGAAGAGGAAGGGCCCATTGGAGGAAAGGACTCCTAATGGTGAACACTATCATATCTCAAAGAAATCCACAAGACATTTAGAGAATATTGGAGGTCTTCAATGGAGGATTCAAGCTTTCTTCTTCTTCCTTGAAGCTTGAGAGATTTTTTTTAGAGAGAGAAATATTTGACAGGAGATTTTAGAAATGAGTTAGAATGAAAGGAATTAGGCTTAGAAAGTATTTATAGGTCTTATATTATGGGTATAACCGACTAAGCTTAATAGGTAAACAATTAGGAAAAAGATAAAATAGCCCTTAATTAAAAACTGTCGGTGCCAATCCACGGAAAGGATCTACGGTCCGTGCATCAATTGACGGACCGTCCTGCTCTTCAGTCAATTGATTGAGAAAGTTCATTTTGGGCTAAAAATTTGGCTAAGTCTGGAAGGCATCTACGGAACCCATCTACGGCCCATCAACTGAACTACGAACCGTCCTACTATTCCGTAGGTCAAAGTTCAGAAACTTGGAAATCCTGAAAGTTCACAGTGCATTGACTGTCCCCACCTACGGCCCGTAGGTGGCCTCCGTAGGTCACTGTCTTCATGTGAGTTCTGCAATTAAATATTTTTGGATGCTTGGGGTATTACAATATCTCCCCCTTGGGAACATTTGTCCTCGAATGAGAATCAAGACATCATAAGAAGGGTACTAGACACGAACTAACAGCCCAACCTAGCATGCAATCACATAATTGCACATATCCGAGGAGGAAACATCAACCCCAAGCTAAAGCATGGTCAACACATCATATAATGAAGACTTTATGCAACTCATACTTAAATGCACATAATCATATAAGACTCTTCATGAACATACATAAACAAGGAATCATGGAAATCAACTATGACACATGAGACCAAAAGAATGAACCATGAGGATCAAGATACCTTAAGCTAGAATAGGATCGGAAGGAAAGAGATGAGGATATCGGGACATCATATCGGCCTCGGCCTCCCAAGTAGCACCCTCAACCAGTGGATTCCTCCATACAAGCTTCACTAAAGCAACTTCTTTATTTCTTAACTTTCGGACTTGCAGTCTAAAATCTCAACCGGAACTTCTTCATAGGAAAGACTATCCTTTACGCAAAGATTCTCTAAATGGACTATAGAGATTGGATCACCAACACACTTCTTCAACAAGGAGACATGGAAAATCGGATGCACTGAGGCCAAATAATTAGGCAGGTCAATCTCATAAACAACCTTACCAATATGTCTCAAAATCTTATATGGGCCTACATAACGGGGACTAAGCTTTCCTTTCTTGCTAAATCTCATTACACCCTTCATGGGTGAGATTTTCAAGTAAACCCATTCATAAACATCGAACTCTAATTCCCTTCTTCTAACATCGACATAGGACTTTTGTCAACTTTAGGTAGTTTTCAACCTTTCCCTAATAAGTAGAACTTTCTCCATATCCTCATGCACCAAATCCGGGCCTATCAAAGCAACTTCACCAACTTCAAACCAATCTATAGGAGATTTACACCTCCTACCATAGAGAGCCTCTAATGGAGCCATACCAATACTAGAATGGTAGCTATTATTATAAGCAACCTCAATCAAAGGCAACTGATCATCCCAAGTAACCTTGAAATCAATTACACAAGCTCTCAACATATCTTCCAAACTTTGAATAGTACGCTCTGCTTTCCCATCGATTTGGGGATGAAAGGCCGTACTAAGCTTAACACGAGTACCAAGACCTTTTTGGAATGACTTCCAAAATATAGAAGTAAATTGTGCACCATGATCGGAGATGATGGATAAAGGCACTCCATGCAGCCTAACCATCTCTCTCAAATACAACCTAGCATAATCCTTCGCTGAATAAGAAGTTTTGATGGGAATGAAATGGGCTGACTTCCTCATTCTATCAATAACAACCCAAATCGAATCATGTTGTCGCCTCATGCGAGGCAAACCCACAATAAAATCCATATTCACATCTTCCCACTTCCAAGTAGGAATACTAATATCTTGGGTCAAACCTTCCGGCCTTTGATGTTCAACTTTCACTTGTTGACAATTAGGGCACTTAGCCACAAACTCTACAATATCTATGTTCATTCCATTCCACCAATAAATTTTCCACAAATCACGGTACATTTTGGTAGCTCCTGGGTGGATGGAATATCGAGAGCTATGGGCGTCCGATAAAATTTGCTCTCTTAAACCCTCTAAATTGGGAACACACAAACGACCTTGATATCGAAGCACACCATCTCCCCCTTGGGAGAAAACCTCTATGGACTTCTTGAGTACCGCTTCCTCTAGTTCAACTAAGTTAGGATCAAGACCTTGCTTAGTTTTCACATCATGCACAAAAGAGGATTCAGAACCCTTGTGAACCGTAACACCACCTTTAGTAGAACCAACCAATCTAACACCTAGTCGAGCCAATCTATGGATATCGCGAACCAACTCTTTCTTACCATCCTCAACATGAGCAACACTACCCATAGATAATCGACTAAGAGCATCCGCCACCACGTTAGCCTTACCGGGGTGATAGAGAACATTCATATCATAGTCTTTTAAAAACTCGAGCCACCTTCTTTGGAGGAGATTCAAATCTTTCTATTTAACACATATTGCAAACACTTATGGTCGGTGAAGACATCTACATGTACCAAATACGAATAATGTCACCATATTTTCAAAGCAAACACAACTGCCGCTAATTCCCTGAGTAGGATAGTTATTTTCGTGCACCTTAAGTTACCTTGAAGCATAAGCAATGACTTTCCTATTTTGCATAAGAACACACCCTAGCCCAATTCTCGAGGCATCACAATAAACCACAAAACAATCGGACCCTTCCGATAGAGTCAATATCGGAGCCGAAGAAAGTCGATCCTTCAACTCTTGGAAACTCTTCTCACATGCCTCGAACCATACGAATTTAACCTTCTTTTGAGTAAAAGTCATCAATGGAGAAGTAATAGATGAAAATCCTTCAACAACCCTCCTTTAATAATTGACTAAGCCCAAGAAACTACGGATATCCGAAGGTGATAAAGGTCTAGGCTAATTCTTAACCTTTTCCGTCTTCTTAGGATCTACCTCAACGCCTTTACAAGAAACAATGTGACCAAGAAAACCAATGGACCTTAACCAAAACTCACATTTACTAAACTTCGCAAAGAGTTGTTGGTCCTTGACGACTTGCAACACAATCCTCAAATGATTAACATGTTAACCCTCATTCTTTGAGTAGATCATAATGTCGTCAATAAACACAATCACAAACATGTCAAGGTATTGCTTGAACACTCTATTCATCAGGTCCATAAATGCAGCCGAAGCATTTGTCAACCCAAATGACATCACCAAAAACTCGTAGTGACCATACCTAGTCTGGAAGGCCGTTTTTGGAATATTATCTTCCTTCACCCTTAATTGGTGTTAGTCCGAACGAAGGTCGATTTTAGAGAAATAACTAGCCCCTTGAAGTTGATCAAACAAGTCATCTATCCTTGGTAGAGGATACTTATTCTTAATGGTAACCTTGTTCAATTGGCGATAGTCGATACACATACGGAGTGAACCATCTTTCATCCTTACAAACAAAACCGGAGCACCCCATGGAGAAATACTTGGCTGGATGAAACCCTTATCCAACAAGTCTTTCAACTTCTCTTTTAGTTCCTTAAGTTCTGCCGGAGCCATTCTATAAGGAGGATTAGAAATAGGTTGCGTATCTGGGAGAAGGTCAATATCAAAGTCTATTTCCCTTTCGGGAGGAATAACGGGCAAGTCATCTAGAAACACTTCATGAAACTCATTAACAACGGGGACTGACTCAAGAGTAGGGGTGTCGGAATCTATATCTCTCACCCTAACAAGATGGTAAATGCACCCCTTTGAGATCATCTTTATAGCTTTAAGATAAGAAACAAATTGACCTTTAAACATGGAACTTCCCCCCTTCCACTCTAGGATAGACTCATATGGGAATTTAAATTTGACCATTCGGGTCCTACAATCAGTCGAGCCATAACAAGTATGCAACAAATCCATCCCAAGAATAACATCAAAATCTAGCATATCAAGCTCTACAAGATCAACATGAGTGACTCTATGGGATTAGGTGACGAGACATTTTCTATAAACTCTCTTAGCCATGATAAATTCTACAATCGGAGTAGAGACACGAAAAGGATCTAGCAACACATCCGGAACAACATCAAACCTCATAGCCACATATGGCTTCACAAAAGACAAGGTAGCACCGGGATCAAGCAAAGCATAAACTTCAAAATGGAAAGCTCTTAACATACCGGTAACCACGTCGAGAGAGCTCTCTTGCTCATGACGAGCCTGAAGTGCATAAAATCGGTTTTGCTTCTGAGCATTCGAACCCGATCCTCTAGGTCGAGCTTGCTTATTGTCCCTTCCCTTAGCCGTGAGAGATGGACAATCCCTCATCTGGTGACCACTCTTTCCATATTTATAACAACCATCCGTACCGGCTTGACATCTACCCTCACGTTTTTTCCCACACTTGGCACAATGAGCCAATAAAGAACCACCATTATGCCCTTCCTAGGACTTGGGTTAGACACCCCATCATTGTTGATCTTCGGAGGAGCATTCCATGAGCCTTGGACGGAGAACCATTGTCAAAATCTAGGACAACCATGTCCATCGGACCTTGCATGCGAAAAGTTACCATCTCCGGTCCTAGGCCTCTTGGTCTCTCTAGACCTTTCCTTAAGCTTTTCTTCCTCAATTTGTGGAGCATACACCATGAGACGAGAAATGTCCATATCATTAACAAGCATAGTGGTGCGGCATTCTTTAACCAACATTTTGGACCCCCCCCGAAACAAACTTACTCATTCTTGCCCTTGGATCGGCAACGATGGAAGGAGCATATCGAGACAATTGTGTGAACTTCAAAGCATACTCTTTCACACTCATATTTCCTTGTCGAAGATTGATGAAGTCAAGAACCTTTGCCTCCCTCATTTCAAGGGGAAAGCAACCTTCAATTTCTCCCAATCAAGAGGACCCTCATTAACCTCCCTCTCACTCTTCCATTGATTGAACCCAATTTGGGCAACACCCTTGAGTTGATAAGCGGCCAACTCCACCTTTTCTTCCGGCGTCACACCCATGATCATCAACACCTTGTATACTTCATCAATGAATTCTTGAGGATCTTCCTAAACCTTAGAGCCATGGAATTCCAGAGGATTCATACTCGTAAATTCCCTCACCCTTGATGCCGCCGTACCCACATTTTGGTTCACGGGAGCCACCACCTCTCTATTGGCTTGAGCCGTCACGGCTTGAGCCAACACTTTGAAAGTAGCCCTAAACTCCGCATTAGTCACTTGTTCGGCCAAATGGTTGGCCAGAACTTGACGAGCTTGAGGTGGAGCTTCTTGTTCCACATTCTCTCCTATGTTTCTTCTAGCATAAGCTCCTTGGGTCGCCATATCCTGAAACACGTAGGATAGGGATTTGGAGAGAGAGATATAGAGTGAAACTCTATGGCACGACTTAAGAGTAAGGAAAGAGTTGGAATTTCTTAAACGTCTTATAGCCTCTCATTCATAAATGTGGTGCGCTTCACACTTATGAATAAGACTCTACTTGACGCGGCTTATGAGACATCCTAGGATCTTTCTAAAATATTGTACTCTGAATACCAAATTTGTCACGACCCAAGGTACCCCCTAGATGTTACACGGTGTACAAGACCCCGAGAGGTCTCATACAAGCCCTTAGCATACATTATATACAAGATAATAGACAAAAAAAGTTTGAAAGAGAATTTCATATGAAAGCTTTTAAAAGAAACAGCGGAAGTCTACATCTCATGTCTCGAAGCCATTCTACCATAGAAAGTAAAGTTGGGACGTAACCCAATACAATCAAAAAACTAAAAATAAATGACATGAAAATAAGAACAACTAGGCTATTTACTCGGATGGATGAGGACTCACCAAGTCTTCTATCAACTCTCTAATCAAGCTCTAGCCACGAGCAGAATGTGAATCGCCACGTCCTACACGAAAGAAGTTAATGTAGGCAAAAGTATGCGTTAGCACAATTAAATACTAAGTATGATAACAATGCACATAAACACATAAATCATGCTAGAGAGAAAGACATATTCATGACATGCAATTGCAACGCTAAATCACGAAAAACATGAAACATAAAACATATATCAAGGCCAAAGCACGCTAAATCATCTTTCCTTCTTCTATTTACTTCATCATGAGAACACTTGTTCATTAACTTGTGGGGAAAAGCCTTAACTGACATGTAATACCATTTGAGCTATCAACACAAAATCCGGCGTCTACCCCACACCAAAAAGAGGCATCCTACTTGCCAATGTAAGACCATGAAGTTCTTAGCTTATGTGGATCCACTAGCTAATGTCTACTTAAAGACAAAATCCTATGGTGGCAACATAGTTTATGGGATAGAGATTGCTTTATGAGACTAGGCCTCAACTAACGGGAGAACTCCATCTAGAAAACCTGGCCTCTAATAACGGGAAAGCTTTCACTAGAAGACCCGGCCTTTACTAACGGTAGGGCTTCCATCTCAATATCCACTCGGTGCTAAGCATTAATTCCCACGGATTAGTCATATACATATTATATCATTAAACATGAAAAGGTACAACTAAGGTTACCAATTCCAAGATAAAATCATGCGTATAGACGTTTCATCTTCCATGGACTTTGTCCAAGATTACGTCATTAGAATAGCTCCTTAAGAACATGGTAATAGCCTCTTTGTTCTTATTTTATCATTGTGGGAGAATTACATGAGAAAACCTTTCACTACTCAACCATAGCATCATCATATCATAACTTTAGTACTTCACTCTCAAAGCACCCTTAATTCATCATGCTCATATTTCATAGTTCATAGAGTTCATATGGGTTCATGAAATTTCAACTCATATCATGCATTTTAATGCAAGTTCATGCTTAGAAAGCCATAATTAAGCCAATTTACCCATACTTGAAGGAACTCACATAATAGAGAAAAATCATGCTTTTGACTTGATCATGCTAAATTCATAAGATTATCCTCAATTCATTCATAATTCGTGCTTGATTTCATAGAGAATTCATAAATTTCATCAAATCATTGCTCAACCCAACAATCAAAGCATAGATTATCAAATTGGGGAGAATTAGCTTGGGATCATGGGGGTGTAACACCCCAAGCTTCCAAGGGATTTTAAAATGCAGAAATCACCTGAAGACAGTGACCTACGGAGGACACCTACGGGCCGTAGATGGATTGACGGGCCGTAGGTGGGAACCGTTAATGGCACTGTGAAATTTCAAGATTTCTGAATTTCTGAACCTTGACCTACGGAACAGCAGGACGGTTCATAGTTTGGTTGACGGGCCGTAGATGATTCCGTAGATGCCTTCCAGACTTAGCAAAATTTTCAGTCCAAAATGAACTTTCTGAATCGATTGACGGAATAACAGGACGGTCCGTCAATGAATGTACGGACCGTAGATCCTGTCCGTCGATTGGCCCAGACAGTATTATTTAAGGGCTTTTAGGACTTTTTCCTAAATGTTTATTCCTTATCCTAGACTATTTTGCCCCTTAACCCTGGCCCTATTTATACTTTCTAAGCCCTAATCCCTTCATTCCAACTGTCATCTCCAAAAAATATTCCTCTCTCTTGAAGAACTAGAAGAAAAAGAAGAGAGCTAGGGTTCTCATCAAGGTCATCAATCCTTCTTTCATTTCAAGGCAGTGGCATTAAGGTATGATAGTATTCACCATTTGGAGTCTTTCCTCCAATGGGTCCTCTTTTCCTTAAGGTTTTCAAGGTTTAGTCTTGCCCAAGAGAGCTAGGGTTTTGACAAATTCTTATGGGTTCTTCATTATGCTTTCCATTGTTGATTTTATGGTTGATAGTGCATGATCTAGCGTGGTAAAGTAAGCTAGTGCACGATTTAGCGTGATTTACATGCAACTTGATGAATCCCATGAGTCCATGGTAAGTTTCCCCTAATTTATGATTATGCTTACGTTGATGGGTGGAATTGAGAAAAAGATGAATTGCATGAACTCTTTATGAATTGAGTTAAGGATTATGATTATCAAGCAATGAATTTCATGTAAGACTATGAATAATGAAAATAGGATATTTTATGAAACGATGCATGTTCAATCAAAATTTATGATTTTCCTCTATTATATGTGTTTCCTAAATTATGACTAAATTGCCTTGATTTATGGGTTTCTAAGTATTAGCGTGCATTCAATTGCATGTTTTGAGGTGAAGGTTATGAACCCATGATTTATGAATTTTGAGCATGATGAAGTAAGAAAAGATAAATCTTATGAAACATGGTATTAGAGCACAAGATTTTAGAAAGATTCTAGGATTTCTCATAATCCACATCGAGTAGAGTCTTTTTCATGAGTGTGAAGCACGCCACATTTATGAATGAGAGGCTACAAGATGATTAGGAAACTCCACTTCTTCATTATCCTTAAGTCGTGCAATAGAGTGTTATTCTATATGTCTCTCTCCTAATACCTATCCTACGCATCTCAGGATATGGCGTCTCGATGAGCTTATACTCGAAGGAATGCGAGAGAGAGTGAAGAGCAAGAAACTCCTCCTCAAGCTCCTCAAGTTTCGGCCGATCCTTTGACCGAGCAAGTAACCAATGCAGAGTTCAGGGCTGCTTTTCATGTGTTGCCCCAGCCCTGATGGCTCAAGCCAATAGGGAGGTTGTGCCTTCCATGAACCCAAATGTGGTTACGGCAGCGTCAATAGTGAGGGACATCACTAGGATAAACCCTCCTGAGTTTCACAGTTCTAAAGTGGAGGAAGATCCTTAAGAGTTTATCGATGAGGTTTATAAAGTATTGATGATCATGGGAGTTTCACAGACGGAAAAGGCAGAATTGGCCGCCTAAAAACTCAAAGGTGTCGCTAAAATTTGGTAAAACCAATGGAAGAGTGAGATGGTAGTTGACGAAGGTCCTCTAGAGTGGGAGAGATTCAAGGGTGCTTTCCTCGATAGATTCTTTCCCCTTGAGATGAGGGAGGCGAAGGTACTTGAGTTCATCAACCTTCGCCAAGGGAGTATGGGTGTGAAAGAGTATGCTTTGAAGTTCACACAATTGGCTCGATATGCCCCGTCCATAGTTGCCGACCCAAGGGCAAGAATGAGTAAATTTGTGTCGGGAGTGTCCGATATGTTGGTGAAAGAGTGCCGCACCACCATGCTTGTGCGTGACATGGATATTTCTCGCCTCATAGTTTATGCCGAGCAAATTGAAGAATAAAAACTTAAAGAGAGGTCTAGAGAGTCCAAGAGGGCAAAGACCGGTGATGGTAATTTCTCACATTCAAGTTCCGATGGGCATGATCGTTTTAAGTTTGGACAAAGGTTTTCGGGTCAAGATTCCTCCAATGATCCACCTAAGTTCAACAAAGATAGGGTGTCTAACCCTAAGCTTCAATAAGGGAATGGTGGTGGATTGTCATCGACCACTTGTGCTAAGTGTGGAGGGAAGCATGAGAGCAATTGTCTAGCCGGATCTAATGCATGCTTTGGTTGTGGCAAGACGGGTCAGAAGATAAGGGATTGTCCCTTAGAGGTTAGGAAAGAGGGAGATAATTGTCGATGGACTCAACCTCAAAATTCATCGGGTTCAAGTGCTCAAAAGCAAAACCGATTCTATGCACTTCAAACTCTTCATGAGCAAGAGGATTCCCCATATGCGGAAATTGGTATGTTATGATCCTTTAGCATGTGGTTATGCATTTATTAATGTTGGGTATTATGATTTGATTAAGGGAGATGGATTCGGGAGGATTAGAAGGGTTTTCCCCCAAGGGGGAGGAGATAGTGTATTTCTTTATTGGTAAGTGTGGGAACCAATTTGCCGGAAGGAGTTCCTTGTTCTGGTTATTATATGAGAGGTTGGAGGTGATGTGATGTCCCAATATCCTCATTTCTTTCCTTCCAATCCTACTCTACCTTGAAGTATCTTGATCCTCGTGGTTCATTATGTTGGTCTCATGTGTCATAATTGATTTCCATGATTCCTTGATTATGTATGTTCATGAAAAGTCTTATATGATTATGTGCATTTGAGTATGAGTTGCATAAAGTCTTCATGATATGATGTGTTTCTCATGCTTTAGCTTGGAGTTGATGTTTCCTCCTCGGATATGTGCATTTATGTGATTGCATGCTAGGTTGGGTTGCTAGTCCGTATCTATTACCCTTCTCAAAATGTCTTGATTCTCATTCAAGGACAAATGCTCCAAAGGGGGAGATATTGTAACACCCCAAGCTTCCAAGGGATATTAAAATGCAGAACTTACCTGAAGACAGTGACCTACGGAGGCCACCAACGGGCCGTAGATGGATTGACGGGCCGTAGGTGGGAACCGTTAATGGCACTGTGAAATTTCAGGATTTCCAAGTTTCTGAACCTTGACCTACGGAACAGCAGGACGGTTCGTAGTTGGTTGACGGGCCGTAGATGGATTCTGTAGATGCCTTCCAGACTTAGCCAAATTTTTAGTCCAAAATGAACTTTCTGAATCGATTGACGGAAGAGCAAGATGGTCCGTCAATGGATGTACGGACCGTAGATCCTATTCGTCGATTGGCCCTGACAGTATTATTTAAGGGCTTTTTGGACTTTTCCCTAAATATTTATTCCTTATCCTAGAGTATTTTGCCCCTTAACCCTGGCCCTATTTATACTTTCTAAGCCCTAATCCCTTCATTCCAACTCTCATCCCCCAAAAATATTCCTCCCTCTTGAAGAACTAGAAGAAAAAGAAGAGAGCTAGGGTTCTTAACAAGGTCATCAATCCTCCTTTCATTTCAAGGCATTGGCATTAAGGTATGATAGTATTCACCATTTGGAGTCTTTCCTCCAATGGGTCCTCTTTTCCTTAAGGTTTTCTAGGTTTAGTCTTGCCCAAGAGAGCTAGGGTTTTGACAAATTCTTATGGGTTCTTCATTATGCTTTCCATTGTTGATGTTATTGTTGATAGTGCACGATCTAGCGTTGTAAAGTAAGCTAGTGCACAATTTAGCGTGATTTACATGCAACTTGACGAATTCCATGAGTCCATGCTAAGTTTTCCCCAATTTATGATTATGCTTACGTTTGTGGGTTGAATTGAGAAAAAGATGAATTGCATGAACTCTTTATGAATTGAGTTAAGGATTATGATTATCAAGCTATGAATTTCATGTAAGACTATGAATGATGAAAAGAGGATATTTTATGAAAAGATGCATGTTCAATCAAAATCTATGATTTTCCTCTATTATGTGGGTTCCCTTAATTCTGACTAAATTGCCTTGATTTATGGCTTTCAAAGTATTAGCTTGCATTCAATTGCAGGTTTTGAGGTGAAGCTTATGAACCCATGATTTATGAATTTTGAGCATGATGAACTAAGAAGAGATAAAGCTTATGAAGTCATACATGTCTCTTCTGAAGTTAATGATGCTTTGAGATTGAAGCATTAAAGTTTATGACATGTAGATATTGATGATGAATTATGAAAGGATTTTCTTAACTAAGGAGAATAGGGAGTAGATTCAATGAAAGGAACAAGAGGAGATCCCTCATGTTTTCCCCCTCCCTATGATAGTGAAGAGGAGATCCCTCATGCCTATCCGAGACAATACAAGAGGAGATCCCTCATGTCTTCTATGGAGCTATTCTAATGGAAAGGACAAGAGGAGATCCCTCATGTCTACTCATAGTAAGGTAGGGGAGATCCCCCATGCTTTCTAATGATATGATAAAATCATGAGTAAGGATAGAAAAGAGGTGATTACCCATGTCTACTAATAATGAAATCATGATGAAGGATAGACAAGAGACGATTACCCATGTTTACCTAAGATAAAATGAACTATGATTAATCTGTGGGAAATATGCTTAGTACCGAGTGGACAAGTGGTGATTACCCATGTCCCATAACCTATGTGCCACCATAGGGTGCTGGTCTATGATAGACACTAGCTAGTGGATCCACATAAACTAAGAAGTTCATGGTCTTACCTTGGCAAGTAGGACACCCCTTTTCGTTTTGGGGTAGACACCAAATTCCGTGTTGATAGCTCACATGGTCTTACATGTCGGTTAAGACTTTTCCCCACAAGTTAATGAATAAGTGTTCTCATGATGAAGTAAAGAAAGGAAGGAAAGATGATTTAGCTTGCTTTGGCCTTGATATATGCTTTATGTTTCATGTTTCTCATGTTTATCATGTTTTTAGCTTGGTCATTGCATGTCATGATTATGTCTCTCTCTAGCATGATTTATGTGTTTATGTGCATTGCTATTATACTTAGTACTTAATTGTGCTAACACATACTCTTGCCTACATTAACTTTTTTGGTGTAGGACGTGGCAATTCACCTTCCACTCGTGGCTAGAGCATTGACTTAGAGTTGGGAAGAAGACGTGGTGAGTCCACATCCATCCGAGGACATGGCCTAGTTGTTCTTATTTTCATGTCGTTTCTTTTCAGTGTTGGATATTGTATTGGGCTGTGTCCCTACAACTTTTATCCATATTCTATATAATTAGAAGGCTTTGAGAAATGAGTTCTAGACTTCCGCTATTTTTGAGTAAAGTTTTGATATAAAATGCTCTTTTGAACTCTTATTTCTCTATATCTTGTATGCTATGTACACTAAGGGCTTGTATGAGGCCTCTCGGGGTCTTGTACGCCGTGTTACATCTAGGGGCTACCCTAGGTCGTGACAGGGGCTTCATGCAATCTTTACATCAAATCATGTAATTCACACTAATTTGTGCACTAAGTTATTTTATCATGCTTGATCGTGTACTAGGAATCATAAAATAAAAAATTGAAATCTTAATTGAAGAACCCACAATGATTGATCAAAACCTTAATTCAATTGGGTTAGAGTAAGCCTTTGAAAATCACGAAGAAGAGGAAGGGCCCATTGGAGGAAAGGAATCCTAATGGTGAACACTATCATACCTTAAAGAAATCCACACGAAATTTGGAGAAGATTGAAGGTCTTCAATGGAGGATTCAAGTTTTCTTCTTCCTTGAAGCTTGAGAGAGTTTCTTTTAGAGAGAGAAATATTTGAGAGGAGAGTTTAGGAATGAGTTAGAATGAAAGAAATTAGGCATAGAAAGTACTTATAGGTCTTAGATTATGGGTATAACCGACTTAGCTTAATAGGTAAACAGTTAGGGAAAAGACAAAAAAGCCTTAATTAAAAACTGTCGGGGACAATTGACGGACAGGATCTACGGTCCGTACATCAATTGACGGACCATCCTGCTCTTC
This sequence comes from Solanum appendiculatum, assembly GCA_018342035.1. Taxonomy (NCBI): domain Eukaryota; kingdom Viridiplantae; phylum Streptophyta; class Magnoliopsida; order Solanales; family Solanaceae; genus Solanum; species Solanum appendiculatum. The sequence continues at coordinate 747,303 of JAGDQO010000341.1, forward strand.
CGTCAATTGATTCAGAAAGTTCATTTTAGGCTAAAACTTTTGCTAAGTCTGGAAGGCATCTACGGAACTCATCCACGGCCCGTCAACTGAACTACGAACCGTCCTGCTATTTCGTAGGTCAAAGTTCAGAAACTTGGAAATCCTAAAAGTTCACAGTGCCATTGACGGTCCCCACCTACGGCCCGTCAATCCATCTACGACCCGTAGGTGGCCTACGTAAGTCACTGTCTTCAGGTGAGTTCTGCAATTAAAATTCTTTGGAGGCTTAGGGTATTACATATCACTTGGCCAAGGTAATTTCTTCACTCTTCCTTTTTCTCCCTCTCTTAGCTCAAATCGTACTTGTCTTCATTTTTCTAGGAGTTTGAAGTCCTCCCTGCTAGGGGCTTGTGGCTGACTCCCACGCTGAATGCCAGATCTGATGCATCTCCCCTTTGTATTTGGTGATGATGGTCTATCAATGCTTCTCAAATCTGATTTAGCAGTTGTACAAATCTGTAGATTATGACCCTTTTTTTGTATATCTTTGCTGCTTAAAAATGTTTCTAAGTAGGCACCAACTCTGTGAATATCCCTATGCATGTTGTTGTATGATCTTCTTGGTGCAAACTCTTAAGGATGGTATTTGTGCTTTCTCTCTATTTATGATCTTTCTCCTCATGCTAGGCAATTGTTCAAATGACTTGAAGGTCTTCTTCTCGATAGCATTAATTGCTAAGTTAGCCAAGTAGCCTGCCATCTTGGTACCTTCTATGTATATGTGTTGTATTGTTACCTCAATCTTTGTCATTTCTCATTTTAGCTCATCAAAATAATTTGCTAACTCCCATGGCACTTTCCATACTTCCTAAATAATTTTCACCATTAATAAAGAATCTGATTCCACTATTAGCTTCCCCGGCTTCTTAGACACACTATATTTTATTGCCTCTAAAATAGCTCTCATCTTAGTTTCCACATTCGTCGTGATACCTATGTTCTCCGTTGCAGCATGTATTAAATCCCCATGATTGTTCCTCAGACAAAAACCATATGCACTGCTTTTAGTATTTCCTTGGCTTGCCCCATCCGTGTTGTATTTCATCACTCCTTATTCAGGTGCTTCCCATCTTACTAAACAATGGTACAGTCTTTGTTTGTAAGTACTTGCTCTCCTAAGCGTCTCCTCCATATTCTACCCTGCAACTTTGCTCCAAGCATACATCTTTTTAATCATGAAGTTACTCTTTTGGAGCACTTGATAGATCATGCCTTGTATAGAAGTATCTCCTCCGCGCTTTCTTGAGTTACTTCTTTTCCATAGGGTCCATACAATCAGTGCTGGTATAACCTTGTATATTTCCTTCACTTTACATGGAGCCTGAGTATACCACCAGCTCTTCGTAACTTGATGTAATCGTTTTCCTTCAACTGCTATACCTACAAAATCAGCAAACTATTTCAATAGGTTAATAGCCTGTTAGAAATAGATGTTCCATGGTCTATTGATGATATTTCTCACAACACCAGCATCTTGAAAGAAAATTTATACTTATTCTTTGCAAATTATCATATGTGGGGACTCTCCATTTGCATACCCTCCATAGAAAGAAATTAATTTTGAAAGGAATCTCTTTCTTCCAAATGAATTTGAGAATCTCCGTTTCTCCTCTTTTGTGTCTCAATAGCTCCCAGGCCGAGTTAACAGTAAAACTCCCACTTGTATTTCCCATCAACCATGCCTTATCTATTCCCCTTTCTCTTGAATTAGGGTTGATATTCTCAATGATGTAATGTACCATCTCTTCCGATACATACTGATTAAGTTTCACCTCACCCTAATCCCTTCTTTTATGAACTTCTTCACTTCAATTTCTTTTTCTCTGTGTTTCTGTTCTTCCAGTAATATAAGGCTCCTTGCTTTGTCCAATTGGCAAACCAAAAACTTGCTTCGCCATTTCTAATCTGCCACCATATATTATGTTTCACGTCCTCTCTAATTTGAATTATCTTCCTCTAAATGTGAGATATCCCTGACCCTTTAGCTATGATTGGATTTTACTTCATACAATACTTATTCCACATGTAATGGCTCTACAATGAATCTGATGACATTCGAAAATTCCACCATAACTTCACAAAAAGTAAGTCAGCAACTGTGTGTAATAATTTGAATCCAATTCCCACTTCTGCCTTTGGTATACATAGATCCTCCCAAGCCACACAGTGCTTCCCTTTTAACCCACCGATCTTGCCCCAAAAAAATTTGGCCATAATTTTATGAATTATATCAATGACCCCTTTTGGTGGATTCATAGCCGACATTAGATAAATAGGCACTAATTGTAGCACATTACAAATCAATACATATTTACCCCCATATATGAGTAACTTGTTATGCCAAGTCATCACTCTTCTACTTATTTTCTTCACCAACATTTCGAAATGACGAATCTTTTTTCTCCTATAAACAATGGGATACCCCAGATAGGTAAAAGGGAATGAACCAACACCAATTCCCATAGTTCTCCTTATTCTGTTCTTTCTAGCAATAGGCACCTTCTCATGAAAATACACAACTTTTTCTTAAATTTACGAGCTGACCCAAAACCCTCTCATATTTATTTATCACTTTCATCATTTTCCTGATTAAACCTCTATGGCCTGAGCAAAATAAAATTGTTTCATCTACATACGATAGGTGAATGATTTTTTACTCCATTTTGGCATTCCGTACCCAATTAAGTGCTTGTCTTCATCCCAACTGTTTAAACTTCTAGCTAAGACTTTAGCTGCAATTATGAACAAAGTGGGTGATGGAGGATCCCTCTTTTTTAAACCTCTTGAGGATAAGAAAAAATCATAGGAATTGACATTGACTAATATTGAATCCTAGTTGTTAGAGAACAACCTCCATGCCATATCAATCATTCTCTCTGTAAACCCAAATCTCGTCATCACATTTGTTATAAATATCCATGAAACTCTACCATACACCTTCACCATATCAAATTTTACCACTATATTATGAAACTTGTTTCTCTTGTTGATATCCCTAATGATTTCTTGAGCTAATAGGACATTCTCTGCTATGTTCCTTCCTTTCATAAATCCCGTTTGATTTTTCTATATGATTCCATGAAGCATCTCCACCAATCTTCCATGAAGTACTTTCGATATTATCCTATTAATATAAGTCCTCAAGTTTATTGGTCTGTAATTTATGAAGCACCTAACATGTTCCTTTTTAGGAATAAGGACCAGGTATGTGTGTGTCACAAACCTTGGCAAATCCATACCACAAAAAAAAGTCACTACTATTTTCAGAATATCCTCCTTGATAATTTCCCAACGGCTTTGAAAAGTTTTCCAGAGAAACCATCTGGCCTACAAGCACTGTCACTATTTAAAGAGAAGACCACCCCTCTCACCGCTTACTCCATAGGTGTTTTGTTCATATTTTATTGTGATTAGCTTAGGACTGCAATCAATCATTGTATAGTCGTAATTAAAGATGCTTTCCTCAAATTGTTGCTCAAACACCTTCTCAGTTGCTTCCCCAATGTCGTTCGACTCTTTGTATAAGACCCCTTGGTCATTAATTATCTAATTCAGTTGTAGCTTCTTTCTTCTACCTCTAACATAGGATTGAAAAAACATGGTGTGGCTATCACCATCGATGAACCGTCTCATCCCCGAATTTTGTTTCAAGTATTCCTCTTCCAACTGATAAAACCTTAGGAACACTACACCAAAAATGATCTTTAGCGGCAATTATTTAATGGCAATAGCCTAATTTCCACTAAAAATATATTTTTAGAAGTAATTAGCACTCTTTGTAAATGTCTCTAAAGCCTTTAGCGACATTGGATGCAATGGCAATTAACTAATGCTGGTAAAGGGTTTAGCCTTCTTTGTTATTATGTATATTTATTGCCGCTAAAAGGTGCTTTTGTTGTAGTGGAAGTCTATTCAAGTTTTGTGTTTTTGAGTCTCAGTACTGGCTTGATTAGGGTAGTATAGGGTCTGTGTCCAAAAAGAGTAAAGAAAATGTAATAAAAAGAAGTCCTAATGTTTGCTATGTGATCAAGAAAGAAAGGAAATACATGAAAAAATTACAGAAGTAGATGGTCTGCGGTCCCCATAGCTGATCCATCGTTCAATCGACGGACAGTAAATTTCCTCCGTAGGTCCCAGGTATGATTCTTGAATTTTACTAATTGTAGAGGTAAAGGAAGACTCCCATCAATGGACTGTAGTTGTAACTACGGACCGCCGATGGGGAATCGTAGGTCCTAACAGGGAACTTAATTCGACCCGACCCGCGACATTAATAATAAAACCCCTTCAATTTTAAAAACATCCGTCACTTTCCTCTTCTTCCCAACCGTTACAAACCTCTCCATTTCCACCCTTTCACTCCATTTTCCCACTCTTTCAATCAACCACCACCAACTATATAATCCCCTTCTTCCCCAATTCTCTCATCATTCTATATTTATCTGAATTTCTTCCCTCAATAGTTTGTCCTTTAGTTCAAGTAACTAGTCACGGGTCCGGAGTCTAGCAAATTTATGGCTTAAAGTGTTACTCACACACTCACACAACTTCATACTTCATTAAAAGGTACTGATTTTGAACCTAACCTATTAACTATGAAGTTGAAATTGGAAGTTGTTTCATGACCTGGGGTATAAATTGTTTGTTGATAGTGATTTTAATAGTTGAAACGTACCCTTGGGACGATAGTATTGTGAGTGTTGTTGCATTTTGATGTTAAATTGTGATTAATTCCTTCTAGATGTATTCTTGACTTAGGGTTTTGAGTTCATTGTTGTTCATATGCCTAATTGCTTGATTGGAAACTTAGGAACGATAGAATAACATAATAATATGTTGAAATGCATTTTCTAGAAGTGCTTGGTTTGTATAAATGAGGATAGTGTGATGTTAGTTAAAATTTGAGATTGTACCCTGTAGAGAAGTTACCAACAACCACAACTTATGGCTCGTAGGGCAACCTACGGACCGTTGATCAGGTTCCATTAGTCCACACAACAAAGTAGTAGCTAAAGTTGTGAATGGCAGCTTGGCTTACAATCTATCATTTCATCGACGGACCGTCCTAGTGAACCGTTGTTCCAACTTTTGAAACCTAAAAATTGACCTCCTAACCTACGGTCCGTTAGTACTAACCGTTGGTCCTAAAAAGATTGTCTTTCTCAGAATTTTTTTAGTTTCGTAGTTTATTTTTCTTATTTTGTTTTACATGTAAACATACTAATATGAGCCTCCGTAGGTACTATGCCACTAAAGTTTACTCAACAATACGGGCGAAGGGCCAAATCCACAGCCCCTTCAACCCACCAGTAACTTATTAATGAACCCACTGATGATGAGCGGAGTTGCTCTTACTATGGCCCTCCTTTGGGGGATGACTTACCTAAGTGACCCCGTACGAATTGACAACAAGCTAGGAAGTTGGCGCTTATTGAGGCAGCGGAGGATTCACACTCCGGTGGTCAGGGTGGTGCTTCCCAATCTTACGAGGGAGCACGGAGTTCACATGAGGACAATGAGGAGTCCCAGCCCAAGGATGACACTGGTTCATAGCATGCCTCACAGTCTGAGTCTGGCTCCGACTCAGACTCTGTTCCAGCATTTGCCTCGAATGCTTCCTCATCCGAGAGGCTCATGATCCTCCTCATGTTAAGATTGAGGCTAAATACCTGACCATCAAGCTGAATAGATGGTGCGTATAGGGGATGTACCAGATATACTAGGATGCCTTGCACCAGAACGACTAGTAGAAGCTAGCCCAACACATATTTTAGGAGCGCCGATTTCTCATAGGTAGCCTACACACATTGCCCTCCATCAATGAGCTGTTCAAGTAGCACCGATGCGAGTTGATGGCAGAGACTCTGGGGTTGTATAGCCCGATTATGGTTAGAGAGTTTTATGCTTCCTATGAAACTACGGTGAAGAATGTGTTGCTACCATGGGCCAAGGCACTGGATCAATTCCCACTTCTGTCCACTTTTGTGTGTGGCATCCCTGTCGACTTATCAAAAGACATGATTCACCATTTTTTTACGGCCCTTCACATGCTCAGCCGATTAGTACCGCTGAGTTTGATTATTGGATGGGGGTGGTGCAAAATAGAGCCGTTTTGTGTGATACTGAGCAGCGAGAGAGTTTACTACGTTGGATTGTTATCCACATTGTAGATGAGAGGGAGAATGCTTGTGATATGACATTGCCTATCAAGAATGCGACACTCAGCTTCACATCAAAGTTCTTGTTATCCATCATTCGTGCAAGACTATTGCCCACTATGGCTTATAACATATTGACTTGGGAATGTCCCGTGATGCTTTCTTCATTGATGGTAGGGCATGAGATAGATTTTTCTCGGATTCTCATAGTCGAGATTCACAAGACGGCGTTTCGGGAGAAGACCACTTTGCCATTCCCCTGCTTGATTTTTCGCCTATGTAGAGAGACGATTGTTCCTCTTTGGGGTTGTGATAGATTGGTGGAGGTGACCAAGACGGTCGATGTCACCCTTATATAGGATGATACAAACCCCGTAGCCCTACTGAGAGGTACTCCGGTTGACTTAGCACATATAGGCGAGGGAGTTGATATTGTATGGCAGATACAGGCACCATTCCTTCCACGAGTGAGGAGCCGGATGTGGCTGCTCCACCTTCCACCTCATCTGGTTTGGCCGCCAGCACACCATGTGCTTCTACCCCCACAGGGTTTGCCATGTTGCCACTAGCTCGAGTCCTCAATTTAGAGACTCAAATGGTGACCCTTTTTAAGCATATTAGGCCTTGGATGCTGAAATCTATGGAGGATTCTGAGGCACGAATTTAGAGGATTGTGGAGGTGAAGATAGCACCATTGGATTGATGCTTTTGAGAGCCGAATGATTAATAGGCCTCAACCTGGGCCTACGATTGATATTGTTGTATTTCAGACGGATTTGGTGAAACTCCATGCTAATATTGATGCCTTGACCGTTGTTGATACTTCTACTCTGAAACCTATACCCGAAGATGAAGTTTGCAATGTAGTGCTTAATGCACTACTTGGTTCCAAGCAGTAGGCAACTACCTCCCCACGTGCGGCAGAAAAGCGCATCCGGTCTGACACCGATACTTCTATATATCCTTAGGATGTGCGGTGAGCCCGAAAGAGGGAGCGACAGGCTTCCCAGCGTTAGTCCATACTAGATAAGCAGCAGCGATAGGATCGTGTTCGTGCGATGGCAGTGGGAGCTTCAGGCTCGGGGCTTACTACTGATTGTGCAGCCTATACTACTACTGAGGGTGTTACTGAGGGTATTTTATTGATTGATAATGAGTCCACTTAAGCCTAAAAATGACTAACCAAAAGGATAAATTTCTCCCTTCGATCCAAATGTTTAAGCCTAAAGAAAAACATTCTTTCAATACATCCAATTCACATTCCCTTATAAAATTGTGAAACTCTACTTTGGTCCTGATCCCTCTTTGGACATTATGTACCTCGACTTAGACTAAAAGCCTAAGTTGAGGGTGGCTACTACAATGTTGTACCTTAATTTTGGCTCTGGTCTTTCCTAGGACATTGTGCACCTCAACTCATACTAAACATATAAGTTGAGGGTGGCTATTATGAAGGAAATCAAGAAATAAAGGGTATGAAAAGAGTCGTGTGTACAGAAAAGAAAGAAAAGAAAGAAAAATGTGCAAAAGTGTTGAGAATGGTGTAACTAAACAAAAAGAAGCAAAAAGAATGAAAAGCTTAAATAAGAAGATTAAGAAAAGATGAGTGAAACAAGATGATCAAGTGAAAAATCACACTCAAGCTTAAATGAATCATAAGGAGAAGGGCATAAAGCATCATGATGTCATACTTGGTTTTAAAAGAGGTAAACTAGCCAATGTAATGTGAAGGAGGGCAGAAAAGCTACTTAAATACCCAAATATACCACACCTGAGCCTGAGCCTAAGTTACAAGCTAAGAAAGTCCTACAGTGATCCTAAGTGAAAAGTTTTGAAAGTAAAAGCATGGAACATAAGGTAAAGCCTATGGTATTGAGCACAAACTGTACTAAATTTGTTCTGAGTGTGAATGAATACTGAGTCCCTAACTAAATTTCAAATTCTGTGTGAAAAAGGGATTTCTTTGTGGTAAGGGCACAACTTGCATTATTTAAAGAATCGGTATCTTGGTGATTTTCGTGTGTGTATCTGAATGTGTCTATGTCATGTATTGGTCCGCATGAGTTAACTTGTTGAATCTATGAAGAAATTTTCACTATGTAAATTATAAATAAGCAGGATGATAATTGAGAAAATGTTGTGTGATTGTTTAATTGTGAGTTGCTTATGCACAAGTGTCGTTTAGAGTTTTTTGTGTCGCTTCAGGACAAGCAATGATTTTAATTTGAGGGTGTTGATGTACCATGAACTTACGGTACTTTTGATGCATTAAACTTAGAGCTTTGCACACTTCTTAGGCATTTTGTTAGTACATGTCATGGTATTTGTGTTTAATTTTACAAGAAATAGGTTTTGGAGCAGTTTATGATGAAAGTGTTGCAGCAGTAGAAATTTTTTGATGTACAGTTGACTTACGAGCCCTCATTCCCTTGAAGAGTCATAGGTTGAAGTCGTGGGTTCAATTGCTTGAAATTTGAGCTAAGTATGGAATGACAGTTGATGATGACGGGCCATGGTTCCTTCTACGAACCATAGATGAAGAACCATATAAAATTTTACAAAGGATGGGTTTCAGTACTTGAACGATGGTTGAACAGGATGGGTCGTGTTAAACCTATGAGCTGTAGGTCATGCCCGTAGGTGGACTTCTCCAAGAATATTTACTAACTGTTGAATGACGGATAGACCTATGAGCCGTCGTTACTCTGATGAGCCGTAGGTTCCTAGATGTAGATGATACTGCCCAGGACTAGATTTCCTTAGGTTTTCTTTTCCTACTTGGTTTAGGATTTTATTTTCTATGAAAATAAGTTGTAACTTCTTTTTTAGTAAGTCAGACGTTTTGGAGTATTTTGTTTTTGCTTGGATAATTATCTTGTGAACATTATTGACAATTAATTCTTGAAGTTTTGTTTATGAAGTTCACGTTTGATTTTCAATTCAAGATTGTTGATTTCTTCGATTCTAATTTTAAGTTCATGATTTATTCTCTAAACTCTAATATGAATTGTGAACAACCAAGCATGAACAACTAAATCCACAACTAGGGTTGTGGGAACCATGAGTAATTAATAACGTAAAACTAATTATTAAGTAATTCTTGATAAGTGTTTATGCTTGTGTTTGTTAATCTCTTCATTTTGAATGCTTGTTAATGGTGTACAAAGTTAGAACTTGCCTCATTCCTACTTGTTGGACCCAGGAAGTAATGAATGAGAATGAGATTAAACAACGGAGATTTAGCGTGATAATCCGCTATCTAATAGTCTGAACCAAGTACGTTGAGGGCTAATATGGGTCAAAGGTAAGGGTTAGTAAAGTATACACCCGTAGACAGACTACCTTGTGTGGTGAAACTCCCTATTTAGAGGATCAATCACTTAGGCGATACCTAACTTACCGACTATGCATGTTAAACACTAGGAAATAGTTACTATTATTTGGATTCCTGAGTTAAGAACTTGTGGGGAACACATGTGCCCTAGTTTCATTCTCATATTGATATTACAAAACTGCAAATCTTGTTACTTGCTTACTTTTTACTACACATCAATCAATTATTCTTTTAATTTTCAAAATCCCCCCTTTTCCAGAGATAACATGGCTAAACGTACAGAAAATAATATATTAGACTAAGTCTGAACCATATTCCTCGTGGGATTGATCCTAACTCTTGTTAGGTTCTTTATTTGACAACGACTGCTTATAGTTCTTAAGGGAGGTGTAATTTATGCGTATCAAATATCCATTTTATTAACATGGTGTTAGAACTATACCAACACATCTTTGTTGTGTGATTCTCAATATTTATCTCGTTGCTGTGTTTGTGTGTTAGGGTGTCTCTATAGACTTTCAGAGTGAAATGTCGTCTACAAATGATAGATAGTAATATGTTGCAATAGAAATGTTGAAGTAGCATATCAATTTGTTATTCCTCATTTTCAAAACAAAAAACTGGTAAGTTATTTTCTCATTTAAACTTTAGTTTTTTATTAATAATTTAGAATGCTAATACTAAGATCATACTTGCTTCACATTATGAGGCCCCAATGACACTAGTGTGTAAAGAGCTTGTTTCAATGTTTTCTGGTTGTTTCAGTGTCATCATATGTCATGACCCAAGACTACCCCCTAGACGTTACATGGTGAATAGAATCCAAAGAGACTCATAAACCACTTGACAGAGCATGACACTAAGATAAACAACATAACTGAAATAATCTCGAAAGCAGAGTATAAGTCTCAAATGACAATTTCATAAGATACCAAAATTAGAGCACAAAAACTTCATAAGAAGAAATACTATGTCTGAGATAAGCCTTTACTACGTAGGTGTGGCTAGGAAAAGCACTAGCTCAAGAAATACTCAAACAAACTAGAAGTCTAAATGATGTAAAGCATAAAAGTTTCCATGTCCTTGAATCATGAGGACTCACCAAGTCTTGACAAGATGATCAGAATCTGTGCTAACCATAAACTGGATGTGGAGCATCGGAACCTATATTATTAGACAATAGATGCACAAGAGATGTATGAGGTCGGTATTTAGAATTTACTGAGCATGAGGAAAGATGCATCAATCATAATATAAAGCATGATACGTTTGAAAACATGATAATGCATGACCAAGCAAAATATATCAAAATCTGATAACCTAATATCATAAAACATAAGCTAAGTCCATGCAATATTCTGTAAATTATTTCATAAGTAGAAGTCATAACATATATATAAAACATGAGTTGTTGAGGAAATCATATTCTTTTGTGGGAGATACCCAACCGACATAAACTATGTGAGATATTACATGAAGTTTAGTGTAGTGCTCCCACACTGAAAAGAGTGTCCTACTTTCCAAGGTAAGAACTATGTTCTTAAGTTTAGATGGATCCACTAGCTACTGTCCAATCGGGACATCTTACAGGGGCACGTAATTTTGGGACCCGGTAATCATCACTAGTCCAACTCGGTGCTAAGTAAACTCCCAAAAAAAACATGCATAATCATAATCATATTCATAATCTTTGAAATGGTAAGAACCTTGTAATACCAAATAATTCATAAAATCTCATAGAATAACTCCTTTAAAATCATGATTTCATTACATATTCAAAAGAGACACTTTAATCGAAAGCGTCTTAATCATGATAGTATTTTCATAGTAAAAATGCACTTCAATCGGAAGTGGCTAAATCATATCATTCTTTCATCATAAGAGGTACTTCAATCGGAAGTCTCGATTTTCATAAAATTGATTGATACTTTAATCGAAAGCATCATATATTCATAAATCTTTCATAACATAATACATGCATATCATCAAAACTTGATTTCATATCAAAATCACTTATATAGAATGGGTTCATGAGAAATTCTTTAAAAATATTAAAATATAATCAAATCACGCATAATAAGATCAATCATGATAACTAAACTTGAAATCAATTGAACCTATTGAAGAATCATGAAAACCCTAGATTTTGGTGAGAATCATAGAGCTGAATTTGAGGTTTCTTTGGGACTCAATGGATGAAGAGGAACCCATTGATAAACTTTCAATATACTTTGATGAAACCTAGCCTTGAATCTAGAAGGAGACTTGAAGCTTGAAGAACCCTAGAATCATCTTGAGGGAACCTTGGAAAAGAAATCTTGAGAGCTTTGGGAGTTTGAGAGTTAATAGGGAGGGTTTTGGACTTAGAAATGGTTATAGGTCTTATGAACAGTCTAGAAAAGACGTAGTTTGGATATTAAAAGAGTAAAAAATGACCCAACTAACCCTGACTAAAACTGCCGAATTGACTCTACGAGACCATGTATGGTGCATACACATGACTACGAACTGCACTATCAATTCATACTCTCAATTACTGAAAACCAAAATCTCTGAGGGGGAACCACGAGCCGGAGACTACTAACTGTGTTTCCAACTATGGTACGTGTGACCTCTCGTACACTGAGTCTCCAAATTTCCCTATAGAGAACCATGAGCCGTACTAGCTTCTATGACCCATACACTCCATTCGTAGATCAAAGGTAGTCGAATTTCACCAAGTATGGAATGCTTTCTACGAGAATTTTACACAACCCTTATTCCCTTTCACGAGTGGCCTTGTTGGCCCATAAAACTTTACCTGAGACATGATATTTTCCCAACTTTCAAGACATCATATATGTAAACCCATCTATGGGCCATGGATCTATGTACTCTCTAAACTTGGCTTCGTACAAACTTGTACCAACAAAGTTTCATCAACTTTTCCTTTCCAATCAAACTTTCCTACTTCTGAGGTGTTACATCATCTTTTCTCATAATCAACATAACAATTCTACTTTCAGCTAATGCACTATTTAGGATGTTATCCACATGTCCTTGATAACATCAGTTGGTTAGAAGCACCTCCTTCCAACGAATAAAGCTACAGTTGTGCATGTTTCTGTTCAAAATATTCTGACAAAAAACTACTTGATTTGTTTCGTCTCTTACAACAAATACCCTAAATGTAATATTAAGCTTAAATATAAGATCACAAGTGTTTATATTTAATTGTGTTTTTCTATAGTTTTTGTGACTTATACGTCTAAACACAATTCAAAGCATTAAAAACGTACAAAATATAAATGTTGGACCCGTGCTACCTATTTAGTTTTAGATATTTCAATTATATAGAAAAGCTTTGAGAAGCACGATCAATGGCATTTTTGAAAGTCTTACTTTATTTAAGGGAAAAATAGTAATTATATCAGTAGCATGTCTAGAAGGATCAGCCCTTTGGTTTTTATCTCTCTTCTTTTATTGATAATAAAAATAAATGAATAAAAAATTTGTTCTTTCCTCTTCAGCAGTAACAAGGATTTTTTTGTTCGTATTTCTCTCAATGTCAGAATGTAGAAAAATCTAATCTCTGGTTAGCTTTTATCTCATTTCCCCCTCATAAGAAGAGTAATAGGAAGAAAAATTACAATATATTTTTCTTCCTATTATTGTAGAGATTTGAAGACGGAGAAAAAAAACTTCTTAGTACATACAATATATAGGGACCTTCTAGGCTACAATAATAGGAAGAAAAATTCATAGAGTGTCTCCTACTTTTCATATTATGTATTATTTTAGATGGATATCTCTTTCAACTTTTGTGCTATATATGATGCTTCATTAGTTCTTTTAAATTTCTCGTTGTGTCTTTTCTTTCGCAGAATATACATGCTTAACCCACCTTGAGTAGAATAAAAAGTTGTATTATAAACCGTAGGAAATGAACCAAGATTAGAATTCCTTACTAGTTTAGGATTTGTTATTCATGGTATTTACTTATTTATGTTTAATTACGATTTGTTAGTTTTAGAGTATTCTAGTCCTAGTTTACCTTGGTTGTTAGTCCTATTAGTGCCTTATTACATATTTTCGATGTACAAAAATACAAGAGTAATTGAGTAATTGAATAAAGCCTCCTACAAAATCATTGTTGGGTCTTTCACTTGTACATATATTATTACCTTGGGTAATTTTATTTCCTTCAACGGAGATAATTTCAATTGTTGTAGTGCTAATGATAATCTTTGTTTCCAAATTCAATATAATGCAGTTGAAAGTGCTCTAGAAGTTGGAACAAAAAGGAAAAAATAAAGCCTTTCTTTTTCATTGTTTCAGCAACTTACGTTTATATTGATGTTGAATGAATTTTTTGATTTACAATTTGTACCATCAAGTTTAGAGCACCTCACTTGAAGTAGAATTTGCAATTTACAGTGTTGAGTTTGAAGTACCTATTTTAAGTATAATTTGTAATATTTTTTTTATCTTTCCAAGTACATAGATATATTGGCACCCCTTTTCCATGTTGTTTCTTAAAACTGATAAAGTGTTGTAATATAATAGTAAAAGTAAACCCCGACATAAGAAAATGCCAAGAGGATTACAAGTTTGAAACCCTTCTATACCAAAAAAAATTACTTCTAGACGAATCCTAATCCTATAAAATAGTAACTTAAATTAACTGAAATTTCGGAAGGATATATAATGCATTTTGAACATTTATTTTATTGGGTAGAAATGTTGCAGCCTTAGGTGTATAACTTATTTTATTTAGTATGGGCAGCAAACTAGACACATCCTTTTTCTTTGATAATATGTTCACTATGCTAAAAGGTGTAATGAATAAATCATATGCTTACTGCTTAGTTGATTCATATTAATTCAAAAGAACTTGATTTTACCTTTATGGCATACCTTTTGAGCTCTAATGAACATGCTTAGGGAGTCAAAGTAACTATATAATAATCTAAGCCCCATAAAAGATTGTATCATCAGTTTTACAACATTTTGTAGAGGACATAAGATCTTATGATTAGATATTTTGTTGATAGGTAGATTCGCTTCTAATGAGACATAGGAATTGTAGACTCTATGAAAAGGAAGAGAGCAGTATGGTCTCAAAAGTTCACATCATCTTCATGCAACGCCTATTAATGCCGCTAAGCTAATTCTTGAAGGATAAAATTGTAATGACCATCAAGGTCATTTATGTGCTTTGGCATGTTTTTACTATTTTCCCCTTCTCTTAGCTTCCTTATAGCATATATGTGATACTGGATTTGGTGGCTCACTTCTCGAGCTGATTGTAACACCTCAGTTTTTTTCAAAAAAGAGAATTTCCAGTTTTTGGCCTAGAGTCACTACTACGGGCACAATCTACAGGTCGTAGATCAGTTGACGAACCGTAGAATGCATCTGTACAATGAGATTAAAATATTTTGAAAATCAAGTTTCTGAAGTCTAGTCTACGGGTTAGCAGGATGGACGGTAGGTCTTTCCACGGATCGTAGAAAGGTTCCATCAAAACATTCCAGACTTCGTCAAGTTTATTAGGGTCAAGTTGCGTTCTACGGGTTGGACCTACGGGCCGTAGATCAAAGTTGTAGAAAGTGTCCTAAAAGTTGGGTTTTCTGAAGTTTTCTACTGTCCAATAGGACGGTCCGTAGGAAGCCCTACGAACCGTAGGTTGAGACCGTAGACTTCATCTGACAGTTAATTTCCAAGGGTCTTTATGTCTTTTTCTATTTCTTTTAAGTCTTTTTAATTACGACTTTGCCCCTAAATTGACCCACTATATAAGTCTTCCCTCCCAAATTTTCCTTAATTGATTCATTCTCAAATTCCTAACTTCTGCAAAATATTTCTCTCTCTAGAAAGTTCTCTCAATTCTCAAGGAAGAAGAAAGGCTAGGATCCTCCATTGAAGGTATCAATTCTTAGCAATTTCTTGTGGGCTTTGTTGAGGTATGTTAGCATTCACCATTGGAGTCCTTTCCTCCAATGGGTCCCTAGTTTTCTTCAATTTTAAAGGTTTAATTTCCCAAATTGAATTAGGGTTTTGATCAATTCTTATGGGTTTCTCAATTATGATTCCAATTGTTGATTTTATGATTCCTAGTGCATGATCTAGCATGGTAAACTAATCTAGTGCACGATCTAGCGTGATTTATATGATTTGAGTAGATATTGTATGAACGCATGCATGAGCCATGATTCTAAGTTATGAATTCATGATGAAGTATGATACATGCATTTATGAACTTCTAAAATTGATGAAAGTATGCATGATTCTAAGATGAATTGACATGTACCCATACTAGATCATGATTTATGAATATATGAATAACTTGCATAAGAGATGCATGTATATGAATAGCTTGCATAAGTGATGCATGTTTCATGAGAATTATTCTTATAATTTCTGGCATCCATGAGTTGTGAAAAGGTTTTTTTCACAATAAGCTAAGCATATGAACGTGGAAGGTTTTCTCACATATATTAGGGTTCATATGGTTGAAAGGCTTTCTCACCTATGAATCAATCAGGAGCTATGCTAATGACGTAAGCTTAGGCAAACCCATGGTAGTTAAAACGTCTTGATATGATCTTATCTTGGATCTGGTAACCCTAGATGTACCTCTTCCTTGGTTAAAATATTAATAAGCTTAATTGACTATTCCTTGGGATTTTACTTAGTACCGAGCGGGCTTTTGTGATGAAAATTTTCGTTTAGCGTCCGTGAACCTTTAGTAGAAATCCCTAAGTGCCATAACTACGTGCCTCGTAGGTTTTTGTCTCAGATAGACACATAGCTAGTGGATCCACGTAAGATACAGATTTATGGTCCTTACCTTGGCAAGTAGGACACCCCTTTTAGTTGTGTGGGTTAGACAACACTCCCCTTTTCAGTGTAGGGCCGACACTGGATTCCATGTTATTGCTCACATGGTCTATGTAGGTTAAATGTAAAAATCCCCTAATAATGAACTAGGATACTAGAAGTATCTCACGAGAGAAGACTTATGATATGACTAGGTTGCATTGACCATATTTATGCATTGAGTTTCTAACCTTTTGCTACATGATTTGGTTTGGTCATTGCATGTTCATGATGATATCTCACTAGCATGATTTCCAATATGAAAGCATCTCATTAGCATGATTTACGTGATTATATGCATTTGCTTCATACTTAGTACATTCCATGTACTAATGCATACTTGTGCCTACATTCTCTTAGAATGTAGGGTCAAATAGTCGCCCTTCGCACTCTCGTGGATAGTCGTTCTCAGAGTTTAAGCTATCAGCCTTCGTGAGTCCTCATGCTTCGGGGACGAGGAGAATTTATTTCTTTCTTTACTTTAAGTTTCAGACTTGTATATGATGTACGAGTTACGTCCCGATCATTCTATTATATTAGATGGCTTTTGAGACATAGTCATGACTTCCGCTTGTGAACTCTTTCTTTTATGAGATTGCATAATTCTTTCCTCTTTTGTCTTTACCTTATGTATATGTATGCTAAGTGCCTTGTGTGGAGCCTCTTAGGGTCCTATACGCCATGTTACACCTAGGGGGTACTTTGGGTCGTGAAAAACTTGATATTCAGAGCGCCAGGTTTAGAAAGGACCTAGGATGACTCAAAGCCACGTCATAGTAGAGTCTTGTTCACAAGTATGAAGTGTGCCACATTTATGAATAAGAGGCTACAAGAAGTTAGGAAATTCAACTTCTTTCATATTCTAGAATTGTGCTTTAGAGTTTTAACTCTATACATTCCTCTCCTAATCCATGTCCTATGCCTTTCAGGATATGGCACCTAGAAGAGCTTTTGTAAAGAGGAACGCAAATGAGGATGTAGAGAAAGAGGCTAACCAAGTTTCGGCCGCTCCTTTGGCCGAAGAGATTACTAATGCGGAGTTCCGAACCACTTTCCATGCATTGGCCCAAGCCGTGACGGCCCTAGACAATAGGGAAGTTGTGGTCCCCGTGAAGCCACATGTGGGTACGGTGGCGGTGAGGGTGAGAGATTTCACAAGGATGAACCCTCCGGAATTCCATGGCTCCAAGGTGGAGGAGGATCCACAAGAGTTAATTGAAGAGGTTTACAAGACTCTGATGATCATGGGAGTGACGCCGGAAGAGAAAGAGGACAGCTTACCAATTGAAGGGTGTGGCCCAAGTGTGGTTTAAACAATGAAAAAGGGAGAGGGCTAGAGATGTGGGTCCTCTTTAGTGGGAGAAATTTAAGGAAGCTTTTCTTGATCGATTCTTTCCTCTTGAGATGAGAGAGGCTAAGGTCCTCGAGTTCAATAACTTGAAGAAAGGTGGTATGAGTGTCAAATAATATGCATTGAAATTCACTCAATTGTCAAAGTATGCACCTTTTGTGGTGGGTGATTCAAGGGGAAAAATGAGTAAGTTAGTGTCGGGAGTGTCTGACTTGGTGGTCAAGGAGTGTAGGACTGCCATGCTTATTAAAGAGATGGATATTTCACGGTTGATTGTGTATGCAGAACAAATTGAAGAAGAGAAGCTAATGGAGATGTCCAAAGAGGCAAAGAGGGCTAGGACCGGTGATGGTGACTTCTCAAACCAAAGGACCGGAAAACATGGTGGTTCTAAGGTTCGACAAAGATTTTCAAACCAAGGGTCTTCAAATTCTCCTTTGCCTAAGTATGACAAGAATAGAGTGTCTAACCCTAAGCCTCAAGGAGGCAATAGTGGTGGTAATAGGATTCAAATTCCACCATGTCAAAAGTGTGGGAGGAAGCATGAGGGGAGAAGCTTAGCCAGATCGGATGGTTGCTTCACCTGTGGTAAGAGTGGTCACAAAATGAGGGATTGTCCAATGAACATTACAAAAGGGAAGGATGGTAAACAAGGCGCTCCTAGTGGTTCGTGTTCTAGTGCTCCCAAGCAAAACCAATTTTATGCACTCCAGACTCTCCAAGAGCAAGAAGGCTCTCCTGATATGGTTACCGGTATGTTGAAAGTCTTCCATCTTGATGTATATGCTTTACTTGATCCTGGTGCTACCTTATCTTTTGTGATTCCATATGTAGCTATGAGATTTGATATTGCCCGGATGTGTTGATCGACCCCTTCTGTGTCTCTACTCTTATTGGTTATTCTATTGTGGCTAAAAGAGTTTATAGGAAGTGTCCCGTTTCCTTGTTCCATAGAGTCACCTATGTTGATCTTATAGAGCTAGATATGATAGACTTCGATGTCATTCTTTGAATGGATTGGCTTCATTCTTGTTAATCCTCGATTGATTGTAGAACAAGAGTGGTTAAGTTTCAATTTCCTAATGAACCCGTCCTAGAGTGGCAAGGGGGAAATTCTATGCCTAGAGGCCGGTTTGTTTCTTGTCTTAAAGCTAGAAAGATGATCTCCAAGGATTGCATTTATCATTTTTTTCGGGTTAGGGATATAGATTCTGAAACCCCTAGTCTTGAGTCGGTTCCCGTGATAAATGAGTTTCTGGATGTGTTTCCTAATGTTCCACTTGATGTTCATCCCGAAAGGGAAATAGACTTTGGTATTGACCTTCTTCCCGATACACAACCTATCTGTATTCCTCCTTACCGTAAGGCTCTGGCGAAACTTAAGGAATTGAAAGAACAATTGAAGGATTTATTGGATAAGGGTTTCATCCGACCAAGTATTTCTCCATGAGGTAATCCGGTGTTGTTTGTTCGTAAGAAAGATGTCTCTCTCCTTATGTGTATTGATTACCGGTAATTGAATAAGGTTAATATTAAGAATAAACACCTGCTCCCGAGGATAGATTATTTGTTTGACCAACTTCAAGGTGCTAGTTTCTTCTCTAAGATTGATCTCCGGTCGGGTTATCACCAATTGAGGGTGAGAGATTGCAATATTCCAAAGACGGCTTTTTGGACTAGATATGGCCATTATTAGTTTGTGGTTATGTCGTTTGGATTGACTAATGCTCTAGCGGCTTTTATGGATTTGATGAATAGGGTTTTTAGACAATACCTTGATATGTTCGAGATTGTATTCATTTATGATATTTTGATTTACTACCGAAGAGAGGAAGAGCATGTTGATCATCTGAGGATTGTATTGCAAATTATTAGGGATCGTGAGTTATATGCTAAGTTAAATAAATTTGAGTTTTTTTTGAGATCTATGGCTTTTCTTGGTCACATTGTGTACGGTAAGGGTATTGAGGTAGATCCTAAGAAGATGGATGTGGTTAGAAATTTGCCTAGACTTCTATCTCCTTTGAATATTCGTAGTTTCTTGGGCTTGGCAAGATATTGTAGGAGTTTTGTGGAAGGGATTTCTTCTATTGCCTCTCCAATTACCTCGTTGACTAAAAAGAATACTAAGTTTGTATGGTTGGAGGATTGTGAAAGGAGCTTTCAAGAATTGAAAGATAGGCTTACTTTTGCTCCGATATTGACATTGCTGGAAGGTTCCGATGGCTTCGTGGTTTATTGTGATGCTTCAAGGGTTCGCTTAGGGTTTGTTCTTATGCAGAATGGGAAGGTGATTGCTTATGCTTCAAGGCAACTTAAGGTTCATGAAAAGAATTACCCTACCCATGATTTAGAACTTGCAGCGGTTGTCTTTTCTCTAAAGATTTGGAGGCACTATTTGTATGGTGTCCATGTTGATGTATTTACTGACCACAAAAGTTTTCAATATGTGTTCAAGCAGAAGGATCTAAATCTTCAACAACGTAGATGGCTAGAGCTCTTAAAGGACTATGATATGAGTGTCCTCTATCACCCGAGCAAAGCTAATGTAGTGGCCGATGCCTTGAGTCGGTTGTCGATGAATAGTGTTGCACCTATAGAAGATGATAAGAAGAAATTGGTTCAGGATAATCATAGACTAGCTCAACTAGGTGTTCGGTTGGTTGACTCCAATGAGGGAGGTGTGATTATCCAAAATGGGTCGGAATCATCCTTTGTGGTGGAAGTTAAGGCTAAGCAAGCACTTGATCCAATACTAGTTGAGTTTAAAGAAGTGGTTCTAAAGAAGGGCAATGAGGCTTTCTCCCAAGGGGGAGATGGTGTCCTTAGATATCAAGTCCATTTTTGTGTGCCTAATGTTGATGGCTTGAAAGAGCAAATTCTTGAAGAAGCTCATAGTTCCCAATACTTTATTCATCCGGGAGCCACCAAGATGTACTGCGATTTGCGGGAAGTCTATTGGTCGAATGGAATGAAGAAAGATATTGCGAAATTTGTGGCAAGGTGCCCAAATTGTCAACAAGTTAAGGTTGAACAGCAAAGGCTGGGAGGCTTATCCCAAGATATAGCCATTCCTACTTGGAAGTGGAAAGATGTTAATAGGGACTTCATAGTGGGTTTACCCCGTACTCGCCGGCAATATGATTCTATATGGGTTATAGTAATACATATGACAAAGTCGGCTCACTTCATTCTCATCAAGGTGTCCTTTTCGGCGGAAGATTATGCTAAGTTTTACATTCGGGGGATGGTTAGGTTGCATGGAGTTCTCCTATCCATTATCTCCGATAGAGGTACCCAATTCACTTCTCATTTTTGGAAAACTTTTCAAAAGGGTCTTGGTACCAAGGTTAAGCTTAGCACAGCTTTTCATCCCCAAATCGATGGGCAAGCGGAGCGTTGTATCCAAACCTTAGAAGATATGCTAAGAGCTTTTGCGATTGATTTCAAGTGTAATTGGGATGATCATTTGCCTTTGATTGAGTTTGCCTACAATAATAGTTACCATGCTAGTATTGGTATGGCTCAATATGAGGCTCTTTACAGTAGGAGATGTAGGTCTCCTATAGGATGGTTTGATGTGGGTGAAGTTGCTTTGATGGGTCCCAAATTAGTTCATAAGGCTATGGAGAATGTTCGGCTTATTAGAGAAAGGTTGAAAATGGCTCAAATTTGATAAAAGTCCTACGCCGATGTTAGAAGAAGGGATCTTGAGTTTGAGGTTGATGATCGGGTCTATTTGAAAATTTTAACCATGAAGGGTGTCGTGAGATTTGGTCAGAAGGGAAAACTTAGTCCCCGGTATGTAGGCCCATATAAGATTTTGAGACGCATTGGCAAGGTTGCTTATGAGCTTGAGTTGCCTAATGAGTTAGCATCGGTTCATCCAGTTTTCCATGTGTCTCTTTTGAAGAAGTGCGTTGGAGATCCGACAACTATAGTCCCTGTAGAATGTCTTGGAATCAAAGAGAGTTTATCTTATGAAGAGGTTCCGGTTGAGATTCTAGACCGACAAGTCCTAAAGTTGAGAAACAAGGAAGTTGCTTCTGTTAAGGTGTTGTGTAGGAATCAATTAGTTCAGGGTGCTACGTGGGAGGCCTAAGCCGATATGATGCCCAGTTATCCTCATCTCTTTCCTTCCGAGTCTTCCTTTGCTTGAGGTGTTTAGCTTCTCATGGGTTGTTTCTAGGATGCATGTGTCTTAATCATTCTCATGTTTCCTTATGCATGCATTCATTAAGTGTTTATAGCTTAACATTTTGTGATAAAGCATGCTTTAGCTTGGTGTTGATTTTTCCTCCTCGGATATGTGCATTATGTAACTCCATTCATGATTGGAATCATAGAATTGTTGTTTCCCCTACTCTTGTTGTTGCAAGCAGAGTTCCATTCGGGGATGAATGTCGTCAAGGGAGAGATATTGTAACACCTCAGTTTCGTTCAAAAGATAAAATTTCCAGTTTTGGGCCCAGAGTCACTTCTACGAGCGCAGTCTACATGTCGTAGATCAGTTGACGGACCGTAGAATGCATATGTAGAAAGAGGGTAAAATATTTTGAAAATCAAGTTTCTGAAGTCGAGTCTACAGGTTAGCAGGACGGACCGTATGTCATTCCACGGATCATATAAAGGTTCCGTCAAAATATTCCAGACTTCATCAAGTTTATGAGGGTCAAGTTGGGTTCTACGTGTTGGACCTACGGGTCGTAGAATGGTCTACGGGTAGTAGCTCAAAGTCGTAGAAAGTGTCCTGAAAGTTGGGTTTTCTGAAGTTTTCTACGGTCCAACAGGAAGGTCCGTAGGAAGCCCTACGAACCATAGGTTGGGACCGTAGACTTCATCCGACAGTTAATTTCCAGAGGTCTTTATGTCTTTTCCCAATTCTTTTAAGTATTTTTAATTACGGCATTGCCCCTAAATTGACCCACTCTATAAGTCTTTCCTCCCAAATTTTCTTTAATTAATTCATTCTCAAATTCCCAACTTCCCCAAAATATTTCTCTCTCTAGAAAGTTCTCTCAATTCTAAAGGAAGAAGAAAGGCTAGGATCCTCCATTGAAGGTCATCAATTCTTAGCAATTTCTTGTGGGCTTTGTTGAGGTATGTTATCATTCACCATTGCACTCCTTTCCTCCAATGGGTCCCTTGTTTTTTTTAATTTTAAAGGTTCAATTCCCTAAATTGAATTAGGGTTTTGATCAATTCTTACGGGTTCCTCAATTATGATTCAAATTATTGATTTTATGATTCGTAGTGCACGATCTAGCGTGGTAAAGTAATCTATTGCACGATCTAGCGTGATTTATATGATTTGAGTAGGAATTGTATGAACCCTTGCATGAGCCATGATTCCTAGTTATGAATTCATGATGAAGTATGATCCATGCATTTATGAACTCGTGAAATTGATGAAAGTATGCATAATTCTAAGGTTAATTGACAAGTACCCATAGTAGATCATGATTTATGAATATATGAATAGCTTGCATAAGAGATGCATATATATGAATAGCTTGCATAAGAGATGCATGTTTCATGAGAATTATGCTTATAATGGCTAGGGTTCATATAATTGATGGCATCTATGATTGAAAAGGTTTTCTTCACAATAAGCTAAGCATATGAATGTGAAAGGTTTTCTCACATAAATTAGGGTTCATATGGTTGAAAGGCTTTCTCACCTATGAATCAATCAAGAGCTATTGTAATGACGTAAACTTGGGCAAGCCCAAGGTAGTTGAAACGTCTTGATATGATCTTTGCTTGAATTTGGTAACCCTAGATATACCTCTTCCTCGGTTAAAATATGAATAAGCTTAATTGGCTATTCCTTGTGATTTTATTTATTACCGAGCGGGATTTTGGGATGAAGGTTTCCTTTTAGCATCCGTGGACCTTTAGCAGCAATCCCTAAGTCCCATAACTAAATGCCTCGTAGATTTTGGGCTCAGATAGACACTTAGCTAGTGAATCCACGTAAGCTACATATTTATGGTCCTTACTTGGCAAGTAGGACACCCCTTCTAGTGGTGTAGGGTAGACATCACTCTCCTTTCAGTGTGGGGCAGACACTGGAATCCATGTTATAGCTCACATGGTCTATGTCGGTTAAATATAAAAATCCAATAATAATGAACTAGGATACTAGAAGTATCTCATGAGACAAGACTTATAATATGACTAGCTTGCATTGATCATGTGTTATGCATTAAGTTTCTAACCTTTTGCTAAATGATTTAGTTTGGTCATTGCTTGTTCATGATGATATCTCACTAGCATGATTTCCTATATGAAAGCATCTCATTGGCATGATTTACGTGATTATATGCATTTGCTTAATACTTAGTACATTCCATGTACTAATGCATACTTGTGCCTATATTCTCTTAAAATGTAGGGTTAGGCAGTCGCCCTTCGAACTGTCGTTCTTAGTCGTTTCAGAGTTCGAGCTATCAGCCTTGGTGAGTCCTCATCTTTCGGGGATGAAAAGATTTTATTGCTTTCTTTACTTTCTGTTTCAGACTTGTATATGATGTACGGGTTACGTCCCGATCATTCTATTGTATTAGATGGCTTTTGAGACATAGTCAAGACTTTCGCTTGTAAACTCTTACTTTTATGAGATTGCCTAATTCTTTCCTATTTTGTCTTTACCCTATGTATATGTATGCTAAGCTGCTTGTGTGGGGCCTCTCGGGGTCCTATACGTCATGTCACACCTAGGGGGTACTTTGGGCTGTGACAGTGATCAGTTGAGTTTTGAGTGGTTTTTGTTATTTTTGAGGCTTAAGGTTTGAAAGAGTTGATTTTAGTCAACATGCAGAGATTTTGATGTCAAATCGGAATTCTGTCACTCCGAAAGGGTCAGATGGGTCTAGTGTGATGATCAATTCAAGTTTAGTAACACCTTGGAAGTTGGGAAGTTGGAAAAGGAAAGAAGAGTGCAGAAACTTTGATGAAGCAATGAACTACGAGTTCAATCTATAGACAGTAGAAAGTCCTACAGGCCATAGAAAGGCAATCGTAGAAAGTGAATTGAGTTTTGGAAAAATAAATTTTCTGAAGTTTGACCCACGATTTGACAGGACAAAATTTGGGAGATTGCACGAGTCGAAAGGGTACTCGTATGATGGATTAAGAGATTTGGCTTAAGACCTCAGTTCTACGGTAGGATTTGGCGGGTCATCATTTATTCTACGGGTCATAGAATGGATTTCGCAGAAAGGTCTCAGACTTAGTGAGATTTTGGAGTTGAACTTGTGTTCTACGGATGAAGTCTATGGACCATAGGAGTTTAGATAGACGGTAGAAAAGTCTCGTGGGAAATGATTGGATTTTTGGGTTTTTGAATTTTCTTCCACGATTGACTAGGACAGACCGTAGGAATTCCTACGAGCCGTAGGTCACACACATAGGAACCATCCGACAATTATTTTTAAATGTATTTGGATCTTCTCCTATTCAGATAATACGTGTAATATGCCATTTTTTATCTATAAATAGATCCTATAACCGATTTTTACTCGTAAAAACTACCCATTTCCTTTCATTCCCCAAAATCTCTCCAAAGGTTTTCTCTCCAAAGCTCTCAAGGGATTGTAGGGTTCTTCAGTTTTCAAGTCTCCAATTCCTCCATTGTTTTGGACTTCAAGATCAAGGTATATGGGAGTTCATCAATGGGTTCTATTCGCCCATTGAGTCCCAAAGCTTTCTTCAAGTTGGTTAGGTTTTTCATTCAATTCCACATGGGTTTTTATTGTATGGATTCAATTATTTAATTCTTATCACATTATGATTGTTTTGACCCAAATACGTGGTTTTCAATTGATTTATTTTGAACCCATGCATTGATCATAATTTTGACTATGAACCCTAAAGACATGAATTTATGAAGAAACTATGAATCTACAAATGATGTTTTCATGAAGCTTGCATGATTTATGAGAAAGGAATGATTGATGATTTAGACTGCTTTAAGATAAACATCAATTAATTGTGAAAGGTTTTATCACACATGGTTTAAGGAGCTACTCTATGAGGTTTTTAGCTTGGATTATTAACTTAATTGTGCTGTTCCATGAATGATGATATGCTTATGTTTATGATTAATTTCGTTGGTATTTTACTTAGCACCGGGAGAATATTGAGATGGAAGCTCTCCCTTTAGTAGAGGCCAGGTCTCTAATAGCAATCTCCTTGTCCCTAACTATGTGCCCCCATAGGTTTGTCATAAGTGACATAGCTAGTGGATCCACTTAAGCTAGAAGTTTAAGGTCGTTGCCTTTGAAAGTAATGACATTTCTTTTCGGTGTGGGAGCAAGACACCGGATTCGATGTTATAGCTCATGTGGTATGTGTTGGTTAATAGTAAATATTCCATAAAATGAACTAAGTTTTTCTTAAAGGTTTTATGAATCTTTTCTCATGATTTTAAGATTCATTGACCATGTTCATTATTTATGTTTTACTATGTTTAACTTGGTCATGCATTTCATGTTCTCGATTATGTCCTCTTTTGATCACTACTGTAAGGAATGACGCTTCCTCTCCCTCCGCTCGTGGCTAGTTGGTGATCATTGGAGTTCTTAGAGTTGGTAAGTTCTCATTCTCGAGGACAGAGGCATCTTTACTTGATTTTCTCATGTTTCAATTTTTAGACATTGTACGTGGTGTACGGGTTATGTCCCAACCACTTCTTATGTTGTACTAGATGGCTTGTCAAGATGTGATAGATTTCCGCTTTATGTCAAACACTTTTGTTATATGAGATTTTCTACTTTTCTCCATTATGTTGTGTATATGTATGTCAAGTGGCTTGTGTAGGGCCTCTCAGGGTCTTATATGCCATGTTATGTCTAGGGTGTACTTTGGGTCATGACAAACTTGGTATTTAGAACACAAGGTTTTAGAAAAGGTCCTAGAATGTCTTGCTAGCCGCGTTGAGTAGAGTCTTGTTTATAAATGTGAAGCGCGCCACATTTATGAATAAGAGGCTACAAAATGTTTAGAAAACTCCACTTCTTTCATTACTCTAAAGTCGTGCCATAGATTATATCTCTATAGAGATCCTTCTCCTAAATCGTATTTAATCCTTTTTCAGGATATGGCCCGCCGAAGAGCTTGCGTCAGAAGGAATGCGGGTGAGAATGTGGAGTATGATGTTCCTCAAGTTCTGGTTGACCATTTGGCCTAGCAAGTGACTCATGGTGAATTTTGACCCACATTTCAAGTGTTGGCTCAAGCTATTATGACCCAAGCTAATATAGAGGTCATTGCTCCCGTGAACCCAAATGTGGGTATGAGGGCGACAAGAATAATGGACTACACTAGGATGAATCCCCCGAAATTCCATGGTTCTAAGGCTGATG
The DNA here is from genome assembly GCA_018342035.1 of Solanum appendiculatum. NCBI lineage: Eukaryota > Viridiplantae > Streptophyta > Magnoliopsida > Solanales > Solanaceae > Solanum > Solanum appendiculatum. The sequence goes on from JAGDQO010000341.1 coordinate 774,414, forward strand.
AGGATCCTCATGAGTTCATTGATGAGGATTCCAAGATAGTGGGAGTTATGGGAGTCACTACGGTTGAGAAGGCAGAATTTGCCGCTTATCAACTCAAGGGTATTGCTCAAGTTTCGTTTGAACAGTGAAAATCTGATAGGTCCGTTGATGCGGGTCCTCTTGATTGAGAAAAATTTATAGAAGCTTTTCTTGATCGTTTCTTTCCACTTGGGATGAGAGAATCAAAAGTGCTAGAGTTCATCAATCTTGGACAAGGCAATATGAATGTGAAGGTGTATGCTTTGAAGTTCACTTAATTGTCTAAGTATGTTCCAACAATAGTTGCCGACTCTAGGGCAAGGATGAGTATGTTTGTGTCGGGTGTGTCCAAAATGGTGGTCAAAGAGTGATGTACCACCATGTTAATTAAGGAGATGTATATCTCTCGTTTGATGATACATTAAAAAAAATGAAGAGGAAAAGCTCAATGAAAGGGCAAGAGAGTCCAAGAGGGCAAGGACCGGTGATGGTGACTTTTCTCATTCTAGGTCCGGGGGACAAGGTCGTTTTAGGTTCCGACAAAAATTTTTCAGTCAAAGTTCTTCTAATGCACCGACTCCTAAGTTCATCAAGGATAGGGTGTCTAACCTTGTACCTCAAGGAGGTGTTGTTAATGGATCCTCTATTCCCGCCTGCTTAAGGTTTTGTAAGAAACATGATGGAAAATGTTTGGCCGGCACGGATGGTTATTTTAATCGTGGGAAGAGTTGTTATAAGATTAGAAATTTTCCATTTCTTTCTACTAAGGGAAGGAAAGGTAGGAAACCTCTGCCTAGTGGTTTCGGTTCGGGTGCAGTGATGACCCAAAGTATTCCTCAGATGTAACATGGCATATAGAATCCCGAGAGGCTCTACACAAGCCACTTAGCATGCATCATACAAGATAATAGAAATAAAGAGAGTTCAAAGGAGAATTCTTATATCATAAAAGAGTTTGACAAAGCTGAAGTCTAACATAGTCTCAACATGCCATCTAATACATCAAACGAAGTGGTTGTGACATAACCCATACACCACGTACAATGTCTAAAAACATAAATAAAGAAAATCTATAAAAGTGTCTTGGTCCTCTGAATATGAGGACTCACCAATCTTCGAATAGACAAGAGATATCAACTAGCCACAAGTATGCGAGGTAGGAGCGTCAGACCCTACATTATGAGTTAATATAGGCACAAGTATATATTAGTACATGGAATGTACTAAACGATATCAAATCATGCCAATGGACTTTACATAACATGCAATGACCAAGCTAAATCATAAGAAATTTTTTTACAAAACACAAGTCATAAGCATGGTCAATGCAAGCTTAATATTTTTAAATAACTTTGTAAGATACTTGGAAATTACCTAGTTCATTATTATGGATGTTTACCATTAATCAACATAGACCATGTGAGATAAAACATGAAATTTGGTGTCTATTCCACACTTAAAAGAGATGTCCTACTTGTCAAGGTAAGGACTATAAACTTCTAGCTTGTGTGGATCCACTAGCTAAGACATCCTACAAGGGCACGTAATTAGGGACAAGGAGATTGCTACTAGAGAGCCGGCCTCTACTAACGAGAGAGCCTCAATCTCAATATCCTCTTGATGCTAAGTAAAATCCCACGGAATAGTCATTAATCATTTTCATTTTATCATCCATGGAAAATCACCTTTAGGTTACTAATCCAAGCTAAAGTCATTTAGAATAGATACTTAAACATGATTCAACTTAGGTGATAAAACCTTTCAACCTTATGAATTCTTATGTAAGAAATCCTTTCACAATCATGATAATATTAATATGTGAGAAAGCCTTTCAGAATTTCATTGATACTTTTCATCTAAAAGAATCCTTAAGTCATAAACATCAATCTCATAAAAGCATGCATAGCTTCATAAGTTCATAGTTCATAGTTCATAAGCTTCATCATGTGTTCATAGTAAAAAATCATGGATCATGCATGGTTCATATGAATTCAACTCAAAATCATGTAAAGACTTCAATTCGTGCATTATAAAATATAAAATGGGCAATTGAATCATAATTGAAAAGAACCTATGAAGATTGGGGAAAACTCTAACTTTGAACAATTGAATTTAACTTGGAGAATTGGGATCTTTGGGGATCCAATGGAGGAAAGGACTCCATTGGTAAATAGTAACATACCTTAATGATCAAAGTCCAAAGGCTATGGTGAATAGCGTACCTTGAAGTGAAACCCTAGCTTCTTCATCCTTTCCTTGAGAGTAAAATTTGGGGAAGAACTTGGAGGAAATTTGGGATTTTAGGAGAATGAGTTTAGAATGGATAGTTTCAGGACATAAAATACTTATATATGGCTTAGATTAGGGGTCAAAATGACATAGCTTTTGTATTAAACACATAGCGAAAAGACCAAAAAACCCTTAAAAAATAACTGCCAGATTGGTCTACGGGTGTGATCTATGGACTGTACGATCGGTACTAGTCAACCATAGACAAAAGTACTGGAACCCTAAATATCGACCAATATATTATGAGACTGGTCTATGGCTCGTAGAACCTTCTATGGTCCGTAGACCCAACTGTAGAACTCAACTTATTAACCCTAAAATTCTACTAAGTCTGGAACCTTTCTATGAGACCTATCTACGATCCGTAGATCAATTGACGAACCATCTTGGTTAATCGTAGACTGAGATACTGAAACATGATTTTTCCCCTAAAACACCACCCACTCTCTACGGATGCATTCTACGGCACGTAAAACTGACCTGTAGAACACAAACATGGCCTCAAAATGAAATTTCTTCCTTTTCAAAAATCTGAGGTGTTAAAATATCTCCTTCTTGGGAATATTTATCCTCGACTGGGACTTAAGGTAGCATGAAAAGGGTAAGGGAAAGAGACCTAGCAACCCAACACAAATGAAATCACATAAATGCCCATAACCAAGGAGGAAAATCGACTCCAAGCTAAAACATACTCAAAACATCATTTCATAAAACATAAATGCATGCACATGGAAACATGAGAATTACTAAGACACATGCGTCCGAACAATGAATCATCAGGAACAAAATACCTGAAGCTAAAGTAGGATCAAAGGGAAAGAGATGAGGATATCAGGACATCATATCAGCCTCTGCCTCCCAAGTAGTACCCTCAACCATTTGATTCCTCCACAACACCTTTATGGATGCAACCTCTTTGTTCATCAACTTTTGAACTTGTCGGTCTAAAATCTCAACTGGAAGCATTTCATAAGAGAGGCTTCCATTCATACTAAGACTCACCAATGGTAAAATAGATGTCGAATCTCCGATAAACTTCTTTAGTAAAGACACATGGAATACTTGATGTACCAATGATAAATCGAAGGGCAAGTCTAATTTATAAGCACCTTGCCTATCCACCTAAACACTTGATAAGGACCAACATAACGGGGACTAAACTTCCCTTTCTTAAAAAACCTCATGACACCCTCCATAGGTGAAATTTTCAAGTAAACCCAATCATCAACATCAAACTCAAGACCCCTTTTTGTAACATTGACATAGGAATTTTATCGACTTTGAGCAATTTTCAACCTTTCTCTAATAAGCCAAACTTTTTTCATAGCCTCATGAACAACCTCGGACCCTATCAAAGCAACCTCACCAACTTCAAACCAGCCTATAGGAGATCTACACCTCATACAATAAAGAGCCTCAAATGGAGGCATACCAATACTTAAATGAGAGCTATTTTTATACGCAAACTCAATCAAAGGCAAATGATCATCCCAATTACCCTTGAAGTCAATCACACAAGCTCTCAACATATCTTCCAAAGTTTTGATAGTAAGCCCCGCTTGACCATCCGGTTGATGATGAAAGTCTGTACGAAGCTTCACACGGGTACGAAGACCTTTTGGAGTGACTTCTAAAATTAAGAAGTAAATTGGGTACCACTAGTGGAGATAATGGATAGGAGCACCCCATGCAACCTAACCATTTCCCTTAGATGCAAATTAGCATAATCTTCTGCCGAATAAGAAACTTTGATGGGAATGAAGTGCGTCAACTTCATAATATGATCCACAATAACCCAAATCTAATAATGTTGCTGCCGAGTGTGGGGTAAATCAACAATAAAGTCCATATTCAAATCTTCCCACTTTCATTTAGGAACACTAGTATCTTGGGACAAACCTCTCAACTTTTCATGCACAACTTTAACTTGTTGACGATTAGGATACTTAGCCACAAATTCTACAATATCCTTCTTCATCGCATTCTTCTAATAGACCTCCCACAAGTCACGGTGCATTATGGTGGCTCCCTAGTGAATGGAATATTGAGAACTATAGGCTTTAAATTAAATTTGTTCCCTCAAATCATTAACATTTGAAACACATAAGTGACCTTGATATCGAAGGAAACCATCTCTCCCTTGGGAGAAAGCCTCAATGGCTATTTCAGAAATCAACTTCTTCAAGTCAACCAATACCTTATCAAGATCTTGCTTAGCCTTCACATCCGATACAAACGATGACTACGAACCATTATGACAACTACTCCACCTTCATTAGAATCAACCAAGTGAATACTCAATCGGGCCAATCTAGGAACATCACGAACCAACTCCTTATCATCCTCAACATGAGCAATAGTACCCATTGATAGTCGATTAAAAGCATATACTAGTACATTCGCCTTATCGGGGTGTTAGAGGACACTCATATCGTAATCCTTCAACAACTCAAGCCACCTCCTTTGGCTAAGATTTAGGTCTTTTTGTTTGAACACATATTTTAAACTTTTGTGGTTGGTAAAATCATCAACATTGACACCATACAAAGAATGGCTACAAATCATTAAGGCAAAAACAACCTCCGCTAATTCCAAATCATGGGTAGGATAGTTCTTTTCGTGAATCTTAAGTTGCCTTGAGGCATAGGTAATAACTTTACCATTTTTCTTAATTACACATCCTAATCCGATCCTTGAAGCATCACATTAGACCACAAACCCATCAGAACCTTCCGACAAAGTAAACACAGGAGCGGGGGTAGGCCTATCTTTCAACTGTTGAAAAATCTTTTCACGTGCTTTTGACCATAAGAATTTAACCTTTTTTTGAGTCAACGATGTCAATGGAGAGGCAATAGAAGAAAACCATTCCACAAACCTTCTACATTATTCGGCCAAACCCAAGATGCTACAAATATTAGAAGGAGATAGAGGTCTAAGCCATTTCTTAAACACTTCCATCTTCTTAGGATCCACCTAAATACCTTTACCGGAGACAGTGTGAAAAAGAAAAGCCATGGATCTTAACCAAAACTCATACTTGTTGAAGTTAGCATAAAACTCATGATCCTTAAGAATTTAAAACACAATTCTCAAATGGCAAGCATGCTCATCCTCACTCTAATAATAAATTAAGATGGCATCGATAAACACAATGACAAACATATCAAGATATTGTCTAAACATTCTATTCATCAAATCCATGAAAATGGCCTGAGCATTAGTCAACCCAAACGACATCACCAAAAACTCATAATGACTATACCTTGTTTGGAAAGTAATTTTTGGAATATCACGTTCCGTTATTCTCAATTGATGATAATCCGACCAAAGGTCAAACTTAGAGAAGTAACTTGCTCCATGGAGTTGATCAGAGAAATAATTTGTCCTTGGAATAGGATACTTATTCTTAATGGTAACGTTATTCAATTGTCGATAGTCGATGCACATTCAGAGAGAACCATCCTTCTTTCAAACAAATAACACTGGAGAACCCCATAGAGAGATACTTGGTCTAGTGAAACCCTTATTCAACAAATCCTTCAATTGATCCTTTAATTCCTTAAGTTCTGCTAGAGCCATACGGTAAGGAGGAATAGAGGTATATTGCGCATCTTGGAGAAGGTCAATACCGAAGTCTATTTCCCTTTATGGAGGAACACCGAGTAGATCATTGAGAAATACTTCTGGAAACTCATTTACAATAGAGATTGACTCATTAGTAGGGAATTCAGAATTTATATCCCTAACCCAAATTAGATGATTTATGCGACCCTTAGAAATTATTTTCCAAGCTTTTAGACAAGAAACAAACTGACCTTTAGGCATAGAATTTGCCCCTTTTCACTCTAGGACGGGCTTATTAGGAAACTAAAACTTAACCACTCAGGTTATACAATCAACATAAGCATAACAAGAATGGAGCCAATCCATACCAAGAATAACATCAAAATCAAGCATATCAAGCTCTACATCATCAACACATGTGACTTTATGAGATAAGGAGATGGGGAAATTTATATAGACTCTCTTAGCCACAATAGATTCATCAATAGGAGTAGAGACATAAAAAGGGTCTAAGAACACATCGGGAGAATTATCAAATCTCATAGACACATATGGCGTCACAAAAGACAAAGTAGCACCGAGATCAAGCAAAGCATAAACATTAAGAAGAAAGACTTTCAACATATTGGTAACCACATCTAGAGAACCCTCTTAATCATGTGGAGTTTGAAATGCATAGAATCGGTTTTGGTTTGGAGCACTCGAAGTTGAACCACTAGGCGGAGCTTGATAACGCTCAAACTACTCTCTAAAACCAATTAAAAGAGTAAGCGGTTGTTGTCAATAAAAATATCCAACTTAGAGTTGGGGTCGAATCCCATAGAGAATGGTATATTGTAAAACATTCTATCAAGAAATTTAGATGATAAAATCATCCATTTGTAATAGTAAAAGCAAGTGGGTGGGTGATTGCAGCAATTTAATAAAAGAATTTTGTTGTCACAAGTCGCAATTAAACTAAGATTTCAGAAATTTTAATTAATAACACGTAATCTAGGGCTGTGGGGATAGGAAATCATTGTCACATAGGGGTAATTGTGCTGCTCTATCGTGATAAGCATGCATGGATAGGCTGGATAATTTTCTATGACACTAATTTTCTTTCAATCTCAAATCATCGTATCATAGAATCTCCTTCCAGTCTCATCTATGTGATATATTAAATATCCCAATACCTTACTATATTCTCTCTTTCGATGCAGAAATAGGACAAATAGATCTTACCCATAACTTCTAATTTCAAGCAAGTTATAAGCATCAAAACTAAATTCCTAGCATTAGACTAATTTAGCCACTCTAATTAGTCTCTTTCGAGCATCAATCAGAAATTAGAAATAGGAATCAAGTTTACAACCTTTAACCGTACGTTAACCCCATGCTTATTAGCCCAAATCCATGTTTGAACAACAACAAAATAGAGCATATCACAATACTCACTACATTAATTCAACACCAAACCTCATAATTGCACCTCTATATCTTGGGGTTTTAACCACCCATTACAAAGAGTAAAGAAATTATACCTTTCATGAAAGAAATTATGGGTAACATGATATTAAGAAATTACAAGCAAACCCACTATGAATTCAACTTTTATTTATCAATTTCAAGAACTAAGTTGAAAAACCCCAAAAACTAGAAAGTATTATTAAAAAGGTAAAGTGTTTCTCTCTCTAACTATTGTTCTCAATTTTGAATATTTTTGAACCCTCTCTTTTCCATTCTTTTGGGCTATTTATAATTTCTCCAAAATTCAACCCAAAACTCAATTCGTGACCCATTGGGCAGCATTAGTCGGGCTCAACGATCATAATGGGTGGATCGCCAACTGCTCCTCAGCTTGCCTTTCTCTTGCTCTAGACTTTAGGTATTTGAACCTTAGTTGCCGGTCTCGTTCGAGACTTCCTTTCACACTCGGTGAATCACCGAGTACCACCTTTGTTCGCTTTGAAGATTTCAATTTTTCATCTTTTACTATCGCTTTAGGCGATGATCAACATGTTCTCCTTTCTCATTCGCCGAGTCATCTTTTCGTTTGTATTTCGCCAACCTGCCTCAATTAATTAAGTGTTGCGCACTGTCAACTTAGGCGAGGTCAAAATTATTAGGCAATCTTCCCTTCTTGTTTGGCGATCAACAGTGTATAGTTTACACTTCTTTCTATATTTTTGGCCATTTTTTCAAACATTCATCATTGCCTGGTCCTTTAGCCTTCGTAGCTGTAAATCATCAAAATATCATTAGAATAGGACATAATTAGGAATTGAGCTTAATAGGCCTCAAATGAATAAAAATCTACCACTCATCAGAGCTTGCCTACCATACCTTCCCTTGTTAGCAAGTGATGAAGAATCCCACATCTTGTAACCACTCTTACCACAACTGTAGCAATCATTCGTACTGGCTAAGCATTTACCATCATGCTTCCTTCCACACCTAGCACAAGTAGAAAAAAAAGGTCCACCACCAATTACTCCTTGAGGCTTAGGGTTAGACACCCTATATTCATTGAACTTCCGAGCCATATCATTAGAGGAACCTTGACTAGGAAACCTTTGTCCGAATCTAGAATGAGCCATCGAACCTTGAAAGTGAAAAGTCACCATCACCGGTCTTTGCCCTCTTTGCCTCCCTAGATCTTTCCTTGAGCTTCTCCTCTTTTATTTGTTGAGCATGACTCATCCAACGAGAAATATCCATTTCCTTAAATAGCATGGCGGTACAATGTTCCTTAACCACCATTTCGGACACATCTGAAATAAACTTGCTCATCCTGGCCCAGAATTGGAAATGAAAGAAGGAGTAAATTTGAAAAATTATGTGAATTTCAATGCATATTCCTTCACACTCATATTCCCTTGATAAAGGTTAATTAACTCAAGTACCTTTTCCTCCCTAATCTCAAGGGTAAAGAACCTATCAAGGAACACAACCTTAATCTTTTCAAAATCAAGAGGACCCCCATCAACCGTCCTTTCTTCCTTCTAATGGTTGAACCAAACATGATCAACACCCTTAAGTGGATAAGCAGTCAATATCACCTTATCCACTAGCGTCACTCCAATGATCATCAAAACCTTATACACTTCATCATTGAACTCATGAGGATCTTCCTCAACCTTAGAACTATAGAATTCTTGAGGATTTATTATAGTGAAATGCCTCACTCTTGATGCTGCCGTATCAACATTTGGGTTCTTGAGGACCACCACCTCCCTATTGTCTTGAGTGGTCATGGCTTGGGCCAACAGATGAAAAGTAGCTCAGAACTTCACATTAGTAACTTGCTCGGCCAAAGGGTCGGCTAAAACTTGTGGAGCTTCTTGTTCCACATTCTCATTTGCATTCCTTCTCACGTAAACTCTTCTAGGGGCCATATCTTGAAAAGCATTGAATATAGATTAGAAGTGAGACATATAGAGTTAAACTCTATCACAATTTCAGAATGATGAAATAAGTGGAATTTCCTAAACATAATATAGCCTCCCAATCATAAATGTGGCGCGCTTCACACTCATGAAAAAGACACTACTTGACATGGCTAGTGAGACATCCTAGGACATTTCTAAACATTATGCTCTGAATACAAAGTTTGTCACGGCCCAAAGTATACCTTAGCTGTAACATGGCGTATAGAACTCCGAAAGGCTCTACACAAGCTACTTAGCATACATCATCCATGATAATAGAAATAAAGAGAGTTCAAAATAGCATTCTCATATCATAAAAGAGTTCAAAAGAGCATTCTCAATATGCCATATAATACATCAAAATAAATGATTGGGATGTAACCCATACACCACATACAATGTCTGAAACTTGATATAAAAAAGCTATAAAAGTGTCTTGGTCCTCGAAACATTAGGATTCACCAATCTTCAAACATCAAGAGAGATCAACTAGCCACATGTATGCGAGGTAAGAGCATTAGACCCTACACTATAAGACAATGTAGCTACAAGTATGCATTAGTACATGGAATGTACTAAGTATGATAGAAATGCATAAACAATATGAAATCATGCTAAAGAGACATTACATGAAAAGCAATGACAAAGCTAAATCATAAGAAAAAGGTTAGAAAACACAAGTCCTTAAATCTTTTGCCCATCAACCTTGATACCATCATTGATAATAACATGGCGTAGGAAAGACACTGAAGTTAGCAACAAATTTCATTTAGAGAATTTAGCATATAACCTGAAATCTTTAAGAGTCTGCAATATGGCTCGCAAGTGCTTCGCACACTCAGCTTCTGACCGTGAATATATCAGGATGTCGTCAATAAACACAATCACAAATTCATCAAAGAATGGTTTGAAGACCTAATTCATAAAATCCATAAAAGCTGATGGGGCATTTGTAAGCCTGAAAGGCATTACTAGAAATTCAAAATTGCCATACCTTGTCCTAAACGCTGTTTTTGGGATATCAACATCTCTGACTCGTAGCTGGTGGTAACTGGACCGCAAGTCAATCTTTGGAAAGCACTTTGCACCCTGTAACTAGTTGAACAAGTCATCAATCCATGGAAGAGAATATTTATTCGTAATAGTGACTTTATTTAGTTGTCTATAATCAATACACATCCGTAAGGAACCATCTTTCTTTTGAACAAAGAGCACTATAGCACCTAATGGGGATGTACTTGGCCTAATAAAGCCTTTATCGAGCAAGTCCTTCAGTTGTTCCTTCAATTCCCTTAGCTCTTTAGGTGCCCTTCTATAGGGAGGAATCAATATAGGCTGCGTATCAGGAAGCAAGTCTATAGCAAAACAAATTTCCCTAACAAGGGGGATTCCTGGAAAATCATCAGGGAATACCATCAGAAATTCATTCATAATAGAAATTAACTAAAGAGTCTTTGGCTGCATATCAGTATCCTTTACATGAACCATATGGTATATACAACCTTTAGCAATCAATTTTCGAGCTCTAATCTATGAAACATACCTAACCTTTGGCGTGGCTGTATTACCTTTCCATTCAAGGACTTGCTCAACTCAGAAATTAAATCTGACCATCTTTGCATGACAATCAATATTAGCATAGCAAGCTGCCAACCAATTCATACCCATAATGACATCAAAATCTAGCATAATCAATTCAACTAAATCAGTGGAGGTTGGATGATCATTATTTAAAACTGTACAACCATGATAGGCACGACTAGCTAAAATAGAGTCTCCAATCAGCATAGACACCTCAACTGGCTGTGGCAACAACTCAGATTTCATATTAAGATTACTAGCAATAAATGGAGTAATATATGAAAATGTAGAGCTAGGATCTATCAATGCATAAACAACTTCAGAAGATACCTTCAATATACCTATGAAAATATCTAGGGATGCCTCTGAATCCTTTTGGCATGTTAGTGCATAAAAGAAGTTCTTGCCTCTTCTAGAACTTGATGTGTCTCCTCCACCTCTCCCCCTACCACGACCTGAGTAGACTGTGGTCCTAATTGTGGGGCATGGACTAAGGATGAAGAGGCTGCTCTTGATCCTGAAGGTTGAGCTGGCTGACTTTGCTCAACCTCGGGCACCGACGAATAAAATGTTCTATCTACCCGCAATGATAAAATGCACATAAACCCTATCTACACTCTCCAGTGTGTGGCTTACAAGACTTTGTACATAGAGAAGTAATATGTCTTATCTGTACAGAACGCTCCTGCTGACAGCCCTTAGGCTAGCCTGAGCTCTGACCCGGTCCTGACTAACTATAACAATTAAACTGTTGTCCCTGCATCTGTGGTGCAACACTACCTGTTGGCTGAGGTGGATATCAATGGAGTGGGGACCTAAAACCACCCTGTGGCTCTCTATAAGACCCCATAGTAAGTTCCCTCTTACTCTGCTCCCTATCCCTATGGATAGCACAAATCCATTTAAGAGGTCCTTTGTAGTTTGAGCAAAAGCCTGTATGCTGGAAATATATACATCATCGAATAAGGATGCTACCCTACAATCTCTGATCAAATGATTTGGCACACCATTAACATAACGATGAACTTTGGTTCTCATAGTACGTATAATATCTAATGCATATCTAGCCTAAGAATTGAACAAGAGGCTATAACCCTCAAACTCATCTTCCCTTGCTTCAGACTGATAAACTGGTCAAGACGTACCTCTCGAACCTCCCATGGAAAATAGTGAGATAGGAAGGCCTCAGAGAAGTCCTCCCACTCTTCTAGTAGAGCGCCAAGTCCTCTAGATCTCTCCCATGCCTCATACCATAGGACTGCTACATCACGTAGCCAGAAGGAAGCCAGCACTAAAGCCTTAGTGGCGGAGGCATGCATCACCCTCAATATTCAGAATATATGGTCTATAATGTCTTGGGGATCCTGAGTAGAACTTGATCTTGTAAATAATTGAGAGGCCAACTGAAGAAACTCTCGTACCGTCGAACGTTTTGACCGGTCTCTCCGAGCATCTACTCCTGACTCTAGTTGTCGCTCATGAATAGAAACCATCCTACTCAGTCAGTGAACTCCCTCCCTTATCCCTAGATTTCTTAGGTACCAATGGAACTGGTGAGGTTGGAGGCACAACATCTCCTCGGGCTTAAATAGGTGTCGGGGAAGCTAGTACTAGGGGTATTGAAGATTCACTTTTTTCCTCTAAGGGAAATCTATCCCTTTGACCCGGTGGGGAACGACTAGTACCTTCCCCTAGATCCATACCTATCTCTCACTGTGCCATCTCTGAAGTGTGAGTAGCCTATTACATAAAAAATATAAAGCACGATTATGATTACATATGTTCTTATGATTTTTCACTAGAGCATGATCTATCAATTGAACTAAATGGAACTATTCCTAAATGCCCTATAGCCTCTTGATTATAAGTGTGGTGCACAACACACCCATAAACAAGACTCTACTAGACACGGCTTGTTAACCCTAGGATACGACTTGCTCTGATACCAAGTTTTTCATGCCACAAAATTACAAGGAGCAATCAGCAATCAATACCATATTCGATCTAATTAGCCACTGAAACATACTAGTTAATTAATTTCTGGCCCAAAAGATCGGGCAGCACAACATCTGAAATACGAAGACTTGATCATTAAGGTCATGACTTGTATAAGAATAATCCATATAAACAATGGTAGAAAAGTCAAAAAATAAAGACGTACTACCTAGTCGACGAGGCCGCAACTGAAGGCATACATACTTACACACATGTACATATACATGCCAAGCCTATGGGCTAAAGTTTGAAATCTACAAAAGAAACCTAGAATACTATATCCATAATAGCCTCTACGAGTGACATAAGCACTGTTAGGACAAGCCCCCGACTATACCCAAACTATACAATAAGAGTAAATATCCTCTGATAGGCCTAGGATTAGATGGAGCTTACCAGCTCACAACTGAACCTGAATCCTAGCAGCTGGGTCGATCAGAATCCCTTCTTAGACCTGCTTGCATGAAACAAAAAAAGTAGCATCCATAGGCAATGGGACGTCAGTACGAATAAAATGTACTTGTATGTAAGGTAGAAAGTAGAATCATAAGTAGTTGCTGTAAAAAGGGTAGTAGAGATACCATCTAAACTTAAACTCTGATAACCTCCCTAGCTGACATCCGACCATATATAAATTAAATATGCATGGTATGCTTGTGTAATCATATGTCGTTAATACATATATATTGATGCAAATGAATGTCCTATCCAACCAAGTGATAGGAATGGTGGTGCCTTCCGGTAGCTAACCTTCATCATATTCCCCAACTTGTGGCCATTTGTTTCTCATATGTATAAATATAGGCAATCGGCCTCATACCTCTCAATTATAGCTCGGGAGTAGAAAGCATAGCATGTTATGTCATGGATTAGTAATGAATATATGTTACCATAACCATATTGCCAATCTTGACCCATTTGTACTCTTATTCTGATAATCTCGTAATCACTTTTGTATAACATCTAAATGTCTCATCGAACCTCATATATTTTTTTGAATAAGCTTGAAAACTTAACTCGAATTTTAGAAAAGATGACTTAACCTAGAAGATGTTCATAAAAAGCATAAGGTGCTTCACTTAGTTTCTAATCTTGGTTCCTAAATAATTTACAGAAGAAAGTATTTCAAAAATCTAGTGTTTTAAAAGTTTAAATATTTAAGTTATTTGAGAGTTTTTAAAATCGTGTGTTACCTTAAAGATTTCTCAAAATACACTTAAGAGGGGAAAGAGGACTGGTTTCAAATACTAAATATCTCCCATAATATTTTAAAGTTACACCTCCCAAAGAAGAATAAGAATTCATACATATGGACATATAGTAAAGGAAGCCAATAAAATGACATGTATATGTAGAATACCCTATTTATCCGAACGAGTGGAATATCAACATAATAGCATAACAAAAATAATTCAACTGCAGTCCAATGCCTTTCACAGAAGGTTTTTCTAGCAATAGAGTAGTAAAATATCACTTTTGGCATTTTAGGAATTTCCCAGGAGTCGTGCTAAAAGGAGGGACAGAGCTTAGCCTTAACATACGTTTCCAATGAATGGCCGATTGTGCATAGTTTTTTCACAAAAGTTGTTCCTTACGTCCTAAGCTTCACAAACACTATATATACACAGTTGGTACGCACCTATAAAAAATTTATAATTGATCTTAAATTGGCAGATTTGCCATATGGTCCTAACTTGACGAAACACCCGTAGAACTTCGTAAAAACAATCATAAAAGAGTCTCGAGATTATTACTTGAGCAAACAGAGTGTAAACATTGAAGAAACACAAATAACTACCATGTTAGGTCTTCCAAAACTAGCTCCAAATGCATCTATTTGAAGGGGAAAACGATTACCATGTGTAGAGATCACATTTCTAGGCACAATCTTTAATGGTAAAAATTGCTAAAACTGAACCTTCATCATCCAAGAACACCATTAGAACCCTCTCCTAATCTTTCTCTCTTGTGAGGAATCAAAAATAAATGTTTTTATGGGTTAAAACGTCGAATAGCCGCCATACCATATTTTTTGACCCAACCTGGTTCGCGACCCGGATTCTGCCCAAACACTCTACAATAAAACACTCATAACATTTTACTCCGATGTTTGTTTGATGTGAGGTTTTGTGCATTGAAAACTAGACTCGTAGACCTTAAATTTGATAGGTCATGGGACTTTTAACTTCTTATATATTGGGAGAAAACATCCAATACGTTTTACCCAAAGTTCAGAACATTTTCTTAGAGAAACTTCTATAACTTTTGCCAACCTTTGTTTCGCTAATTTTCTTGACTTCAAAACTTAACATACGGCCATTGTGCTACGACAATACCTCATAACACATTATTCGTAGCATATTAGACACTCATAGGCTTATCCCAGAGATATCGGTTAATTTAAACCTTTCAAACAAACATGGTGCTACCCAAGCCATTTCTTTAACCCCAAACCTTTGTTTGAGGGATTTCTCTGACCTAAAACTTTAGTTAAGTTCCTTGATATTTCTACCCATTTTCAATTTTATTCTCTAATGTACTATACCAAATCATATACACCTCATATAACCATGCCACGCTATGCCACATATATTATGCAAGAATAAAAAAAGTATGGGATCTCACATAAAGGTTCAGCGGAAGCACCGTCAAGTCGAAGAGGCTATTAGGGAGGCCAAGCTTTACATGTGGACCCGGTATCCCCACCTTTTTTACCCTTTTGGTACTTCTCTTGTTTTACTTTCACGGACAAAAGTCCTTCTAGGAGTGGATGTTTTCATGATCCTCGAGGCCATTTCTATGCTTTTGTGTGTTTTTACTATTTTGTCACTTCCCAAAGCTTTCTTATAGCTTTTGTGTTGTGCTAGGTTGGGTGGCTTGCTTTCCGAGGTGATCGGTTGAGTTTTTAGTGGTTTTTGTCATTTTTGTGGCTTAAGGTTTGAAAGAGTTAACTTTAGTCAACATTTAGAGATTATGATATCGAATCAAAATTTCCTCAGTTCCATCATCTTTGAAAAGGTCATTTTTGTCTAATGTGATCATTGGTGTCACGACCCAAAGTACCACCTAGACGTGACATGGCGCACAAGACCCTGAGAGGCTTCATAAAAGCCACCTAGCATGCATCATACAAGATAATAGCAATTTAAGGGTGTCAAAAGACAATTCATTATCAAACGAGTTTAATGAAATAGCGGAAGTCTACACATAGTCTCGAAAGCCATCTAACATAGAAATGAAAGAACGTTGGGACGTAACCCATGAAAAGTCTTTAAAAGCAAGTAAAAGGCATAAAAGTAAATGTGGCGACGTCCTCGAACATATGAGGACTCACCAAATTCTTCAATGATCTCTTCTATCATGAACTAGCCACGAGAAGATGGAGATGAGTCGGACCCTACACTTATAAGAAAATGTAGGCAAGAGTATGTGTTAGTACAAACATTTACCAAGTACGATAACCATGCACAAAAACATTTAAACATGCTAAAAGGGAACATTTTAATATCATGCAATGATCAAGATAAATTATGAGAAAAGGGTTAGAAATCATAAGTTATGAATCATGATCAATGCAAGCTAAACATATTTACTTTACTTGAGAAAATACCTTGAAGGTCACTTTAGTTCATTATTGTGGGAATTTACCTTTAAGTGACATTTTAGACCATGTGAGATATTAACATGGAATACGGTGTCTACCCCACACCGAAAAGAGGTCTCCTACTTGCCAAAGTAAGATCATGAACTTCTAGCTTACGTGGATCCACTAGCTAATGTCTATCTAGACAATCATCTTATGGTGGCACATAGTTTATGGGACATGGGTAATCGCCTCTTGTCCACTCGATGCTAAGCATAATTCCCATGTATAAATCATAAATCATAATTTATCTTTTCTTTAGTAGACACAGGTAATCGCTTCTTGTCTATCATTAGGGAACATGGATAATCGCCTCTTTGCCCTTTTTATTAGAATATCTCCTTAACTTTGATTCAAGTTTAGTTGAGAAAACCTTTCAACCCTTTCTCAATACTTTATGTGAAAACAATCCTTTCACATTCATGGGTTGAGTAATATGTGAGAAACCCTTTCACAACTAAACAACAACATTAATTATGCTTCAATCTCACAGTAAGTCTTAAATCATCATAAATTTCATAATTTAACATGCATATATTTGTAAAACCCATCTTTTGATCATTCATAACTTCATCATGAAAATCATAGCTTAGAAGACATAAATCATGCATGGGTTCATGTATCTTTATCTAAAAATCATTCAATTTCCCCAATTCATCTTTCATAGTTCAAAATCTCACATTATGATCATCGTCTAGAAATCATGAAATTCGTATGGGTTCATGGGGATACAACTTAAAACATGCAATTCAATTCAATTTCATGTATAAGAAGTCATAATAAAAGCAATTTGATCATAATTGATAAGAACCATCATGATAGAAGAAAACCCTAAATTCAATTGAGAATTCTTGCTTTGAAAATTGAGGAATTTGAAAACCCTATGGAGGAAAGGACTCCATAGGTGAAAGCTATCATACCTCAATGCCAAAAGCTTGAAACCAACGAAGGATTAGGAGGCTTGATCTTGAAACCCTAGATCTTCCTTCTTCTTCTTCAAATTCTAGAGAGAGAAATATTTGGAGAGGTTTTGGGAATATTTGAGAAGTGATTAGGAAGGGTAGAATAAGGCTTAGAAGACTTGTATAGTGCTTAGGATTAAAGGGTGACATACTTAAATTAGGCATTAAACATTTAGGAAAAAGAACAAAAAGCCCTTTAAAAATTAACTGTCGGATCCCATCGACGGTTCGACGTACGGTCCGTAAGTCAACCTTCGGACCGTCCTGTTCCACTGTAGATAGATTCAGAGATTTTTCCACCTTTGGACCCCCAACGATGGGTCACCATGTACGGTCCGTACAAGACAAACATATGTCTAACCTTAGGCCCTGAAGATTCACCAAGACTGGGTCCCACCTACGAGACCTACCTACTACCCGTGCATTGAATGACGGACCGTCCTGGCGAGCCGTAAAGAAATAATGATACTTGACATAATAAGGGAACTTGGGCTAGCCTACCACGGGCCCTACCTACGGACCGAAGGTCAGTCCACGGGCCTTAGGGAACTCCGTTTGTACTGGCACCATAATTCCAGAAACTTACAAACTCTTTTTTTCAAGATCTTAGGTGTTACAATATCTCCCCCTTGGGAACATTCATCCTCGAATGGGAATCAAGACATCATAGGGAGGGTAAGAACTTAATATAATAGCCCAACATGAATGCAATCCCATAAATGCACATATCCGAGGAGGAAACATCAACTCCAAGCTAAAGCATGTTCAAAACATCATTTCATGAAGGCCATATGCAACTCATACTCCATGCACATAATCATAGAGAAATCGAACAAGTCAACTCATTTTCTCAAAATTTAAACTCTTCATGAACATGAATAATTAAGGAATCATGGAATTATCTAAGACATATGAGAACAAAAGAGGAAACCATGAGGAAGTAAATATCTCAAGCTAGAGTACAAGTGGAGGGAGAGAGGTGAGGATATCGGGACA
The DNA here is from genome assembly GCA_018342035.1 of Solanum appendiculatum. Lineage (NCBI taxonomy): Eukaryota > Viridiplantae > Streptophyta > Magnoliopsida > Solanales > Solanaceae > Solanum > Solanum appendiculatum. Next base: position 792,875 of record JAGDQO010000341.1, read on the forward strand.
TCATATCGGCCCTAGCTTCAAAAGTAGCACCCTCAACTAATTGATTCCTCCAAAGAACCATCACGGAAGCAATTACTTTATTCCGTAACCTTCGAACTTGCCTGTCTAAAATCTTAACCGGAACTTCTTCATAAGAAAGACTATCCTTTATAGAAAGATTCTGTAATGGTACTATGGATGCCGGATCACCAAAACATTTGTTCAACAATGAGACATGGAAAAGCGGATGCACCGACGCTAAATCATTAGGCAAGTCAAGTTCATAAGCAACCTTACCAACACGTCTCAAAATTTGATATGGGCCTACATAAGGGGACTAAGCTTTCCTTTCTTTCCGAATCTCATTACACCCTTCATGGGTGAAATTTTCAAGTAAACCCAATCGTCAACATCAAATTCTCTATTTCTCTTTCTAATATCGGCATAGGACTTTTGTCGACTTTGAGCCGTTTTCAACCTTTCTCTAATAAGCCAAACTTTCTCCATAGACTCATGTACCAATTCGAGACCTATCAAAGCAACTTCACCAACTTCGAACCAACCATTAGGAGATCTACACCTCCTACCATAGAGAATCTCTAATAAAGCCATATCAATACTCGAATGATAGCTATTATTATAAGCAAACTAAATCAAAAGCAAATGATCATGCCAATTACCCTTGAAATCAATCACACAAGCTCTCAACATGTATTTCAAAGTTTGAATAGTTCGTTCCGCTTGCTCATCAGTTTGAGGATGAAAGGCCGTACTAAGCTTAACACGAGTACCAAGACTCTTTTGGAAAGATTTCTAAAACTCAGAAGTGAACTGAGTACCACGATCGGAGATAATGGATAGAGGCACTCCATGCAGCCTCACCATTTCTCTCAAGTACATCTTTGCATAATCCTCCACCGAATAAGAAACCTTGACGGGAATGAAATGGGCTGATTTCGTCATTCTATCTACAATAACCCAAATCGAGTCATTTTGTCGCTGGTTCCTGGTAAACCAAAAATAAAGTCCATATTCAGATCTTCTCACTTTCAAGTAGGAATATTAATATTTTTTGACAAACCTCCCGGCCTTTGATACAATTAGGACATTTAGCCACAAATTCCGCAATATCCTTCTTCATCCCATTCAACCAATAGACCTCCCGCAAGTCACAGTACATCTTGGTAGCTCCCAGGTGAATGATATATCTACAACTACGAACTTCTAATAAAAGTTTTTCTCTTAGGTAATCTAAATCGGGAACACATAAATGACCTTGATATCGAAGCACACCATCCCCCCTTTGGGAGAAACCCTCAACAGACTTCTTGAGCACCGCTTCCTTCAACCCAACAAAATTAGGATCAATATCTTGCTTATATTTTATATCGGACACAAAAGACGATTATGAATCATTGTGAATCATAACACCACCCTCACTAGAATCAATCGACCGAACACCCAATCGGGCCAATCTATGAACATCACAAACCAACTCTTTCTTACCATCCTTAACATGAGCAACACTACCCATAGACAACCGACTAAGAGCATCTGCCACCACGTTCACCTTGCCAGGGTAATAGAGGACACTCATATCATAGTCCTTTAACAACTCAAGCCACCTCCTTTGGCGAAGATTTTGATCTTTTTTCTTGAACACGTATTGCAAACTTATGGTCGGTAAAGACATCCACATGGACACCATACAAGTAATGCCTCCAAATCTTTAGAGCAAACACAACCGCTGCTAACTCTAAGTCATGGGTAGGATAGTTCTTTTCATGAACCTTTAGTTGCCTTGAAGCATAAGCAATGACTTTAACATTTTGCATAATAACACAGCCTAACCAAATCCTTGAAGCATCACAATAAACCACAAACTCATCAGACCCTTTCGGTAAAGTCAATATCGGAGCCAAGGTATGTCTATCTTTCAACTCTTGAAAACTCTTCTCAAACACTTTAGACCATGTGAACTTAATCTTCTTCTGAATCAAAGCCACCAATGGGGAAGCAATCAAAGAAAACTCTACAACAAACCTCCTATAGTATCCAGCCAAACCCAAGAAACTTCGAATATCCGAAGGTGATAGAGGTGTAGGCCGATACTTTACAGCATCTGTCTTCTTAGGATCCACCTCAATACCCTTACGGGAGATAATGTGACCAAGAAAGGCCACGGACCTTAGCCAAAAGTAACATTTACTAAACTTCAGAAAGAGTAGTTGGTCCTTGAGGATTGCAACACAATCCTCAAATGATCGGCATGCTCATCCTCATTCCTTGAGTAAATAAAAATATTATCAATGAACACAATCACAAACATATCAAGATATTATCTAAACACCCTGTTATCAAGTCCATAAATGCGATCGGAGCATTTGTCAATCCAAATGACATCACTAGGAATTCATAATGGTCATATCTAGTCCGGAAAGCCGTTTTTGGAATATCATCCTCTTTCACCCTCAATTGGTAATACCCGAATGAAGATCCATCTTAGAGAAGTAACTTTCCCCTTGAAGTTGATCAAACATGTAATCTATCCTTGGAAGAGGATACTTATTCTAAATGTAACCTTGTTCAATTGACAGTAGTCAATGCAAGCTAAAAATCTTTACTTTACTTGAGAAAATACCTTGAAGGTCACTTTAGTTCATTATTGTGGAAAATCACCGTTAACTTACATTTAAGACCATGTGAGATATTAACACGGAATACGGTCTACCCCACACCGAATAAAGGTGTCCTACTTGCCAAGGTAAGACCATGAACTTCTCGCTTACGTTGATCCACTAGCTAATGTCTATCTAGATAATAATCCTATGGTGGCACATAGTTTATGGGACATGGGCAATCACCTCTTGTACACTCGGTGCTAAGCATAATTCCCACATATTAATCATAAATCATAATTTTTCTTATCTTTAGTAGACATGGGTAATCACCTCTTCTCTATCATTAGGGAACATGGGTAATCGCCTCTTGCCCCTTTTTATTAGAATATCTCCTTAACTTTGATTCAAGTTTAATTGAGAAAACCTTTCAACCCTTTATGAATCCTTTATGTGAAAACAATCCTTTCACATTCATGATTTGAGTAATATGTGAGAAACCCTTTTACAACTCAACAACAACATCAATTATTCTTCAATCTCAAAGCAAGTATTAAATCATCATAAATTACATAATTGAACATGCATATATTCATAAAACCCATCTTTTGATCATTCATAACTTCATCATGAAATTCATAGCTTAGAAGACATAAATAATGCATGGCCTCATATATCTTTATCTCAAAATCATTCAATTTCCCCAATTCATCTTTCATAGTTCAAAATCTCACATTATGATCATAGTTTAGAAATCATGAAATTTGTATGGGTTCATGGAGATTTAACTTAAAGCATGCAATTCAATTCAATTTCATGCATAAGAAGTCATAATTAAAGTAATTTGATCATAATTGATACGAACCCACATGATAAAAGAAAACCCTAAATTCAATTGAGAATTCTTACTTTGAAAGTTGAGGAATTTGAGAACCCTATGGAGGAAAGGGCTCCATAAGTGAAAGCTATCATACCTCAATGCCAAAAGCTTGAAACCAATGGAGGATTAGGAGACTTGATCTTGAAACACTGATCTTCCTTCTTCTTCTTCAAATTCTAAAGAGAGAAATATTTGGAGAGGTTTTGGGAATAGTTGTGAAGTGATTAGGAAGTGTAAAATTAGGCATAGATGACTTATATAGTGCTTAGGATTAAAGGGTGATGGACTTAAATTAGGCATTAAACATTTAGGAAAAAGACCAAAAAGCCCTTTAAAAATTAATTGTCGGACCTCATCGATGGTAGGACCTACGGTCCGTAAGTCAACCTTTGAATCATCCTGTTCCACCATAGATAAATTCTGAGCGTTTTCCAACTTTGGACCCCCAATGATGGGTCACCTTGTACGGTCTGTGGTTCCACCTACGGTTCGTATATGCACACCATAGGTCTAACCTTAGGCCCTGAAGATTCACCAAGTCTGGGTCCCATCTACGAGGCCTACCTATGGTCCGTACATTGTATGACGGACCATCCTTGTGAGCTGTAAATAAATACTAATTCTTGACACAATAAGGGAACCTGGGCTAGCCCACCATGGGCCCTACCTACGAACCGTAGGTGGCTCCGTTGGTATTGGCACAAGAATTCTAGAAACCTAAAAACTTTTCTTTTCATGACCCGAGGTGTTACAATATCTCCCTCTTGGGAACATTCGTCCTCGAATGGGAATCAAGACATCATAGGGAGGGTAAGAACTTAATCTATCATCCAAACATGAATGCAATCCCATAAATGCACATATCCGAGGAGTAAACATCAACTCCAAACTAAAGTAGGTTAAAAATATCTTTTCATGAAGGCCATATGCAACTCATACTCCATGCACATAATCATAGAGAAATCAAACGAGTCAACTCATTTTCTCAAAATTTAGACTCTTCATGAACATGCAAAATTAAGGAATCATGGAAATATCTAAGACATATGAGACCAAAAAAGGAAACCATGAGGAACTAAATAGCTCAGGCTAGAGTAGAAGTGAAGGGAAAGAGGTTAGGATATCGGGACATCATATCGCCCTCGGCCTCCTATGTAGCACCCTCAACTAATTGATTCCTCCAAAGAATCTTCTTGGAAAAAATATCTTTATTCCTCAACCATTGAACTTGTCGGTCTAGAATCTTAACCGGAACTTCTTCTTAAGAAAGGCTATCATGTATACCAATATTCTCTAATGGTACTATGGATGCTGGATCACCAACACATTTCTTCAACAATGAGACATGGAAAACCGGATGCATCGACGCCAAATCATTAGGCAAGTCAAGTTCATAAGCAACCTTACAAACAGATCTCAAAATTTGATATGGGCCTACGTAACGGGGACTAAGTTTTCCTTTCTTTCCGAATCTCATTACACCCTTCATCGGTGAAATTTTTAAGTAAACCTAATCATCAACATCAAATTCTAAATTTCTCCTACCAATATCAGCACAGGACTTTTGTCGACTTTGAACCATTTTCAATCTTTCTGTAATAAGCAAAATTCTCTCCATAGCCTCATGTACAAATTTGGGACCTATCAAAGCAACTTCACCAACTTCAAACCAACCTATAGGATATCTACACCTCCTACCATAGAGAACCTCAAATGAAGCCATACCAATACTTTAATGATAGCTATTATTATAGAAAAACTCAATCAAAGGCAAATGATCATCCCAATTACCCTTGAAATCAATCACACAAGCTCTCAACATGTCTTCCAAAGTTTGAATAGGTCATTCCGCTTGCCCATTTGTTTGAGGATGAAAGGCTGTACTAAGCTTATCACGAGTACCAAGGCCCTTTTTGAAAGATTTCCAAAACTAAGAAGTGAGTTGAGTACCACGATCGGAGATAATGGATAGAGGCACTCCATGCAGCCTCACCATTTCTCTCAAGTACATCTTGGCATAATTCTTCACCGAATAAAAAACCTGGATGAGAATGAAATGGGGTGAATTCGTCATTCGATCTACAATAACCCAAATCGAGTAATGTTGCCACCGGGTGCGTGGTAAACCAACAATAAAGTCCATATTTAGATCTTCGCACTTCCAAGTAGGAATACTAATATCTTGGGACAAACCTCTCGACTTTTGATGCTCAACTTTCACTTGTTGACTATTAGAACACTTAGTAGCAAATTCCGCAATATCCTTCTTCATCCCACTTCACCAATAGACCTCCCGCAAGTCACGATACATCTTGGTAGCTCCCGGGTGAATGGAATATCTAGAAGTATGGGGTTTTGACAAAAATTTTCCTCTTAAGTAATCTATATCGGGAACACATAAACGACCTTGATATCGAAGCACACCATCTCCCCCTTTGGAGAAAGCCTCAGCGGACTTCTTGAGCACCTCCTCCTTCAACTCAACCAAATTAGGATCAAGATCTTGCTTAGTCTTCACATCGGACACAAAAAACAATTCTGAACAATTGTGTATCATAACACCACCCTCACTAGAATCAATCAACTGAACACCCAATCAGGCCAATCTATGAACATCACGAACCAACTCTTTCTTACCATCCTCAACATGAGCAACACTACACATAGACAGCCGACTAAGAGCATCCGCCACCACGTTTGCCTTGTCTAGGTGATAGAGGACACTCATGTCATAGTCCTTTAACAACTCAAGCCACCTCTTTTGGTGAAGATTTAGATATTTTTTCTTGAACACGTATTGTAAACTCTTATGGTCAGTGAATACATCCACATGGACAACATAAAAGGAATGCCTCCAAATCTTTAAAGTAAACACAACCGCCGCTAACTCTAAGTCATAGGTAGGATAGTTCTGTTCATGAAGCTTTAGTTGCCTTGAAGCAAAGGCAATGAATTTCCCGTTTTGCATAAGAACACACCCTAACCCAATCCTTGAAGCATCACAATAAACCACAAACCCATCGGACCCTTCCGGTAAAGTCAAAATCGGAGCCGAGGAAAGTCTATCTCTCAATTCTTGAAAACTCATCTCACACGCTTAAGACCATGTGAACTTAACCTTGTTTTGACTCAAAACCATCCATGGGGAAGCAATAGAAGAAAAACCTTCAACAAACCATCCCATAGTAACCAACCAAACCCAAGAAACTTCGCATATTCGAAGGTGATAGAGGTCTAGAACAATTCTTAACCACATCCGTCTTCTTAGGATCCACCTCAATACCCTTACTGGAGACAATGCAACCAAGAAAAGCCATGGACCTTAGCTGAAAATCACATTTATTAAACTTCACAAAGAATTTTTGGTCTTTGAGGACTTGCAACACAATCCTCAAATGATCAACATGCTCATCCACACTCCTTGAGTAAATCAAAATATCATCAATGAACACAATCACAAACACATGAAGATATTGTCTAAATACCATGTCCATCAAATCTATAAATGCGACCGGAGCATTTATCAATCCAAATGACATCACTCGGAATTCATAATGGCCATATCTAGTCCGGTAAGCCATCTTTGGAATATCATCCTCTTTCACCCTCAATTGCTAATAACCCGAACGAAGATCTATATTAGAGAAGTAACTTGCCCCTTGGAGTTGATCAAATATGTTATCTATCCTTGGAAGAGGATATTTATTCTATATGGTAACCTTGTTCAATTGATGGTAGTCAATGCACATAAGAAGTGAACAATCATTTTTTCGACCAAACAAGACTGGAGCACCCCATGGAGAGATACTTGGTCGGATGAAACCCTTACCCAACAAATCTTTCAACTGCTCCTTTAACTCCTTAAGTTCTACCGAAGCCATTCGATAAGGAGGAATCGAAATAGATTGCGTATCGGGGAGAAGATCAATACCAAAGTCTATTTCCCTCTCGAGAGGAACACCGGGTAGATCATCAGGAAACCCTTTCATAAACTCATTTACAACGGGGACCGACTCAAGAGTAGGGGTTTTAGAATCCATATCCCTCACCCTAACAAGATGGTATATGCAACCCTTAGAAATCATCTTTCTAGCTTTAATACATGACACAAATTGACCTTTAGGCATAGAATTTCCCCCCTTCCACTCTAGCATAGGATTATTTGGGAATCAAAACTTGACCACTCGGGTCCTACAATCAATAGAGGCATAATAAGAATGCAACCAATACATCCCAAGAATAACATCAAAGTCTAACATATCAGGCACTACAAGATCAACATGAGTGACTCTATGGGATAAGGACACCAGACAATTTCTATAGACTCTCATAGCCAAAATAGATTCACAAATAGGTGTAGAGACACAAAAGAGATCTTACAACACATCCGGAAGAACATCAAACCTCATAGCCACATATGGTGTCACCAAAGACAAGGTAGCACCGGGATCAAGCAAAGCTTAAACATCTAAATAAAATACTTTCAACATACCGATAACACAATCAGGAGAACCCTCTTGCTCATGGCGAGCTTGAAGTGCATAGAATCGATTTTGCTTCGGCTTCCCACTTGAACCCGTAGGATTTTGAGGTTGAGGTTGTCGACGATTATCTCCTTCTTTCTTAGCCACTAAGGGAAAATCCCTTATCTTGTGATCCATCTTACCACAACCAAAGCATGCATTAGAACCGGTTAGACATTTGCCCTCATACTTTTTCCCACATTTAGCAGAAGAAGGAAATAGTGGTCCACCACCATTCCCTCTTTGAGGCTTAGGGTTAGAAACCCTTACTTTTTTGAATTTAGGAGGAGCATTGGAGGAACCTTGACCGAAAAACGTTTGTCGGAACTAAGCACGACCATACCCATCGGACCTTGAATGAGAGAAATTACCATCATTGGTCTTAGCCCTCTTGGCCTCCGTAGAATTTTCCTTGAGTTTCTCCTCTTCTATTTGTGGAGCATGCACCATGAGACGAGAGATGTCCAGGTCATTGATAAGCATGGCGGTACGGCACTTTTTTACCATCATTTCAGACACCCCCAAAATAAACTTACTCATTCTCGCCCTAGATTCGGCAACAATAGTAGGAGCATATCGAGACAATTGTGTGAACATAAAAGCATACTCCTTCACACTCATGCTTCCATGACGAAGATTGATGAATTCAAGCACCCTTGCCTCTCTCATCTCAAGGGGAAAGAACCTATCAACGAAAGCAACCTTGAACTTTTCCCAATCAAGAGGACCCACATCGTCCACCCTCTAACTCTTCCATTGCTCAAACCACACTTGAGCCACACCCTTAAGTTGATAAGCGGCCAACTCCGCCTTTTCCTCCAGCGTCACACCCATGATCCTTAGCACCTTGTATACCTCATCAATGAACTCTTGAGGATCTTCCTCAACCCTAAAACCATGAAACTCTAGAGGATTCATTCTAGTGAAATCCCTCACTCTAGATGCCGCCGTGTCCACATTTGGGTTCACAGGAGCCACAACCTCCCTATTTCCTTGAGCCAAAATTTGAAAAGCAGCCCTAAATTCCGCATTAGTTACTTGCTCAGCCAAAGGGTCAGGCGGAACATCAGGAGCTTGAGGAGGAGCTTCTTGTTACACATTTTCTCTCGCATTCCTTCTAGCATATGCCCTTCGAGTGGCCATATCCTGAAAAACATAGGATAGGTATTAGGAGAGACATATAGATTTAGACTCTATCGCACGACTTTAGAATGATGAAAGAAGTGGAATTTCCTAATCATCTTGTAGTTCTCATTCATAAATATGGCGCGCTACACACTCATGAACAAGAATCTACTCGACGTGGCTTATGAGACTTCCTAGGACCTTTCTAAAACCTTGTGCTATGAATACAAAGTTTTCATGACCCAAAGTATCCCCTAGACATGAAATGGCGTACAAGACCCCGAAAGGCCTCATATAAGCCACCTAGCATGCATCACACAAGATAATAGCAATTTAAGGGTTTCAAAAGAAAATTCATTATCAAATGAGTTTAAGGAAATAGCGGAAGTCTACACATAGTCTCAAAAGCCATCTATCATAGAAATGAAAGAATGTTGGGATGTAACCCATACAAAGTCTTCAAAAGCAAGTAAATTACACAAAAGTAAATGTGGCTACGTCCTCAAACATATGAGGACTCACCAAATTCTTCAATGATGTCTACGATCATGAACTAGCCACAAGAAGATGGGGATGAGCCGGTCCCTACACTTATAAGAAAATGTAGGAAAGAATATGTGTTAGTACAAACATATACCAAGTACGATAACCATGCACAAAAACATTTAAACATGCTAAAAGGGGACATTTTTGTATCATGCAATGATCAAGATAAATCATGAGAAAAGGGTTAGAAATCATAAGTTATGAATCATGACCAATGCAAGCTAAACATATTTACTTTACTTTAGAAAATACCTTGAAGGTCACTTTAGTTCATTATTGTGGGAAATTACCTTTAATTGACATTTAAGACCACGTGAGCTATTAACATGTAATCCGGTGTCTACCCCACACCGAAAAGAGGTGTCCTACTTGTCAAGGTAAGACCATGAACTTCTATCCTACATGGATCCACTAACTAATGTCGATCTAGACAATCATCCTATGGTGGCACATAGTTTATGGGACATGGGTAATCGACTCTTGTCCACTTAGGGCTAATCATAATTCCCACGTATTAATCATAAATCATAATTTATCTTATCTTTGGTAGACACGGGTAATCGCCTCTTGTCTATCAATAGGGAACATGGGTAATCACCTCTTGCCCCTTTTTATTTGAATAGCTCCTTAACTTTGATTCAAGTTTCGTTGAGAAAACCTTTCAACCTTTTATGAATCATTTATGTGAAAACAATCCTTTCATATTCATGGTTTGAGTAATATGTGATAAACCCTTTCAAAACTCAACAACAACATCAATTATGCTTCAATCTCAAAGCAAGTCTTAAATCATCATAAATTTCATGATTGAACATCCATATGTTCATAAAATCCATCTTTAGATCATTCATAACTTCATCATGAAATTAATAGCTTAGAGGACATAAATCATGCATGGGCTCATGTATCTTTATCTCAAAATCATTCAACCTCCCCAATTCATCTTTCATAGTTCAAAATCTCACATTATGATCATAGTCTAGAAATCATGAAATTCGTATGGGTTCATGGGGATTCAACTTAACACATGCAATTCAATTCAATTTCATGTAGAAGAAGTCATAATTAAAGCAATTTTATCATAGTTGATAAGAAGCCACATGATAAAACAAAAACCTAAATTCAGTTAAGAATGCTTACTTTGAAAATTGGGGATTTTGGGAACCCTATGGAGGAAAAAGCTCCATAGGTGAAAGCTATCATACCTCAATGTAAAAATCTTGAAATCAATGGAGGATTAGGATGCTTGATCTTGAAACCCTAGATCTTCTTCTTCTTCTTCAAATTCTAGAGAGAGAAACATTTGGAGAGGTTTTGGGAATAGTTGACAAGTGATTAGGAAGGGTAGAATTAGGCTTAGAAGATTTATATAGTGCTTAGGATTAAAGGGTGACCGACTTAAATTAGGCATTAAACATTTAGGGAAATGACAAAAAAGCCCCTTAAAAATTAATTGTCGGACCCCATCGACGGTTCGACCTACGGACCGTAAGTCAACCAACGGACCATCCTATTCCAACGTAGATGGATTCATAGAGTTTTCCAACTGACCCTGGACGACGGGTCACCATATACGGTCCATGGTTCCACCTACGGTCCGTACATGACCACCGTAGGTCTAACCTTAGGCCCTAAAATTCACCAAGTCTGGGTTCCACCTACGAGGCCTACCTATGGTCCATGATTTGAATGACAGACCGTCCTGGTGAGCTGTAAAGAAATACTGATGCTTGACACAATAAGGGAACCTGGGCTAACCCACCACGGGCCTTACATACGAACCGTAGGTCAGTCCACGGGCCATAGGTGGCTCCGTTGGTACTGGCACCAGAATCCTAAAAACCTGCAAACTCTTCTTTTCAAGATCCGAGGTGTTACACTTGGTTTGCGTTTTAAGGCTTTTGTTTGGAATTTGTGTGATTAGGTATTTTAGCTTAAGAGTTTTGGCTAAAGTTTGACCTCGATCAAAACTCTTAGAAAACATGTTGGAATGGAAATTTTGTTTATACGGTTAGCTCTAAGATACCGAGTTTGGTCTAGAACAACTTTGGTTTGGTTCCCAAGCCTTCTTGGATGAGTTTGTGACATTTAGCCTTTTGATTGACTTTTCTATGTAAGTTTTGTGTTGGGTTAACATTTATACGAGACAATCTCAGTTTGTTGTTTCATCGAATCCGTTGAGTCTGGAATGTCATTTCTAGCTAGGTAGCATAGTTTTTGTATGTTGAAAGGATTTCAAACCCTCGATGGAGGATTTTTGCTTTGTTGTGAAAGTGCTGACACAGTGCTACTTGTGCAACATTATTTATGTCTTTGCGCTCACAGGCCCCTGGCTGCAATCGTGGAGGGGTGCCTCCATTGCCTTCACATTCATGGGCCTTCGGCCGTGTCTACAAAGAGTTAGATTCCCCAACCTCTGCATTTGCGAGCTTCTTGCCGCCTTCACGGAGGGTTAGCTTGGCTGACCTCCCCGTTCGCATGGGGCCTCCATGTTCACGAAGGCCAGTTAAATGGTAGACCACTCTTTTAAAAGACCATTTCAGCATGCATTTCTCCCATTAAAGACATAGTAATTCGGCGGTTTTGGGAGAATTTGGTGTCAGAATTGGGCGATTGTTGTTGCAGTGTGTTGTGTAAGTTTCTAGGCTCATTTTGGGTTGGTTGAACCTTCCATTTTCTTTGGTAATTCTAGAAAATTCCCTCTCTTTCACTATTTTCATTTCCTTTTGAGTTAAATTAATGAGGGGGGGGGAGTATTTTGGTTCGATGATGTCTCAGATTATGCCTGTTTTGGGGCACAACTTCCTTGTGCAGTTTGGGACCTTTTGACAGAGTCGACTTTATGACTCCATGTGCAGCTCCCGTGATTGCATTTTTGGGTTCCTTTCTAATTTCAAATTCCTTTATTAATATTTGTATCGTTGTGCTTGTTTTTGCATTCACATGGCATTGTTGATAGCTTGGCATCTCTCTGAGGCTCTCAGGAAAGGAAAAGCACCTAAGTAAATGTTCGAGTGCAGTTTTGTCCTTGAGGTCGGTTACGATTTCTCTTTTTTTTTACATGGATCATTTAGATTAATTGTATTTTGAGTAGTATTGTGTGATTAGGTTGGTATTTTGGATTGGTTCAGCTTTTTGCTCCTTTATCAACTTATGGCCATTTTTGGGTTGCTTAGTGTAGTTTTAGCAAGAGAACCCTTAGTTTAGGTTCATCCTTATGGTTTTTTTCATATAGTATCCTTAGAAATGGCTTTTAGGTGGTGTGAAACTTAGATCGTCGCATGTTTGCCTGGCTTACTTGCTTTGTTGTTTTTGTAGTACGTTTGAGTTCATGATGTTGATGATATTGAATTGTTGGGACTCAGGACATGAGCTTGGACTGGCTGAAGTTCTAGGTCAGTACATTTGTGGTGTGATAGATGTTTACTTGATTGTGTGTGTGATATGGTTTGATTTGTGATGATGTCTATATTGTTTTGGTGTGAAATCATGAACATGGAATAATTGCATCAGTTCTATGATGGAAAAAGGTTTTGAGACACTTTTGAGTACAACACACTTTCTACTGATTTTTAGCTCCTTAGGAGCGAGATTACTAATTTTAACTCATTTTACTGATGGAAACTTTGCTTTAAGAAAAAGGTTCCATTTTTGCCTTAAAGGACTATGTTGATGAGCTCTAGGGGCTCGTAGATTGAATTTTATATGTTACTTTTCTGATAAGTTAAGGTGGGGTTCCCCAGTTGACTCGGGGATCCACGGGAAAGCTGGCGAGACAACTCTAGAACTTTTTGTATTCATCCGGCATTGGCCACTTGTGCATTGCATCTCTTTGTGTGATTGCTTGTATGTTTTGTTTTGATGGTGTGGAAGATTAATTATTGCTTTACTTCTCAGTAGTTTTAATTACTTTTAGCCTTTATGAGACTTCTAATAGTATTATTGTGCTTCTCCTTTTACTCTTGATCTTTCTGAGCGCAGTCGGCCTATGATGCCTACTGAGTAACCTATATTTTTGTACTCATACTACATTTCTGCTTCTTTTATGATGCACATTCTAGTATGAGCCACCCTCAGTGAGCGTTGGATCTACCTCGGCCATCACAGACTCGAACCGTGGTGAGTTCATGGTGTTTAGAGACCTGGTGCTTTCTCTCTTTTGTACTGACTTATGTTTTGTATTTTGCTTAGTCAGTTCTCTTATATTGTTAGCCTTTCTGTACTTCGTAGCTCCTTTATAGGTGACAATGGCTCCAAGGTCAGGTCTTTTGTTAGTTTGTGTTCTCGGTCACTTTTGGGCCTCCTTAGTACATTTTGTATCGTATTGCAGATTTATAATATGGCCCGTTTCCTATATTCTATTTCTATTTCCACTTATTCTTATTATTTCTATTTAAATTGTTATCTTCCGCATCAAGTGTTTGGGTTGAGGCTTGCCTACTTGGTGGTTGTAGTAGGTGCCATTATGGCCCAATTTCGGGTCTTGAAAAAAAATTTTGGGGTCACTTACCAAACAAAGATTCAAGGCAAACATTCTCAAACTTAAGATGAGGTATATTAAATTCTATTATATTACTGTCTACTCCTAATGATTCCTTACCAGTTAAATTTTTGATATGTAAGAGCCTATATTTTATTTATTGGGGGTGTCAATGTATGTTTATTTATAAAACTAAATTATGACAGGTTGGTTAGAGTCCGTCTAAACTTCGGATGAGTGTTGTATTTTTAATGTATTCAGATATTGAACAAGCTTTGAGGGTGAGATTCTCCTCTAATGAAAGGAGTGAAGGAGCACTTAAGCTTAAAAGTTAGTAGAACTAATTTAGGAGACGTTTTCTCTTTAATTTTATTGTATATGGGAATAATTTAAACTGACTTCTATCATCGATTTTATTTTCAATGCTTAGTTGTTCATGCCTTGATTTCATTTTTTTCAAATTTAAAGAAAGTTGAAAATAATTTAGATGTTGCTTTGTGAAAAAAAGGCAAGAAAGGGTGGATCATGAAGTACTTAAAGTTAGTTTTTAGATATGATTTATTTGTTAATTGGATCTCTTTTTCCTTTCCTTTCCTTTGATAATAAGTTTAGGTGTATGTTTAAATCATCTGCTTGGTTAGATGGTTTATATTATTACAAAAGCAGTTGATTTTACCTTTATGACATACCTTTTGGGCTTTATTGGAAATGCTTAGGGACATAAAATAACTATATGATAATTAAATCCCGCAAAATATTGTTTCATAAGTTTAATGACATTTTGTAGAGGACATATGGACTTAAAATCAGATGTTTTGTTGACTGGTAGCTTTGCTTCTAATAAGAAAAAGGAATTGTGGATGCTAAGAAAAGTAAGAAAACAGTGTGGTGTATGTATGCGTTCATTAGTAAAAGTTAGTACTTCGTTTTGGTTCTTTTTCAAAAACATAAGAAGCTTTTTCATTTGTTACGAAAATCGAATAATGTAGTGCTTTAATTGGTCTCTAATAATTCTCTCATTTTTTAATAGGGAAAGATAGGAATGTAGCTCAGGGCAGAAGCAATAACTCTAAGTAATGTTATTCTTAGGATAAATCTAATTTCCTACAGCGTTCGAAAATATTACAGAATATTTCAAAGTATTACTCAATTGCCAGTGTTGGAGCCATCTTCCTTGACAATGCACCAACACAAGTACCTAATAACTATACATACCCACCAACCTTAAGTAGATAGAAAATAAAATACGTATAGTGTTTGCTTAAATCTAATTTTATTAAACCAAGTATCATATTTCTTTTTCCAATGAAACCTACATATTATGCCTGGACATCATGAAAACATAACATTTAAAAGTATTCTTGGCATTATAGTAGTGCATTGGTGTTATAGTAGAGAGACAAAGAGTACCGATTGAAGAACTATAAGTTATGTACACTATTACTACTTCACCAGTAAGTTGCTCGTCCATATTATTTCATGCTTTTAAGCTGACATTCAATTTCTCCATTTCTTATATTTTATAAATCCACACATTCTTGAAAAATAAATGTATAGAACAAGACATGTTTGTTTGTACTTTGCGATATTTCATATCAGTGAATTCTTGATAATTTCCTATTCAAGATATTTTATGTGACGAGGAAGAATGATGTGGGATAAACGAAGAACCAATCTCCTATACTTATGTTCATACTTTTTAAAAGAAAAAGATAGAGAGAGTCTAATCAAGAGATTGTAGTTGTGTAAAGGAAGATCAAATTTTTTATTGACTGGTAGCTTCATATAACCACCCGAAATCGGGCAATGATGGCGCCTACCACAATCCCCAAGTAGGCAAGCCGAAACCAAAACCAATACACAGAAGATAATAGTTTGATAATAATAACTAAGAATAAGTGAAAACATGAATAAAATATAGAAACAGACCAAAGTATAAAATTGTAAGTATGATACACAATATACAAAAGAGGCCCGAAAGTGATTAAGATGACAAACTAACAGAAGACTAAATCCCTGGACCTGGTGTGACCGAAACTGGAGCTACTAAGTACAAAAAGGTTATATATACAAGAGAACTGACTAATCAAAATACAAAATACAAGTCAGTACAAAAGAGGGACAGCATCAACTCTCTGAACATTAGGAGCTCACCGCGATTCAAGTTTGTGACAGCCAAGGGAGATCCAAGGCTCACTAAGGGTGGCTTGTACTGGGAATTGCAATAGAAAAAGAAACAGAAGTGTAGTATGAGTACCAAAATATGGGGTACTCAGTAGGCATCATACGTCGATCGAGCTCAACAAGATCTCATATATAAATAAGTAGCACAATAGTTTTAAAAAGGAGTCTGATATAAGGCTAAAAGTAAGCAAACACTACCTACAAAAAGACATAACAATTCTAGATATACAAGCAAACCAGTTATAGACAAACGAACACACAATGAGATGTGATGAACATCCAATGCATATTTAAAGTAAAATGCTCTGGAATTGCCTCATTGGCTGTCTCGTGGACACCCGAGACAACTACGGAACCCGCCTAAGCTTAAATACAGATGTTATAAAAGTAAAATCCGGAATTCAGTCTACGGGCCATCAGAGCTTATCGACATATGCCTTAGGAAGGTGAAATTGTGCATTTCCTTTCAAAACTAGGTTACCATTAGTAAAAACAGTAATCCTGCTCCCTCGGAGCTATAATCACTAAACAAATGTAGCAATAACTAGTAAGTGTCTCAAAACCTCTTTTCTTTCAAAAACTAGATGCAATTTTGCCATTAATATGCCTTGCACATAATTTCACACCAAATAAGACAAGTCATTCTCAAAAGAAACCATACCTCACATACAACCGGGTAACACCTACCACAGATTGTTGGACTAACCTAGAACTCCAGTTAGTCCACGGCCTTAGGCCCAAAAGCAATTCAGCATATAAGCGATAAACTCAAAATGAATAAAAATGGCACACAAAACACCAAGGCAACCAACACGCATAAAGTCTAAGTTTCATGCAACCTAAGAGCATTCTAAGGATCTAAAACGACAATAAAGCAAAGAATTAACCTAAGCTAAGGCTTATCAACTAAAACACTAAGCTAAATAACCCAAAATGGCCAAGATATCAACTAAGGATCAACCACCCTATGAAATAATCCTAAAGCCTTCCTAACTATCAAACTACTCAAAAATATACATAATCATGCTAAGACAATTCTAAAAGAGAGAAACCATAACCTATCTCAAGGCTAAAACCGCACACGAACCTCTATTCTAGTTCTTTTCCCCTCCGAAGATCCTCAAAATACTGACACGCTATCAAGAACAGAAAATACAATTCAATATAGGACTTACGATAGACATATCATAGATAAAGAATTCAGACAAGAAATGTAACATCCCAGAATCGAAAAGAACGAAAAACTTCAATTTTTGAAAAATCAGGTGACCCACGACTTGACCTAATACCCGTTGGTGGACCTACCAACCATAGGTAAAGTGGGGTGGGGTTCATAGGAGCTACTGCCTAGGGGGAGGAAATTGAAAAAAATTGTTTGGGGTGACCTACGACCTGACCTACAGTCAGTAGGTGGACCTACCAACCATAGGTGAAGGGTTTAGAGAAATATTTTTAGGGATCTTTCTGTCTTTTCACCCAATGACTTATTTACTTAATTAGGTTTGTTACCTACTGCCCCTAACACTACATAAACCTTTTTAAGTCTAAAATCAACCTTTCCTAATCACTTTTGAATTATTCTCAAAAACCTCTTCAATTTTCTCTCTCTCTAGGAGCTTGAAGAAGAAGAAGAAGAACCTTGGGTTACAAGATCAAGACTCCTAATTCCCCCATTGATTTCAAGGTTTTTACATTGAGGTATGATGATCTTCATCTATGGAGCCCTTTCCTCCATAGAGTTCGAAAATTCTCTATTTTCCAAGTTAGAAATCCTCTATTGAAGTTAAGGTTTTTCTTCTATGTCATGGGTTCTTTTCAATATTGAATTAATTGATTGTTTTATGAACTATGAAGCATGAATTTTATGAATTAATATGAATCCCCATGAACCCATGTGATTTCCCCAATTTCAAAATTAGGTTATGTTGATGGGTTGAACTGTGAAGGAAATGAATTTTATGAAATCTATATGAACCCATGCATGATTTATGTTTCCTAAAGCTATGATTTCATGATGAATTATGAATGATCAAAAGATAGGGTATATGAAATTATGCATGTTCAATGATGAAAATTATGATGATTTATGAATTGCTTTGAGATTGAAGCATGAATGATGATTGTTGTTGAGTTGTGAAAGGGTTTCTCACATATTACTCAAACTATGAAATGTGAAAGGATTTTTCTCATATAAAGAATTCATAACATATTGAAAGGTTTTCTCAACTAAAGTTGAATCAAAGATTAAGGAGCTATTCTAAATAACGTAAGCTTAGAGTCCATGGAAGATGAAACGTCAATACTAATGAACTTTAGCTTGTATTGGTAACTCTAGTTGTACCTTTCCATGGATAATAAAATGAATTATGATATATGACTATTCCGTGGGATTTATACTTAGCACCCAGAGGATATTGAGATGGAAGCACTCCCGTATGTAGAGGCCGCGTTTCTAGTGGAAATCTCTTTGTCTTTAAACTATGTGCCACCATAGGATGATTGTCTAGATAGACATTAGCTAGTGGATCCACGTAAGCTACAAGTTAGAAAGGGACCTACCTTGGAAACTAAGATTACCCTATCGGTGTAGGGTTAGACACCGGATTCCATGTTGGTAGCTCACATGATCTTACATTTCGGTTAAGGCTACTTCCCACAATAATGAACTAAAGTGACTTTAAGGTATCTCTCAAATGTTTTAAAGATGTTTAGCTTGCATTGATCATGATTTATAACTTTTGATTTCTAACCCTTTTCTCAAGTTTTAAGCTTGATCATTGCATGAATATGAAAATGTCTCTTTTAGCATGTTAAAATGATTTTATGCAGGGTTGTCATACTTGGTACATTTTTATACTAACACATACTCTTGCCGATATTTTCTTAAAAGTGTAGGGTCCGACTCATCCCCATCTTGTCGTGGCTAGTTCATGATAGTAGAGATTTTGAAGAACTTGGTGAGTCCTCATATGTTTGAGGCCATAGCCACATTTACTTTCATGTCATTTGTTTTCTTTTAAAAGACTTTTTATGGGTTACGTCCCAATGTTCTTCCATTCCTATGTTAGATGGCTTTTGAGACTATATCTAGACTTCCGCTATTTACTTAAACTCTTATAATAATGAATTGTCTTTTGGACTCTTAAATTGCTATTATCTTGTACGATGCATGCTAAGTGGCTTGTATGAGACCTTTCGAGGTCTTGTGCGCCATGTAACGTCTAGGGGGTACTTTGGGTCATGACAAACATTGTATCAGAGCACAAGGTTTTAGAAAGGTCCTAGGAAGTCTCATAAGCCACATCGAGTAGAGTATTATTCATGAGTATGAAGCGCGCCACATTTATGAATGCGATGCTATAAGATGTTTAGGAAACTCCACTTCTTTAATTACTACTAAGTTGTGCAATAGATTGTAATTCTATATGTCTCTCTCCTAATCCCTATCCTATGCGTTTCAGGATATGGCTACTCGAAGAGCATATGCAAGAAGGAATGCGGGAGAGAATGTGGAAAAAGAAGCTCCTCCTCAAGCTCCTCAGGTTCCGAGCGACCTTTTGGCCGAGCAAGTGACTAATGCGGAGTTTAGGGCTGCTTTTCATGTGTTAGCTCAATCCATTATGGCGAAGTCCATAGGGAGGTTTTTTCTCCCGTGAATCAAAATGCGGGTACGGTGGCATCTAGAGTGATGGACTTCACTAAAATGAATCCTCCAGAGCTTCATGGTTTAAGGATCAAGAAGATCCTCAAGATTTCATTGATGAGGTGTACAAGGTGTTAATCATCATAGGTGTGACGCTAGAGGAAAAGGTGGAGTTGGCCGTTCATGTGTGGTTTGAGAAATGGAAGAGTGAGAGGGCGGTTGATGCGGGTCCTCTTGATTGGGAAAAGTTCAAGGTTGCTTTCCTTGATAGGTTCTTTCCCTTTGAGATGAGGGAGGCAAGGGTGCTTGAGTTCATCAATCTTCGTCAAGGAAACATGAGTGTGAAGGAGTATGCTTTGAAGTTCATAAAATTGTCTCGATATGCTCCTACTATGGTTGTCGATCCTAGGGCAAGGATGAGTAAGTTCGTTTCAGGAGTGTCCGAAATGGTGGTCAAGGAATGTCGTACCGCCATGCTTGTCAATGATGTGGATATTTCGTGTCATGGTTCATGCTCAACAAATAGAAGAGGTGAAACTTAAGGAAAGGTTTAGAGAGGCAAAGAGGGCTAAGACCGGTGATGGTAACTTCTCACATTCAAGGTCCGATGGACATGGTCATTTTAAGTCTCGACAAAGGTTTCCCGATCAAGGTTCCTCCAATGCTCCTCCTAAGTTCAACAAAGATAGGGTGCCTAACCCTAAGCCTCAAGGAGGAAATGGTGGTGGATTCTCATCGGCTACTTATGCTAGGTGTGGGAAGAAGCATAAGGGCAAGTGCTTAGCCGGTACTGATGGTAGCTTTAGTTGTGGGAAGAGTTGTCATAAGATAAGGGATTGTCCATCTCTCATGGTTAAGGGAAAAGAAGGTAAGCAAGCTCCACCTAGTGGTTCGGGTTCAAATGCTCCCCAGCAAAATCGATTTTATGCATTTCAAGCTTGTCATGAGCAAAAGGGTTCTCACGATGTGGTTATCGGTATGTTGAAAGTCTTTCATTTTGATGTTTATGCTTTGCTTGATCCCTGTGCTACCTTGTATTTTGTGACGCCATATGTGGTTATGAGGTTTGATGTTCTTCTGGATGTGTTGTTAGATCTCTTTTGTGTCTCTACTCCTATTGGTTAATCTATTGTGGCTAAGAGAGTCTATAGAAATTGTCCCGTCTCCTTATCCCATAGAGTCACTCATGTTGATCTTGTAGAGCTTGATATGTTAAATTTTGATTATATTCTTAGGATGGATTTGTTGCATTCTTTTTATGAATCTATTGATTGTAGGACCTGAGTGGTCAAGTTTCAATTCCCAAATGAGCCTATCCTAGAGTGGAAGGGGGGAAATTCAATGCCTAAAGGTCAATATGAGTCATGTATTAATGCTAGAAGGATGATTTCCAAAGGGTGTATATACCATCTTGTTAGGGTGAGGAATATGGATTGCGAAACCCCTACTCCTCAGTCAGTCCCCGTTGTAAATGAGTTTCCAGATGTGTTTCCTGATGATCTACCCGGTGTTCCTCTCAAGAGGCAAATAGACATTGGTATTGATCTTCTCCTCGATACGTAGCCTATCTCTATTACTCTTTACCAAATGGCTTCGACAGAACTTAAGGAGTTAAAGGAGCAATTGAAAGATTTGTTGAATAAGGATTTCATCTGACCAAGTATCTCTCCATGGGGTGCTCCAGTTTTGTTTGTTCAAAAAAAGATGGTTCACTACGTATGTGCACTGACTACCGTCAATTGAACAAGGTTACTATCAAGAAGAAGTATCCTCTTCCAAGGATAGATGACTAGTTTGATCAACTTCAAGGGGATAGTTACTTTTCTAAGATCGATCTTCGTTCGAGTTATCACAAATTGAGGGTGAAAGAGGATGATATTCCGAGAATGTCTTTCTGGACTAGATATGGCCATTATGAATTCCTAGTGATGTCGTTTGGGTTGATAAATGCTCCGGCCGCGTTTATGGATTTGATGAATAAGGTGTTTAGACAATATCTTAATATGGTTGTGATTGTGTTCATTGATGATATTTTGATTTACTCAAGGAGTGAGGACGAGCATGCCGATCATTTGAGGATTGTGTTGCAAGTCCTCAAGGAACAACAACTCTTCGTAAAGTTTAGTAAATGTGAGTGTAGGCTAAGGTCCATGTCTTTCCTTGGTCATATTGTCTCCGGTAAAGGTATTGAGGTAGATCCGAAGAAGACGGATGTGGTTAAGAATTGGCCTAGACCTCTATCACCTTCGGATATTCGAAGTTTCTTGGGTTTTATTGGCTATTATAGGAGGTTTGTTGAAGGGTTTTCTTCGATTGCTTCCCCATTAACGGCTTTGACTAGAAAGAAGGTTAAGTGCACATGGTTCGAAGCATGTGAGAAGAGTTTTCAAGAATTGAAAGATAGACTTACCTCGGCTCTGATATTGACTTTACCGGAAGGGTCCGATGGATTTGTGGTTTATTGTGATGCTTCAAGGATTGGGTTAGGGTGTGTTCTTACGTAAAATGGGAAAGTCATTGCTTATGCTTCAAGGCAACTCATAATTCATGAAAAGAACTATCCTACTCATGACTTAGAATTAGCGACAATCGTGTTTGCTTTAAAGATTTGGAGGCATTATTTGTATGGTGTGCATGTTGATGTTTTTACTGACTATAAGAGTTTGCTATATGTGTTCAAACAGAAAGATCTAAATCTTTGCCAAAGTAGGTGGCTTGAGTTGTCAAAGGACTATGACATGAGTGTCCCGAATCACCTCGGCAAGGTGAACGTGGCAGCGGATGCTCTTAGTCAGTTGTCTATGGGTAGTATTGCTCATGTTGAGGATGGAAAGAAAGAGTTTGTTTGTGATGTTCATAGATTGGCCCGATTGGGTGTTGGGTTGATTGATTCTAGTGAGGGTGGTGTTATGATTCACAATGGTTCAGAATCGTCCTTCGTGTCTAATGTGAAGACTAAGCAAAATCTTGATCCTAATTTTGTTGAGTTGAAAGAAGGGATGCTCAAGAAGTCTGTTGAGGCTTTCTCCCAAGGAGAAGATGGTGTGCTTCGATATAAAGGTCGTTTATGTGTTCCCAATGTAAATGACCTAATAGGACAAATTTTGTCAGAAGCCCATAGTTCTCGATATTTCATTCACCCGGGAGATACCAAGATGTACCGTGATATGTGGGAGGTCTATTGGTTGAATGGGATGAAGAAGGATATTGCGAAATTTGTGGCTAAGTGTCCTAATTGTCAACAAGTGAAAGTTGAGCATCAAAATCTGAGTGGTTTGTCCCAAGATATTAGTATTTCTACTTGGAAGTGGGAAGATTTGAATATGGAATTGTTGGGTTACCATGCACCCAGCGGCAATATGATTTGATTTGGGTCATTGTGGATCATATGACGAAATAAGCCCATTTCATTCACATCAAGGTTTCTTAGTCGGCGGAGGATTATGCTAAGTTGTACTTGAGAGAAATGGTTAGGTTGAATGGAGTGCCTTTATCCATTATCTCCGATCATGGTACACAATTTACTTCTCAATTTTTGAAGTCTTTCCAAAAGGTTCTTGGAATTCGTGTTAAGCTTAGCACAACCTTTCATCGACAAACAGATGGGCAAGCGAAACGTACTATCCAAACTTTGGAAGATATATTGGGAGCTTGCATGATTGATTTCAAGGGTAATTGGGATGATCATTTTCTTTTGATTGAATTTTCTTGCAATAATAGCTACCATTCTAGTATTGGTATGGCTCCATTTGAGGCTCTCTATAGTAGGAGGTGTAGATCTCCTATAGGTTGATTTGAAGTTGGTGAAGTTGCTTTGATAAGTCCCGAGTTGGTATATGAGGCTATGGAGAAAGTTTGGCTTATTAGAGGAAGGTTGAAAATGGCTCAAAGTCAACAAAAGTCCTATGCCGATGTTAGGAGAAGAGATTTAGAATTTGATGTTCATGATTGGGTTTACTTGAAAATTTCACCCATGAAGGGTGTAATGAGGTTTGGAAAGAAAGGGAAGCTTAGTCCCCATTATGTAGGCCCATATCAAATTTTGAGACGTGTTGGTAAGGTTGCTTATGAACTTGACTTGCCTAATGATTTGGCATCGGTGCATCCGATTTTTCATGTCTTATTGTTGAAGAAATGTGTTGGTGATTCAGCATCTATAGTGCAATTAGAAAGTCTTGGCATAAAGGATAGCCTTTCCTATGAAGAAGTTCTGGTTGAGAATTTAGACTGGCAAGTCTGAAAGTTAAGAAATAAAGAAGTTGCTTCTGTGAAGGTTCTTTGGAGGAATCAATTAGTTGAGGGTGCTATTGGGAGGCCGAGGCCGATATGATGTCCGGATATCCTCATCTCTTTCGCTCCGATCCTACTCTAGCTTGAGGTATCTAGTTTCTCATGGCTCATTCTTTTGGTTTCATGTGCCTTAGTTGTCTCCATGATTCCTTGATGATGCATGTTCATGAAGAGTTAAATTTTGAGAAAATGAGCTAGCTTGATTGATTTCTCTATGATTATGTGCATTTGAGTATGAGTTGCATAAGGCTTTTATATATTGATGTTTTGAACATGCTTTAGCTTGGAGTTGATGTTTCTTCCTTGGATATCTGCATTTATGTGATTGCATGCATGTTGAGCTGTTAGATCTTGATCTTACCTTCCTTATGATGTTTTGGATTTCATTCGGGGACGAAAGTTAACAAGGGGGAGATAATGCAACACCCCAGATTCGAAAAGAATGAAAAACTTCGATTTTAGAAAAATGAGGTGACCCACGACTTGACCTACTGCCCGTTGGTGGACCTACAAACTGTAGGTCAAGTGGCGGTGGGGGTCGTAGGTGCTACTGCCTAGGGGGACAAAAATTTAAAAAACATTGTTTGGGGTAACCTACGACCTGACCTACGGTCAGTAGGTGGACCTACCAACTGTAGCTCAAACCGTAGGTGATGGGTTCCGGGAAATTCTTTAAGGGATCTTTAAGTCTTTTCACTCAATGACTTATTTACTTAATTAGGTTTGTTCCCTACTGCCCCTAACACTATAAACCTTTTAAATTCTAAAATCAACCTTTCCTAATCACTTTTCAATTACTCTAAAAAACCTATCAAAATATTTCTCTCTCTAGGAGCTTGAAGAAGAAGAAGAAGATCCTATGGTTTCAACATCAAGCCCCCTAATCCCCCATTGATTTCAAGGTTTTGACATTGAGGTATGATGATCTTCGTCTATGAAGCCCTTTCCTTCATAGAGTTCCTAAAATTTTCTATTTTTCAAGTTAGAAATCCTCCATTGAAGTTAGGGTTTTTCTTTTATGTCATGGGTCATTTCAATGCTGATTTAATTGATTGTTTTACGAACTATGAAGCATGAATGGAGTTGAATTTCAAGAATTAAGGTGAATCCTCATGAACCCATGTGATTTCCCCAATTTCGAAATTAGGCTATGTTGATGGGTTAAATTGTGAAGAAGATGAATCTTATGATGCATGATTTATGTTTCCTAAAACTATAATTTCATGATGAATTATGAATGATTAAAAGATGTATTTTATGAAAGTATGCATGTTCAATGATGAAAATTATGATGATTTATGAATTGCTTTGAGATTGAAGCATGAATGATATTTGTTGTTGAGTTATGAAAGGGTTTCTCACATATTACTCAAACTATGAAATGTGAAAGGATATTTTTCACATAAAGGATTCATAACATGTTGAAAGGTTTTCTCAACTAAAGTTGAATCAAAGATTATGGAGCTATTCTAAAAGACGTAAGCTTTGACTAGTCCATGGAAGATGAAATGTCAATACTAATGAACTTTAGCTTTGATTTGTAACTCTAGTTGTACCTTTCCATGGATAATAAGATGAATTATGATATATGACTATTCTGTGGGATTTATGCTTAGCACCGAGAGGATATTGAGAGGGAAGCACTCCCGTATGTAGAGGCCGGGTTTCTAGTAAAAATATATGTATCCCTAAACTATGTGCCACCATAGGATGATTGTGTAGATAGGCATTAGTTAGCGGATCCATGTAACACCCCAAGCTTTCAAAGAATTTTAAATGCAAAACTTACCTGAAGATATTGATCGACGGGCCATAGGTCCGGACCGTCAATGGCATTGTGAACTTTCAGGATTTCCAAATTTCTAACTTTGACCTATGGAATAGCAAGACGGTTCGTAGTTCAGTTGACGGGTCGTAGATGGATTCCGTAGATGCCTTCCAGACTTAGCCAAATTTTCAGGCCAAAATGAAATTTCTGAATCAAATGACGGAAGAGCAGGACGGGCCGTCAATTGATGTATGGACCGTAGATCCTGTCCGTCGATGGGCCCCGACAGTTTTTAATTAAGGGTTTTTTTGTCTTTTCCCTAATTGTTTACCTATTAAGCTAAGTCGGTTATACCCCTAACCTAAGACCTATAAATACTTTTTAAGACTAATTTCATTCATTCTAACTCATTCCTAAACACTCCTCTCAAATATTTCTCTCTCTAAAAGAAATCCTCTCTAGCTCAAGGAAGAAGAAGAAGCTAAGCCCTCCATTGAAGGTCACCCAATTTCCTCAACTTTCTAGTGGGCTTTGTTAAGGTATGATGGTATTGACCAATGGAGTTGCTTCCTCCATTGGGCCCTCCCTTTTCATCATGAATTTCAAGGTTGAATTCCCTTCAAGTAAGCTAGGGTTTGATCAATTGTTGTGGGTTCTTCTAGTATGAGTTCATTTACTAATTGAATGCTTTGTAGTGCACGATATAGCGTGAATTACATGTCTAATTGTAAATATTGCACGAACCCCTATGATCCCAAGCTAATTCTCCCTAATTTGATAATCTATGCTATGATTGTTCGGTTGAGCTATGATTTAATGAAGTTTATGAATTCTCTATGAGATCAAGCATGAATTTTGAATGAATTGAGGATAATTTTTTGAATTTAGCATGATCAAGTCAAAAGCATGATTTTCCTCTATTATGTGAGTTCCTTCAAATATGGGTAAATTGTCCTAATTATGGCTTTCTAAGCATGAGTTTGCATTGAATTGCATGATATGAGTTGAACTTGCATGAACTCTATGAACTATGAAATATGAGCATGATGAATTAAGGGTGCTTTGAGAGTAAAGTACCAAAGTTATGATATGATGATGCTATGGTTGAGTAGTGAAAGGTTTTCTCACGTAATTCTCCCACTATGATAAAAGAAGAACAAAGAGGTGATTACCCATGTTCTTAAGGAGCTATTCTAATGACGTAAGCTTGGACAAGGTCCATGGAAGATGAAACGTTTATAGGCATGATTTTAACTTGAATTGGTAACCCTAGTTGTACCTTTTCATGTTTAGTGATATAATATATTAATGACCAATCCGTTGGAATTATGCTTAGCACAGAGTGGATATTGAGATGGACGCCCTCCCGTTAGTAGTGGCTGGGTCTTCTAGTGAAAGCTCTCCCGTTAGTAGAGGCCGGGTTTTCTTGATGGAGCTCTTCCATTAGTTGAGGCCGAGTCTCCTAAAGCAATCTCTATTCCATAAACTATGATGCCACCATAGGATGTTGTCTTTAAGTAGACATTAGCTAGTGGATCCACATAAGCTAAGAAGTTCATGGTCTTACGTTGGCAAGTAGGACACCTCTTTTCGGTGTGGGTTCGTCACCAGATTCCATGTTGATAGCTCACATGGTCTTACATGTCGGTTAAGGCTATTCCCCAAAAGTTAATGAACAAGTGTTCTCATGATGAAGTAAAGAAAAGAAAGAAAGATGATTTAGCTTTCTTTGGCCTTGATATATGCTTTATGTTTCATGTTTATCATGTTTACCATGTTTTTAGCTTGGCAATTGCATGTCATGATTATGCCTCTATCTCTAGCATGATTTATGTGTTTATGTGCATTGCTATCACACTTAGTACTTAATTGTGCTAACGCATAGTTCTGCCTACGTTAACTTCTTTGGTGTAGGACGTGGCGATTTACCTTCCACTCGTCGCTAAAGCTTGATTAGAGAGTTGATAGAAGACTTGGTGAGTCCTCATCCATCCGAGGACATAGCCTAGCTATTATTTCTTTTTCATGTATTTCCTTTCAGTTTTGGATTGTATTGGGTTACGTCCCAACTTTATTTTCTATGATAGATTAGCTTGAGACATCAGATGTAGACTTCTGCTGTTTCTTTTATAAGCTTTGATATGAAATTCTCTTTCGAACTTTTATTCTCTATTATCTTGTATGTAATGTATGCTAAGGGCTTGTATGAGGCCTCTTGGGGTCTTGTACGCCATGTCACATCTAGGGGGGTACCTTGGATCATGAAAAACTTGGTATTCAGAGTGCAAGGTTTTAGAAAGATCCTACGATGTCTCATAAACCGCGTCTAGTAGAGTCTTGTTCATGACGGTGAAGCGCGCCACATTTATGAATGAGAGGCTATAAGACGTTTAAAAAATTCCACTTCTTTCATTATGCTTATGTCGTGCCATAGATTTTAACTCTATATATCTCTCTCCTAATCCCTATCCTACATGT
The DNA here is from genome assembly GCA_018342035.1 of Solanum appendiculatum. Taxonomy (NCBI): domain Eukaryota; kingdom Viridiplantae; phylum Streptophyta; class Magnoliopsida; order Solanales; family Solanaceae; genus Solanum; species Solanum appendiculatum. The sequence continues at coordinate 821,389 of JAGDQO010000341.1, forward strand.
TTCAGGATATGGCGACCCGAAGAGCCTACGCTAGAAGAAACATGGGAGAGAATGTGGAACAAGAAGCTTCTCATCAAGCTCCTCAAGTTTTGACTGACCCTTTGGCGGAACAAGTGACTATTGCAGAGTTTAGGGCTGCTTTCGAAGTGTTGGCTCAAGCCGTGACGGTCCAAGCCAATAGAGAGGTGGTGGCTCCCGTGAACCCAAATGTGGGTACGGCTATGTCAAGAGTGAGGGACTTTACGAGGATGAATCCTCCGGTATTCCATGGCTATAAGGTTGAGGAAGATCCTCAAGAATTCATTGATGAAATATACAAGGTGTTGATGATTATGGGTGTGACGCCGGAAGAGAAAGCGCATTTGGCTACTTATCAACTCAAGGGTGTTGCCCAAATTTGGTTCAATCAATGGAAAAGTGAGAGGGCGGTTAATTAGGGTCCTCTTGATTGGGAGAAATTCAAGATTGCTTTTCTTGATAGGTTCTTTTCCCTTGAAATGAGGGAAGCAAAGGTTCTTGAGTTTATCAACTTTCAACAAGGAAATATGAGTATGAAAGAGTATGCTTTGAAGTTCACACAATTTTCCCAATATGCTCCTTCCATCGTTGCCGATCTAAGGGCAAGAATGAGTAAGTTTGTTTCAGGGGTGTCCAAAATGTTGGTTAAAGAATGCCGCACTGCTATGCTCGTTAATGATATGGATATTTCTCGTCTCATGGTGTATGTGCAACAAATTGAGGAAGAAAATCTTAAGGAAAGGTCTAGAGAGACCAAGAGGGCTAGGACCGGAGATGGTAACTTTTCGCAAGTAACGTTCTATGGACAAGGTCGTCCTAGATTTCGACAAAGGTTCTCCGGCTAAGGCTCATCCAATGCTCCTCCGAAGTCCAACAAAGATAGGGTGTCTAACCCCAAGTCTCAAGGAGGGTATAATGATTGTTCTTTATTGGCTCCTTGTGCAAAGTTTGGGAAAAGCATGAAGGTAGATATCTAGCCGGTAAGGATGATTGTTATAATTGTGGAAAGAGTGGTCAAAAGATGAGGGATTGTCCATCTCTCACGGCCAAGGGAAGAGAGAATAAGCAAGCTACCTAGAGGATCGGGTTCGAATGCTCAGAACAAAAATTGATTTTATGCACTTCAGGCTCGTCATGAGCAAGAGAGCTCTCCCGATGTGGTTATTGGTATGTTAAGAGTTTTCCATTTTGATGTTTATGCTTTGCTTGATCCCGGTGCTACCTTCTCTTTTTTGACGCCATATGTGGCTATGCGGTTTGATGTTGTTCCGGATGTGTTGCTAGATCCTTTTCGTGTGTCTACTCCAATTGGAGAATTTATCATGGCTAAGAGAGTTTATAGAGATTGTCCCGTCTCCTTATCCCATAGAGTCACTCATGTTGATTTTGTAGAGCTTGATATGCTAGATTTTGATGTTATTCTTGGGATGGATTGGTTGCATTCTTGTTATGCCTCGATTGATTGTAGGATCCGAATGGTCAAATTTCCATTCCCAAATGAGCCTATCTTAGAGTGGAAGGGGGGAAATTCTATGTTTCTAAGTGAATTTGTTTCTTATCTAAAGGCTAGAAAGATGATCTCTAAGGGGTGCATTTATCATCTTGTTAGGGTGAGGGATATAGATTCTGAGACCCCTACTCTTAAGTCGGTCCCCGTTGTTAATAAATTTCTGGAAGTGTTTCCCGATAACTTTCTCGGTATTCCTCCCAAAAGGGAAATAGACTTCGGTATTGACCTTCTCCCAGATACGCAACCTATTTCTATTTCTCCTTATAGAATGGCTCCGACGGAACTTAAGGAACTAAAAGAGCAGTTGAAAGACTTGTTGGATAAGGGTTTCATCCGGCCAAGTATTTTTCCATGGGGTGCTCCGGTCTTGCTTGTAAGGAAGAAAGATGGTTCACTCCGTATGTGCATCAAGTATCGCAAATTGAACAAGGTTACCATTAAGAATAAGTATCCTCTACCAAGGATAAATGACTTGTTTGATCAACTTCAAGGGGCTAGTTATTTCTCTAAGATCGACCATCGTTTGGGCTATCACCAATTAAGGGTGAAAGAAGATGATATTCCAAAAATGGCTTTCCGGACTAGGTATGGTCACTACGAGTTCTTGGTGATGTCGTTTGGGTTGACCAATGCTCCGGCCGCATTTATGGACCTGATGAATGGAGTGTTTAAGCAATACCTTAACATGTTTGTGATTGTGTTTATTGATGACATTTTGATCTACTCAAAGAATGGGGTGAACATGCTAATCATTTGAGGATTGTGTTGCAAGTCCTCAAGGACCGACAACTCTTTGCGAAGTTTAGTAAATGTGAATTTTGGTTAAGGTCCGTGGCTTTTCTTGGTCACATTGTTTCCGGTAAGGGCATTGAGGTAGATCCTAAGAAGACGGAAGCGGTTAAGAATTGGCCTAGACCTTTATCGCCTTCCGATATCCGTAGTTTCTTGGGCTTAGCCGGTTATTATAGGAGGTTTGTTGAAGGGTTTTCATCCATTGCTTCTCCATTGACGGCTTTGACTCAAAAGAAGGTTAAATTCGCATGGTCCGAAGCATGTGAGAAGATTTTTCAAGAGTTGAAGGATCGACTTACTTCGGCTCCGATATTTACTCTACCGGAAGGATCCAATGGTGTTGTGGTTTATTGTGATGCCTCGAGGATTGGGCTAGGATGTGTTCTTATGCAAAATGGGAAGGCCATTGTTTATGCTTCAAGACAACTTAAGGTGCATGAAAAGAACTATCCTACTCATGACTTGGAATTAGCGGCAGTTGTGTTTGCTTTGAAAATATGGCGACATTATTTGTATGGGGTACATGTAGATGTCTTCACCGACCATAGGAGTTTGCAATATGTGTTTAAACAGAAAGATTTAAATCTCCGCCAAAGAAGGTGGCTCGAGTTGTTAAAAGACTATGATATGAGTGTTCTCTATCACCCCGGTAAGGCTAACGTGGTGGCGGATGCTCTTAGTCGATTATCTATGGGTAGTGTTGCTCATGTTGAGGATGGTAAGAAAGAGTTGGTTCGCGATGTCCATAGATTGGCTCGATTGGGGGTTAGATTGGTTGATTCTACTAAAGGTGGTGTTACGGTTCACAAGGGTTCCGAATCCTCTTTTGTGCATGATGTGAAAGCTAAGCAAGGTCTTGATCCTAACTTGGTTGAACTAAAGGAAGTGGTACTCAAGAAGTCCATAGAGGTTTTCTCCCAAGGGGGAAATGGTGTGCTTCGATATCAAGGTCATTTTTATGTTCCCAATGTAGAGAGTTTAAGAGAGAAAATTTTAATGGAAGCCCATAGTTCTCGATATTCCATCCACCCAGGAGCTACAAAAATGTGTCGTGATTTGCGGGAAATTTATTGGTGGAACGGAATGAGGAAAGAAATTGCAGAGTTTGTGGCTAAGTGCCCTAATTGTCAACAAGTGAAAGTTGAGCATCAAAAGCCGAGAGGTTTGACCTAAGATATTAGTATTCCTACTTGGAAGTGGGAAGATGTGAATATGGATTTTATTGTGGGTTTGCCTCTCACGAGGCGACAATATGATTCGATTTGGGTTGTTGTTGATAGAATGACGAAGTCAGCCCATTTCATTCCCGTCAAGACTTTTTATTTAGCGAAGGATTATGCTAAGTTGTATTTGAGGGAGATGGTTAGGCTGCATGGAGTGCCTTTATCCATCATCTCCGATCGTGGTACACAATTTACTTCTCAATTTTGGAAGTCGTTTCAAAAAGGTCTTGGTACTCATGTTAAGCTTGGTACGGCCTTTCATCCCCAAACCGATGGTCAAACAAAGCGTACTATTCAAATTTTGGAAGATATGTTGAGAGCTTGTGCAATTGATTTCAAGGGTACTTGGGATGATCACTTGCCTCTGATTGAGATTGCTTATAATAATAGCTACCATTCTAGTATTGGTATGGCCCCATTTGAGGTTCTCTATGGTAGGAGGTGTAGATTTCCTATAGGTTAGTTTGAAGTATGTGAAGATGCTTTGATAGGCCCGGAGTAGGTGCATGAGGCTATGGAGAAAGTTCGACTTATTAGGGAAAGGTTGAAAACTGCCCAAAGTCGGCAAAAGTCCTATGCTGATGTTAGAAGAAGAGAATCAGAGTTCGATGTTAATGATTGGGTTTACTTGAATATTTCTCCCATGAAGGGTGTAATGAGATTTGGGAAGAAAGGGAAGCTTAGTTCCCGTTATGTAGGCCCCTATCAGATTTTGAGACGTGTTGGTAAGGTCGCTTATGAGCTTGACTTGCCTAATGATCTGGCATCAGTGCATCCGGTTTTCCATGTTTCATTGTTGAAGAAGTGTGTTGGTGATCCGACCTCTATAGTGCCAATAGATAATCTTGGCATAAAGAATAGTCTTTTCTATGAAGAAGTTCCAGTTGAGATTTTAGACCGGCAAGTCCGAAAGTTAAGAAATAAAGAAGTTTCTTCCGTGAAAGTTCTATGGAGGAATCAATTGGTTGAGGGTGCTACTTGAGAGGCCGAGGCCGATATGATGTCTCGAT